>JANAVB010006389.1:13600736-14233958 GCA_029216955.1 Iris pallida | reverse complement strand
AAAATAACTTTCTGACATCATCTAAAAACGCGTACCCTGCTTTTATTCAAACTATTTATAACTTTAATAAAAAAAGTTAGAAAACTTTGAAGGGGTCTTATAGAAGGGTCATGCGCCTCAGAAAAAAGAGTGACCCCGTGCCTCACCTAGGCGTTGAGCGGCCCGTACCTCATGAAAGCCTCATGTTGATCGTGCCTCACCTAGGCGTTGGGTCGTCCGTGCCTCATTAAAGCAGCATGTTGGTCATGCCTCACGTAGGCGTCATGACACCTACGCCCTCGAGCCTTAGGCAGAACGCCTTGATTTCTGTAAAAAAGAAAGCCAAAGCATAATCTTGATTACCTGGGCTACTAACGCCTCGCCGAAGGCACACCCCTCGTCCTACTCATGCTTCACTTATACAGGCACACCTAATCTGTTGCATCCTCAACTACGCCTTTCAGTTGCTCTCCCCGAAGCTGTATTTAATGAGCTTAACTCCTTTCGAGACTTCGACTCGATGCTTCGATTCCCGTACAAAGAATGAACATAGAAGTCAAAGTTCATTCTCCTTGGAAACAGCGTAGGCAGGTACGTATCTCCTGGTTAAATTCAGGCACGTGATGCCTGATCAAACTCAAGTATTTGTCGCCCTCAGTCTTCCCCCATGTGCGTGTGCTTCTATCCCGTGCCTATAGTTCTCTTCCAATATAAACAACATGCCACTTAGGATAATGATTCCTATACGTAGGCATCTTATTAGCTATAGTGGATCTAGGCACGTACGACGTGTCGAAGACCTAGTCACGCTAAGGAGCGGGTTCTGAACGGCTCAAAGATCCTCTTCAATAAAATCTCAACAATTATGACACATGGCAGTCAGCTACAACCCCACATTAGTGTAGTGTGTACGCAGTTGCAATTGAACTCTATTTTAGGGTATCATATGGCAATCAAAGACACACGTACTTGCCAATGACAGGCGCGTGTATGGTTACATCTCCTCAGCTATAAATATAAGACCTCTCTTCCATTTAAACCCCCCAGTTTATGCTATTTCCTTAAGAGTTCCTGAGCATTCCAGAGAGATTTCTTGCTGTTCCCCCTTAGCCAGCAAAGTTAGGCCTGGCAGTTCACCTTCATCGTCAGATAGTCAATGGAGTAAAAAATCAACCTTCCATCATTACAACCCAGATAAAAAACAAAGTATAATTGGAAGATTCCTGTTCAGGAGTTCCCTCTCGCTTTTTCATTTGCAACCTTCGAAGCTCTCCTCTAAACCACCACAAAGCGATGGCAAACAGACCCGGCCAATCATACAATGAGCAACCAGTTGGTATCTTGGATACTTGTGAGAAGACTTTTTTAGAGTAGACGATTAGATTAATTCGGGTTACATAGAAATACCATTCTTCAAGAGAGTCTACTTGGAAGCGAGAAGATTCTATGCGGGAGCGATATCCCCATTTATTTGCGAATTCCGGTAAGTTTTAGCTTATTATGTTTATGTTATAGATTTTTGCATATTAGTATTACTTTAATTTTGATGACGAAATTTTTTATGGTGGGTTGGTTGAAAGCCTCCTGATTTTTGAAAATTATTTTTATTTATTTAATATGGTTATTTTAATATTAAAATATATTTAAGCCAATGGCTAAACCATAGCTAAAGTCTGGTACTTCAAAACTCAACCATGGCTAAAGTCATCTACCATAATAATTAACTATCCGTCTGGTACTTCAAAGCTCAACCATGGCTAAAGTTATCTACCGTAATAATTAACTAATAATCATTTATAAAATCCTAAAAATTACCCTTTAAATCAAATAAATAATATAAAAAATATTTCAAAATTTTTCGGGAAGGGGAGCTACAAATCTATCCACCTTAAAAATAATTTCGTCCTCGAAATTCTAATTCATAACTATTCCTTACAAATCAAAGTCTACTATTACCGTAATCTTCTCAAATTTCATTTCTTTAAAAATATTTCATGGCCTTCTCTAGTCATTTTATAACTCCGAGTACTTGGGGACTTCTACCCACCTTTGGTCATACTACTCCTCAAAATACGGTCACTAAAATCTTATAATCTTCTAACTACTGGCTAACAGTCCTTCCAATGGATATCTAGGGCATATGGCATCTATAATTCTCACATATCAATCAACAACTAAATATTCAAAAAATCAAGCAATATTATACTATAACTTAAGAATTTCTGATAAATTCTAAGCAGCATGATCATTCGTCACCCCGAACTACGAAGAGACGTGAATCAATGGTACAGAAACAAGGGAGAATAATCGAGAACAAATATGAAATTTCAAGGGCATAGAGAAATTTTCTAGGAGAACTTTCAAGGCAGATTGGATTGAGATTTCTAGGTTTATTCATTATCGCTGGCTCGTACCAGTACAGTTACGTAACCGGTACGATATGCTCTGACCTGTATGGGCCATCACAAAAACTTGTCACGACCCGCACCCGATTTTCGGACGCTAGATCGTGAGCAAGACAGCTACGTATCGAGCAGACTCCAGCCCGACTCGAGTACGTATAAGCTGTTAAGGTCATGGTATCATGGCTAATATGGTAATCTACAGTGAATCTCAATCCACAAGAATCATGTAAATAACAATAAACAATTATGGGTCATGGTCTGCAGCCTATTAGCATATTGTCCATTAGACTCGAAGAATGATATGAGTCTATACAATAAGCAGAATATATCATGGCACAGAATATAAAGCACGAGAGGATAATAAAGAAACATCACAAGCAAATACCTGTATCCCTGCAGGTGTAATCACTACCATCAGCCGCTAACTAACTCCATGCAATCAGCTACCTGAAGAGATCATTAGGTCCTCAGGGTACATAACAAGATACATAAAGCATGCCTATCTAACAGTTTAATCATGCAATAATATAAACAGGGTATAAACAGGAACTAGACATGAGACTGGCATGTGGCTACTGACAGGTAACTATGAACACGGATACGGGATCAACTATGCATAAATGAACTGCTGGAAGAACAAGTAAACAAGAGATCAATGGAATACCAACCCTCACCCCGACGTGGACTCGCAGGTCAGTTTCAAGACAAGTCACCCTCGCCCCGTGTGTGGACTTGCAGGTGCAAACGGACAACCCTCGCCCCGTGTGTGGACTTGTAGGTTCTGGGAACGATACGGGAATGACAGTTCAATTACACATACTTGTAGACACGACTCAGTCAAGATATAGGTGACGACACGATACATCTCAGTCAAGACACAGTCAAGACCAGTATAACTACACTGTCAAGTCAAGCAAGACTATAAACTAGTGAACACGGTATATATAATCTAGAAAAATCAAATCAACTAGAAAGCTAATGCATCATATAAAATCTATAACAACTAGAGCATCTATGATAATACAATAATAACATGAAAAACTATAAGCATGAAATGAACTGTAGAGGGAGGCAAGGTATAAATGTCTGGAGGTTGCACGCAGATCCAACAACATAAAGTCAACTGGTAAGCCATAAAGTCCAAACTATCACAACTGTCCCCGAAAGTTGAAACAGACATTGCCAACATTCTTAAAATAGTTAAATTAGCTAGGATTGCTTGTCCTTAAGTCCAATTCTGGACACAGGGGCAAAACAGTAATTTTGGGCCAAAACGGTGTCCACCGTTGGACCCGCTTTGCACCAAAAAATGTGTCAGAGTCAGTGGTCTCTAAAGTCGTCTAACTATATGTCTACGGATTCGTTTTGGTGATACAAACCCAACCGTATGTCCAAAGTTGTATTCCGGCGGGCTGTGCACAAAATCACCCGTTGAATCGGACCGTAGGGCCCGCGAAACGGCAATCCGATCAACTGTCTCAGAATTAGACCAAACTTGGCATATAAGACCAAAAAAATGATACGGTCCTGTTGGCATAAGTTTTGACTCGATCTGACGAGCGTGTACAAAGTAATTGGGAAATTTGCACAGAGGTCGATACGGTAAATTTTGACGGATACGCATCAAATTCGTCGCACACACGCGATCAATTTGATTTCCGTCAAAGCCCACACGTCCATGAAGCCGTTACTCACCTTTAAATACTTTCGGTTTGCGACCACGTCGCCCGGTTTGGCGGGACACGTCGTATCAAGGGAATTTTTAGTTTTAAAAAAGATTTTCGGTCAACTTCGGGATTCGATTTCTCGACACGTAGTCGATGATTTCCAAATCCACAAAAATAGTCATGAAGTCCAATATGTCGTCTATAACTGTGTTCAAACAGAATTTCTAATCTGGCGTTAGATTGATCGAAATCGATCTTCAAACGTGGGTGATTGGACTGTATTATACCCTATTTTTGAACAGGTTTTTACCTAAAATTAAACTAAATGATGGGGATCAGAGGCGTTAGGGTTTTGGTTGTACCTGAAAAATTATTTCGAAAAATGATGGACTGAGGCGACCGGGATATCGCGGCAAAGTAGGTCCTATTACTGTCGTTTCTGCCGCTGCTGACTGCTCTGTTCTCCGCTTCCAGGAGCACGCGGCCGGCCGTCAGCCTCCCTCTGGCGTCGCACCACCGTCGGGGAGGTCACCTGTGTCGATGAAGGTCGTAAGGGTGTTGGGGAGGCGCGAGGTCGAGAAGTTTTAGGTTTTCGTTTCCAGAGAGATACGTCTCTCGTTCTTTCTCTCTATATATACTTATATACGTACTGTTAGCGCATAGAGAGGCTCAGTTTGGAGAAGTTAAGCGGGATCACTGCTGTTTGATGGTTGACCTGGGCCTGCGCCCTATTGGGCTATGGGGTTTTATGTGTTTTTCCTTTTTACTCATTATTCCCTAAATGCATACATACATATATATATATATGTCCTAAACATATATACCATATATTAGTATAAGCTACCAAATATGAATATGAATATATGTATGATTATATATATACCATAAACACAAATACGAGCAATAAATATTAAGCATCATTAATATTTTATAATATAGAATTCATAATTTATGTACCAATCTATATAAATAATTTCAAGTAGTTAGCCATACATATACATATATACAAGTATAAATATAACCTAGTTAATTCCCAAAATATCTAAAATATTTATTAAAGAACTTATTTACTATATTATCAAATAAAATACTATTTTAATAGCAAGCACAATAATATGTATATATATATCCACCGATTCCAAATTGCTTCCTAAATCACTAAAGTAAAATGCCAATACAACGTACCTCTATATTGTCGTCTCTACACGTACTACCCGACTACTAGGGCTTGGACTTGGTCCGGGTCCGATCCGGACTAGTTCGGTACAACCGGGTTCCTGCAAAGTCAATAAATTTAATAATAAATAATTAAACTATTAATAATGTTCATGTCACAACTTGGTCTGGTTTTCCTAGTTATGACACACTTATGGCTGGGTCTTCCTTGGCATGGCTAATACACTAGTCAAGGCATGCCACTGCACTATCCGTGCCATGATTCCTACTGTCTGGTACTTTAAAACTCAACCATGGCTAAAGTCATCTACCGTAATAATTAACTAATAATCTTTTATAAAATCCTAAAAATCACCCTTTAAATCAAATAAATAATATAAAAAAATATTTTAAAAATTTCGGGGAAGGGGAGCTACAAATCTACCCACCTTAAAAATAATTTTATCCTCAAAATTCTAATTCATAACTATTCCTTACAAATCAAAGTCTACTATTATCTTAATCTCCTCAAATTTAATTTCTCCAAAAATATTTCATGGCCTTCTCTAGTCATTTTATAACTCCGAGTACTTGGGGACATCTACCCACCTTTGGTCATACTACTCCTCAAAATACGGTCCCTAAAATCTTATAATCTTCTAACTACTGGCAAACAGTCCTTCCAACGGATATCTAGGGCATATGGCATCTATAATTCCCACATATCTATCAACAACCAAATATTCAAAAAATCAAGCAATATTATACTATAACTTAAGAATTTCTGCTAAATTCTAAGCAGCACGATCATTTATCACCCCGAACTATGAAGAGACGTGAATCAATGGTACAAAAACAAGGAAGAATAATCGAGAACAAATATGAAATTTCAAGGGCGTAGAGAAATTTTCTAGGAGAATTTTCAAGGCAGAGTGGATTGAGATTTCTAGGTTTAGTCATTATCGCAGGCTCGTACCAGTACAATTACGTTACCGGTACGATATGCTCTGACCTGTATGGGCCACCACAAAAACTTGTCACGATCCGCACCCGGTTTTGGGATGCGAGCTCGTGAGCAAGCCAGCTATGTATCGAGCAGACTCCAGCCCGACTCGAGTACGTATAAGCTGTCAAGGTCACGGTATCATGGCTAATATGGTAATCTACAGTGTATCTTAATCCACAAGAATCATGTAAAACAAGAATGAACAATTATGGGTCATGGTCTGCAGCCCATTAGCATATTGTCCGATTAGACTCCAAGAATGATATGAGTCTATAAAATAAGTAGAATATATCATGGGATGGAATATAAAGCACGAGAGGATAATAAAGAAACATCACAAGCAAATACCTGTATCCCTGTAGGTGTAATCACTACCATCAGCCGTTAACTAACTCCATGCAATCAGCTACCTGAAGAGATCATTAGGTCCTCAAGGGACATAGAAAGATACATAAAAGTATGCCTATCTAACGGTTAATGTAAACAGGATATAAACATGAACTAGACATGAGACTGGCATGTGGCTACTGACAGGTAACTATGAACACAGATATGGGATCAACTATGCATAAATGAACTGCTGGAAGAACAAGTAAACAAGAGATCAATGGAATACCAACCCTCGCCCGGATGTGGACTCGCAGATCAGTTTCAAGACAAGTCACCCTCGCCTCGTGTGTGGACTCACAGGTTGTGGAAACGATGCAGGAATAGCAGTTCAATTACACATACTTATAGACACGACTCAGTCAAGATACAGGTGACGATATGGTACAACTCAGTCAAGACACAGTCAAGTCTAGTATAACTACACTATCAAGTCAAGCAAGACTATAAACTAGTGAACACGGTATATATGATCTAGATAAATCAAATCGACTAGAAAGCTAATGCATCATATAAAATCTATAACAAATAGAGTATCTATGATAATACAATAATAACATGAAAAATTATAAGCATGAAATGAACTGTAGAGGGAGGCAAGGTATACTTGCCTGGAAGTTACACGCAGATCCAACAACATACAGTCAACTGGTAAGCCATAAAGTCCAAATTATCACAACTGTCTCCGAAAGCTAAAATAGATTTTGCCAACATTTTTAGAATAGTCAAATTATCTAGGATTGCCTATCCTTAAATCTAATTCTGGACACAGGGGCAAAATGATAATTTTGGACCAAAACGGTGTCCGCCGTTGGACCCGCTTTGCACCGAAAAATATGCCAAAGTTAATGGTCTCTAAAGTCATCAAACTAAACGTCTAAGGATTCGTTTTGGTGATGCGAACCCAACCGTATGTCCAAAGATGGATTCCGGCGGGCTGTGCACAAAATCGTCCGTTGAATCGGACCGTGGGACCCACGAAACGGCGATCCGATCAACTATGTCCGAATTGGACCAAACTTGGCATACAGGACCAAAAAAATGATACGGTCCTGTCGGCGTAAGTTTCGTCTCGATCTGACGAGCGTGCACAAAATAATTAAAAAATTTGCACAGAGGTCGATACGCTAAATTTCGACGGATACGCATCAAATTCATCGCGCACACGCGACCAATTTGAATTTTGTCAAAGCCCATACGTCCACGAAACCGTTACGCACCTTTCAATGCTTTCGGTTCGCGACCACGTCGCCCGATTTCGTGGGACGCACGTCGTATCGAGGGAATTTCTAGTTTTAAAAACAGATTTTCTGTCAACTTCGGGATTCGATTTTTCGACACATAGTCAATGATTTCCAAATCCACAAAAAGGGTCGTGAAGTCCTATATGTCGTCTATAAATGTGTTCAAACAGAATTCTAATCTGGCGTAAGATCGATCGAAATTGATTTTCAAACGTGGGTGATTGGACTGTATTATACCCTATTTTTGAATAGGTTTTTACCGAACTTTGGTTCAATTTTCTGGGCGATATAGTTTACCTAAAATCAAACTAAATTATGGGGATCAGAGGCGTTAGGGTTGTGGTTGTACCTGAAGAATCGTTTCAAAAAATGATGGACTGAGGCGACCGAGATATCGCGGCAAAGCAGGTCCTGTTACTGGCGTTTCTGCCACTGCTGACTGCTCCGTTCTCCGCTTCCAGGAGCATGCGACCGACCGTCAGCCACCCTCCGGCGATGTGCCACCGTCGGGGAGGTCGTCCCGTGTCGACGAAGGTCGTAAGGGTGTTGGGGAGGTGCGAGGTCGGGAAGTTTTCGGTTTTCGTTTCCAGAGAGGTACGTCTCTCGTTCTTTCTCTCTATATATACTTATATACGTACTGTTAGCGCGTAGAGAGGCTCAGTTTGGAGATGTTAAGCGGGGTCACTGCTGTTTGATGGTTGACCTGGGCCTGCGCCCTATTGGGCTATGGGGTTTTATGTGTTTTTCCTTTTTACTCATTATTCCCTAAATGCATACATACATATATATATATATGTCCTAAACATATATACCATATATTAGTATAAGCTACCAAATATGCATATGAATATATATGATTATATATATATACCAAAAACACAAATACGAGCAAAAAATATTAAGCATCATCAATATTTTATAATACAGAATTCATAATTTATATACCAATCTATATAAATAATTTCAAGTAGTTAGCCATACATATACATATATACAAGTATATATATAACCTAATTAATTTCCATAATATCTAAAATATTTATTGAAGAACTTATTTACTATATTATCAACTAAAATACTATTTTAATAGCAATCACAATAATATGTATATATATATCCACCGATTCCAAATTGCTTCCTAAATTACTAAAGTAAAATGCCACTACAATGTACCTCTATATGGTCGTCTCTGTACGTACTACCCGACTACTAGGGCTTGGACTTGGTCCGGGTCCGATCCGGACTAGTTCGGTACAACCGGGTTCCTACAAAGTCAATAAATTTAATAATAAATAATTAAACTATTTATAATGTTCATGTCACAACTTGGTCTAGTTTTCCTAGTTAGGACACACTTATGGCTGGGTCTTCCTTGGCATGGCTAATACACTAGTCAAGGCACGCCACCACTGCACTATTCGTGTCATAATTCCTAGTCGTCTGGTACTTCAAAACTCAACCATGGCTAAAGTCATCTACTGTAATAATTAACTAATAATCATTTATAAAATCCTAAAAATTACCCTTTAAATCAAATAAATAATATAAAAAAATATTTCAAAAATTTCCGGGTAGGGTAGCTGCACTCATGGATTCAAACAGGTCAAGAACACGAAAATCATACATTACTCATGAATAATCATCCTAGTAATTTAAATCATACATTACTCATGAATAATCATACTAATAGATGTTAACCCTTTTTAAGAAAATATTTAGTTTATAAGGCTAATGAATATAAACCCTCATTAGTAATTTTTGAAATCAAGTAAAAGCCCAAACAATAAAGCCCATTTAAATAAAACCTTGATAAAGGATAATAGTTATACCTTTTTAATATATTCTTTGTAAAATACCTTTGAAGCCCAAATGATTTATTCTAAATAAAAGCCCATATAACAATATACTTATATATTTATTTTGAAAATAATGTGTATATTTATTCTAAAGGTCCATTTAAAATATATAGTATGTATAAAGGAAAGGTCATATAAAATCTATTTTGAAATATAATCATTTATCTAATAAACCCAGAGTATAAATAATTATCATAATATTTATTAATTGTTAACTTATCTTCCAAGGCCCAAAACTATTTAACTAACTAAAAAAATATGCACAAGTCATATTTATTTACTAAGTTAAAAATAAAATAAAATCATATATCCAATCCCAATCCACAAGCCCATCCAAAATAAAACATTTGCTAATTTATAGTTGGGCTCAAACCCAAATATGTATATAGGCCTAAGGCCCAAACTAATTAACTAAAATAACTATATAAGTATAAGCCCCCAAAACTTCTACATATAGAAATTTAAACACTAAAGCCCAAGTAATAAAGCCCAAAAAGGCAAATTATATATATTTTATATATATATATATATATATATAAATATATATATATATATATATATATATATATATATATATATATATATATATATATATATATATAACTAGAAATTGATTTTGGCTAAAAACACAATTTGAAAATAGAGGTAAGGCTTAGTAATATATTTTAAAACAATTTTTTTGGGAAATCTTTTAATACATATATATATATGATTTAGAAATAACTATACTAATACTAATTACAAAATAACAATAATAACAAATAAGGCAATTTTTGAACTCAAATAACTACTTAAAACTAAAACTAAATATTAAAACCATTGGTCTAAACTAATAAGCCCATTAGACTTGGTCCACAAAACTAGCCCAATAATATAAAAATTATAAGCCTAAATAATTTATTTTAAAGCCCAAATAATAGCCCATTTAATTAACCAGATTTTTTAAACATGTGGGCCAAAGGCCCAGGCCCAATAAATCAAACAAACCACCCTTACTAATGATGTTCTCCTTAATATTTATAGAAAAAGAGAGAGAGAGAGAGAGAGAGAGAGAGAGAGAGAGAGTGAGTAATGGAGAGAGAGGAACATAGAGGGGTTCACAAAAAATTGAGAGGGAATGGGAAAAGAGAGCTCACTGGAGCAATCCCTAGCGCGGGCGGCCTCGAGAAGTCTGTGCGGCGCGACTCTCTTCAGTGGGGCAAAAAGTTCGACCGGTGCGGTGGTTCACAGTGCGGTCGTGCTGCAGTGGCTACGGAGCTAGTGGCGGTGCGCGTGGCTGGGAGACACGGCGTCGTGGTGACCGGGCTAGTAGCACTTCGGTCATGGAAGCGGATGAGCTTGCCAAGTCGTGGGGTTCCCAGATCCGATGGAGGAAAAATGAGGGCACGCATGGTCCGATGAGACTCGATGACGGTTTTCCGAGGTCCGGTAGCAGCGAGGGAGCGGTAGCCTGTAGATCGGGCAGATCTCGGCCACCGCATGCTAACCACGGCACTGGGTTCCGACCTCGAGCGGATGCCTACGTCGAGACACACGATGGTGCACGGGCATTCTCAAGCTCTGTGGCAGTGGTCTCAGGCAGAGATGGGATTATTGCCTGGAGGGAGGGGATATGGCATGAAGGGTCAAGCACCGACGGAGAAGACGAAGGCGAGGTTTACGGCGTGGAGTTCGTGTTGGAGTTTTGGTTTTTTCTTTAGAAAACTTTAGTCCCACATCGAAAAAAACAAAGAGATTGTATCTCTATATATTAGCTTTGCTATTATTAGAGATGCACATGTGGTGTGGAGGTGGACATTGGTTTGCCATGTGGGGTTATTTTTCTAATAGAAAAAAGGCTAAAATCAACAATTAAAGCATTCATGCTTTTTGCTCTTGGGAAATTTATTTCCATAGGAGCTAATCCTCGCAGGGGATTAGCGACTCGGACTCGGACTCGGACTCGGACTCAGACTCAGACTCGGACTCGGGCTCATGGGCTCATAAGGCATAATGTGGCATTTTGTTGGCGCACTTTGCACTTAGCACGCGCGAAGTGTGCGCAGTTGGCACAACTTGCAGCAGAACGTGCATTTGCATGTTCTGGGCGGTTGCTACATGTTCGGGGTAGTTTTTTACCACGTCCCTAACTTTGTGGCAACCGAACAGTTGCTGCAGGGCCTATATAAGGCATCCTCTCTCTCTCAGGGCTGATGCGATACAAAGAAGAGAAGCCACCACAGAAAGTTTACAAAGTGTTTTTTAGCACGAGTAAACAGATAATTCAGAAGTATTTTTTAACACTATTCTGATCGAAATTTGCTTGCGAATTCCAGCAGCCTTCGAGAGAGAGGAAAGGCGCTGCACCAGCGTTGCTTTTGTACGGGAGTTCGTATCCATCCGAGGGGTCAGAAGAGCAGGAGTGTTCTAAGTTCTCCGACGAACTAGCTGGTTCCTGGAAGCTGTTCGTGTAGGGCGAATAAAGCTTTGAGCAACGGTGATTATTCACCCCAGCAGGAGTTCTTTCATATTTTGCTAGTCACCTTCTTCGTTGCTGCCAGTAATTCTGATTGTATCTTCTTTTTAGAAGTACTACGATCTGATTGTTGTTGATTACGAAATCTTTTTAGATTCTCGTAATTCAGAATCACCTTCCTTGAAGTGTTGATTTGAAACATTGTTTTTACAATCGTATCATTTTCTCAGTTTTCCATCGAAAAATTGTGCCCCGGCACTAACAATCTCAAAGCTTTATTGCTACGATGGAAAACGTTAATGCTTCACTCCTCAATACTGACTTTTGTAAATTAGAAAAGTTTGATGGAGAGCATTATCAAGTCTGGAAGAGGAAGGTTTATCTCACTCTTCAACTCAGAGACGTGGATCACGTGCTTCTTGAAGAGGAACCTACCGTTCCAGATACTGGGTCTGCTGCCGCAATCACTGCGGCTACTAAACTTCAGGCCAAGTAGAGAAGAGAAAATAGCATTTGCAGGCTGCTTATCCTGAATGCTATGGAGGATTCCCTAGCAGAATCCTACAGTAAGAAGACAATTGCCAGAGACATATGTGAGTCTCTGGAGAAACTGTACGAAGAAGATAAGAACAGGAGCAAGATATTTGTGGTTGAAAAATATCACAAATGGCTCTTTGAGGACGAGAAGTCCATGTTGTCGTAGGTAAAAGAATTTCTGAAGCTGCGACAGAAGTTGAAAGACGAGGCGATGCCCCTCCCCAACAAGTTTGTTGTTGGAGGGATTGTCTCAAAGCTCCCCGCTGGGTGGAGTAAGTTCTATGCAAATATGCATAGGAAGAAGCTTGAAATCGGCCTTGAGGATCTCTTGCAAGAAATCTATGTTGAGGACCAGATGCGGGCTCAACTGAAGGTGGACGTACTGTCCAAGCAATTGGCTAATGCCAATCTGGTTCATACCAAGGAACCAAGGGGAAAGCAGGCGGCTTTCCACAACAAGAAGAAGGACCCTAACAATCTGAATGTGAAGGAAACTTTCTTCAAGCGAAAGAAGGCAAAGTCTCAAATGCCTTGTTTCATGTGTGGCAAGAAGGGCCACTTCAAGAATGAATGCAAAGCAAAGACCAAGCAATCAGAGCAAGGAGAGCCTAGTAAGGTATCTATGATCACTGATGTTGTTGCTATGATTGCGTAGGTTGATGCGGTAAGGACTGACTCTGACTGGTGGGTAGACACTGGAGCCTCCTGCCATGTCTGCTCCAGTAAGGAGTGGTTCACCACCTACACACCTACTTCTGAAGTGGTTATGATGGCGAACCAGACACAAGCTGAAGTGCTCGGGATCGGGACGGTGGTGTTGAAGCTGACTTCAGGGAAGTCTCTGACGCTTCAAGGCGTGAAGCACGTACCTGCTATCGCCAAGAACCTGATCTCAGGAGGCCTACTCTGCAACGCAGACCTCAGGATGGACATCAATGCTGGTCAGATGGTGATGTCTATCAAGGGAACATATTTCGAAAAAGCTTTTTATACCGAAGGAATATTCAAAATTCAGCTTATAAATCAGTCCAATGTAATTAATATGATTAATGAAATCACTCCTTCTGCTTATACGCTTGAGTTGTGGCATAATAGGCTAGGATATGTTCATTGTAAACGAATAAACAAAATTTCTAGTCTAGGACTTATCTCCAAGTGTGGGGGTAAGGTAGAGAAATGTGAAGTTTGTGCTCAAACAAAGATCACAAGAAAACCCTTTTCTCGGGTTAATCGAAGTACAGATCTTCTGGAGTTGGTACACTCCGATATCTGTAACTTCAAACAGTTCTCTACAAAGGTCGGGATGAAGTATTTCATAACCTTCATAGATGACTTCTCAAAGTATGCGTTCGTCTACTTGCTGAAGGCTAAAGACGAAGCATTCGAGAAGTTCAAGGAGTTCAGAGCCGAATCTGAGCGGCAGACTGGACAACAACTCAAAAGAATAAGAAGTGATCGAGATGGGGAGTACAGGTCTCATGAATTCGCATCGTTCTGCAAAGAACATGGAATTGTCAATGAGACTATGGCTCCGTACTCTCCTTAATCAAACGGAGTAGCAGAGAGGAAGAACAGAACGTTAACAGAAATAATTAACTCAATTTTGTTGACTGCTGGTCTTCCTAAGTGCTAGTGGGAAGAAGCTGCATTGACAGACACTTTTATTCTAAATAGAGTGCCTCATACAACTTCAGACGTTACTCCTCATGAACTCTGGTTCAAGGTCAGACCCAACTTGAATGTCATTCGAGTGTGGAGGTGTCTGGCATATGTCAAGCTTCCAGATCTGAAGATTCAGAAGCTTGGGACAAAGACTTCTAAGATGATCTTCTTGGGGTATGCCGAGAAGAGTGATGCTCGGAGATTTCTTGATATTGAGTCAAATCATATCATTGAATCTAGCGACACAGAATATTTTGAAGACAAATTTGCAAGGCACAAGAATATTGTTCTTACGGATGTACCGGAGAACAATAAGGGTGTGCAGGAAACTGAAGTCTTCAATGAAGATGTGGTCCATGAAGATGTTGTTGTTGAAACAACGGTTGAACCAGATCTCGCTGAGCCGTCAACGAAGCGAGTGAGGAGGCCAAAGGACTTCGGAAGTGACTTTGTCACCTATCATGTGGAAGCAGATCCGCTTATCTATGATGCGGCGATGAAGACCAGAGACGCAGTTTTCTGGAAGGAGACGATTGACAATGAAATTGATTCCATCACCTCAAATAACACTTGGGTGTTGGTTGATCTTCCTGAAGGAGCGAAACCCATCGAATGCAAATGGATCTTCAAGAAGAAGATGAAAGCAGACGGAACTATTGACAAGTTCAAGGCTAGGTTGGTAGCCAAGGAGTTTTCTCAGAAGCAGGGGATTGACTAATTTGACACGTATGCTCCAGTAGCCCGGATGACCACCATGAGAATGTTAATTGCTCTCGTAATAATACATAAGATGGTATACATCAGATGGATATGAAAACGGCTTTCCTAAATAGCGAGATGACCAAAGAGATTTATATGCAACAGCCAGAGGGATTTATCGTCAAGGGTCTTGAAGACAAAGTCTGCAAGTTGATGAAATCTTTGTACGGTCTTAAACATGCTTCCAAGATGTGGCATGAGAAATTTGACAAAGTTATAAGGTCAAATGGCTACATGGTCAGCGAGACGGACAAGTGTGTTTACACGAAGTTCGCTGGTGGAAGAGGTGTGATCGTTTGTCTGTACGTGGACGACATGCTTATCCTAGGTACGGATATAGGTTGTGTCACGGAGACAAAGAAATTCATCTCGAGCAAGTTCAGTATGAAGGACTTGGGGGAAGCTGATGTGATCTTAGGGATCAAGATCATCCGGACAGATACTGGACTAGCACTGTCACAGTCTCATTATATTAAGAAAATAATCACTCGTTATGGGTATTGGGATCTTCCAGGGATCGATACGCCATACAGGTGTGATCTGAAGCTGAAGCCTAATTCAAGGAAAAGTGTCAGACAGCTGGAGTATTCAAGCGTAATCGGGAGTTTGATGTATGCTACTACTGCCACAAGGCCTGACATAGCTTTCGCCATGGGAATGCTGAGTTATTTTATGAGCAACCCAGGTGTTGAACACTGGAAAGCTGTGAAACGGGTTATAAGATATCTCAAAAAGACTCAGACATATGCACTGTACTACAGCGGAGATCCGCCGGTAGTGGAAGGCTTCAGTGATGCCAGTTGGTGCTCAGAGGTGGAGAGCGAGTGGTCCACAGGTGGATTCATTTTCACAATGGGTGGAGCTGCTATATCGTGGAAGTCGAAGAAGCAGACTATGCTCTCGCGGTCATCCATGGAATCTGAGATCTTACACTTGATACCGCAGCCGAGGAAGCAGAATGGCTTCGGGAGCTCATGTATGATCTTCCAGTGGTTGGGGCACGGCAATACTGATATACTGCGACAACCAGGCGACTGCGACGGTGGCATCAAATGACCTCTTCAACGGGAAGAAGAGGACTGTGCGGTTGAAGCACAGGGCAGTACACGATCTTATCAAGAGAGGTGTTATTGCAGTGATTGATGTTCGGAGTCAGGAGAACCTGGCGGATCCGTTCACCAAGGGCCTCAAGCGCTAGCTGGTCGATGACACAGCTTGTAAAATGGGCTTGAAGGCATTCTGATATTGTATTATTATATTCCTACCATAAAGTTTTATGCTAATAGTTCAAAGAGAAATCTACTAGGCATCTAGCTTTTGGTTCAAGGGAGGACCACTAATCGGAAGAATATCAGGAACGATAGGTACATGTTCTATTGGGCATGGAGAGGTTACGGACCTATAACCACTGTTGTCTACTGTTGTTTTCTGCAGAAAATGGTTCCTGTGGGATGGTTGGCTTAATTGCCTTAATGAGTTCTCAGGCAGAGTGAATACCTGGTGTGCTTTACAGGAAGCACGGTAGAGCAGCACTACAAGGAGTGAAACTCCATGCTACAGTAGGGTGACTCCACAATGAGGTTCCTACAAGTGGGGTGCTGCCTAGGAATAGGATAAAGCCTCGGCTTTGTAGGCCAAGTCACAACGGCGTAGCACCGCAAATAGGCAGTTAGCCTAAGGTTGTATGTTAAAAATAAAGAGGGGTGTAGTCAGCACTACAAAAAGGAAGAGTTCCTCATGTTACAGTGGCACGGCACCACGATGAGGTACCCGGTTAGGGATAAATCCTCAGCCTTGCAAGCCATGTCATTGCGACGTAACACCGCAAGGGAGCCTAAGGCTTCATGCTGGGTAGTTTGGCACTACAAAGAGGCGGTTGCCTCATGCTACAGTAGTATGACACTACAAAGGTTCCCAGATATGGGGTGATTCTCAGGGAGGGGTAATGCCTTAGCTTTAAGCCATGTCATAGCGGCGTAGCACCGCAAGGGAAGCACAAAGCGCTCCATGCCATGTCTCTTTATAATGAACTCACCTATAGTGTATGGACAAAGAGATCTCAGGCCGTCTCTTGAGGGTAAACTTGTAGACGCCTAAAATTATACACTGAAACCAGGCTGGCACAGGGTCTTTAATATGTAGCCAGAAGCACATGTAACTACATTATGTGAGTGGAAAGAATTTTAGCTATGATGCAGAATTCAAGGCTTAGTCCATTCTTGTATTATAGTCTAATTTTTGATCCATGCGGGAAGATTCAAGTCGTCAGCGACATCTCTCCTAATGCATGATGGACAGTTACTGTAGGGAACACTTATACCCATATATAGAGATATGTGGGGGATTGTTAGAGTTTTGGTTTTTCCATTAGAAAACTTTAGTCCCACATTGAAAAAAACAAAGAGATTGTATCTCTATATATTAGCTTTGCTATTATTGGAGATGCACATGTGGTGTGGAGGTGCACATGGCTTTGCCATGTGTGGTTATTTTTCTAATAGGAAAAAGGCTAAAATCAACAATTAAAGCATTCATGCTTTTTGCTCTTGGGAAATTTATTTCCATGGGAGCTAAGCCCCATAGGGGCTTAGCGACTGGGACTCGGACTTGGACTCGGACTCGGACTCGGGCTCATGGGCTCATGAGACGTAATATGGCATTTTGTTGGTACACTTTGCACTTAGCATGTCAGCATCGTCGCTAGGCGCATAGTGCGCTTTAGTTGCGCTCGTTGCGCAAGCCACTTGCGCTGCCACGTTGTGCATGCCCAGTTGTGCAAGGCCAGTTGGGCTGCCCAGGTGTACATGTCCAGTTGCGCAAGCCCAGTTGTGCGGCCCAGGTACGCGCCCAGGTTGCGCTCAGGTTGCGCTGGGTTGCGCGGGCGTGCTGGTTGCGCTGCGTGTGCCGTGTGCGCAGTGCGCGCAGTGTACGCAGTTCAGTGCGCGCACTATCGTGCAGAGTGTATGGAGCACGGGGTGTGCGCAGTTGGCGCAACTTGCAGTAGAACGTGTATTTGTATGTTCTGGGCGGTTGCTACATGTTCGGGGTGGTTTTTTTTACCACATCCCTAACTTTGTGGCAACCGAACAGTTGCTGCAGGGCCTATATAAGGCATCCTCTCTCTCTCAGGGCTGATGAGATACAAAGAAGAGAAGCCACCACAGAAAGTTTACAAAGTGTTTTTTAGCACGAGTAAACAGAGAATTCAGAAGTGTTTTTTAACACTATTCTGATCGAAATTTGCTTGCGAATTCCAGCAGCCTTCGAGAGAGAGGAAAGGCGCTACACCAGTATTGCTTTTGCACGGGAGTTCGTGTCCATCCGAGGGGTCAGAAGAGCAGGAGTGTTCCAAGTTCTCCGACGAACTTGCTGGTTCCTGGAAGCTGTTCGTGTAGGGCGAATAAAGCTTTGAGCAACGGTGATTATTCACCCCAGCAGGAGTTCTTCCATATTTTGCCAGTCACCTTCTTCATTGCTGCCAGTAATTCTGATTGGATCTTCTTTTTAGAAGTACTATGATCTGATTGCTGTTGATTACGAAATCTTTTTAGATTCTCGTAATTCAGAATCACCTTCCTTGAAGTGTTTATTTGAAACATTGTTTTAACAATCGTTTTATTTTTTCAGTTTTCCATCAAAAAATTATGCCCCGGTACTAACAGTTCGAACGTGGTAGCGGCTCGAGACAACCGACCGGAGGTAAGTGGAAGAGGAAGGGCATGGCGGTGGACTCAATGGTGCCGCTCGTTCGAGGTATGTGGTGATTTTACTAGTTTGGTGGCGGCAGTTTAGGGATTTTGTGTTTGTTTGGCCGGTCGACTGGTGTTGTGGTGATCCCAGTGGTGGAGATGGCCGGGAAAGGAGAGTGTGGCCAGGAAGGGTTGATGGCATATCCAGCCAGATGATGTCGGTGGTGGCGTTGTTGGTGTTGCTGCGGTGACGAGACAAGGTGATTGGTGGAGGTGCTGGTAAAGATGGCAAAGTGGGCGCGGTGGTCGGCCACTGATCACTGATTTCTGGCCCAGTCGGGGTTAGCGATGGAGGAGATACGGCATGGGTCGTGGTTGTTCTTGATGGTGGTCGAAGGAGACTATGTTGACAGGTTGGTTGTGTCCGATATGTCGGACGCGAGAGAAAAAATATGTAAATGTAAAGAAAAGTGGTGGAAGAAAATGGTGGACACAGGTGCACAATGACTTTGGGTTGATGGCTATTCGCTAGGGTTATGAGAAAAGGTAGAGAGGAGCTCTCCTTATATAGGAGGTTAACTCCTAGATCGATAAGGATTAAAGTTCCTAATGGATAAAGCCTTTCCCCTTATTTAAATCAAATAACTTTTTAAATCAAAACTAATTTAATCACTATCATATATTAAGATTTAAAATATATATTCGATAACAAATTAGTTTAAATCATATACATTGTAATCTTAATCTAATAATTAATTACAGCAGTAATTTGAATAAAGTTTAATCTTAACTAAATTCAAATAAATAATCATCCTAGTAATTTAAATATAACGATATTATCAAAACAATTTAAATATATATTTTTATAACTCCAAAAATTAATTTAAAAAGACTTCAATAAAATCTTTTATTGTTTCCAAAATACTTAAAAAATTTCAAATCCATTTTTGAAACCAATTCCAGAAAAATCCAAAATAATAACCAACTTCCTTCAAAATTCCAATAATATATTTGAATAAACATTTTCATCAAAATAAATTAGCACTTCTCAAAATATTTAATTTAAGACTATTTTTGATAAAAGAAAATATCATTCGCAAAGTCTCGACGAAAAATTACCTTTACACACAATAAATAATTTTTTTTAAATATTTTAAAAATTTAGGAAGATGAGTTACAATTTTTAAATGGCACACAAGTCGAAACTATAGACATATTGGACTCAAATCGATCACAAAAATTCCACTGACCCAAAACAAGTCCAACTAAGGTTCGTAGAGCATATTCTAGGGTGCCCTAACCTCTTAGACCTATTTTAGATTGATTTTTATGAATTAATGGCAGCCTTATTAATTTAAATTTAATTTAAACTAACTCCAAACAACTTTTCTATTTTGGGCCCGATTTAAATACTAAGAGATAGATTTGTGTATCTTTTAGAATAGACGATCAAATTCCACCAAACCAATTTCTACTCCACCCCAACTTTTTCCCCTTATGTAAACCTCTCCCACATAGGATTTTCAAACACTTTTTTTAATATTTTTCTATTGAAACCGAGTCCCTCATATTTATTTTCTATTTTTGCACTTTTCTTTCCACCTGATATAAACTCATCACCTCGACCTCTTTCAACCCTCCTACCACCTTCATCTCAACCCTAGGACACCTCCCTAACACTCCAGCACATTCTTAAGGAGCCTCATCCCCTAATTTGGTCGATACGAGGCACAGAAGGTACCCAAAGTCGGTCGAACTTGTGCTGAATTCATCACACTACGTTAGTCGACTTCTGGACGAAGTTTTATCTACATTCTCTCGACCAATTCATCTCAAACCAAAACTATAAGTTATCTCTATGTGTCTACTTTCATCTTCGATTGCTAGATCATACAGTTCCAAGTGGTTTGTCCGTGGTGTCGATTCTACTACAAGGTGTCAGAGCCAACGAGTTCTTTTGCAAGCAATTTTTTGCCCACATAAGTTCAGTTTTGATCCTTCTAATATTTTTATTCAAAAACTAGATGTTAAGAAATTTTCAACGCATATCTATTTGTTAGGTTTTGAGTTTGTTTGCTATTTTTAAAAATTTGTGACATTTGCCGTAACACCAAACTCCAAAAAATTCTATGTTCTTCGTGTCCAAAAGTTCCAATACTTCATAAAACTCTATTTAACTATTTATTGGGCAAGGTTTATTTTTAAAATCATAATTTTTACTAATTTTTGAAAATTTTATAAAATTTAATATATTTAATTAATTATTATTTTGGGGCTAAATTTGGAGGTCAAATTGTGGTATCAATTTGTAGTATTGACATAAGACCTATTGTGGAAGAGTTCCACTATGGAAAACGTAATGTCGACTAGAATTTATAAATAATTTTTAGAATTTAAATTTATTATTTTTATTATAGTTATAAATTATTTTAAGAGAGAAGTTGGTACTTATATGTTAGATAGTGTTGTATCAACGTTTTGGCGACTAGTAGACGTAGATGCTAACATAACCTATATATGGTAAGTCGATGTAGAATAATAATAATAATAATAGTATATTATTATAGGTGATCTTGAAAGGAGTGACGAGGACACAGGAGTTGGTCAGGCCTACTCTCAAATAGGAGTTACAGACAAGTGTACCTTGTCGTGGTTACAGATTGTTTTCTTTTTCTTTCTTGTTGTTTATTTTGACATTGCATGACGTAGGGACTTCGATACTCAGTATCTGTTTTGTAGAAGGGTTGTAATGTCATGATGATGACATCGAGTATTGACATTAGGCATTACGTGCATATTGACGTGTCTATTGACACAATTGACCATAGGACACTGAGACA
Source organism: Iris pallida (assembly GCA_029216955.1). NCBI lineage: Eukaryota > Viridiplantae > Streptophyta > Magnoliopsida > Asparagales > Iridaceae > Iris > Iris pallida. The sequence goes on along the minus strand of JANAVB010006389.1, from coordinate 14,212,317 downwards.
TTCATGATGTGAGCTTTACATGACTTTTTGTGGTATTGACCTCGTACTAGCATTCTAGATTTTTCATCATTATTATTTTTCTTATCGAGATGACTGTACAGACTTGACATTGCAGGATTGTAGACATGGGTTTGTGGAGAACTTGATTATAGTTTGAGACATATTGTCGTGTGGCCTGTTATTTAGTGACCTTTTAGCTCGGTAACAGAATAGGGGATTATCACTGTCGAGAATTGATTATCCTTGGTTCTAAGATACGGTATCTTGGTTCCAAGATACGGTACTATCGAGAATTGATTATCACTGTCGAGAATTGATTGTCTTGTGAGCCTTAGTGGAGAGGTCTGGTATTCTAAGAAAGTTTATCACTTGCATAACACATAGACCAGATATATAGATTGCCTTAGTTCATATTTCCATATATGTACCGTGGCATATATATTATGTACTTTGCTAGACCCCTGAGGACCTGGTGATCTTTCCAGGTATTCGACTAATCGGAGTTGGTTGCTGATTATGAAGGTTGCTATTAACTGTTTCAGGTATCCCTTGCGGTTACATATGCATATCTATTTAATTACATTCTGCTGGTTAGCCTAGTATATATAGACTCAAATTATTCTTTCGAGTCTATTCGGACAAATGTAGCATAGGGTGCACACTATGTTACATCTTGTTCATTCTTGTATTTTGTATTACTGTGGATTGAGACATAGAGATAGTTTTGATTAGTATATATAGTGAGACGTTACTATACAGCTTATACGTACTCGAGCTGGGCCAGAGTCCTCTCAGTAAGAAGCTGGCATGTATACGGTCTCCTACTCCTATGTATTTTGGGACTGGGGTGTTACAACAGTTGAAGAAAACCCCATCGCCCTTAGGCTTTGGCTTGAACCGAGGTAACTTCACCTTCAGATGGTGCGAGTCCTTATTTTTGTTCTAAGAAGCCTTTTGCTTCCTCTTAGAGTCTCCAGCTTACACCAGATTGGCATCAGCCATCTGTTTGGACAAGGTGTCCACTTTGTTTTGAGCCCTCAACTCATTATCAACATGAATCTAGTACAAGAGAAGCTCTATGTCCACCTTCATCTTCTTGCGATGTAAGTCCACGATGAAGCCGCTCCATCCAGGCGGGAGCTTTTCAATAATACCCCCGACAACGAACGCATCGACAAGAGGCTTGCCATCATCCTCAAGTTTCTGCCACAACTTGAGAAATTCTTTAACTTGAGGCAATATCGTCATGTCATCTTCAAATTGCATCTTCCAGACTTTATTAGTCACGTGGATCTTATTCCTGTTCTCATTTAACTTGTTATGCTTTTCTAGAGACTCCCAAACGTCCTTAGCATATATTTTCTTGTTGTATGACTCTGCCAGAGAATCATCCATGGAATTCAGGATCAATAACTTGCAATAGTTGTTGTCTTTTCTCCACTTAGACTGCAGAGCAGTGGTCTCTGCAACTTTCCGAGTAGTTTCACCTTCTGGAATACTTGGCTCATCATTTGTCAATACGTAATACACGTTTATGAGTTGAAGATTAAGGCTGACCTTTCTCTTCCAGATGTTGTAATGCACACCGTCAAACTTATCAAGTTATTAAACTTGTGTCGATAAGGTTTGCATGGTGTTCTCCTTCGAATCTATATCTTGCTTTGAGATTTTTAGTCCCGAAACAAATCTAGATGGTAGACCGATCAAAGATAGAGACCTCAGGAAAACAAGTTTGCTCTCTGTTCTGAGTAACGATCAGAAACATAGACTTTTGTGCAAACAAGTTTGCTCTCTAGAAGAACCTGATGCCCACCAAGAAGAAGAAAAAGAATAAAAAGGCAATTTCAACATCCCTGCTGGGGTGATAAAAATCATCGTTGCTCAAAGCAAGATTCGCCTTTATATGATCCGCTTCCAAGAACCAGCAAGTTCTCGAAAAACCTCTGGAACGCTCGCTAGCCAACTTTTTATGGCTCGAACGGAATCCCTGGACTCAACGGGTTCCCTTTAATTTCTTATTTTGGTGCCTCTTACAATGGAGGTCAGGGGGCTCTATATAGAATGGAGTGAGACTTCACTTCTTTTCCTATCCAATGTGGGACTAAAATACCAATACTCAAAAACAGAGTTTGATATTTTAGATCATCCCGCAACAACTTAGTTGTGTGCCAGTCCACGCCTAACCCCCCTCGCCTCCACACGCCAGTGCATGCATAAAGCATCCTTATGACCGTGTCCAAGTCCAAATGACCAAAAAAACATGCTTTCTTGTTGGAGTTAATTCTTTTTCCTTCCAGAAAAACACCCCATTCTGGCACCCACATGTGCCCCACCACATCCCATGTGCGCACCTCAACACATGCAAAATATTATATTGAGATACCGACTTGGTGGTGTAGCCGATGTGGGACAATTTTATACTAGTCTAAAGACAAAAACACAAATATATGCACACACACACACACACACACACACACACACACACACACACACACATGTATATATGTGTGTGTGTGTTCCAACTCGCCCTTTCTACTAAGCTTTTATGCGTAATCCACGAATCTAACCATAGGTTAGTGGATGCCCTGTATCTTATTATTCTCAAAACCAAATGCTATACCAATGTGCGATGAAGTAGAATGTTCTTCTATATAATGGAATCATTATTGTCCATTGACTGCCCCAAAAAATTTCTCCCCTTCAAGTACCTACCCTCCGTCCAGACCTCCCATAGTGAATCTTTAGATAGGAACTTCCAAGTCTTCCTTATACCTGCTACATCTTGGAGAACATGCAAGAAGCGTAGTCCAACCCCCTTCCTTTCGAGGATGACATAATGTCTCCCAATTAATCCCATCTATACCTCCACGCCAAATGAAGTTGGCACATATCTTCTCAATCTTATGTAACGTCCGTATTTCGGAATACGTATTTTAATTAGGCTTATATGTATTTGGGACCTGTATTTTATTTTCTCAGATTTTGGCCTGTAATTGTATTTTGGCTCGACTTGCGGATTTTGGTTTTCTCGTAAAGTGGGTTTTTGGACCTGGCATGGTTTTATTCCTTGTGGAGAAGGATTTGGTTTGGTTTGGTTTGGTTTGGTTTGCATTGGACTGCCTTAGTTAACCTCCACCCTCAACACAACACACCCTCCCTCATTAAAACCCCACCTAACTTTCTCTCTCCTCATTACTCTTCCATTAATTCTCTCCATCTTCTTCTTCCTTCCTCCACCAACACCATAGGCAAGTGCACCTTGCCACCAAATAAGCACCCCATTTTATTTGTCAATTAGCTAGATTAGGCCATGGTGAACAACATTAGAACTTGGCATTTTATGATTTGGAGCTTCCATTTTTCTAGATCTAAGTTTTAACCATTTTTAGAATTCCTTGGTTTTGATCTATTAAACTTTGATTTTTGCTTGATTTGAGGCTTCCATGTGGAAGAGAATTCAATTTTACACAAGTTGGAACTTTGAAAATCTAAATTTGGTTTTGTTTTGGCTAAGTTATGAAGATTGGAAATTTGGAGTTCTTGGGGTTTTCTCTCGGCCTGATGGAGAAGATGACCCTCGGCCAGCGCTCTTTAGCGCAAGGCCGAACTGCGCACCCTTCCTCGGCCAGCGCAATTTAGCGCTGGGCTGACCCGCGCTGGCACTATTTAGCTCCAGCGCCTTCCTTCCATTGGCGCACTTGACCGCTGCGCAGCTCGCTCCCAGCGCAGCTTGGCTCCAGCGCAACCCAATCCTAGCGCGGCTCATCTCCTGTACAGCTCGATCTCAGCACAACCCATCCCTAGCGCAGCTCACTCCCAGCATGGCTTGGCTCCAGCGCAACCCAACCCTAGCGCAGCTCACCCCCTGTGCAGCTTGACCCAGCGCAACCCGCCGTCAGCACGACCCGACCCATCGCAACCCGACCCTAGCGCAACCCGACCCCCTGCGCAACCCACTTGCCCATGAAGGTTTGGTTTTATTTCCTTGGACTTGTCTTCTCTTTGTGGATTGGAGTCTTGAGATCTTGTTCCAACAACACGACTGTCTTGACTTAACAAGGCCGGGCACGGTTTTCGGTGTTTTGCTTATGACTAGTACGGTTTTTCGTGATTTCTGTGATTTATGATTCTAGTACTTTTCAATCTTCATAGTAGTGACCCGATGAGGTGCTCTCTTAACTTGTAACCTATGATTCATAATTAATCTCTGTAACTGGACAACTTGATAGTTGCCCGTGGTGGCGCACTCCTGACTTGTAACTTGACTTGACTTGATGCTGTTGCGATGGCTAACTTGACTCATATAACCAACTCTGACGCCGTGGGTGTTCATTCTTGCTGCTTTGTGCAATCCACTTGTCTTGTCTCGCATCATGTCTAGGACGTGACTCCCTGGTTACCACGGTCAGGGATTCACACTGAATATGGATTAGGCTAATTACTAGATCAAACTATAGTTCATGGAGAACTTCCAGTCACAGGCGATCTCGTTATCTGGGCGCTTTAAATGGACTTGTAGCCTGCCGACGAGTAGGGCACATTTCCAGCACACGGTCATGTGTTGCACCCTCTAAGTCACCTAAGGGTACATTGTCTCTCGGGCAATATACCCAACCATACTCTCAACCCGCGGAAGGATAACTGGATAGTCTGCAGGGCTTGGGACTGGGAATTTATCATTTGCATCTTGCTAGTAACTAGGCTTGTGATAACCCTAGTTAGTTAAGTAGTAAGCCGCAGTATTTGTTTGGCCGTTTGTGAATGGATGGTGTCCAGCCTTGTCTAAGTCTCGTCTAGTCCCTGTACCTGGTACTCCTGTACATGATTGTTTTACTTATCTTTAATAATAAATGGGTAGAGACATAGTGCTATTCAGGCGAAGGGTTACAACCCCGGTCCCTGTTTTGTTTACGGGTTGTAACCTGGCTCCCGGAATGGTTCCACGTCCCTAGTCGTTTATTGTCCTGTTGTACTCTTTATTACTTGTACTTTTCTTCTATTCCGTGTGTTCTGATGTGCTGGCTTTTGTTCTTATTTCGTGGCCTCCTTGTGGCACTTGCTTTTTCTGGGGTTTGACCCAGCTGGTTTTGTGTGGCCAGATTTCGAAGCAGCACCCGAGGATCTACCGAACCTCTAGCCCAATGGTGGCGACTAGAAGGAACCCGGGCTACGAGTGGGTTTTCCATTTTGTTTCGCTCACTACATTGTAAAATTATTCTTTTGAGGCGTTTAGCCGACGAGTACCTGTTAGCTCGATGCATATTTACTTACTGTCTACCTACAGGCTGTAACATGATTAACAAATCCTAGGGTTGATCATGTATGACTGAACTCTTGCTAGTCTTGACATTTTGTATGACTAGCTTCATGATCATCTAATATGTAATGTATGGGATGCCTTGCTATTATATATTTGGTGCTCTGACCTCTTGTAACTATTATTGTTTGCTTGAGATTGAGACAATAGGCTTGACCTTAAGAGACCGTTGGCTTGTAGTAAACCCTCATATCTAGACAGCCGTGACCGTATAGCGAGGTGGATTCCATTTCAATATACGTAGCTGGCTATGTACGCCCCCGCTCTCCAGTATTCTGGTTCTTGGGCGTCATATGGTTTAAGTGGTAGCCCATTGTCACGACCCGTACCCTAGACTAAGGGCACGAGAAGTGGGTACGTCCAGCCTACGCCGCAGTATCGACGGTAGAACGCTGTCCTAGGTCACAACATCTAACAATATAATGCTAAGTAGTTTATACTCCCCGAATGGGGGTGACATAGCAGAATGTAAACTCAATCACAACTAAGAAAGAAGAAGTACGATATAATATAGAACTCAAAATGAAATACAGATAATCAGAAGAGTCTAAGTGTCTAAGATAACATCTCAGCAAACATCCAAAATACAAGGTATCAACTACATAGTATGAAAGAATATATACAATCTAGATCTCAATGACAGAAATAAAGCCTAACTAAACAAGTCTAAGCAGTATGGACGACGTCCTCAGCTAGAGCTGGATCCTCCTGTGGGTCCAACTCACAAGTATCGTCTAGATGGGCTCCATAGTAGGTCGGGTAGGAGTCCTCGGTATCATCTGTAATATTTTCAACAGGTCCAGTCAGGACAGGAGCAAGCACAGTACATCTCATACAGTTCATATCATGACAGAAAATACAAAGCAAGCAATAGAGTAAGATACATGAAATGCTGTAAGAAGATGTACATAAAAACAGGAGAGATATTTGATAACTGGAAATATATACATGATAAGTAGGAACTGTAAGTGACTAGTGATTTAGAGTACGAGATGGCATGTAATTGGCTAAGGTTGAACATGATGTACATGAGTGAACATGTGGGACATCAGCCAATAAGGCTGTGTTGTACATGATAAAACATGAAAAGTAACAGAGTGAACATGATGGGTAAATCACATGACCATTTATACTCACCCCTACCCACAATCAATACACAAGGATCCATTCAAGTTACGTTACGAACATGATGTTTTGGTTACACAAGAAACACATGAGGAAACATGAACGTACATGAGAGCACATGAAAGTACATGAGCGTACATGAAAGAACAAGAGAGAACATGAGTGTACATGAATAAAGCAAGAGCAAGGAATACATGATGTACATGAAATACATGACATAAAGTATCCGATGCCCCCGCTAAGGGGGATAACATCCCAAGAAGAGATCCATATAGTACCAATCCGTGATGATAACGTGACAGCATCAAGTAAAGTAATCTAGAGCAAGAATATAAGTCGTGACAAGTATGAAACGATCAGAGAATGTACTCGCCTGCGATCTGAATGTCTGTGAGAATATATCGTCCGAATCGGGGTATCTGAGTCCTATTTAGAGCAACAAAAGTCATGATGTATACAAAGGGGTTATAAATGAAGTGTACAATGCATCTACATGATTCTAGGTCAATCTAGGTCAAAGTCAAACCTTGGTCAACTCTGGGTCAAGCCAAGTCAACATCTAGTCACACTAGGACAACAACAAGGCCGTCTTGGTCAACTAGTCAAACTTTAGGTTTACTAGTCCAAGCTAGTCCACTTTAGTCTAGGTTTAGTCAAATCTAGGTCTAACCCATATCTAGCCTATGCATATGTATATCAAGTATACCATGTCTACATATAAACTATACTAGCTAGCTATAGGGCATATAGCCTAAACAAGTATACACTATATAGGCCTATATTATAGAGACTAATATATATACATAGATTCTACTATATAGACTAACCTATATATATATAAAGAGGGGAGGGATAATACATAGGTGAGTGTGTGTATTGTGAGAGCTAGTGAGTGATAGAGAGTTGAGTGAAAGGGGACACCACATATAGCCTATAATCTATATACACATATATGTAAATTACATAGGAATATATATATATACTCACATTATATATATGTAATATACAAACACATAAGATAGAGAGAGAAATGAATCAAGGTAAAGTGTGTGTGCAGTGTGAGGAAAAACACTGGTGGGAATCACATATGTGTATGTGTGTACAGAGATTAGATAGGAACACATGTGTGTGTGTGTGTGTTTAAATGTAACAGGATAGCAATGTGTGTGTGTGTGTGTGTAGTGCACAGATGTGTGTGTGTACATAGAGTGTGTGCCAAAACTGTGTAGTCGTGTGTGTGAATTCTCAGTTGTGAAACACATGTGACTGTTATCTTAGGATATCAAATTCAAACCTATAGTCCTATATAATTTCAGTTATCAAGTATCAAAACCTCAAATCCCTATTTTATTTTAGTTTGACCACAACATATAACTAATTCAAATTCAAATCCCAATTCCAGTTCACTGGTTTTAAAAAGGAAAATTCTCTGTTATTTAACTTAAATTCAGTTTTTACATTCAATCAAACTCAGGTTTACACATTTTCTGAAAACCGGCAAATGACAGTGTATCATATCTAACCAAATCCTCATTCTCAAGAACAACTAAACCCTATACAAATTCAGGTTTTATTTTACCAACTCATAACAGTTCCTTCCCAGGTTTTAAACCCAGGTTAACATTCTCCATATAAACATGCCTCTAATGAAATCGAACCTACAAAACTGTGCATATGTAATGTTCTATACATTGCAATCTACTGAAAATGTGGATTCGAAAACAAACCAAATCGAAACTATATCAAGAACCCTACATATAGCTAACATGTACAACAATCTTAACAACATGTTAACATCTAAATTAACATAATGGAAATCATATTTAATCAGTAAAAATATACAGAGAAATCTCAGTTAAACATTCAGTCACCTAGTATCAGAACATATGAAACCCAATTCGATTTTCAGCAAACCCAATTTCCACATAGGGAAATCGTACACAGTAGTGTCCCACATGTGTGTGCACATGTGGAGGGTGTCCACGTGTCTTAGAACTGGACACGAAGTGTCACAATCGAATAAGGGAAAAATAGGAAGATATAGTGTTCAGTATGGCCTCGTGCACGTGTTCACCTAGGTCTAGGACACGACACAAGTGTCCATAGGTCTCGTGCACACGTGTGTAGGTTCGCCTAGGGTTAGGCTACACACCTAGGACCCTGACACGAGCCCACATGTCCTCAGGACACAGCATAAACACCGTATCAGTCGAGGAAAACTCGACTGATACATATGCACAGTGCAGCGTCGTACAGCGATGCAAGTGTCTCGTGGACACGACACGAGCCACGTGGGGCCTCGTGGTCATGTCCATGTGTAGCCCACGTGTTGGGCTACATACTCGTGTTAACACGAGGTGTCCACAACGTGTCTGTACGCGACACGAAGCCGTGTCAGTACGGTTTTTCCTGCGCGCACAGTACAGTATAAAATCGGTGTGATCGTGTTTTCGTATCCGACACGACACGACGTGCCGTGAAACTCGAGGGGGGGTCTGTCAGTGATGGCCCCTACCTCTATGTCAAATTACACGTGTCCACGTGTCCTGTGTAGGGAGGGATAGAGGTCGGGTAGCAGGGCATGTAAACCGAGTGTCGTGCTGTGAGTTCGTGTCCGTTTTCGACACGGACATGACACGAACCCTAGCTCAGTCTTCACTAAAGTTAATTAGCACCTACAGACCTACAAATCTGTTCAAACACAATTTGAAATTAGCAACATTTATTTCTAACAATCATTTCATCGAACACCTATTCCTACACACCGATACGTGTCCGATACGGACACGTAATGGACACGAATTCCTACCAAACTTAGGCTACACCTAGGGGAACCCTAAATGGATGCATCCCTGAAAAGAAAACTAGAATTTGAATAGGTTTGATGGGTTTTACCTATTGAGGGTGAAACCTCAATTTTAAGCCTTTTGAATGAGGGCTTCCCTCGATCTTGCGACGATCCCGAGCCTCCGAATCCTTTCTAACTGCCCACTAATGGTGTCCTCTACTGTAGGAGAGTCCAATGCAAGAGACTAGGCCCAATTTGGAGTTGATTTTGATATTTACGGAGGAATTGGGGAAGAACACTAAAGGAGGCAATTAAAATAAATTAAAAAATGATGCTAATAATTAATGGGTTGTATTTATAGAGGGAGGGAATGTGTGATGGCTGCCATTAGGTTAGGGTTAGGGTTTAGGATGAGTGGCTAAGGCTTCTCCAACAATTTCAAGCCAATCTAATGGCTCATAACTAATGTTGCCTTCTTTAACCTTTAGCCTAAAATATCTCTCTAACAAATATCTAGATATTACCCTAATTTTATTACTTAATTAAAATCCTCTAACTTAGTCTCTAGGGTCATGACTAACATCTAGATTAGGCTAACGTCTAGGTCAAGTCTCAAATAATTTAACTAACACATATTTATTTTACATAATTTATAATTTCACAAAAGTGTCAAAATGACCAAAATACCCCTAGGCTTAAAAGTTGAAATTTGAAATCCTAAACAAATGATTAGGTCTCCTTGGTCATGATTAGTCTTCTAGGTCATGCATGACTAAGGTTACACTAGCAAAACACCAATTTCACATTTCACCATTTTAAATAGTTTTAAAATGACTAAAAATCACCAAAAATCATATCATGACTAAAATCAAATATTTTAATAATTTAAAATACAAAAGTTCAAATTTATCCTTATTTTAGAAAAGTGGGTGTTACAAGTCTACCCCCCTTAAAAGAATTTCGTCCTCGAAATTAAGATGGTCGTACTTCTTCTAGAGTCTCGTCCCCAACAATCATGGTCTCAGAACTTACCTAAATCATACAATTTAAAAGAATGGCATACATGGTCATGGCATATGGTGGTAGTTGAAAGTCTCATCTAGGTATACTAGTCATGCTAAACCAAAATGGTCATAGGATATCAAAACAAACAAGCAATCTAGGATGCATCAAATATCAAAGACTGGCTAAGATACAGGTCAAGGACTCACCTCCAACTAGGTCTGGTAGCTGGAACTCCCTCCCAAAGGCAGAGCCTTGGCTGGGATAAGTATAGAAGAACAGTCTCGTACAGGTGTGCAGCTGACCCACAAAATAGGCACGCCCCTCTTCTCTTCCTACAGTGGTCCCATATATATCCAAGCTTCCTACAGAAGGTACAAGTAGGCACTCTCTCAACTGGCCTCTGTCGGATAGGAGTCTGGACGAGATAGGCTGGTGTAGGCTGATAGTCTGGGTGCTCATAGGTAAAGCCAGGGCTATACTATCATTCCTAAGATAAAGGCCTAATCATAACTCATTAAATCATCATACTAAGAAAGAGTTATAACTAATGAATTTCTACAAGGAATTAGACTAGTCAACTAAAGTTATCCCTACTCCTAAGTTATTTGATGATGGAAAACAAAAATTTTTAACAGAAGAGAAATGAAAGAGGTGATAGTTTAAAAACCTTCAATATATAATCTGATAATCACATGCGTCTGTCCAATTTTATGATACCCAGGATCCTCGCCACACTAGTAAGCAAGGTTGCAATGAACGGTAGAGTCCATAACTGGGGTATGCATCTCTATGATCATGTTGTCTGGAATCCTCGCTATGTCGACTAGTATAGCTGCAAGAAATTCCAATCTCTTGATCAAGATATGTACATCCGAAGTCAGGTCCCTATGTTCTTGCCACGCCGGCTAATATAGATGCGGTAAACTCTAGGTTCCATAATAAAGTAGACATTTTACCATCCCTGTTATTTCCGTCAACATATGTTATCAGAAGATACCGTAACTCGGGTCATAAAATTCATCTCTAAAAAAAATCAAATCAACAACGATCGATCAAAATCAAATTCAATATCAAGGAGTAAGGGTAAATCAAAACAAAAGAAAATGATTTCAAATTTGAAGTTCAGAATGAGATTCTCAAGGGTCATCCCAGGAATCTCTCAAGGAATTCTAACTGTGATTGAGTACCTCAAAAAATATCCTAATCCTACTGCAGGCTGTAGTGATACTCTAGTTCGAATACCACTACATAAACTCGACCTGCATGGGCCACCACTAAAAATGTGTCACGACCCGCACCCTAGAGTAAGGGCACGAGAAGTGGGTACGTCCAGCCTACGCTGCAGTGTCGGCGGTAGAACGCTGTCCTAGGTCTCAACATCTAACAATATAATGCTAAGCAGTTTATACTCCCCGAATGGGGGTGACATAGCAGAATGTAAACTCAATCACAACTAAGGAAGAAGAAGTACGATATGATATAGAACTCAAAATGAAATACAGATAATCAGAAGAGTCTAAGTGTCTAAGATAACATCTCAGCAAACATCCAAAATACAAGGTCTCAACTACAGAGTATAAAAGAATATATACAATCTAGATCTCAATGACATAAATAAAGCCTAACTAAACTAGTCTAAGCAGTATGGACGACGTCCTCAGCTAGAGCTGGATCCTCCTGTGGGTCCAACTCACAAGTATCGTCTAGATGGGCTCCATAGTAGGTCGGATAGGAGTCCTCGGTATCATCTGTAATATTTTCAACAGGTCCAGTCAGGATGGGAGCAAGCACAGTACATCTCATGCAGTTCATATCATGGCAGGAAATATAAAGCAAGCAATAGAGTAAGATACATGAAACGCTGTAAGAAGATGTACATAAAAACAGGAAAGATATTTGATAACTGGAAATATATACATGATAAGTAGAAACTGTAAGTGACTAGTGATTTAGAGTATGAGATGGCATATAATTGGCTAAGGTTGAACATGATGTACATGAGTGAACATGTGGGACATCAGCCAATAAGGCTGTGTTGTACATGATAAAATATAAAAAGTAACAGAGTGAACATGATAGGTAAATCACATGACCATTTATACTCATCCCTACCCACAATCAATGCACAAGGATCCGTTAAAGTTACGTTACGAACATGATATTTTGGTTACACAAGAAACACATGAAGAAACATGAACGTACATGAAAGCTCATGAAAGTACATGAGCGTACATGAAAGAACATGAGTGTACATGAATAACGCAAGAGCAAAGAATATATGATGTACAAGAAACACATGACATAAAGTATCCGATGCGCCCGCTAAGGGGGATAACATCCCAAGAAGAGATCCATATAGTACCAATCCGTGATGATAACGTGACAGCATCAAGTAAAGTAATCTAGAGCAAGAATATAAGTCGCGACAAGTATGAAACGATCAGAGAATGTACTCGCCTGCGATCTGAATGTCTGTGAGAATATACCGTCCGAATCGGGGTATCTGAGTCCTATTTAGAGCAACACAAGTCATGATGTATACAAATGGGTTATAAATGAAGTGTACAATGCATCTACATGATTCTAGGTCAATTTAGGTCAAAGTCAAACCTTGGTCAACTTTGGGTCAAACCAAGTCAACATCTAGTCACACTAGGTCAACAACAAGGCCGTCTTGGTCAACTGGTCAAACTTTAGGTTTACTAGTCCAAGCTAGTCCACTTTAGTCTAGGTTTAGTCAAATCTAGGTCTAACCCATATCTAGCCTATGTATATGTATATCAACTATACCGTGTCTACATATAAACTACACTAGCTAGCTATAGGGCATATAGCCTAAACAAGTATACACTATATAGGCCTATATTATAGAGACTAATATATATACATAGATTCTACTATATAGACTAACCTATATATATATATAAAGAGGGGAGGGATAATACATAGGTGAGTGTGTGTATAGTGAGAGCTAGTGAGTGAACGAGAGTTGAGTGAAAGGGGACACCACATATAGCCTATAATCTATATGCACAGATATGTAAATTACATAGGTATATATATATATATACTCACATTATATACATTTGTAATATACATACACACAAGATAGAGAGAGAAATGAATCAAGGTAAAGTGTGTGTGTAGTGTGAGGAAAAACAGTGGTGGGAATCACATATGTGTATGTGTGTACAGAGATTATATAGGAACACATGTGTGTGTGTGTGTTTAAATGTGACAGGATAGCAATGTGTGTGTGTGTAGTTGTGTGTGTGTGCATAGAGTGTGTGCCAAAACTGTGTAGATGTGTGTGTGAATTCTCAGTTGTGAAACACATGTGACTGTTAACTTAGGATATCAAATTCAAACCTATAGTCCTATATAATTTCAGTTATCAAGTATCAAAACCTCAAATCCCTATTTTATTTCAGTTTGACCACAACATATAACTAATTCAAATTCAAATCCCAATTCCAGTTCACTGGTTTTAACAAGGAAAATTCTCAGTTATTTAACTTAAATTCAGTTTTTACATTCAATCAAACTCAGGTTTACATATTTTCTGAAAACAGGCAAATGACAGTGTATCATATCTAACCAAATCCTCATTATCAAGAACAAGTAAACCCTATACAAATTCATGTTTATTTTACCAACTCATGACAGTTCCTTCCCAGGTATTAAACCCAGGTTAACATTCTACATATAAACATGCATTTAATGAAATTGAAACTACAAAACTGTGCATATGTAATGTTCTATACATTGCAGTTTACTGAAAATGTGGATTCGAAAACAAACCAAATCGAAACTATATCAAGAACCCTACATATAGCTAACATGTACAGCAATCTTAACAACATGTTAACATCTAAATTAACATAATGGAAATCATATTTAATCAGTAAAAATATATAGAGAAATCTCAGTTAAACATTCAGTCACCTGGTATCAGAACATATGAAACCCAATTCGATTTTTAGCAAACCCAATTTCCACATAGGGAAATCATACACAGTAGTGTCCCACATGTGGGTGCACATGTGGAGGGTGTCCACGTGTCCTAGAACTGGACACGAAGTGTCACAATCGAATAAGGGAAAAATAGAAAGACACAGTGTTCAGTATGGCCTCGTGCACGTGTTCACCTAGGTCTAAGACACGACACAAGTGTCCATAGGTCTCGTGCACACGTGCGTAGGTTCGCCTAGGGTTAGGCTACACACCTAGGACCCTAATACGAGCCCACGTGTCCTCAGGACACATCACGAACACCGTATCAGTCGAAGAAAACTCGACTGATACACGTGCACAGTGCAGCATCGTACAGCGATGCAAGTATCTCGTAGACACGACACGAGCCACGTGGGGCCTCATGGTTATGTCCATGTGTAGCCAACGTGATGGGCTACACACTCGTGTCAACACGAGGTGTCCACAACGTGTCTGTACGCGACACGAAGCCGTGTCAGTGTGGTTTTTCCCGCACACACAGTACAGTATAAAATTGGTACGATAGTGTTTTCGTATCCGACATGACATGACGTGCTGTGAAACTCGAGGGGGGGTCTGTCAGTGATGGCCCCCATCTCTGTGTCAAATTACACGTGTCCACGTGTCCTGTGTAGGAAGGAATAGAGGTCGGGTAGCAGGGCATGTAAACCGAGTATCGTACAGTGAGTTCGTGTGCGTTTTGGACACGGACATGACACGAACCCTAGCTCAGTCTTCACTAAAGTTAATTAGCACCAATAGACCTACAAATCTGTTCAAACACAATTTGAAATTAGCAACATTTATTTCTAACAATCATTTTATCGAACACCTATTCCTACACACCGATACGTGTCCGATACGGACACGTAATGGACACAAATTCCTGCCAAACTTAGGCTACACCTAGGGGAACCCTAAATGGATGCATCCATGGAAAGAAAACTAGAATTTGAATAGGTTTGATGGGTTTTACCTACTGAGGGTGAAACCTCAATTTCAAGCCTTTTGAATGAGGGCTTCCCTCGATCTTGCGACGATCCCGAGCCTCTGAATCCTTGCTAACTGCCCACTAATGGTGTCCTCTACTGTAGGGGAGTCCAATGCAAGAGATTGGGCCCAATTTGGAGTTGATTTGGATATTTGGGGAGGAATTGGGGAAGAACACTAAAGGAGGCAATTAAAATGAATTAAAAAATGATGCTAATGATTAATGGGTTGTATTTATAGAGGGAGGGAATGTGTGATGGCTGTCATTAGGTTAGGGTTAGGGTTTAGGATGAGTGGCTAAGGCTTCTCCAACAATTTCAAGCCAATCTAATGGCTCATAACTAAAGTAGCCTTCTTTAACCTTTAGCCTAAAATATCTCACTAACAAATATCTAGATATTACCCTAATTTTTTTTACTTAATTGAAACCCTCTAACTTAGTGTCTAGGGTCATGACTAACATCTAGATTAGGCTAACATCTAGGTCAAGTCTCAAATAATTTAACTAACACATATTTAATTCATATAATTTACAATTTCACAAAAGTGTCAAAATGACCAAAATACCCCTAGGCTTAAAAGTAGAAATTTGAAATCCTAAACACATAATTAGGTCTCCTTGGTCATGATTAGTCTTCTAGGTCATGCATGACTAAGGTTACACTAGCAAAATACTAATTTCATATTTTACCATTTTAAATAGTTTTAAAATAACTAAAAATCACCAAAAATTATATCATGACTAAAATCAAATATTTTAATGATTTAAAATACAAAAGTTCAAATTTACCCTTATTTTAGAAAAGTGAGTGTTACACCCATACAGGTCTTGGCATTCAAGAATGAGGGTTTACCAAATAGATGTCTCAATCAGTACTCGTCCTTGATCTCTGTTCATATCCTCCGAATCTCTGGATTCTTGTCCTGATCATGTGCTTGTATCGTTGATCTGTCTTGGTCCTTCCTTATTGTTCCATATGTCGTCTTCTTCAGCGGCACTGTACCTGACCCCACCGATCAGCGAGGTGGCGCACTTCCCGTGGACCAGTAGCAACCCGGAGATCAAGCCCAGCATTCCGAAGTAGCCTCCAGAGTTGTACCTACTGGAGGAGAGCCCCCAGTCCAGCCCGTTCGACCTGCCGAGCCTGATGATGGCACCTTGGTAGGTCTCATCAGGATCATGATAGCTTCCCAGGATCGTAGAGGAGACGCCTTGCACCCGGCAGTGGCAGATGCTTTGACCAGAGGCGGTCATCCAGGGAACAGTGCGGCCAATAGCTTCAAGCGCTTGAACCCTCCATTTTTCGACGGCAGCGAAGATGCGATTGCCGCGGACGCTTGGCTTCAGGATACCGAGGTGGTTCTGGAAGTAGCTAGGACACCTGAGAATGAGAAGGTGGCGGTGGTACGCCTACAGTTGCTAGACTTAGCTCGCAGTTGGTGGGCGACGCAGGCCGTGGAATTAGCGACGCCAGTTACTTGGGCGATATTTAGAGAAAGATTTCAGATGAAGTATTTCGATGCTGTAGTTCGGTACGACCTGCAGACGAGGTTTACCAACTTGAAGCAAGGAGGCAGAACGGTCGACGGCTATGTATCTGAGTTTTCTAGACTCAGTAGTTTTGCCCCCACCTTGGTGGCGACCGAGTTTGACAGGACCCAGCGATTCCAGCAGGGGATACATTTGGAGATCTTGTTGGCAGTTGAGCAGTTCGAGCACCAGACGTTCGATGCAGTATTGAAGGCAGCTAGGAGGCACGAGTACACCTCCCAGAGGATCGTGGATAGGACCGGAGGTAGAAAGCAGTCCCACATTCAGATGTACCAATCATCAGCTCCAGCCCCGACAGCAAGGGGTTTGACCATTGGAACTCCGAGATGGGCGACCTCAGTAACGTCGTTTCAGCATTCAACCCCGATGCACCCGCAGCAGCAGAAGTAGAAGCAGACTTCCGCGATGGGATGTTCTCATTACGGGAAGCCAGGACACGTGGTAGCAGACTGTCACAGGGCGCAGGGATTGTGCCTGGATTGTGGAGCGACGGATCACAAGATAGGAGCCTGCCCGAATAGTGGTAGTTCGTCCTCTTCCAACCTATCCAGTCCATCGGTTATTGGACCAGCACCTATGCAGCAGCAGCAGTACCCGAGGCTATTGTTGCCTCAGGCCCAAGCGTTTCAGCAGCAGAACCAGCAGCAGTACACCCAAGCCCAAGTGTAGAGCAGGCAAAGAGGTTTCCAGCAGAGGGGACCTGCGGCCCGAGGATAAGGTCAGACAATGATGATGGCTATGGAAGAAGAGGTTGCACCAGGTGAGGTAGTGGCATATACTATTCTCGTCAACTCCTCTCCAGCATCGGTATTATTTGATTCTGGTGTATCGCATTCATTCATGTCTGCACGATTTGCGACACGGATAGGATTGGAGCCCGAGTCATTATCAGTGAGGCTCAATATACTTACTGGTAATGGTCTTGTGGGAGTAGATCAAGTATTTTCCTCGTGTCGGATCGTAGTTAGCGGTTGAGAATTCCCCGCTAGATTTATAGAGTTTCCTCTGGCAGACTATGATGTAGTCTTAGGCATGGATTGGTTGAGGAACCAGTATGCTAGGATAGACTGCCATATTGGCAGGGTTGTTTTCAGTATTCCAGGCGAGCCAGAGTTTTTATTTTCCAGAGGCGCAGTGGAGCCACCTCCTCCAGTATTGCGGATGGCAGTAGCAGCGGTACAGTTACCCCGGATAGTTGTAGAGTTTTCAGATGTCTTTCCAGAAGAACTTCCAGGGATGCCACCAGAGCAGAAGATTGAGTTCACTATAGACTTGATTCCCGGGACAATACCAGTGTCAGAGCGAGTCTACAGGATGGCGCCTTCAGAGTTAGAGATTTTTTATAAGATGATTGAAGAACTCAAGACCAAGGGATTTATCCGCAAGTGGATCGCCTTGGGGACCCCGATGCTTCTTGTGAAGAAGAAGGATGGTACGTACATGTTATGTGTAGATTATTGTACCTTGAACTCAGTGACAATCAAGAACAGATACCCTCTTCCGAGGATAGATGACTTGTTTGATCAACTCAAAGGGGCTTCAGTGTTCTCGAAGATAGACTTGCGGTCAGGATACCACCAGATCAGAGTCAGAGAGCAGGACATCCCGAAGACAGCTTTTCGACCTAGGTATGGGCATTGGGAGTTCCTTGTTATGCCATTTGGAGCAACCAATGCGCCAGCCGTATTCATGGACCTCATGAATCGCATTTTCATGCCTTACTTGGATCAGTTCGTAATCGTGTTCCTAGATGACATCCTGGTCTACAGTAAGAGCGAAGCAGAGCACGAGTAGCATCTTTGAATCGTCCTTCAGACGCTTAGAGAGCATCAGTTGTACGCCAAGTTCAGTAAATGCGAGTTCTGGTTCGATCACATTTCGTACTTTGGTCACATCATTACCCGAGGGGGGTGGAAGTGGATCCCCAGAAGATTGTGGCTATCGAGACATGGCCAGTACCTAGCTCAGTGGCAGAGGTTCGCAGCTTCCTTGGATTAGCCGGCTACTACCGGCGATTCGTTTCAGATTTGTAAGGATTTCGGCACCGATGACCCAGTTGACCCGCAAGGATGTGCCGTTCGTCTGGACAGCAGAGTGCCAGGAATCATTTGAGAAGTTGAAGCGAGGTTTGGTAACGGCTCCCATTCTCAAACTTTCAGATGGGACCGGAGGATTCACAGTTTATTGCGACGCTTTAGGCAGAGGATTGGGGTGTGTCTTGATGCAGCATGGGAAGGTAATATCTTATGTATCACATCAACTTCGTGACCATGAGAAGAATTACCCGACCCACGACTTGGAACTGGTGACGGTAGTATTTGCGCTTAAGCTTTGGCGGCACTACTTGTATAGAGATAGAGTGGAGATATTTACTGATCACAAGGGCCTGAAGTATGTTTTCACCCAGAAGGACCTTAACATGCGGCAGAGAAGATGGCTCGAGTTACTGGTAGACTATAATATGGATTTGCAGTATCACCCAGGGAAGGCCAACGTTGTAGCAGATGCGTTGAGCAGGAGAGCCGAAGTTTACTTCCTAATAGCGCAACCAGAGTTATTGGCAGATCTTCAGAATATGGGAATTGAAGTGGTTTTTCCTACCAACGTTGCATTGATGGCCAGTCTACAGGTTCAGTCCAGCATAGTTGAGAGAATCCGGAGGGCGCAGTCAGTAGATTCCAAGATTCAGCGACTCAGAGCAGAGTGTGAGGTAGAAAGAAGGCCAGAATTGTGCATTCATAAAGATGGCACACTTCGACACGGCACTCGTCTTTGTGTACCTAGTGGAGATATCAGACAGGAGGTCATGGCAGAAGCTCACAGTTCACAGTATTCTATTTATCCCAGTGGTACGAAGATGTACCGTGACATTCGTCAGCATTTTTGTTGGAATGGCATGAAGAGGGAGATAGCCCAGTTTGTCTCTCGGTGTTTGGTTTGCCAGCAGGTTAAGGCTGAACATCAGAGGCCCGCTGGACTTCTTCGGCCCTTGCCGATTCCAGAATGGAAATGGGAGCATGTGACCATGGATTTTGTGACTGGATTGCCTAGATCACCAGCTGGTCGAGATGCTATTTGGGTTATAGTTGACAGGCTCACGAAGGTGGCTCATTTTCTTCCATTCAGAGTTGGTAAATCGACGGCTCAGTTGGCAGAGATGTACCTCAGGCAGATTGTCAGGCTTTACGGTCTGCCCGTCAGTATCACCTCGGACCGAGATTCAAGGTTTATGTCACACTTTTGGCGCAGCTTGCAAGAGAGTTTGGGGACTCACCTTCAGTTTAGCTCATCTTATCACCCGCAGACAGATGGCCAGTCAGAACGCACGATCCAGACTCTTGAAGATATATTGAGATCTTGTACCCTTGACTTCGATGGTTCATGGGAGGATCACCTGCACCTGGTGGAATTCTCGTACAACAATAGTTTCCAGGCCAGCATTCAGATAGCCCCGTTCGAGGCACTGTATGGTAGGAAGTGCAGATCCCCATTAGCCTAGGATGATGTTGGAGAGAGGCAGATGCTCGGTCCAGAAATAATTGCCCAGACAGTTGAAGTGGTCAGAAGAGTCAGAGATCACCTTCGAGTGGCCCAAGATCGCCAGCGACATTGGGCCGATGCTCATCGACGTCCCTTAGAGTTTGTTATCGACGACCATGTATTCCTTAGGATCTCGCCTAACTGCAGCGTCATTCGCTTTGGCGTACGGGAAAAGCTTAGTCCTAGGTATATAGGGCCGTTCGATATCCTGGAGCGAGTAGGAGATGTATCCTATCGTCTCGCTCTTCTGCCGTCGCTAGGTGAGGTGCATGATGTATTCCATGTGTCCCAATTATGACGGTACATCCCGGACCCGAGCCATATCCTAGACCATTCGGAATTGGTTGTTGGTACCAACCTTTCGTATGAGGAGAGGCCCGTGTCTATATTGGACCGGAGAGAAAAGATACTCAAGAACAAGACTATTAGCTTAGTCCGTGTTGCTTGGGGTCATCACTCTCTAGATGAGTCAACGTGGGAGCGTGAGGACGACATCCGATCGCGATATCCTGACTTGCTTGACTCGTAAGGTATAATGTCTTCCTTATGCCTTATGCTTTCCATCCCTTGCTTGCATGTATGATTGTTTGATTATTTGCTTAGTGTAGCTTATTTGTGGATAGTATAGCTGGCTCTTACATCTCTAAGCATCTTGATTTAAATTCCGAGGACGAAATTCTTTTAAGGTGGGTAGAGTTATAACGTCCGTGTTTCGGAATACGTATTTTAATTAGGCTTATATGTATTTGGGACCAGTATTTTATTTTCTCAGATTTTGGCCTGTAATTGTATTTTGGCTCAACTTGCGGATTTTGGTTTTCTCGTAAAGTGGGTTTTTGGACCTGGCATGGTTTTATTCCTTATGGAGAAGGACTTGGTTTGGTTTGTTTTGGTTTGCATTGGACTACCTTAGTTAACCTCTACCCTCAACACAACACACCCTCTCTCATTAAAACCCCACCTAACTTTCTCTCTCCTCATTACTCTTCTATTAATTCTCTCCATCTTCTTCTTCCTTCCTCCACCAACACCATAGGCAAGTGCACCTTGCCACCAAATAAGTACCCCATTTTATTTGTCCATTAGCTAGATTAGGCCATGGTGAGCAACATTAGAACTTAGCATTTTGTGATTTGGAGCTTCCATTTTTCTAGATCTAAGTTTTAACCATTTTCGGAATTCCTTGGTTTTGATCTATTAAACTTTGATTTTTGCTTGATTTGAGGCTTCCAGGTGGAAGAGAATTCAATTTTACACAAGTTGGAACTTTGAAAAATCTAAATTTGGTTTTATTTTGGCTAAGTTATGAAGATTGAAAATTTAGAGTTCTTGGGATTTTCTTTCGGCCTGATGGAGAAGATGACCCTCGGCCAGCGCTCTTTAGCGCAAGGCCGAACTGCACACCCTTTCTCGGCCAGCGGTCTTTAGCGCTGGGCTGACCCGCGCTGGAGCTATTTAGCTCCAGCGCCTTCCTTCCATTGGCGCACTTGACCGCTGCGCAGCTCGCTCCCAGCGCGGCTTGGCTCCAGCGCAACCCAATCCTAGCGCGGCTTGGCTCCAGCGCAACCCAATCCTAGCACGGCTTATCCCCTGTGCAGCTCGCTCTCAGCATAACCCATCCCTAGCGCAGCTCACTCCCAGCGCGGCTTGGCTCCAGCGCAACCCAACCCTAGCGCAACTCACCCCCTGCGCAGCTTGACCCAGCGCAACCCGCCGTCAGCACGACCCGACCCAGCGCAAGCCGACCCTAGCGCAACCCGACCCCCTGCGCAACCCACTTGGCCATGAAGGTTTGGTTTTATTTCCTTGGACTTGGCTTCTCTTTGTGGATTGGAGTCTTGAGATCTTGTTCCAACAACACGACTGTCTTGACCTAACACGGCCTGGCACGATTTTTGGTGTTTTGCTTATGACTAGTACGGTTTTTCGTGATTTCTATGATTTATGATTCTAGTACTTTCTGATCTTCTTAGTAGTGACCCGATGGGGTGCTCTCTTAAATTGTAACCTGTGATTCATAATTAATCTCTGTAACTGGACAACTTGATAGTGGCCTGTGGCGGCGCACTCCTGACTTGTAACTTGACATGACTTAATACTGTTGCGATGGCTAACTTGACTCATATAACCAACTCTGACGCCGTGGGTGTTCATTCTTGCTGCTTTGTGCAATCCACTTGTCTTGTCTCGTATCATGTCTAGGACGTGACTCCCTGGTTACCACGGTCAGGAATTCACACTGAATATGGATTAGGCTAATTACTAGATTAAACTATAGTTCATGGAGAAATTTCAGTCACAGGCGATCTCGTTATCTGGGCGCTTTAAATAGACTTGTACCCTGCCGACGAGTAAGGCACATTTCTAGCACACTGTCATGTGTTGCACCCTCTAAGTCACCTAAGGGTACATTGTCTCCCGGGCAATATACCCAACCATACTCTCAACCCGCGGAAGGATAACTGGATAGTCTGCAGGGCTTGGAACTGGGAATTTCTCATTTGCATCTTGCTAGTAACTAGGCTTGTGATAACCCTAGTTAGTTAAGTAGTAAGCCGCCTTTGTTTGGCCGTTTGTGAATGGATGGTGTCCAGCCTTGTCTAAGTCTCTTCTAGTTCCTGTACCTGGTACTCCTGTACATGATTGTTTTACTTATCTTTAACAATAAATAGGTAGAGACATAGTGCTATTCAGGCGAAAGGTTACAACCCCGGTCCTTGTTTGGTTTATGGGTTGTAACCTGGCTCCCGGAATGGTTCCACGTCCCTAGTCGTTTATTATCCTGTTGTAATCTTTATTAGTTGTACTTTTCTTCTATTCCGTGTGTTCTGATATGCTGGCTTTTGTTCTTATTTCGTGGCCTCCCTGTGGCACTTGCTCTTTCTGGGGTTTGATCCAGCTGGTTTTGTGTGGCCAGATTTTGGAGCAGCACCCGAGGATCTACCGAACCTCCAGCCCAATGTGGCGACTAGAAGGAACCCGGGCTACGAGTGGGTTTTCTATTTTATTTCGCTCATTACATTGTAAAATTATTCTTTTGAGGCGTTTAGCCGACGAGCACCTGTTAGCTCAATGCATATTTACTTACTGTCTGCCTACGGGCTGTAACATGATTAACAAATCCTAGGGTTGATCATGTATGACTGAACTCTTACTAGTCTTGACATTTTGTACGACTATCTTCATGATCATCCAATATGTAATGTATGGGACGCCTTGCTATTATATATTTGGTGCTCTGACATCTTGTAACTATTATTGTTTGCTTGAGATTGAGACAATAGGCTTGACCTTAAGAGACCGTTGGCTTGTAGTAAACCCTCATATCTAGACAGCCGTGACCGTATAGCGAGGTGGATTCCATTTCAATATACGTAGCTGGCCATGTACGCCCCCGCTCTCCAGTATTCTGGTTCTGGGGCGTCACATCTTATGCATAGTTGCCATCAGAAATATGATAGATTGCAACCAAAACATCACTAGAGATGTGACAACCGCACAGACAAGCACGATTCAACCCCCAAAAGACAACCCTTGTGCATGACACACCTCCATTTTCCATTGTGCAAAATCTACTAAACTGTTGCATTCTGCCTCACTAGCACAATTAATAGTCAACAAAATACCCAAATATTTTACTGGTAAATCCCCTCTATCCACTCCCAACACCATGGCATGCTCCTCCCCGTCCGGGCAATGAGTGTTAAAATATGCCTTACTTTTGTTTCTATTAAGATGAAGATCTATAAGCTTCCTGAACTCCTCCATAATTGATGACAAGACATTGATGCCCTCCATCGAAGGCTTTATAATTAAAAACTAGTGAGTCATCTGCATAAATACGATGAGACACATGCGGCTAGATCCGCTTATGCAATGGCAAGATTTGCTTCTGAAACACCACAGAGTCTATAAGACATATGAAGTATTCCATCACCAAAGTAAATAAATACGAGAATAATGGGATCACCCTGTCGTAGACCCAGATTTCTACCCATGAACTCATATGACTGTCCTTTATATCAGAACTAAAAATAAAGCAGTCGATATACACTCTCGAACCCTGTCTACCCAGACACGATCGAATCCCATGGCAAGCATAATATAGCAGATGAAATCTCTATTAACGGTATTATACGCCTTTCACGGGTCAAGATTTATACAAGCTCGTCGTCCTCTTAGTTTGTTGAAGTTACGAAACAACTGATGCACCGGAAGATTATTATCAGCAATAACCCTGCCTTTAATAAATGCTGCTTCATTTGGTAGAATCAATGCCTGCATAATCTTCTCCATACGACTGCACATCAGGTGAGTAATCAACTTGTATAAATAATTACAACACATAATGTTAGCCCAATGATTTTTATCATATTTTTTGAATATGGCTAATCAATTGAGTTTAACATAAAGATGTCACTAATAAACATGTAAACGCTATCATATTGTTACTTAAACTTAGCATTGTCCTACTATTCACTATATGTTATCTTTGCTACTGTATGCTGCTTTGTTCGTCTAACATGTACTTGCAGACAAGCAGTAAGCATGATCAAACTAGGACATATGCAATAATCTGGAAATGAGATAACCGAACTCGGGCCGAGTTCTGCCCGAACTCTGACCGAACTCGGTCCCATAGGAACACTCCTGGTTAGCAGCTTTTTTCCTATTCTTTTGGATCCCAAACGTTAAAAAATTTGAACGTTAAAGGATCCAAGTTCTGTCCGAACTCTGCCTTAGAAAATGTTATCAATAGGCATTGAATTTTCTCTTTGTTATTCACCAATAAATTCCATCTTCAATTGCCTAACTAGTTGAGTTATAAACCTTCTCCATTCCCAAGATCAACTCCCAGCCTTCTAGTGCCAACGTGGTTCCAATTTTAGAAGTCTAATCGAGTTGTAAAGCTTGGATTTCAAAGTGTTGTCTCTATACTTGTTGTTGTGAAGTCGCGAGTTCTTCGTACTAATGCTCGTGGTTGAAGTTTGTTCGTGGGCTTCATATAAAAACATGATGGTGTTGAAGTTGGCGTGTTCTTCGGAGTAAAGACACGGTGTAATCTTTATTTCAAATAGTGGATTCAATATCGGGTTGAGTACTTGAGACTGGACTAGTCCTCTCAGAGGGAAACCAGTATAAACCTTGGTGTTTTCGTTTGCTCTTCTGAACTAATTTACTTTACGCATTTACTTATATATTGTCTGCTTTATATCAGTTTGATTACTGCCAGAAATATTTTTAACTGGTGATTTTTATTCCGCTGCACACACGCCCTCTATTCACACCCCCTCTAGAGGTGCTCAATCGATCCTACACACAATAGGTATAAAATCAGCAAGTCAAGTAGCCCCCTCATTCTTTGGGATAAGAGTGAGAAACGTATCTCCTGCAACAGTCTTTCTTTGTAAAGAAGTCCATTATCACCTCCATAACCGTCACTTTGAGCTCATTCCATTGAGTTATAAAGCACTGACTCCCAAACCCATCCGGTCCGAGAGACTTCTTAGGATCAGTTTTCCTAACAATAGCTTCAACCTCTTCTAACATAACAGGTGCCAACATTGTCGTATAGGGTTACCAGACGTTTACAAATGAGCTTAAAAAAGTCAGACATGTAATTAAGCAGATTATATAATTCAGTATAGTATTTTACCACCTCCGTTTGCAAGATACACTGTGAGGCAACTTTCTTTCCATCAGGACCGATGAGTTTACTAATGTGATCATGGTGTTGACGTGATTGTATCGTAAAGGAATTTAATACAACTACCACCTTCGTACAACCAAATGCACTTCGCTCATTTTTGCTATCTCACTCTCCTTCCGAAGTCAAATAAGTCCAACCTCATGAACTAATAACTTCTTCGCATTCTCTAGGTCGGCATTTAGAATGTCCGCTTGTAGTTGATCATGTACCTCATGTAGATTCCTCTCCTCGTCCTCCAGCCGACTAGGTGGAATAGCTCTGGTCCACTGCTTGAAGAAAGCTGTGACCCTTTTCAGTTTGCTGACTAACCAGAAGTGGGGGTTCCTATGTATAGCCGATCCTAGTCCTTCCATCACCGCCCATCATATCCATTTATCATGGGCCATTTATTATTATACGTGAACGGACGTGACCTGAATCTACATACCTCCATAAGTTGTACATGAATATACGCGTGGCCACTCGTACCCGCAGTTAATCCTTTAGTCACCGTGTCTATAAATTTATAGAACCATTTACGATTGCCAAGTGCTCTATCAAGTTGACAGACCCCCCTCTTTCGGACTGCCTTTTTGTGCCACGTCCAAATATGCTTCATTCTTGCCAAGGTCTGCAGTCCTGATTGGAGTAGACAATGTTGAAAGTCTTGTAACACAACATTAGGAACCATCTTGCCCCACCTTTTCATGCCGATATAATAGTGAGTTGATGTTTCCTAAGAGTAGCAAAGGTATTTTAAATTGAATCTCTGCTATAGTAGAAACGTGAATAATCTCATGCCACAACACTTCCCTTTTACGTTGATTATTGTGGATTTGCTTTTGTTGCAATTGCGTCTTCCTGGATAACATTATGTCGGACTTGATTTTGGACTCCAATATTGCAATAATATAGCAATGTTCCTTCCTAACAGTCGTACGTATTCCCTTTAATCTCCCTAACGAGCACGCTCCCTGTACATTCCATGAAATCAACGATACTAATTAACCACCATCTCCCTAACAAGCACTTCGGAGCCGCTAACTAGAGGATTAACAGGCTCTCTCTCTCTGCATTACTACCAATAATATATGTAGAAGCATGAAAAAAGTACAACATCAACAAAAATGCAAGAGACATCAAATCGCTTCACACACTTCACAGAAGCGCAGGAGACACCAGGATGCTGCGCACATCCGAACTTAGATCACATGAGAAGGCAGCACATAAAAGGAAAAAACTTTATTAAAATCATGATTACAAAGGTCTATTGCAGATTCTTCATGATTAGATAAAAAGCTATCTACTCATTGTAAGTGCGCAGTTCACAGAAGCACAACGTACAAAAGCACAGCTCCCTCCTCGACAAAGCAAACCACTTCCTAGTCAAGTACGCAGCACCCCTGCTCCAATATGGCTAATGAAGCAGTTATTGAGTAGAACGGGGATGCAACTCGCACGAAAGCCTCACAACACAACCTGTGGCTCTTCGGATTGATAATAAATCCAAATCCAGTATCTTGGGCCTCGAATACCACCAAGATTCGCTCATGTTCGAACCCATCTCGCCAAACGCTCAATTACATCTCAAATCCTTGAAGTTGTTCTCCACCGAGGCTCCAACTTCTTTGAACGAAGAGATCTACAACCAATAGTTGACTTATGCTAGGCCTATGGCCGTCCGAAGCTAAGTCAGGATCAATCATGACAAAGGAATGTCAAAAGACAATGAATAATGACTTCCTCAAAAGTTTACCTTTATACAGGCTATGTGTGGTCCAATCCGCACGCTACGTTGCAGTTTCTCAAAGGTCCCAAGTTAGTCGGATGAACCTAGAATTCATCACAATGAACCTCTTTTAAGGAAGTCGTTTGACTAAGCCTTTAGTCACCGCTTCTTGACCCCCTCAAAATGGCAGCAATAAGGAAGCATTGACTCAGCTGCTCAGAAACAGTCACTAGGCGCCCCAAAAGTGTAGTGACAGAGCTTCCCAGAAGTGCAACTTCTTCAGAGCTTCCTAGAAGTGCACCTCCTTCAAAGTCCCCTACAAGTGCAGCTCCTTTACCGCTCCTTCAGAGTCCTCAAGAAGTGCAGCTCCTTCACAGCTCCTCAGAAGCACAGTCACTCGTCGCTTCAAATGTGTAGTCACTCGTAGCCAAAGGCATAGTCACTCGTCGCCTCAAAAGCACAGTCATTCATCGCCTCAAAAGCACAGTTACTTGTCGCCTCAAAAAGTGCAGTCATTCGTCACCTCAGAAGCAGTCTCTTCGTTGCCTCAAAAGCACAGTCTCTTCGATGTTCCCAAAAAAATGCAGCTCATATAGCACACAACTCCTTCACAAACATGGCACAATACCACGTGGCTAGTATGTCACCCTATCTCTCTAGATACAATCAGATCTAGCTTGTTCAAACAACCATATCTCTTTATATACAACTAAATCTAGTTTGTTCAAACCGTCGCTCCTTCGATAAAATTGAAATACAGTTTATTTAAACTGAATAAGATCTTCGAGCAGTGTGTGTATGCCACATGTCACTGATGATGAGTGGTGCCAAGCACCCAAGACCTCAGCAATAAGGGAATCCCAACAACTGCCACGTGTTAGCTCAGCAGCAGCCGCCATAGTACGATTGTAACAGATTCTCCTAAAATCTTGTGCACGCAGAGCTGCTGCATGCCAAAACCCATATGCACATCGTATATGTGCTCTTCTATAAATGGAAAAAGACTTCCTTCATTCAGGATCCTTCGACTACTTCTTGATTGATAACCCATATTACCACTCATAGGCATTCAGAAAATCAGAGCAAGTTCATTTCGTCGTAAGATCGTAAACGGAGTAAAGAGCCGCCGAAGTGCTCGATCTCCATCGTTACACTTTCCTACAATCAACTGTACTTAGATTTCCTATTTAGAATCTCTTTTGTACTTTTAAAAGTTTGAAATACAAAAGTTCTTTAACTTTTTGTTCTTGGCAAACAAAATGACAACTTTGCTGGAGACTTCCTTCTCCTTTGATGAGAAGGCAGTGACACAATCTGACAACAACTTGCTGGGATCTTCCCAGAAGATGCTGGTTGTACGCTTCGACCAGCAAGCTTTTGATGATTTTTTTTGAAGGCAACTTGAGTCCTTCAAAGCGGCTAGTAAAGCCGAAGAAGAAGACTCAACGCACCTTGGTGCCCAAGGCTGTGGCATCGAAGGACATGACTGAAGGGGATGCGCTACAGGATCCTCTGGACTCGGGCGTTCATAACACACCTTCGTCGATAACTGCTGCATTTCCTCAACCGACGACATTTCTTGGGAAGCACAAGGAAGGTCTCTTCTCTCAGGCTGCACGCAATACGAAGATGCTGTCGAAGAAAAAGCTTACAGCACCCCGCCCGTGTACAAAGGCCGCTGAACAAGAAGGAAATTCTGTCTTTGACAGAATTTCTTACACTTTAGGTAAGGCCATGTTGGACTCTAAGTACTAAGCATCTTCTAGGGTAGTACGAAAAAATCCAAGGCAGCACGCGTCTTGCACGACCAACGTGCTATGCCAACAGTTGACCGAAAGCATGCGTTGAGAGTAATGCGCGCAGCTGACGGCCAACTATACAAACAGGTTCGGGTGCTTCGATGCCTTGACCAACAAAAGATCTCTGTCACTTGAGCGCTCATGCACACGAACCAAGCCAAAAAGTACATACCATGGGGATAGACTCATACGAACAGCACTGCTATAAGCATAAAGTGGGTCTGCCTCACGAGCAACTCCCTGGTCAGGACCTAAGCATATTTCATACGCAGGTACTGAGTGGAGGAAGCACTCCTCACATCTTCACTCACGCACAGTGTACCTATACACGAAGTAAGTATAGATGTGGAAGCCTCTGACTTACACAGCATGATTTCTCACAAGCACAAGACGAGAGAAGACTCTGTTACGCATAATTTGCATGTTTCAGGGCATCTTGTACTAACATCACCATCAACTGCTGCTGTTACTAAACAGCTATATCGCTACCAAGAAGGCAGTCTATTTTTCAATAACTGCGACCGACAGTGCCTGTCCATTAGAGACCCGAGAAGGGATTGTCGATCGAAGAAGAATATGAACTCTTGGTTACCTCATGCAATACGGCACAAGGTTCACCATCTCTCAATAAGCTCTCCAAGAACCCTTCCGTCTCGGCCAGCAAACCCAAGGGACGACCTGAGGGCAGCAAACTGGCAGCGCCCAGTATGGGTGTGTTCCAACACACCCGAGCCAAGACCAAACCCTTATCATAAGGGACTGTAGCTTCAATGCCAACGTTGGCTAGGGTAGTCAAAACCCGACATTCCATAATAATCCCTTATTCCAGCCAGAAGAGGGTTTGTACGAAACTGATACCGATGTTTTTGTGGGCCCAAGCTACCAACAAACTGGTGGTAACAACTATTTTGAGTCAGAGGACGATTTCAATCTACTCGTCTTCCCTCAGGAAAGCAAAAATCAAGTGTACGAGCCGAAGAGTGAAAGATCTACTGTACCCTCTATTTCCTCCCACCTGATGTCAGTATACATGACGGAGGGAGATAATGCAGAAAGTAGCGAAGGTGCAAACCACTTGCATCGTATAAAGGCTCTCAAAACCCGCCTCACTGCATTAACTAACATCATGCAAGCCTTGACTTCTGTGGTCCTGGATATTAAGGATAAGCTGACATCCAATGCTCATACTTTAGCCAATCAGGATCCAGGAACAAATGGAGAGTCCAACGCACCTCTGCATGCGCCACCCCCCGTTGTGAACCAATTGCTGCTACGGTCGTTTGGCCTACCGATATCTGGCCCACCAATGTCAGACGACTTGCAACAGGCCTGCAAGAAGTTGTACGCTTGCTTCAATGCCGAAGAAAAGCAAGAATCGCTTCGAGAGCTAGGGATTCGACAACCATATCCCTCTAAGTGGGACAACGTGGTGTATCCTCCAAAGTATAAACCACAGACTCCGGCACCATTCGAGGAAAAAGAGTCTCCACGTTGATATCTGAGGTACTTCGCCTCTATGACGGGGCATTTAACAAAAGATGACACCTTGCTCATGAATCTGTTCGTTGGGGCATTGCAGGGGGTAGCATACGAATGGTTTTGCAGCCTCCACGAAAACTGTATCTCATCATTTGATGATCTGAAGCGTATTTTTCTCTCTCGATTCTATGAAGGAGGAATGGACATGACGATGTCCACTCTCATGGACATTGTCTAGAAGGAGAAGGAGCATGTATGCGCTTACATCGAACGCTTCCGCTAGGCAGCCGTAAGGGTACCGCCGGGTAACCCCGAGCTTATGTTTATGGACACGTGCCGTAAGAATATGCTTCCTGTAATCAAACTTTGGCATAATGCTCAATGTACAGAATGAACGCCTTTCATTATCTGTGTGGACATGGCCGAAAGAAAATCCCGGGTCGCACAATTGCTGGGACTAAATTTCCCAACACACGAAGAAAAAGGGAAACGCTCGTCTAGAAACAACCCTACCAACAAAGACGGGAAGGGCAAACAAGCCCTGACGTCAACATATCCAATGGTTCAGCGTCCGTGAATCACAAGCCGGTAGAAGCACCAAAATCGGAGGAAAACTATTCCTTCAACGATGAAGATGTACTAGAACTTTTTAACATGCTGATGAAAGGCGACAAGCTGCAGCTCCCGCCTCCCAGGCGTCCTGACGAAGTAGAAAAGGTGGACAATCCAAAGTACTATCACTATCATCAGTATGTTCACTATTCAACATGTGACTGCTACGTATTGAAGAAGCATATTCAACGGCTCATCGATGCCAAGGTCTTCTCACTTAAATATGAGGACAAGACGATCACCGCCAATATGGTGATCCTCCAATTCGGTAGCTTCCCGAAGACAGAAGCCCAAGACGGTGTCGTCCCCATCCCTAAGACATGATGGAAGTGGTCAACCTTCCACCGGCACGTGACAATGCTCATATCCTCATCCCGCTGACGACGCTACGAGGCAAAGTTATGTGGGTTCTGTAATGCCCAGTCCTAAATATTTAGGACTAAGTACGTAGGCATGCCAGCTGTATACATACGAAGTATATGGAACCCTCGTATTTATTCATAAGTTGTAAAATATAGTAACAATGACACACTAAATCTCATCCACAAATATAAAGGAATAATGATAAAATTTGACTATAAATTGTTTCTTGGTATAAGATGTTGGACGGAGACAAAACCACTACCAACTAATTTAAATGAGAAATATACATAAAAATAAAGGAATTTTTCAAGCGAAGTAGACGAATCCAAGAGCAATCATCGCGAAGGAAGAGTGTAAATCATGGCCTTGGCTAGAGCACCTGCGAAAATCACAAAACACACACTTGGAGAGATCATTGGGTCCTCAGAGGGACGTAACAAGATACATGAAGAACATGCCATATATAACTGTAAATGTAAACATCAAATGACTACAACACAACTGGTTCCCTAACCGTTTAAGTGATATGCACTTTGAGGACAACGTTTTACACATGGGCTGTAGGATCAGCAGAGTAAATAAAGAGTAGCAGTAAGTAGCGCTCATTCGAGTTACTATCGGCAGGGGCAGAATGTAGCGCTTATCTAAGTCACTATCGGCCCACAAATGTGTGTAAAAGTAAATATAGCCCCTACGCTAGTAGCTATCTCTCCCTCCCCATGATACTATACATGCGTCGTAACCACTACACACCAACACGTGTTGCTTCCACAACATTGTTTTATACCTAATAACTGTCAAATCTTCTAACATCAACTATTGACAGTTATTTCTAACGCATGCATACGGTGATTAGCCAACACGCAAGTGACCTCTATATGTTACTCACAACTCACACACAACTCGTGATACAATCGTGACAAAGTTTTATGGAGTACACTAACAAACAGTAGTCTCTTAACTCTAGGTCCTTATGCAAGAAGGAAATAAATAACTGGAAATAAAATTTCAGAAAATATACAATAACTAAATAATAAGATGCAACTAAATGTAAGCAGTAAATATGGCAAGTTATCTTGCATGGTGTTACGCCTGGTGTGATACGATTGTTCAGACATGTCCTGTTTGCCCACTAACCATGGCCGAGGTGAAGGGGTCCAGATAGGAATGAACGATCGGTCATGATTAGTGATGACACAAAAGGAACATTACGAAGGGTATATTAATTGAAAACACAAAATTTTGCCAAAATAATATTTATAGAAAAAAAAACTATATCTTATTAGCTAAAATAATTTAGATAATATTTAAAATACTAGTCCCAAAACGTTTATCATTTGGAAGCTATATTTTTACGGCTCAAAATATTGTTAAGGAACTAAATTTTTTTTTAGAAAATCCTTTTAGGTTTAAAACTAAGAAACACTTATTTTGTTAGTAACAATAACCAAATAAATTGTACTAGTAACTTATAAAAACAACCAACTTATAATAATAATAAAAATAATAATGACTCGAAAAGTGACAAAACACATATAGTTGTATAAGAATAGTGATTGTAATGATATAAATATCAGTTGACACAAAGCAGTACTACTTTCTTCTAAAGGAAAAATATAAAAGTGAACCGAATGGAGAGATGGAGAGATCGGGTGAGTGGAGACTCACCGAAGGCATCTCGGCGTGGTGGGAGCCGAGCACAGCTGAGATAGCTAGGTTCAGGGTCGCTCACCGCCGCACGGTGTGGCTGCACCCGAAAATCATCGGCACGCGACGGTCAGGAGTACGCATATGCGGCTCGCGTGGTGGGGACCATGAACAGGCTAGACGGACGACACAGCGGTTGCTCCGTCGCGATGGGGGCTTCAGCGGGGGGGGGGGGGGGGGGGGGTTCGAAGAAGAGTCGGGAATATACGGTATGGTGCGGTGGAGGGAGCGTGAGGTCGGCGCACTAATGCTCCGGTGAGGCCCGTGGCTGGGCCGAGCCACGCTCGCCAGGCTTCGAGGTCGGTAGCTCCGGTGAGGAGCGGAGGTACTCCGATGGGTTCTCGGATGGTAGCGACGACAGATGTACTAGGCGTCGGTTAGGGGGAATTTGTCCCGTCGGTGGCGCCACGAGTGAGGGATATCACTGTGACGGCTCCGTGGTTGGCCTCGTCGACAGTGGCGCAACTCAGGTGAGGGTTCCTGATCTGGTTTTCTTCTTCTTTTTGGGTGTTTTTTTTGAAAATTTGGTGGTGAGAATGATTTTAGGGGGTTTAATGGTTATGGTGATATTGAAGATGGTGAGGGTAGTGGTTGTAATGGCAGCGGAGGTGCGGCTTTGGCCGTTGCTGGTCGGCAGCTTTATTATGAAGTCGACTGACGACGGTTGAGAGGAGAATGGGGAGGAGAACGGGTGTCGCGACCAGGGGTGATGGTGGTGGTGATTATCATGGTGGTTTGGGAGTTTTGGGTCGATTGGCATGGAAATTGGGGGTAGCGACGACTGGTTGTAGTAGGGTGGTGGTGGTCGTGGCTGTGATGGTTGATTGCAGGGTGCGACAGGAGGTCGGGATGGAGTCTGGGACGTTGGCGGCCGTGAAACGATGATGGGTTCTGGTTCTGGTGTAGGGAAGTCAGCCGCGGGGGTGATGGCAGGACGGTGGTCAGGCAGTTTGCTGCGGTTGGTGGCGTAGATGGTGTCCTACGAGACATAGGAACATGATTGCGTCCGACATGTCGGACACGGGGGAAACTTTTTATTCGTATTGGAAAAAAATAGTGGATGGAAAGGAGGACACGGCACGGACACGATGCACAATGTCTTGTTTGTGATAGAAAATTTGTGGAGATGATCGTAGAGAATTCCATCGAAAAGTGAATAATGAGCCTCTCCTTATATAGATGGTGGAGGCTCCTATTTAGATAATGATGGAAAGAGTTTAAATTCCCCTCTAGATAATTCGTCATTTAATTTAAATTAGTTTAAAACTAGCTCAATAATATCGTAATCATAATTTAAAATAAAAAAAATGAATTTTTATCTTTAATTTAAATTATAAATCGTAAAATCAAATTCAAATCTAGAAAATTCCTATCTAAAATAAAATCTTTTCCAATATAAATTATCATAATTAGTTAAATATTAAATCAAACTTAGTTTCAAATATCTTTTTTCAAAATATTAAATAATAATAATAAATAAATCTCGAAAATCCCTATAAATGTTTAAATATTCAAAATAGATTTTTACAAGTAAATAAACCAAATAAAAATTAATTTTCGTAAAAATCAAAGTGGACATGAAGTAAACTTTATGTCACTCGACGCGAATAATATACTTACATGAAACAATAGTTTTCTAAATGGGTTAGCCTTTTATAATAAGTAAAGTTTTCAAAAATCTCGATGGGCACATTTTATTACTTATAAGCAAAAAATTATTTTTTCTTATACTTGAAAATAACTTATTTTCTATAAAATAATCTTTTAATAAACCTTTGTATATATAAAAATACCACCTCGTAAACACGTACTCGCACATGACGAAATTGCAAACTCGCACGCGACGTACGATAAAAAAAATGAAACCAATATTAATATTAAATAAAAATAGGAAAAAAAATTTAGGGGGTTTACAGGTTCATCCTGATCTCGTCCATACATGATGCTGCCCACAGTGCGCTCTGTTAAGGGGAAGAAATCTAAGTCATGTTATATGGTTTCTACCTCGATCGACGATGCCCGTGTTACCACTCGCTCGACTCACCAACGAGAGGACAACCTAGCTTTGGAGGAGGAAGCAACTCCGCCTACTGCTGTCACCACACCTGATACTTCGGAAGCAGGTCCGTCTCAACCTCCTACAGCAGACAAGCAGAAGCAAAAGGTGGTTCACTTTCACAAACCGCTGAGAAAAGACTGCGGTGGGGCCGATCAAGCCCTTCAACTTTGACATATTGGCACAAGTTGCTAATACTCCAGCTAGGCTGTCACTCTTCGAGCTCGTCCGTCTCTCTAAAGAGACTCGGGATGCCCTTACAGAATGCGAATGTAACGCCCTAGTCCCAAAATACGTAGGACTAGGAACGTAGACATGCTAGCCATATAATAAATATACGTAAGCTGTAAAATGTAGTATAACCACGACAACTAACCTCATCCACGAAATAAAAATAAAGCTTTTATAGAATCAAGTAAGAATTTATCATTTTACATGTAGTTGGACGGAGACAAATCCACTACCAACTAATTAAAAGAAAAGTAATACATGGCAAGGAAATGATTTGTCATGAGTAGCAAAGAAAGATCCAAGACAAGTCATCTTCAAAGGAATAGAGAAGATCACGACCACGGCTAGAATACCTATGGAAAGACAAGAACGCACACCTGAAGAGATCACCAGGTCCTCAGAGGGACGTAACAAGATACATAATATCATGCGATAAAACTAAATATAAACTGCTCAATCAAAAATCAAATCGGATCATAATGTGGTCCAATACTCGACCCTTGAATTAGGGTACCATCCCCCCAACCAAACAAGGACAGGAGATGACACCCCAATCCATGATAAAATATCTTTTCATGCCATGAATCCAATATAGTATCCAGACCACAACAAGGTTCAGTGCCTTCTCATCGAAGTAGTAAGCCACAGCTGACTCGTTCCTCACCTAGGTTCAATCGCCTAAGGAGGATCCTGCCACTTGCCCACATTGCTACAACATGGTCGAGACGATCCCTAACATCACCTTCATCCAGCAAGACATGTTGCTGAAGAACAATCGACACAATAGATCCCTATATTATACATGGTATATTGGTGCCATCAAGGTTGATTGCATCCACATTGACCATGCCTCTTCCCTCAGTATAATCCTTTGGAGTTTACTCCGAACCTTAGGGATACAAATGCACCGGCTGACCGCAACCCACACTACGATCAGCGTTTTCAACGCTGGAAAGAGCGAGCCCTTGGGCAAGATCCATTTGAAATACCAGATAGGCGATCTCCAAACGAATGTGACTTGTTATGTCATTGATGCAGACAAACTATAACATGTTGTTGGGTCGACCATGGATACATGAATACATGACTGTACCCTCCTCTATCAATGCATGAAGTATGTGGCCACTGACGGGACTATCAAGACCGGGTTTGCTGACATCGACCTGTTTCGAGAACTTGAAGCTTACTGCATCGATGCTGACTTGTACAAGTTGTCCCCCGGGACGACGACGCCAATGATGCGGACAATGAGGCAGAGACTGCATCAGAAAGTGCAGCGGTTGCTGAAGAACCGCTGAGAATTCGACTGAAAGGGAAGCCTCCCTAAACATTAGCGCCTCTTATCATCAAGCTTCGAAGAAAAGCTCATGTCCCCTCTCCTCTGACGTCATCCATTACAAGTCAGGAACCTATCCGGGTCAAGCTGCCTCGAAAGGCCCCAAAAGCAGTCATGAGGTCACAAGAATCTCTAACTCCCTTGGTGGTTAAGTTGAAGTGGAGGTCTCCATCACCTTCTCCCACGGCGACCCCGGTTCTTTAGATGATATAATCCCTCGAGATAAAATTGTGCATTTTATTAATAGAAAACTATCTTTGAATTACTTTTGTGCACACTGGAATGCTATGTATTTCATAGATAACGTTCTGTACATGCTACATGCACAAGTGACAACCGCTAATCTTGTAAGCCAAGTTGTTCCATCCCGAGATGCTTACTTCGTGATTCCAGTAAGAAAGAAAGACGAGAAACCTATCATCTTCGGCCAGGTATAACGTCCCCAAAGACTCACTCCTACCGAACCAGAACCAGTTAATGGCAAGATGCAACTCTACCATTATACCACTCAAGCTAAGCACCTTATCCAGAAGATGGGCTATGACTTGACCAGTGGCACAGGTCTGAACTATGGCAATGGCCGACGCCTCTCTTTACGACTTCATGTTCAAAAAAGAAAGTCTCAAAACTACTACCAGCATACTCGCTGAAGGTTGGGTTATGTTACACCCACTGTAGAACCATAAAAAAGCATGGCCATGACAAAAGCGCAGGTGATAATAAGTCGCTGCATACAAACTTCTTAAAAGCGCAGGTATCAAAAAGCGCAAACAATAATAAAAAGTCACAACAGAAAAAGATGGTAGATAAAAAGTTATTTATTAAAATCATGTCTACAAAGATCTATTACAGATTCTTCATGATTACATATAAAGACTAAAACACCTAAAGTCTACAAGTAGGCAATCTTCAGAAAGTGTGTAGCCCCTCAGATGTGCGAATCACTTCCTCGTCAGAGCAAACCACTTCCTAGCCAGATGCGAAAGAACTCCAATATGGCTAATTAAACAGCCATTGGCCCAAGCCAAAATGCAGCGCCTGCTCGCCACACTACTGCGGCTCTTGAGCAGGGCAGAGCACAACCTGTGGCTCTTCGAACTAACAATCAATCCAAACCCGGAAGCTTGGATCTCGAAGACCACTAAGTTGTTGTTCAGGTTCGAACTCCTCATGCCAAACGCTCAAGTACATCTCAAAATCCAGAAGCAGTTCTTCTACAAGGACATAACTTCTTTGAACAAAGAGATCCACAACCAACAGTCGACTTGTGCAAGGCCAATGGCCGTTCGAAGCCAAGTCAGGATCGAGCATGATGGTGGGAAAGCTAAGAGACAATAGACGTAACTCTTCAGAAAAGCTTCCCTTTATATAGGCTGAGTATGGTCCAACCCCAAACACCACGTGTCAACCAGTCAAAGACCCCCAAATTAATGGAATGACCCTAGGGCTCAGCACAATGAATCTCATTTGATAGGCTCATTTGACTGAATCATAGGCCACAAACTTCTTGAATTCCCCAAATGACGGCGACAATTAAAGAAGAGGATGACTGATTCATCCGTTAAAAGAGCACCCATTAAATTGCTCTAATGACTTCGACAAAAACTAGCTCATTCGACTCAGAAGCGCAGCCACTTCAGTTCGACTCAGAAGCGCAGCCACTTCAGCTCCACTCAGAAGCGCAGTCAGTTCGGTTCGACTCAGAAGCACAGCTCCCTCACTTTAACCCAGAAGCGCAGCTCCTTCCATCCAACCCAGAACTGCAACCCATTCAATGGCTCCTTCAGCTTACACTTTGTTGCCTCAAGCATAAGTCTCTTTTTCTCCTAAAAGTACAGTGACTCCGTTGCCTTCGAAACACAGTCTCCTCGTTGGCCAAAAGTGCAATGACTCCGTTGTCTTCAAAATACAGTCTATTCGTCGCTCTAAAGTATAATGACTCTGTCATCTTCGAAACACAATCTCCTTATTGCCCAAAAGCGTAGTGACTCCTACGTCTTCGAAACACATTCTACTCGTCGCTCCAAAGTGCTGTGACTTCGTCGTCTGAAGCATAGTCTCCTTGTCGTCCAGAAGCGCAGCGACCCCATCGTCTTCGAAAATATGGTATACTCATTGCCTAAAAGCACAGTGACATCGAAGCCTCACCAGAAGCACAGCTCGTATAGATGTACGGTCAGTAAGGTATATTGACCCACATGGCCACAAACGGGTACTTATATCTTGTCAGATATCGCCCAATCGGTTTGCTTAAACCACCGTTCTTAAGATAGAATATAGTTTGATTTTGTGGATAAGAGCAATATTCTATAGGTTTGTTTAAACTACGGATATGGACGAAGTTTGTTCCTATGGACGTGGGCCATATCAAATTGGTTTGTTTAAACCAATGGCCCCCTAAGATAAGGACAAAATCCAACTTTGGGATAGGAACAGAATCTACTCAGGTTCATCCAATCAACACTAAACGTACGCCGTGTGTTGTTTATTGAGTTTTGTTGATAACTCTCCAAGATCATGATAAAAGAGAATCCTAGGGTCCGCTACGTGTCAGCTCCGTAGTAGCCCTCACCTTGCAGCCTTAAGACTCTCTCATATCTCTATGTGCAGCATTCCTGCACAATCCTTATGCACATCGTACATGTGCTCGCCTATAAATAGAATGAGTTTTCCTTCGATAAATAGGCTTCAAAATCTTCATAACTTCGACGTCCTCTCAATTGTCAACCCAGCATTCGAATCATAAGCACCAAAAAGCTATAGCAAGTTCAACTCATCGTCAGATCGTCAACAGAGTAAAGGAGTTGCAGAAACGCTCTATCTCCACCGTCATACTTCCTCAGAAATTTTGTACTTAGATCTCCTGTTTAGGAATCGATTGTACTATTTACACGTTTAATATACAAAATGTTCGTATAACCTTTTGTCATGGAAAACAAGATTGCGACTCTGCTGGGGACTTCCTCCTCCTCCAACGAGAAGGCGGTGACGCAATCTGACGACAACTTGCTAGGATCTTCTCAA
This sequence comes from Iris pallida, assembly GCA_029216955.1. Classification (NCBI taxonomy): domain Eukaryota; kingdom Viridiplantae; phylum Streptophyta; class Magnoliopsida; order Asparagales; family Iridaceae; genus Iris; species Iris pallida. Next base: position 14,171,982 of record JANAVB010006389.1, on the reverse strand, counting down.
AAGACGTTAGTCGTACGTTTCGACCTGCAAGATTTTAAAGCTCTTCTTTCTGAAGATAAGTCGAGTCCTTCAAAGCGGTTCGTAAAACCAAAGAAGACTCGACGTACATGGGTACCGAAGGCTGTTGCGATGAGCGGTACGACGGAGGGAACTACACTCAAGAACCCCCTGAACAACGAAGTCCCAAAGAAGATATCGACTGCTGCTTCCATTCCGCCTTGCTCAGTTTCCGCTTCGGGAAAGTGCAGGGAGGAGTACGGCTCCCCTATGGCTGGTTTGACAAAGGCACAACGCCAGAAGAAGTGCGCAATGACGCACCCATTGATGGAGGAAGCTGTGCAGGCGAGAACTTCTGTCTTTGAAAGAATTGTATACATATCAGGTAAGGCTATGTTGGATTCTGAACGTTACGTACCTTCTAGGGATAACGTAAAGAGATCCAAGACAGCATGTGCCTTATACGGCCAAAGTGCTATGCCAACCACTCTGTTGGATTCTGAATACTACACACATTCCAGGGGTAGTAGGAAAAAGTCCAAGGCGGCACGCGCCTTGTGCGATCAATGTGCTATGCCAATAGCTGACCGAAGGCCTGCATTAACATTCATGCACACAGCCAACAGAAAGCTATACCAAACTGGTCCGACTGCTTCGAAGCCTCGACCGGTAAATACCTACTGTCACTTGAGCGCTCATGCGCATGATTCAAGTCAAAGGTTAACTACTATGGAGATAGTGTTGGCCCATTGGTCATATGGTCAACCTGATTTTAATAATTGATCAAAACTCTGTCTGGATATACGAAGCTTGTTGGGACATCTCCGCTCCTTGGACATTAGCAAGATTGGATATTCACTTCGTTCAAGACTGAAGATCTGTTTGCCTACTTGAGTCTGTATTTCCTATGCAATGTAATTTTCTTTTTATTTGAGTCTAGGAATACATTGTACACCGAGTCGTACTGGCAAATAGGCTATTCCCAAAAATGTTTTTAAAATGACCTATCAAATTGTTTACAAAATGGTTTTCAAAAAGGTTTTCAAAAATCACCAAAACCTATTTTAAAAACCCTAACCTAACCCTGACAGAACTCGGCCAGAGTTCGGCCAGAGTTCGGCCAGAGTTCGGTTGGTGGCCGTTTTGATTTTGAATTCTCTGGAACTTGGTCATCCTGCAGTTACGGATTTGACCGAGATTTGCTCATCGAGTTCTGCCTGAATTCTGCCCGAATTCTGACATTGTTCTCCCTTTGGAAATCCTATAAATAGAGAAGTATTTCGATCATTTCAATTCACTCATTCACTTTCAATCTTCTCTCTATCTAAAAAGCTTTCTGCCTTCCAAAGAGTTTTCTAGAGCTTTCATTTTCAGATCCCAAGCCAGTTATAATCCTCTAGTCGATTTGCCAGTGCGGTACGGTCTAGAAGTTTCTGAGAGATTGTAATCAGAAGGCTTAATTGAAGAATACCTCTTCACATTTGAAGTTGGACGAGTTCTTCGTATCAAAGCTCGCGTTGTAGAAGTTGCAAGGACTTCGTAAGAAAACTTACGATTTTTCCTATAGTGGATTCAAACTGGTAGCAAGAGTTCTACCGACTGGATTAGTCCTCAACAGAGGGATACCAGTATACATCGCTGTCTTTGCGTTTGCTTTCTGAACTCTGCCTTTACTTTATTTTCATTTGTGATTATATACTGTGATTGTGTTGCTAACTTTTTTAATTAGCATTATTCCGCTGCCAACTCTATTCACCCCCCCTCTAGAGTATTACGCTTTACTATATCGTTCCTACAATTGGTATCAGAGCGGGTATTACAGGTAAAGCAAGGTATAAGTGCTATTATTTATTCATTATTTATTAGATCACAGTACATCACATGGCTACTATGAAATTCACAAGTGAAGGTCAGGCCACAAACAGACCTCCTCTGTTTGATGGTACTAACTACACTTATTGGAAAACACGGATGAGTTTCTTCTTAAAGTCTCTTGATTTTGACTTATGGGCTATTGTTCTTGATGGCTATCAGAAGCCACCTCGTATAAATGTCGAGGGTGTTTTAGTTGAAAAACCCCAAAACAGTTATACAAAGGAAGAAAAGAAAAAGGCCAGTCTTGACGCACGTGCCATTAATGCTCTTTTTTGTGCCTTAGACAGAACAGAATTTAACAGGGTATCTACATGCACAACGGCAAATGGTGTATGAAAGCTTCTCGAAGTTACACATGAAGGCACGACTCAAGTCAAGGAGTCAAAAGTCAGCAGACTTACTCAAGAGTACGAGACGTTCAAAATGAAGCCAAATGAAACAGTCACACAAATGTTCGAGAGGTTCTTGGATATTGTAAACCCTTTGTCCTCCTTAGGCAAAGAATACAATAACCACGAAAAGATTCGCAAACTCCTGCAAGCTCTCACCAAGAACTGGATTTCGAAGGCTACAGCTATCATTGAAGGAAACGACCTCACCACAATGTCACTTGAAGTACTCATGGGTAAGCTACTCACTCATGAACTGGATCTACAAGATTTTGAAGAGCCTGCACCAAAGGAGAAGACTATCGCCCTCAAGGCTCAGCACAGAAAAACTGCAGAAGATGACTCAGACAGCAGTGGATCTGACGCTGAAGATCAAGCTCTCCTAGCAAGGAAGTTCAAAAGATTCATGAGACATGAGAAGAGAGTCAAAGAGAACAACAGCAACAACTGGTACCAAGAAGATGCTGTCTGCTATGGCTGCAAGAAGAAGGGACATATGAAGAAGGACTGTCCCATCAACTCATCATCGAGCAAGAAGAACAACAGGTATGAAAAAGGCAACCTGAAGAGATCAACATCCCGGAAATATGCCAACACCAGCATATGGCATGAGAGTGAAGCTAGCGACTCAGAAGATGAACATTCAGAGGACGCTGCAAACATCTGCTTCATGGCAATCGATCAGGTACCTACTGAACCTGTAGAAACATATGATGACTTTACCTTTGAGCAATTAGGAGATGCCTTCAGTGACCTGATGCTTGACTACAGGAAACTGCGTAGTGAATATCAGACCGCTAAAAAGGTACTCAAAGAGTACAAAGGAGAAATAGGAAGACTTACCGACCTACTAGCTGAGGTTAGAACTAGTGTTAGTGAGTCTGGTGAGCTTTACTCTATAAAGCTCTTATTACACGAGACTAAACAGTCATCCGAAGAGAAAGATAAGATTATAGACCAATTGAGAGAAGATCTTTCAAAAGAAAAGAAAAGTCTTCAATCTGCACAAATCAGAATGGAATTACTCACTTCTGATTATACTAAGTTATATGACACTTCCAAAAGGTTGGAAATTAGGTTAGGAAAACAGCCTGAGCCTGCTGCTTCCTATCCTAACACGTGTCACTTACCGAAAATTCGGAACATTCCCAAGCCAAACACTGTCAGACCAAACCATATAAAACCTTTACCCCAAAAGGTTAAGCCCAAACATGATCATAGATATGCATTCTTCTATGCTAGAAAACCTAAACCTACCAACCATGCACATCACTCTGCTTTTAACACTCAACATGCACAATGTCATTATTGTGGCCTTATTGGTCATATTTTATCTGCATGTAGAATGAGAAAGCTAGTTGATTTAAATGTTTATGTTTGGATACCTAAAGCTAACAATTCAGGACCCTACAAGAAATGGGTACCAAGAGTTTCATCTGTAAACTGTTTTGTAGGTGGAACACCCTTCACATACTAGAAGCAAATGGATCCTCGACAGCGGTTGCTCACGGCATATGACCGGTGACGCTACTCTATTTGCAACACTGTCGAAGAAGAAGAAGGAAGGTTATGTTTCCTTCGGTAATAATTTGAAAGGGTATATTATTGGTATCGGTGATGTTGGTAAATCTCCCTATCCCGTGATTAAAGATGTCTGTCTGGTTACCGAGTTGAAACATAATCTGCTCAGCATAAGTCATCTAGCTGATCATGGTTATGGTATCAACTTTGGCAAAGACAAATGTACTATAGTTGATAGCTCAACTGGTAGTACTATCTTTGAAGGAATCAGGGAAGACAATATATATGTTTTCTATCTATTGGAAGAAGCTAACATTTCAGGTAGATGCTTAATGGCCAAAAGTGATGAGAGTCATTTATGGCATATGAGACTCGGTCATGCAAACATGGATACAATTTCAAGATTATCCACAAAGAAGTTAGTACGCGGTTTACCGGACATAACATTCGAAAAGGATTCGGTATGCAGCCAATGTGAAAAGAACAAGGCTACCAGATCCACATTCAAGTCTGTAAACGCAGTATGTACTACTAGACCTCTACAATTGCTACACATGGATCTATTCGGTCCTAGCAGAGTTGCTAGCCTCGGAGGTAAATTATATGCATTTGTAATTGTAGATGATTTTTCTAGATACACGTGGGTATATTTCTTGACACGCAAGAATGACGTATTATCCGAATTTGTCGCCTTTTGCAAGAAAGTACAGAATGAAAAAGGTTACATGATCACTCGTATTAGAAGCGATCATGGAGGCGAATTCGAGAATGCTGATTTCGAGCAATTTTGTGGCACACACGGTTTTATACACGAGTTCTCCTGCCCTAGAACTCCACAACAAAATGGAGTTGTAGAACGTAAGAACAGAACTCTAACCGAAATGGCCAGAGTAATGTTAAATCAATTTAGCCTACCCAAATACTTCTGGGCTGAAGCTGTCAATACAGCTTGCTTTGTGCTCAATAGAGTTCTAATTCGACCCAAATCGAAGAAGACTCCATTTGAGTTATGGTTTGATAGAATTTCTTCAGTTTCATATTTTAAGATATTTGGCTGTAAGTACTTTATTCTTAATACTAAAGACAATTTGGGAAAGTTTGACGAAAAGGCCGATGAAGGTATATTTTTAGGTTATGCGGCCAAGAGCAAAGGATACAGAGTCTTCAACAAACGTACCATGATCATCGAAGAGTCAATCAACGTCACTTTTGATGAAATGAACCAAATGACACTCGATGACAGTGATGAAGATCTGCCTACATCAAGCTCAACATCAGCTGAACCTGAACCAAGCTCTGCACAAGCTGAACCCCCTAGAGGAGATCCAGGAACCAGCTACCTACAGAGTCTACCGAAAAGGTTAAAATTCATAGCTGATCATCCACAAGATTTGGTAATTGGTGACATTACCAAAGGAGTAAGCACTTGATCATCCAGTAGAGATATTATTTCTAGTGTTGCATTTATTTCACAGCTAGAACCTAAATCTATTGATGAAGCATGTAGTGATAGTTTCTGGATAGATGCCATGCAAGAGGAATTGAACCAATTCGAACGGAATCAAGTTTGGGAACTTGTTTCCAAGCCTATTGATCATCCGGTCATTGGCACCCGTTGGGTATTCCGAAACAAACTGAATGAGGATGGTTTAGTAACTCGTAACAAGGCTCGACTCGTAGCTCAAGGATACAATCAATAAGAGGGTATCGACTACGATGAGACTTATGCCCCAGTTGCGAGATTAGAATCTATTCGTATGTTATGTGCATTTGCATGTTTTCATGATTTCAAACTTTTTCAAATGGATGTAAAAAGTGCTTTTCTAAATGGATTTATAAAAGAAAAAGTTTTTGTAGCACAACCTCCGGGTTTCACGGATTTCAAAAATCCTGACCATGTTTTCAAGTTGAAGAAAGCCTTATACGGTTTGAAACAAGCCCCTCGTGCTTGGTATGATCGTCTAAGCTCTTTTCTACTTGACAACGGTTTTACAAAAGGAAAGGTTGACACTACACTTTTATTAAATCTTTTAATGGCAAGCTGCTTTTAATTCAGATCTATGTTGATGATATCATATTTGGATCCACTGATGAATCTCTTTGTCAAGAATTCTCTAAGTGTATGCAGAATGAGTTTGAGATGAGCATGATGGGAGAGCTGAAATTCTTTCTCGGATTGCAAATCAAACAAACCGACAATGGGACGTTCATTAATCAAGCCAAATACACAAAAGATTTGCTAAAGAAGTTTGATCTGGACAATGTCAAACCTATTGGCACTCCGATGGCAACTTCAACAAAGCTTGATTCTGACGAACAAGGCAAGCCAGTCGACACACGTAAGTATCGAGGTATGATTGGTAGTTTACTTTACTTAACTGCTAGTCGTCCAGATATAATGTTTAGTGTTTGCTTGTGTGCACGTTTTCAAGCTAACCCAAAGGAATCACATCTGTCCGCAGTTAAGCGTATCTTCCGATACCTTAAAGGCACTTCTTCTGTCGGCTTGTGGTATCCCAAATCCAAATCCTTTGACCTTATTGGTTATTCGGATGCAGATTTTGCTGGATGCAAGGTTGATAGAAAAAGTACTAGCGGTACATGTCATTTCTTAGGCAAGGCTCTAGTCTCTTGGTTTAGTAAAAAGCAAAATTCTGTAGCCTTATCAACAACAGAGGCTGAGTACATCGCCGCAGGACGTTGTTGTGCTCAGATTTTGTGGATGAAACAAACCTTAGAAGACTTTGATTTATTTTACACACATATTCCCATTTTCTGTGATAACACTAGCACCATTAATTTGACTAAGAATCCTGTATGTCACTCTCGTACTAAACATATCGAGATTCGGCATCATTTTCTTAGAGATCATCATCAAAATGGAGATATAAACCTTGTATACATAGATACTGATAATCAATTAGCTGACATCTTCACTAAACCTCTAGCGGAAGATCGCTTCAACTATTTACGTCGAGAATTAGGAATTTTAGACGTCAATAATATTAATTGATTTTATTTTATGTTTTTATATCATTATGCAAAAACTGTGTTAGAGACAAGCTAATAAAGAGTCTGTCTGTCACCACAACTACGGTTGAAGCGAAGCGGTATTTAAGAGTTCCCCGGTGAACCTCCGCCAGCTGGGACAGTACTCCTACAGCTAATCTGAGACAGCTGCTGTGTAACGATATTTAACTCATTAAATATTATTAATTATGTTATTTGAAAGCTAAAATAACTAATCTTTGAATTAAATATTTGAAACGAGTCAATGAAAAAGAAGTAGCTAAATCAACTTGAAAGAACCCTAGGCGAATTCGGCCAGAACTCTGACCGAATTCGGCCCGAGTTCGGTTGAGGGTATCTGCATATATATCCAGAACCCGAGAGCTCCTTCTCTTCCATTGCTTCCATATTTCCAACCAGCAGCTACAGCCACCCGAAAATCCTCCAAACCCTAGGTATTCACCAACCCATTGCTCCCTATCTACTTGGTGAAATCCTTCCAAACTTTGGAATCGTGCGGAGATCATCCTTCTCTACAACCTGTCCAATTTTTGTGAGGTATAACTCTCTCCTTCTCCACTTTCAAATTTGTGCTTATTTATTTCAATGGCACCTAGATTTAATCCGTCTAAGAGGAAGAAGACTACTCCTAGTGAGGAAGGGTCCTCTTCGAATCCTCACACGGATTCTTTGTTTTCGCCAGTCCAAAAGAGCGACGGTGCTTTCGATGGGTTTTTCTTTCAAACCCTCGATCAAGCTTTATTATGGTACGGTGACTTTTCCACCCGATCCATATGCAGCGGCGCTCCGGTTAAATGGACGATATTTCCTGACCATCGTCACTTATTTGAGGCATTAGGGTTACACTTACTTGTTAAACTGTGCTTCCCAATTGCTACTAATGCCATTAGATTGTTCTATTGCAATCTCGTAGTTAACACTTTTGACGTGAGCACACGTGTTGGAGGCATAGATATTGAGTTCAATGATGTCCTCCTAGCGGAGATTCTTGGAATTCCCAATGAAAGTGAACCGCTAGTTGATATCACGGAATTCGAGTTCCCCGACGGCACTACACTTACGAGTTTCAAAACGGAACTTTGTGCACCTGACAGAGTACATTCTGGAAAGTTTAAGGCTAACAACCTTAACTTGTTCAACTACGAATTGCATCGCATCATCTACTCTACTCTACTTCCTAAATCCACTTCCAAGGATGATGTGACTTCGCTTGAGCTGTCCGCTATGTATCATCTTATCAAGGGGATTCCTTTTTCCGTCCCCAAGACTATTATTCAGATGATGGGACGTTGTCGTGCAAGAGATCGAAATCTCTCTTACGCGATGATTCTTCCTCGTATCTTTCAGCGCTTCGACATCGATCTATCGACTTGTACTCAGGACTCTGAGCCCAAGTTACTCCAGCTTTCTCGTTGCAGCCGGACTGCTTCAGCTCCACCTCCTGCTCCTCCTACTGCACCATCTCCACCACATCAGCCGTATGCCATGACTTTTGAGGGCATACATCAGCACCTATCTGCTTTGCACGTCTCGATGACGGACATGGCTCGCGAGCGTGAGTTCCGCGATGTCACCCGTTACCAGGCGATGGCAAACTCTTTGGCCGATCTGCGTTTTGCACAGACTGGTCACTCTGCCGCTTCCATTCCTCGAGATCCAGCTTTTTCGGGTTACCGCTGTGAGGATGAGGCTGTCCATGCCTACTTCCAGCCCGGTAACGCCTATGATTGGTATCGTGCTCCTCGAGATTATGTTGGCGAGTTCTATGCTGGCGCCCCTACTCATCCTACTGGCGCTGGTACTTCTGGTGCTGGTACTTCCGGTCATGCTGGCCGTGCTGCTGATGATATTGATGAGGATAGTGATGATGAGATCTGATCTGATTACTAGTGACATTCTACTGTATACTTGGAAATGCTCCGACATTTCAAGTTTTTATCATTTATTTTTTTATTATTAGTACTTTGTAGTTTGCTATCAGTATTTCTTTTTCATGGACATGTTTTTGATATTTCATTTATGACATCTCAGTTTATTTCAGCATTTTGTTTAGCACTATCTCTTTTTACTGCTTCTTCATTACAAACTGCCTGTGAAATAGCATGCCTGAGATTTCTGTTTTGAAGCAATACATGCCTGTGATGATAATTTGTAGCAACTTTACATGCCTGTGATAATAATCTCTAAATTCTTATACTATATTTCTTTTATTTTCTCGCTATTTGTTACTTATGCATTCATTGCGGGGGAGTCTTCTGCATTTAATGCGGGGGAGCCTTCTCTTGTGCAATTATTTTGCTAAGTGACAAAGGGGAAGAAAATTAAAATGATCTAACATTTTTTTGAGTTTTTGAGTTGAATACAGGTTATGAACAATTTTTCACCTTTTGATATTTTAGCTTATTGTTATATCATTCATAGTTTGTCAATTATCAAAATGGGGGAGATTGTTGGCCCATTGGTCATATGGTCAACCTGATTTTAATAATTGATCAAAACTCTGTCTGGATATACGAAGCTTGTTGGGACATCTCAGCTCCTTGGACATTAGCAAGATTGGATATTCACTTCGTTCAAGACTGAAGATCTGTTTGCCTACTTGAGTCTGTATTTCCTATGCAATGTAATTTTCTTTTTATTTGAGTCTAGGAATACATTGTACACCGAGTCGTACTGGCAAATAGGCTATTCCCAAAAATATTTTTAAAATGACCTATCAAATTGTTTACAAAATGGTTTTCAAAAAGGTTTTCAAAAATCACCAAAACCTATTTTAAAAACCCTAACCTAACCCTGACAGAACTCGGCCAGAGTTCGGCCAGAGTTCGGCCAGAGTTCGGTTGGTGGCCGTTTTGATTTTGAATTCTCTGGAACTTGGTCCTCCTGCAGTTGCGGATTTGACCGAGATTTGCTCATCGAGTTCTGCCCGAATTTTGCCCGAATTCTGACAGAGTTCTCCCTTTGGAAATCCTATAAATAGAGAAGTATTTCGATCATTTCAATTCACTCATTCACTTTCAATCTTCTCTCTATCTAAAAAGCTTTCTGCCTTCCAAAGAGTTTTCTAGAGCTTTCATTTTCAGATCCCAAGCCAGTTACAATCCTCTAGTCGATTTGCCAGTGCGGTACGGTCTAGAAGTTTCTGAGAGATTGTAATCAGAAGGCTTGATTGAAGAATACCTCTTCACATTTGAAGTTGGACGAGTTCTTCGTATCAAAGCTCGCGTTGTAGAAGTTGCAAGGACTTCGTAAGAAAACTTGCGGTTTTTCCTATAGTGGATTCAAACTGGTAGCAAGAGTTCTACCGACTGGATTAGTCCTCAACAGAGGGATACCAGTATACATCGCTGTCTTTGCGTTTGCTTTCTGAACTCTGCCTTTACTTTATTTTCATTTGTGATTATATACTGTGATTGTGTTGCTAACTTTTTTAATTAGCATTATTCCGCTGCCAACTCTATTCACCCCCCCTCTAGAGTATTACGCTTTACTATATCGTTCCTACAGATAGACTCGTAGGAACAGTGTTCATGTAAGCATGGAAGGAGTCTACCTCACTAGCAACTCTTTGATTACGGCCTAAGCGTATCCTATGTGCAAAAACTAAAAAAAGGAAAGCTATCTCCACATCCTCACTCATGTGCGCACCTTCTCTGCGCCCACAAAAGAAATATAGGAATAGAGATCTCAACAACTCCCCACAAGGAACAGCAAGGGAGCAGTCTGTGGTGCAGTACAAGTCTAAACCAAGGCACAACTGCACCCAGATCACCATCAGCTGTTGCTGTTTCCAAACAACCGCATCACCGCCAAAGAGGCGGTCCGTCTTTCAAAGACTGTGATCGATGGTGTCTAGTGAAGAAGAAGATGAACTCCGCTTTGCTTCATGCAACATGGTATGGGGTTCTTCGTCTCTCAAGAAGCTTTCCAAGAATCCTTCCGTTTTGGCCAATAAGCCCAAAAACTAGTCTGGGGGTAGCAAGACGGCAGTACCCAGTACGGGTGTGTTGCAAGGCACGTGCTCCAATTTAGGATCCTTGTCGCAAGGAGATGATGCATCAGTCACAATATTAGCTCAAGTAGCCAACCCTCCACCATTCATGAGAATCCTTCATTTCAACCTAATGAAGGATTGTATGACACAGACGCTTCTGTAGGCGCAAGCAGCCAAAAAGCTGAGGGGGTAGCAATTACAATGAGTCAGACGATGATTGCAACCTACCGATTTATCCTCAAGACGACGGGACTCAGGCGTCTGAACCAAAGAGCGAAATATCTACCATCCTTTCAACCTATCCGTACAAGATGTCCGTGTTCATGGCCGATGGTGACAACTGTAGGACCGATTGTAGGAATGAGTTATAAAGCGCAATACTCTAGAGGGGGAGGGATGAATAGAGTTGGCAGCAGAAATTAACTATTTAAAAATATTAGTAACAAGATCACATATATCACAAGTAAGTAAATAAAAGTAGAGAGTAGAGAGAAAACGCAAACACAAGGATGTATATTGGTTTTTCTCTTGTGAGGACTAGTCCAGTCGAAAGAACTCTAGCTTCCAGTTGAATCCACTATGGAAAATCACCACAAATTTTCATCCGAAGTTCTTGCAACTTCTACAACGCGAGCTTTGATCCGAAGTACACGTCCAACTTCAATTATGAAGTGTCTACCTTCAATCAAGCCTCTGATTACAATCACTATGAAACTTCTAGACTGTACCTCACTGGCAAATCGACTAGAGGATTGTAACTGGCTTGGGATTTGAAAATGAATAGCTCAGAATACTTTGAAAGAAGTAGTAGGCTTATAGAGAAGAGATATGAAAGTGAATTGGTGTATGAGTGAATTGAGATGATCGAAATCCTTCTCTATTTATAGTTTTTTCAAAGGCAGAATTCGGGCAGAATTCGGGCAGAACTCTATGAAAAAATTTCGTTCGGATCCGTAACTGCAAGAAGACCAAGTTCAAAAAAGTAACATTCACTAACCGAACTCTGGCCGAATTCGGGCCGAACTCGGGCCGAATTCTCCTAGAGTTCTGTCAGGGTTTTTACAAATTAGTTTTTGGGCTTTTTGAAAAGTCAAACAGTTAGGAAGTAGTTTGGGCTTTCGTAAGTGGGCTTGTTTTCAAAATGGAAGGGTATTTTGAAAACGTTTCTTGGGTAGCCTATTTGCCAGTAAGATGCAGTTTACATCGTATTCCTAGACTCAATAAATATAAAAAATACATGGATAAAATAGGAAAACTAATAGCCCTTTGATGACGCCTTTCTTCTGATATTTGAGCAAAAATGAAGACGCCTTTTTTCTTGATGGCAATCGTCCAAAGATAAAAAGATCTGGAAATCTGAATACCTAAACCCCCACGAGGGGCGCTGCCCCCTCGACCCCCGTCCGCTGACCGGGCAACGGAACCCCCGATGCGAGGCCCCGGATAGGTCATTAGGCGGTTCAGAGAAATCTTCTTGTATAACGACGTCTTTGGCCCATCAATAATTCTTCATTGCATATGTCCTGGTTTGATCATATTTGATCATGCTTATAGCATGTCTACAAATACATATTAGGCAAAAAAAACAATATGACTGATACAGAACATTAGGACAATGCCAAGTTAAAGTAGTAACATGATAGTGATTACATGAATATTAGTGATGTTATCATGTTAAATTTAATTGATTAGCTATATTCAAAAATATGATATAATCATTGGCCTAACAATCTCCCCCTTTTTGATTATGGCAAATCTTTTAACTTCAATATATATACAATAGATGCATGTATCACTAATAAACACATAATACTAGAATATTGTGTGATGACTTAAACTTATTTCTCCCCCTTTGACATGATCAAAAATAGGCTCCACCCGTAATTAGAGCTAAAATGAACTGAAGCATAAGTAAAGGAGGAAAGCAAAAGTAATCATGCTCAAGGATTAGGAGAACAGTGTAACGATAAGTTTAGAAAAAATAAACATAACTAAAGAATTAAAAAAAAACTTATCAAAACACAACATAGTTGGTTGAAATTGAAAATATTGAAATCAATCAATACATAGTTTACCAACTAGAAAACCAAAATGATATTCAAAACATATTTTGTTCATCATATTGTGTTTGAAATAGACACAAAAAAAATATATTAATATAGTAGGAATTAATCATTGGTCATAAAGAAATCATAAGGAACAGAAATTCGCAGATCTAGTATATATAAAAGAATCAAAAATATAATGAGACTTTTAACAATGATCACAAAAAAAAATAATTCATAATTTGCCCATAAAAATTAGTAAATCAATTCCATAAAGAGTATAATCATCGAAAAGAAATCAGGATACGTATACTAGAATTTATGCAAAATCTATGCCAAAGTTCATGCATTTGAATTCAATTACCTTAGCATGATATATGAATATCCATTAGATAAACATGAAGGTAATGAAGACAAAATACTTAAGAAGGAGAAATTCAGTCGACTTGAATGCTCCCCCACAAAGTTTGATCAGTCTAAATAAGATAATCATGAACTTTGAGATAAAATCTCAATAAGAAATGCCAAATCAGTTTAAACTCAAAAGGATTATCAATAAATTGAATTAATTTTGGCAGGATATCTTTTAGAAACTCAAAAATAAGATAATTAAAAATAATAATAATCATATATTCCCTCATAAAATCAATACAAATCCAAATATCATGAATAACTCAGCAAGATATTTAACCAAGACAATATAAGTCCATGGTGAACTAGGTATACCACATATTAAGGACATTGAAACAATTAATTTGCTCCCCCTTAAAATATGCGTATATAGTTAAAAATAATTTATATGCATAAAATAGATAAATAAATAATCACAAGATCTAAGGGATATCCAAGATATGCATCTTTTCTTTCTTTTGATCAAATGCATATAAAATTCCAAAAACAAATATCATATTTAGGCAAATAAAAGAAATATCCAATGAATAAATGCTTAAAGATGGACAAACAAAATATATATCTCCAATATATATATATATATATATATATATATATATATATAAAAGAAATATTTTAAGACATTAAAAGATTTTGAAAACTGTCTTTAATAATCACATTTGAGTACTGGACAGATTCAATAAATTAAAAAAAATCAGAAAGACTTTTCAAAAATATGGAATTTATTACGAAAAACTATATTTAGAAATGTTCGAATGTATCCATTTAGTCCTTAGACTGAAAGCTGGCAATTCGAATCACGAAAATAATTTTAATAAAAGAATCCATAAATCATAAATAAATCCATTTGAACAAATAAACATAACTAGTTAAATGTCCAAAGAAAATGTATTCTAGATATATGGCATGTCAAGGGGCTAATTGACTTGAAACAAATAATACTCCACCTTTACGTGGATATATCCAAAAATAATAGTATTGACAAATTTAAAACAAATTCAGTGAGATATTTCCAGAAATAGAAAACTAATTCAAAAATACTAGGTCTTCTTATCAAAGTTCATTTCTTCCCTTTTAAAGCCGTTGTACGGTGTCCATCTGATAACCGAAGGCTTAAAGAAAAGAAACGCTTTGAGAGAGAAAAATTCAATATACTTGACTTCTCATTCACAAAGAGTTACTGCTATAGACAGTAAATAACTAGAATAAGAAGAATATAATAAAAAAACCTAAAAATCATGAATATTGAACAAGCTAATTCGAAATTACAAGACCATAATATTCAATGAGTAGTCACAAGATCATCAAGTCATAGTGTGATAGAAAAATGAATATATCAAAAGATGACAAACATTAACCTATGGAATATCAATGTATTTTACCTTTTGTAAAAAAATTATTAAATAATATTTTCCATCAAGGCTAAAATTTAAAATCCATCATATAATAATTGCAACCAGATCTCAATAAATCATTAGTTTATAAAGTGTTGATCAATCTTGGGTTAGCTATAGGGGTACTGTCCCAGCTAACGGAGGTTCACCGAGGAATACTTAAGTACCGCTTCGCTTCGACCGTAGTCATGGTGACAGACAGACCCTTTGTAGGCTTGTATCCAAAACAAATCTCTTCTTTAATAACCGAGGATTTAAGAAGAATTAGTGCAATATAAAAATTATATTATATGGACTGTAAAAATATCTTAGAACAATGTAGCATACGGTATAAGATGTATCAATTACATTTATCCATATGTGCTACAAAATTATTGGGTAACAATAAAATATAAAACATTTGTAAATCAAAATGTAGGACCTAGATACGCTGACGTATTCTGGAACATAGGGGACTGGGTTCGGTACCTTGGATCCAGAACTAGACGATAGTTGCAAGTACACCTTAATAAATCTTAAGTCTATAAAGTATTGATCACTTCGGGTTAGCTGTAGGGGCCGGTTCCCAGCTAGCGGTAGTTCGAAGACTAGTACACCGTGTCGCTTCAGGCTATTTACACCTGTATGGCAGAAGGACTCTTTCGGCTTGTTCCCAAAATGATCTCTACTCTTAAGAACTTAGATTCAAAGGAATATATGCAGTATCATCGAACAACATCAAAATCCAGAATCCCTATATAAAAGAAGTAAATACCCAAATAATGGTTTATCAAGATCAAGATATTAAAAATATCATGTATCCAAAATGTCAACCAAAAGGCCAAGAAAAAGAGGCTTTGAGGAAGAAGCTAATAAAGATAAGAACATAAATTATTTTAAAAAAATCAATAGCTTAAGTATGAGATAAGCACAAGTTTAAAAACTATTTTTTAAAATAATATAGAACTTGAACTTAACTCATATATCCCCATAAAGATATTTATACAAAAATATAAGAAACATGAGCAATATATAAATGAAAATGAATTATTCATGTATCCTTAATAAGCATAAAAAAATATCACAAGATCAATAAAATGCATAATTACGCTTTTTCAGACAAAGATTTAATTGATTCATAAGAAGTTAATCAAAATAAAATTTGCGAATTAATAGTGAATATATTATGCAAGCACAAGGTTAACATAAAAGTATATAGAAGACATGTGCTAAACATACATACTCACAAAATACTAATCAAAGTAAATACGACATGTTAAAGACAAATCGGTAAGAAGTGGCCATTAAAAAATATTAAAGACGAAGAGTCAAAAACATATTCACCAAAACAAAATTAAGCTCCTATGCATGCTTCAAGAATAAAGATTAACAGTAAATAGCATACATATACAAATGTGTCACACTAATGAAAAGTGAGTAAAAGACTATTTAGTGTAAACTAAACATTTGAGTTAGACGATTAGTCATGCTAGGACTATATCTCATATTAATTTAAAATAATAGATAATTAAAAGATATCAATGAAAGCTAATAGCAAGACATCAGTAAGAACATGCTAGATATTAAAAACTATTTAGGAAGCATGTTACCGAAGTGGTTCTAGTGACCACACTTCTGTTGGTGCAATTGCATGGAAGATGACTTTTGTAGCTTAGCAATCACCAACATGTTCCATGGTTCTATTTGATATGGGAATATTCACCTGCAATATTAGGTGAAAACTTTGGTATCCAATACTTGGATCCATATTTGTTAGCTTTGGGAACCCATTGCACAAGTTCATATCAACAAGTTTTCTAATCTGACAATAATTAGAAACGTGTCCATTCATACCGCAATAATGACAGAAAGAATTAACATTAGTGCTATGTGCAGTAGTATGAGAACGTGCAGTGGTGTGGTATGATCTTCGTGGATGCTTGTAATAGAAAGCATGGTTGTGTGAAACTTTACCTTTGCTTGCTTTCTTTGTAAAAGATCTGACGTGAGTCACTTTGTGATGTGCTAAGTGTCTTGTGTTAGACTGAGTCGTAGGTTGTACTACCAGCTTTCTCGGTCTAATCTCTAACTTTTTAGAGTTAGCACATATCTCATCATACTTAGTAGAAAGAGCATCAATTCTACATGAAGCAATAGAATACTTCTTCTTTTCTGATTCTAATTCCTCCTTAAGTTTAGCATTTTCTTGAGTGCTTTTCTCAATGCAATCAAGTGCCTCATGCAATCTAAATTTAGTGTGGAAATCTCAGTAGAATTATCAGAAGGAGAACTATTTCTAGCATCATTCAATAAGCAAGTAAGCTTTTCATTCTCGCACTTATAGGATAGAATATCCTTTCTAGCTTGCTTATACTTATCTAATACTTTCTTGTGTTCTTCTAATAGATCACTGAAAGCATCAGATAACTCATCATGAGAAAATTCACTCTCTTCATAAAAAGAATTATTTTATACCTCGTTAGATAATACCATTGAGCATATATTTGTAGCTTGACGAGGTCTCTCTTCTTCTTCGGAATCGCTTGCTTTGCTTTCATACCATATGCTCGTGCTAGTGTACTTGTGAGACGATGATCTTTCTTCATTTGATCATTTGTAGTGACCCTCATTTCTAGCAATACAATTTTCTTGGATGTGGTCTATCTTCTTGTAGTTGTCACATATAAGCTCTTTTTCGTACAAGGGATTGTGTTGTACCTTAAATCATAATTCTATCATGTACATATTTGCATCATTATGAAGACTATCCTTCTCTCTAGAGTTGCTAGCTTTACTTTCATACCTGTACTCATAAGTAGCTTCAAGAACTTTCCAAATTTTATGAGATGTTATGCAAGTATTAATAAGATTAAATATATTTGTGTCAACAACACAATAAAAGATATGCATAGCTTTTGCATCAAAGCTAGCTAACTTTTTCTCTTCCTCCGTGTAACTATAATAAGGCTTGTTGATTATAGAGGACGTGAGAATAGAAGTGATAGTAGGCTTTTTGTAGCCATTGACAACAATTGACCATAAGTCAAAATCTAGAGAATTCAGGTAGAAGCTCATCCGTGTCTTCCAATATGTGTAATTTGTTCCATCAAATAGTGGGAGTCTATTTGAGGATTGCTCTTCAGTTGTGAAGTACATACTTACCATACGTGATACTGTGATCTATGTAACAGCTGTAATAAATAAAAATATAATAGCAATATTACCTCGCTTTACCTGTATAACCCGCTCTGATACCAATTGTAGGAACAATTGGTATGATAGTAATACCTATATAAAAAGAACCCGTTCTGATACCATTTGTAGGACCGATTGTAGGAATGACTTGTAAAGCGCAATACTCTAGAGGGGGGTGAATAGAGTAGGCAACAGAAATTAACTATTTAAAAATGTTAGTAACAAGATCACATAATATATATATCACAAGCAAGTAAATGAAAAGTAGAGAGTAGAGAGCAAACACAGACACAAGGATGTATACTGGTTTTCCTCTTGTGAGGACTAGTCCAGTTGGAAGAACTCTAGCTTCCAGTTGAATCCAATATAGAAAATTACCACAAGTTTTCATTCGAAGTTCTTGCAACTTCTACAACGCGAGCTTTGATCCGAAGTACTCGACCAACTTCAATTGTGAAGTGTCTACCTTCAATCAAGCGTCTGATTACAATCACTCTGAAACTTCTAGACCGTACCGTACTGGCAAATAGACTAGAGGATTGTAACTGGCTTGGGATTTGAAAATGAATAGCTCAGAATACTTTGGAAGAAGTAGTAGACTTATAGAGAAGAGATATGAAAGTGAATTGGTGTATGAGTGAATTGAAATGATCGAAATCCTTCTCTATTTATAGTTTTTCTAAAGGCAGAATTCTGACAGAATTCGGGCAGAATTCGGCTGAACTTTATGAGAAAATCTCGTTAGGATCCGTAACTGCAGGGAGACCAAGTTCAAAAAAGCAACGTTCACTAACCGAACTCTGACCGAATTCGGGCCGAATTTTCCTGGAGTTCTGTCAGGGTTTTTGCAAATTAGTTTTTGGGCTTTTTGAAAAGTCAAACATTTAGGAAGTAGTTTGGGCTTTTGTAAGTGGACTTCTTTTCAAAATAAAAGGGTATTTTAAAAACGTTTCTTGGGTAGCCTATTTGCCAGTACGATGCAGTTTACATCGTATTCCTAGACTCAATAAATATGAAAAATATATTGATAAAATAGGAAAACCAGTAGCCCTTTGATGACGCCTTTCTTCTGATATTTGAGCAAACATGAAGTCGTCTTTTTCCTTGACGGCAATCATCTAAAGATAAACAGATCTGAAAATCTGAATACCTTTCGGGGGCTTCACCTCCGAACCCCCATGAGGGGCGCTACCCCCTCGACCCTGTCCGCTGACCGGGCAACGGAACCCCCGATGCGAGGCCCAGGATAGGTCATTAGGCGGTTCAGAGAAATCTTCTTGTATAATGCCATCTTTGGCCCATCAATAATTCTTTATTGTATATGTCCTGGTTTGATCATGTTTGATCATGCTTACAGTATGTCTACAAATACATGTTAGGCAAACAAAATAATATCACTGATACAGAACATTAGGACAATGCTAGGGTAAAGTAGTAATATGATAGTGATTACATGAATATTAGTGATGTTATCTGTAGAAGCATGGAAAATATTAGAATAATGATCCATGCGGCTCTGAGTAAGAAGCTTATGCGGCCCGTCCAGGAGCGGCCCTATGCGGTTCAAAGAAGACTCTCAATCGCATGCGGCTTGGAAGCGTATGCGGTTCAGCAAGGCATATGCGGCTCGATGGACGCCACGTGTGATCTTTTCCTACAGCTGGTCGTTTGAGGAGTGGCCTCATTTATTGTTCCAGCACGATTCACTGTGGCGGCCCTGACATAAAGTTTCATAATGGCCTTGCCATAATGACTGACTCCTCGGGAAAAGAAGAAAATCTCTGACAAAATCCGTCAGAAGTCCCAGATTGCCACGTGGCAATCAGTCATATGCGGCTCCCTGAGAACCCGTTCCATGCGGTTCAATACAACGCTAGCTCATGCGGCTCCCTGGGAACACATTCCCTGCGGCCCAATACAACACCAGCTCATACGGCTTATAAAGATTACGCATATACGGCTCGATGAAGCATCGTCCTATGCGGCTTACAAAGAGTATCTCTCTGCGGTTCGAGGATCGTCAATCCTATGCGGCTCTGACAGGACTCATAATTAAGACACGTGGCATGGGATCAATAAGAGATTTAACCGAATCTCAACAAATATATTTGACATCATCGTCATAATTACTGAGATCAGGGCATATCATTTATCATCAAGCTAATGGGACACGTGGCGAGCAATCAGACATTGGCATAATAAATCACGAGGATTTAAAGCAGCTAGCATTAATTGCTCATGAGATACGATGCTATCTACGTTAATGGCCGACACTGTAATCAGGATCAAGGGTTCAGATAGAATGAAGGAGCGCCGACATTTCAAACAGATATTCATTAGCAAACCCTAATGATCACCCCCCCACTCTTATAAATAGCCAGCATCATTCCTTTGAAAAAAAAGGAGAGAGAGGAGAGGTCGGCAATAAAAGAATAAAGAAAAATAAGAAGAGAGAGATCTACACAGAGAGAGCTCCCCCTTT
The DNA here is from genome assembly GCA_029216955.1 of Iris pallida. Classification (NCBI taxonomy): domain Eukaryota; kingdom Viridiplantae; phylum Streptophyta; class Magnoliopsida; order Asparagales; family Iridaceae; genus Iris; species Iris pallida. The sequence continues at coordinate 14,151,670 of JANAVB010006389.1, read as the reverse complement.
CTTCTTGATAATCACAGAGAGAGAGAAGTCAGGAGAGCAATCCGAGGAGAGCAAGAAGAGCGTTTCTTCGTCAACGCCAAGCAGATCTTCCCCGAGCCAAGGCTACATACTGATCGTCCAAGGAGTAAGGCAGAGCGGCCGTCGCTTTCCCGAGCCTCTATCGTCACCCCCCAGTATCAAAAATAAACAATCGTACTTAGTCTGCTGTACCTAGGTTTTCGTCCCTAGGCTTTCTTTGTACGAGCGAGTTTGTATTGTGAGTCTAAGTTCAGTCCTCCGATAATTGTTCTGTTCTTTTACAATCAATGGCAAACACGATGGCGACTCTGCTGGGGACTAACTTCTCCACGGCTGAGGAGTTGGTGACGCAATCAGATGCAGCCAAACTTGGCTCCACACAAAAGAAGATGGTCGTCCGCTTCGACCAACAGGCGTTCGAAGAGATGCTCTCTGAAGGCAGCACTGGCCCGGCCCAGAAGCGCACCCGCACCACGAAGGCTCGCAAAGAATGGAGACCGAAGTCATTTGCTCCTCCTCAAGCCCTCGATGGGATGCCCTCTGCTGCTCAAGACGGCGAGAAGGATTCTCCTGCGGTCCCACTTCAGATCGTAGACAACTCTGCTATCCCCAAGTCCGGCAGAAGAAAACATTATGATGCTGGACTTGCAGGGACAAAGAGGGACTCTACGCGGACCGAACCGCAGAAGAGTATTAGCCGCAAAAAGAAAGCCCATGCGGCTACATCCGCCAACCGCATGAAGAAAACTCATGCGGCTACTTCTGTCAGCCGCATAACTTATACGACTACAGTTCCCGACAGCATGGATGAGACTCATGCGGCCAGTAAAGTCAATCGTTTACAGAAAACCCATGCGGCCACAGATGCCAACCGCATACGGCCAGCCTGTACGGTCGTGACCCCTAGCCGCATAAGAACTCGTCCGACGACAGGAGACAACCGCATGCAGACAGCCTGCACGGTTTCCGCTCCCAGCTGCATAGCATCTGCTCCATGCTCCTCTCGATCAGTTTTCGACCGTCTCTCGTACGGTCCGAACCCTGATGACTCTCTGGATGATAAGCCAGACTCTGTGATGTTCAACTTGGACTCTTCCTATTATGTACCCACGAGTGCTAGAAAGAAGAAGTCTAGGGCAGCGCGGGCTCATCAAGCCCAGACAGCTGCCCCAACCTCTGACTATCAGGGCGTCCCGCTGACTATCACACGGGCCTCTGATAGGAAGTTGTACAGAACTGCTCAAGTCCAATCCCCGGTGGCGAACGGACAGAGTGATCCCTCTGACCTGCGGGAGGCGATCCTCCACAAGCGCAAGGAAAGAGAAGGGACCTCGGCGTGCAAAGAATCCTCATATGGACGTCACTGCACCCAGATCATCGTCAACTGCTGCTGTAACAACGCAGCAGTGACGGAAGATCGTCCGTCCGTCTTCCACAGACTACAGCACCCGAACTCAGAAGATGAGGCACCTCCTGTTGTCTCCTGCAATTCCGCTCAGAAGGTCCCCGTCGAGGGGAGAGGGAAGAAGACAAGCATCTCCAGTCCAAAGATATCAGCCACTACAGCTAAGAAGTTGTCGGCTAAACGGTTACCCTCCACCGGAGTATACCAACACACCCGTTCGAAGACAAAATCTGCTGCAACAGGAGGCTCATCGTCCCCGACCCTGAGGGTCGTAAGAGCTGGGGGTAGTACTCCTCCGAACGTCCACAATAATCCATTGTTTCAAGGAGACGAACCCCAAGAAACAACCCTTCCATCGGGTACAACAGATGCTGATGTCCCCGAGGACATCCATGATTCTCTAGACGAAGCAAGCTCCAAAGCTGAGGGTAGTATTCCTTCCGAGTCCGAACCTGAAGAGAACATCCCCACATATCCAGATGATTTCTCGACGCATGGGTACGACTCGGAGGGTACATCCTCCACCACTCCCTCCGTCACTCCTCATGTGAAAACGATATTCATGACAGACAGCAATCAAGGCGATTCCAGCGATCGCCAGCGCAATGACACGTTGGAGGCCATATTGCATGCCTTGGTCAAGTCTGTAGACGAGATCAAAGCGACACTTCCTACTCTGCAGAGAGTGACACCTGGCCAGACAAGCACGGGTCCCGCAATCAACGTAGATTCAAATTTAGCGGCGCCAAACCAGGGCAATAATCCTCCCGAGATAACGGCCCCTACCGCGACAGATGAGGTCCGAGAAGTAAGAAGAGAGGTTCAGGAGCTCCGAGCAATGTTCCACGCCCGAGAAAACTCTCAAGACCTCAGAATACGGCAACCATTGTAGAAGCATAGAAAATATTAGAATAAAGGCATAAATGGCCCATGCGGTTTTGGGTAGCAAGTCTATGCGGCTCATACTGGAGTTGTCCTATGCGGCCCAAAAGAAGACCCTCAGACTCATGCGGCTCGGGGATGAATGCGGTTCAGCAGGAATATGCGGCTCAATTGACGACACGTGTGACCCCCCTCCACAATTGGCCACTGGGGTAATGGCCTCATTTAATGCTCTGACACGACTCGACGGCTGTCTCTGACATAAAGTATCATAATGGCTCTGCCATAATGACAGACTCTTCGGGAAAAGAAGAAAATCTCTGACCCGATCTGACAAAAAATCCTAGATTGCCACGTGGCAAAAGTCTTATGCGGCTCGGATAGAGAACAGCTTCATGCGGCTCATTGAGGAGTCACTCTAATATGATTAACAAAAATCCGCCATATGCGGTCCACCCATAGCCCGGTCTATGCAGCTCAACACCCCGCTAATTCATGCGGCCCACAGAAACTATGCATATGCGGCTCATGGAGAGATCGTCCCCTGCGGCTCGCAAAGATTATGCATATGCGGCTCACGGAAAGTTCGTCCCCTGCGGCTCGATGAGGCATTGACTCATGCGGCTCACGAGGAGTATCCCCCTGCGGTTCAAGTGTTGGTCACCCTATGCGACCCTGGCAGGATCTTCAATTAAAAAAACGTGGCACTGAAGATGCAACAGAATCCCAACGAGAATATTCGACATCATCATCATAATTGCCGAGATCAGGGCATATCATTTATCATTAAGCCAATAGGACACGTGGCGAGCAATCAAATATTGGCATAATCAATCACGAAGATTTAAAGCAGTCAGCATTAATTGCTCATAAGATTTGGTGCTATCCGTATTAGTGGCCGAGATTCATTATGATCAGGATCAAGGGCCCAGATAGAATGAAGGAGCGCCGACATTCCAAACAGATAATCATCAGCAAACCCTAATGATCCCACCCCACTCTTATAAATAGCCAGCATCATTCCTATGTAAAAGAGGTCGGCAACAAAAAGAATAAAAAAAAAGAAGAAGAGAGAGATATACACAGAGAGAGCTCTCCCTTTTCTTGATAATCACAGAGAGAGAGAAGCCAGGAGAGCAACCCCAGGAGAGTAAGAAGAGCCTTTCTTCGTCAACGCCGAGCAGATCTTCCCCGAGCCAAGGCTGCATACCGATCGTCCAAGGAGTAAGGCAGAGCGGCCGTCGCTTTTCCGAGCCTCTATCGTCACCCCCCAGAATCAAAAATAAACAATCGTACTTAGTCTGCTGTACCTAGGTTTTCGTTCCTAGGCTTTCTTTGTACGAGCGAGTTTGTATTGTGAGTCTAAGTTCAGTCCTCCGATAATTGTTCTGTTCTTTTACAATCAATGGCAAACACGATGGCGACTCTGCTGGGGACTAACTTCTCTACGGCTGAGGAGTTGGTGACGCAATCGGATGCAGCAAAACTTGGCTCCACACAACAGAAGATGGTCGTCCGCTTCGACCAACAGGCGTTCGAAGAGATGCTCTCTGAAGGCAGCACTGGCCCGGTCCAGAAACGCACCCGTACCACGAAGGCTCGCAAAGAGTGGAGGCCAAAGTCATTTGCTCCTCCCCAAGCCCTCGATGGGATACCCTCGGTCGCACAAGACGGCGAGAAAGACTCTCCTGCGGCCCCACTTCAGATCGCAGACACCTCTGCTGTCCCCAAGTCCGGCAAAAGAAAACACTATGATGCTGGACTTGCAGGGGAAAAGCGGGTCTCTGCTCAACCTGAACCGCAGAGGGGTATTAGCCGCAGAAAGAAAATCCATGCGGCCACAACCGTCAACCACATGAAGAAAACTCATACGGCCACTTCTGTCAGCCGCATAACTTATGCAGCTACAGTTCCCAACCGCATGGATGAGATTCATACGGCTAGTAAAGTCAACCGCTTGCAGAAAACCCATGCGGCCACAGATGCCAACCGCATGCGGACAGCCTGCACGGCCGTGACTCCTAACCGCATAAGAACTCGTCCCACAACAGAAGACAGTCGCATGCAGATAGCCTGCACGGCACCCAACGCTAGCCGCATAGCGTCTCTACCACACTTTTCTCGATCAGTTTTTGACCGACTCTCATGCGGTCCTAACTCTGATCACTTTCTGGATGAAAATCCAGACTCTGTGATACCTAATGTGGACTCTTCCTATTACGCACCCACAAGTGCTAAAAAGAAAAAGTCTAGGGCAGTGCGGGCTCATCAAGTCCAGACAGCTGCCCCAACCTCTGACTATCGGGGCGTTCTGCTGAGTATCACGCGGGCCTCTGACGGGAAGTTGTATAAAACCATTCGAGTCCAGCCCCCGGCGGCAAACGGACAAAGTGGTTCCTCTGACCTGCGTGAAGCTATCCTCCACAAACGCAAGGAAAGAGAAGGAGCCTCAGCGTGCAGAGAGTCCTCACAGGGACGTCACTTCACCCAGATTATTGTCAACTGCTGTTGCAACAACACGGCAGTAACGGAAGACCGGCCATCCGTCTTCCAATGATTACAACATCCGAGCTCGGAAGACGAGGCACCTCCCGTTGCCTCTTGCAATTCCGTGCGGAAAGTCCCCGTTGAGGGGAGAGGGAAGAAGACAAGCATCTCCAGCCCAAAGGTGTCAACTATTGCAGCTAAGAAGCCGTCGTCTAAAGGATTATCCTCTACTGGAGTATTCCAACACACCCGTTCAAAGACGAAAACTGCTGCAGTAGGAAGTTTGCCGTCTATGTCATTGGGGGTCGTCGAAACTGGGGGTAGCACTCCTCCAAACCTCCACGACAACCCGACATTCCAAGAAGACGGACTGGAGGAAGCAAATCCTCCGACGGATACAACAGATACCGACGTCCCCGAGGACGTCCTAAACGAAGCAAGCTCTGAAGCTGGGGGTACTGTTCCTTCCGAGTCCGAACCTGAAGAGAACATCCCCACATATCCTGATGATTTCTCGATGCATGAGTATGACTCGGAGGGCATGTCCGCCACCTTTCCTTCTGTCACTCCTCACGTGAGGACAGTATTCATGATGGACAACAGCCAAGGTGGTTCCGGCGATCGCCAACGTATCGACACTTTGGAGGCCATACTGCACGCCTTGGTCAAGTCTGTAGACGAGATCAAAGCAGCGCTTCCTACTCTGCAGGAAGTGACACCTGGTCAGACAAGCACGGGTCCCGCAAACAACATAGATTCAAATTCAGCGGCACCAAACCCGGGCAATAATGCTCCCGAGATAATGGCCCCTACCGCGACAGATGAGGCCCGAGAAGTAAGGAGAGAGGTTCAGGAGCTTCGAGCGATGTTTTCCGCCCGAGAAAATTCTCAAGACCTCAGAATACGGCAACCATACCCTGCTGAATGGAGGGATGTGCCCTTTCCCCCAAGATATAAGCCGTTCAATATCAACCTATATGATGGTAAGACTTCAGCAAGCCGGTACATCACTTACTTTGAGGTCACTACCGACCATCTGCCCCATGATGACGCCATCCTCATACGGTTATTCATTGGGGCACTGGAAGGAGTCGCCTTCGATTGGTACCGCAACCTGCCAGATAATTGCATCCACTCCTTCGCTGGCTTCAAGCGCTTGTTCTTGGAGAGGTTCTATGAGGTAGGACAGGACGTCACGATGTCTACCCTCATGGACGTCGTCCAAGGAGAGAAAGAGCTGACAAGGAATTACATTGAGCGGTTTCGTCAAACCGTAATGAAGTTACCATCTGGCAACCCGGACTCTTCCTTGATTAAAATTTGCCAAAAGAGACTACTCCCAACAATTAGTCTCTGGATGAGCGAAAGTCAATTCAAGAACTGGAAGGCCTTTATCATCAGCGCTACAAGTGCCGAGGAACGATTGAAGAAAGCTCGCCAACTGGGGTTGCATATCTCAGAGGGAGAGAACAAGGGGAAGCGTCCCAACGCCAGCAACGACAATGGGGGTAGCCCCTCCAACAACCGGGACAACAAAGACAAGCAGGCCATGGTGACCGATACAGCCCAGAAGCCCGAGCCACAGCCAGCAGACAAACAATGGCCTCAAATCACTTATTCTTTCGAAGACGGCCACGTCAAGCCTATCTTGGACATGCTTATACAAGGAGATAGAATTCAGCTTCCTCCACCAAGGCGGGAACCTCGGCCGGCTGATTTGGAAAATCCGAAGTTCTGCCATTACCACCGCTACGTCCACCATGCTACACACGACTGCTACCAACTGAAACGGTATATCCAGAACCTCATCGATTCGAACGCTCTGGCTATCGACTTCGAGGAGGTAACCGTAGCAGCCAACATGGTGTCCGTATAATTCGGCAATTTCTCTCCAACAGAGACTCAAGACGGTGTCATACCCATCCCTCTGGCAACGATGGAAATCACTAATCTTCCGGCTGCCCGTGATCAAACTCCCGGCCTAGTACCCCTCACCACATCACGAGGGGAAATCATGTGGGTCCATCCGGACCTAGTCCACGAGGTGACTCAGCCCACTTTACCTTCTAAAAAGAAAAGTGGAAAGGTCAGATCATGCCGCACCGCCTCGGCAGAGGAGGAGGAAGTCTCAGCCGTCACTACTCGATCTGGAGCACAAGCCCAACCAGTGGCCGAGAATCCGACTAATGATCAGCAGCCCACAAACGCTGATACTCCGGGACCGGCTCAGCCTTCGACGACCGACAAACCCAGGCCGAAAGAGACCCGCTTCGACAAATCCCTCCGAAATGAGACACCTCAGGGCCTGGAAAGACCCTACAACTTCGACATCTTGGCTCAATTGGCCAATACACCGGCCAAATTATCTTTATATGAACTCCTGAGGCTCTCGAAGGATGTCCGCACGGCTCTAAGTGAGGCGCTCCAAAATGCCGATGCATACTTGGCTCAGGTCAACCTCACTGGAGATAATCAGCCTACAGATCTCCAAGATAGTGAATGTACAGGTGCATTGCCCAATATCGTCTTCTCTCTCCAGGATATGCTCATCAAAACTAACCTGCACGATCGCCCATTGTACTACACTGGATACATCGGCGACGTAAAGGTGGACCGAATGCACATTGATCCTGGGTCCTCCATAAGCATCATTCCGAAGGGTCTGCTACATCATCTTCGCATTCCAATGCATCGCCTGACGCCTACAAGCACCGCCATTAGCGGTTTCAATTCGGGCAGGAGCTACCTAATAGGGAAGATTCGCTTGAAATGTCAGATTGGCGATCTCCAATCAGAAGTCACCTGCTACGTCATAGATGCCGACACTTCTTACAATATCCTTCTGGGGCGACCTTGGATACACGATTACATGATCGTGCCTTCCACGCTACACCAGTGCTTCAAATATGTCGATAAGCACGGCTTCGTGAGGACAGAGTTTGCTGATATCGATCCCTTCAAGGGGGTCGAATCTTATTACTCAGACTCTTGTCTGTACGAAAAATCAAAGAAGCATCTGGTCGAAGAGGAGGTGCAAGCTCACACCAAGACAACCATAAGATCAGAAGAACCCCTGACGATCCACCTCCAGGCTCGCAAACCGGGCAGTTCTGCACCCCTTATGGCTACTCTGCGTAAGGACGCAATCAGTCTATCGGCGCAAGAAGAGCAGATGAGAATCCGGCTGTCGAGGTCTGGCCAAGTGCCGAGACCCACACCAGGGCCTTTTACCATCAGACTACCGAGAGTCGGTCAGCTCCAAGCGGAGAAACTCAATCCCTCCGACAGACCGCTCACGATACGTCTTCCTAAAAAGGGCCGTCACCCCGACGCGAGGTCTGACACTTCCAGCGAACCAGCCACTCCTCGCCCCACGTCAGATGCCAAGCTGGGGGTTGCTAGTCTACCAACAACTCCACGACCTGCTCCGCCGGTCGAGCCTCTGAAGATCAAGCTGACTAGGTCGCTCTCTCAGTCTTCATTTATACAGGGGGTGGCCGAAGAAGAACCAGAATTAGCCAAGTATGTGGCTGCCCACTCCGATACCCCTTCCGCGGATGATGTAATCCCTCTCGAGAAGATACCTTATTTTATCAATAAAGGACTATCTTTGAATTACATCGAGCTCAACAAGCTATGTACAATGTATGCTATGGACCACGGTATAGGCACTCACCTACACACACAAGTGACAAATGTATATACCACAATCCAGCTTACTCCGGCAGAAGACGCTTACCGAATAGTCGAGGGAGGGGACCACCCGATTATCTTCGGCCGGAAAGACGATCCGTACCCCTTCACCATAAAAGAAGTCGATCTTGGGTCAGATGCCGGGAGATTGCCTCTATACCTTTATAGTCCCCAGTCCAAATACCTCATGCAGAAACAAGGATATGATCTAGAAACTATACCAGGTTTGAATTACGGTACCGGACGGCGACTACCTTTGAAGCCCCCAGTACCGTCTGGTAAACCACGGGACTACTATAGCAAAACTCGATGTGGACTAGGGTATGTAACTCCCACAATGACTCCAGAGAGTTCAGATGAAGAATGTGATTGGCAGTTACACTCAACCGGGTCACCAACTTCCGACTCAGACACAAGCATTGGGGTCATATTCAGACAAGTCCTATCAGTCAACATGGCATTTGCCGACGCTTACGAAGAAGACGAGGACATTCCTGAAATCCTCGAGCTTGAGCCGTGGGCCCAACAGTTAGACGCGCAATGGGAAAAGCGGTTCGAGCTAAGAGAACCTCCTACAGAGGATGAAGTTATGCAGGTCAACCTCGGCACCGAATCCTCTCCAAAGCCAATCTTCGTCAGTAAAAGCCTAACAGACGAGGAACGAGAATCACTGCTGGAACTCATCAGAGAATACATCGACGTATTTGCATGGACTTACGAAGACATGCCGGGATTAGATCCTGATATTGCTCTCCATAAACTCAATATACGGCCGGATGTAAAGCCAGTCAAGCAGCAGCAACGACGCTTCCGCCCGGGCATCATGGACGCGATCGAAGCCGAAGTCAACAAGCTGATAGCCAGCGGCTTCATCCGTGAGGAGCAACACCCTGACTGGGTCGCCAATATAGTCCCGGTCCTTAAGAAGAACGGGAAGATCCGAATCTGCATCGACTTCCGTAATCTAAATGAGGCATGTCCAAAAGACGAATTTCCCCTCCCGATCACGGACATCATGATTGACAACACATGCGGCTTCGAACGTATGTCATTCATGGATGGATTTTCGGGATACAATCAAATCAAGATGTCCCCCGACGATGAGAAGCACACATCATTTAGAACACCGATCGGCACATACTGTTACACAGTCATGCCATTCGGTCTAAAGAACGCTGGTGCCACATATCAGCGGGCTATGAGTATCATTTTCAGAGAACATTTGCGCAAAATAGTAGAATGCTACGTCGACGACATCGCTGTCAAGAGTCGCCGTAAGGAGAATCATCTGTAAGATCTGAGAACGGTATTCGACCTGATGTGAGCCCACAACCTGAAGATGAACCCTACAAAGTCGTTCTTGGGCGTATCCAGCGGGAAGTTCTTAGGTTTCATCATCACTACACGGGGTATCCATGTAGACCCTGAGAAAACCAAGGCAATAATGGAGATGGGTCCCCCGAAAAATCTCCGCAAACTTAGAGGCCTACAAGGGAGGCTAGCCTATATCAGAAGGTTCATTTCCAATCTCTCCGGACGATGCCGGCCGTTCACGCACCTCATGAAGAAGGGAGTCTCATTCGTATGGGACGAAGAATGCCAACGCGCTTTCGACGACATCAAAGAATATTTGTCAAATCCTCCAGTCCTGGTGGTCCCGGTCCCTGGAAAACCATTCTTGCTCTATGTACGAGCAATGGAACACTCCCTCGGTGCCCTGCTGGCACAAAATAACGACGCAGGACACGAACAGGCCATATACTACCTCAGCCGAATGATGGTCGGGCCCGAACACCGATACACTGCCGTGGAGAAAGAATGCCTCGCCTTGGTATTCGCAATTCAAAAGACGCGGCATTATGTTACAGGACAAACCATACATGTGATCTCAAGGGTAAATCCCCTCAGGGTCCTCATGACTAAACCAGGGGCGCTCAGCTCTCGCCTCTCTACCTCGGCAATACTGCTATCCCCATATCATATGATCTTCGTCCCACAGAAGGCTGTCAAAGGCCAAGCCCTGGCAGACTTTTTGGCGGCCCATCCAGGATCGGGGTCATCCAGAATATACGAGAAAATCCCAGATGAGGTCGCCGATTCTAATACAACCACCCACGACAACATATGGAGGATGTTCTTCGATGGCGCTTCAAGAACCGGACCCAAGGAAAATATCATCGTCGGGGTCAGAGTAGTATTGATTTCTCCTACTGGGCTGGTGATCAATCGTGCCTACTCCCCCACGGAACCCTGCTCCAACAATATGGCCGAATATAACGCTCTGGTCATTGGCCTCCAACTTGCAAAAGAGCTGGGGATAGAATACCTTGAAGCATACGGCGACTCCCAACTAATCGGCAATCAGATCAGGGGCTCATACGAGGTTCGCCATGAAGACATGATCCCCTACCATCAAATTGCGATCAACATTATCTCATCATTCGAGGGATTCTTCATCGAGCACGTCCCCAGACTCCAAAATATCGAAGCCGATGCCCTAGCAGGCCTTGCCGCTTCCTTAGTAGTGCCGAACCAAGCTCATCATTCGGTTGACGTAATAGGCCACGAACTGGTCTGTCCCAAGAACAACGGTCAAGCCATGGCAAGTTATTCTGCCCAGATGGTCGACGACACACCGGACTGGAGATAGTCGTTCATCGACTTCGTCGTATACGACAACCTTCCAGAGAATCCAAAGGAAGCTACCTCTATCAGACGGCTTTCTCTCAGATTCTTCTACGATACAGAGACGAAAATGTTGTATCGCCGCTCCTACGACGGATTATTGCTCCGGTGCTTGTCGAACGCGGAAGCTACAGAAGCTGTACGAGAAGCTCACGACGGTGTCTGTGGGGTCCATCAACCCGACCCTAAGCTACAGGACCGCCTTCGCCGGATGGGCTACTACTGGCCCACGATGGTGGCAGGTGCGATAGATTATGCCAGAAAATGCAAGGCCTGCCAAGTCCATGCAGACTTCATTCACCGACCATCCGAATTTCTACATCCGACAGTGGCGTCCTGGCCATTCGAAGTATGGGAGATGGATATCATTGGTCCAATCACCCTACCTTCCTCCCGAGGACATCGCTTCATACTTGCGATCACTGATTATTTCTCCAAATGGGCGGAAGCTGTCCCACTCGCAGAAGTTAAAACTTCAAACGTGATCAGCTTCCTTAAGCATCACGTTATCTACCGCTTCGGACTACCACGAAGAATCATCCATGATAATGGTCCACAGTTTATAAGCCATGTATTCTACCGATTCTGCGATAAGCACCGCATTCAGAATGTCGCTTCGACACCATACAACCCGGCAGCAAACGGGTTGGCAGAGGCATTCAACAAAACAATCATCAAGCTCCTCAAGAAGTTCATCGCCTCCAACAAACGCGACTGGAACGAGAAGCTCGACGAGTGCTTATGGGCTTATCGTACCACGGTTCGAACAGCCACCGGGAATACACCATTCTCTCTGGTGTACGGGAGCGAGGCAGTCCTCCCTTTGGAGACTCAGATCCCCTCACTCCGCGTCGCCCTCACTTATCAATTGACGACGGATGATAACTACCGACGACGACAACAAGAGTTGGAGGCTTTAGATGAAAAATGCCTCCTAGTTCAGCAAAGGATCGAGCTATACCAAGCACGCATCTCAGGAGCCTTCCAAGTGGATGATCTTGTTCTGGCAGTCCGGGGGCCGATGGTCATGACTCACAAGACCACCGGTAAGTTCCAGCCAAAATGGGAAGGTCCATTTGTCATCGAGACCGTGTTCTCCAACGGCGCCTACCGCCTCGCTAAGCAGAACGGAGATTTGCTCATGTTGCCCGTCAACGGCAAGTTCCTGAAGAAATACTATGTTTAAACATCATTCTCCAGATTATCGAGTCATGTACTCCTTTAGTACCACTGAACTCTCATCCATCATTCTCCAGATTATCGAGTCATGTACTCCTTTAGTCCCACTGAACTCTCATCCATCATTCTCCAGATTATCGAGGCATGTACCCCTTTAGTACCACTGAACTCTTATCCACCCTATTTCAGATTATCGAGCCATGCACCCGCTGGTGCCGCTGAACTCTCACTCCCTCAATAGTCCAAATTACCAAGTTATGTACCAGCTGGTGCCTCTGAACTTACATTCCGGTCACTCTTTCAGATAGTAAGTCAAGTATGATTAAACCTCTGAACTTTCTTCCTGGCAGAGATCCTCCCTCAGGATTCACTACCCGCACTTCCAGTGCACAAAAAGGGTAGTCGATCCACCAATTTCCGAAACGACCATGTCCTCATTACCTCTGAGTCGTCTTCACTTCCACCAAAAACAAACCGCCCCCTCGCATAGAACTTCTACGTTCTCCTACCTCTGAGTCGTTCTATGTACCCAATCTTCATTGAGCCCACTCCTGCCATGTCCTCATTACCTCTGAGTGGGAAGGCTCCGTCGAAGAAATCGTCATATTTGTCATGTCCATATTACCTCTGAGCAAGTATGTCGGTCCTCTTTTAACCTATTATCTGTACCCATAACCGGAGTACGACAAGGATAATAGGTCCACAAATGTCCTCTGTTGACCACAAATGTCCTCTGTTGACCACAAATGTCCTCTGTTGACCACAAATGTCCTCTGTTGACCACAAATAGCTTCCGTAAAGTCTCTCCTGCCATGTTCTCATTACCGCTGAGCAGAAAGATTTCACGATAAAACCTTCATGTTTGCCATGTCATCATAACCTCTGAGCAAATGTGATCGGTTCCCTTTCACCCCATTATCCGCATCCTGAACTAGGGTACGCCAAGGGTAATACGTCCACAAATATTCATTCGCTAAGCTTCTTAGTATAAATCCACCATCTTACCATGCCCCGGGAGCCCAGCTGCTCTACGGCATTCCTTCCTCCAGTACCGAGAACATCCATGACCACTTTGCCGTGGCTGTCCCGGACATCCTATCTAAACTGTTATCCGTACCTAAAACCAAGGTACGCCTAGGATAACAGGTCCACAAATAAATCCCCCAGCAAGTCCAAATTCCATAAACATCGCAAGTGCAAGAAAGTAAAGATAAGTTGAAACATGCTCATTTATTCAAAAATCAAAAGGCTACATCAGCAGGGATCCTCCCCCAAAAGGCGGTGTCAAATCAAATCGAAGGCAATTAATGAAGATTTGCTCACGTGGTCAGGGCGCGTGGCAAAGAGCCTGTGCGGCCAGAAGAATCTATGCGGCCGAGATGCTAATACGGCCAGGAAGCTCAGGTAAACAGAACATCCTATGCGGCATGAACGGGGCCATGCTTCTTATTCAAAGTGTTTCAATTTTACAAATTGAAAACTTTGAAGGGGGTCCTGTAGAAGCATGAAAAATATTAGAATAAAGGCATAAATGGCCCATGCGGTTTTGGGTAGCAAGTCTATGCGGCTCATACTGGAGTTGCCCTATGCGGCCCAAAAGAAGACCCTCAGACTCATGCGGCTCGGGGATGAATACGGTTCAGCAGGAATATGCGGCTCAATTGACGACACGTGTGACCCCCCCACAGTTGGCCACTGGAGTAATGGCCTCATTTAATGCTCTGACACGACTCGACAGCTGTCTCTGACATAAAGTATCATAATGGCTCTGCCATAATGACAGACTCTTCGGGAAAAGAAGAAAATCTCTGACCCGATCTGACAAAAAATCCTAGATTGCCACGTGGCAAAAGTCTCATGCGGCTCGGATAGAGAACAGCTTCATGCGGCTCATTGAGGAGTCACTCTAATATGATTAACAAAAATACGCCATATGCGGTCCATCCATAGCCCGGTCTATGCAGCTCAACACCACGCTAATTCATGCGGCCCACAGAAACTATGCATATGCGGCTCATGGAGAGATCGTCCCCTGCGGCTCGCAAAGATTATGCATATGCGGCTCACGGAAAGTTCGTCCCCTGCGGCTCGATGAGGCATTGACTCATGCGGCTCACGAGGAGTATCCCCCTGCGGTTCAAGTGTTGGTCACCCTATGCGACCCTGGCAGGATCTTCAATTAAAAAAACGTGGCACTGAAGATGCAACAGAATCCCAACGAGAATATTCGACATCATCATTATAATTGCCGAGATCAGGGCATATCATTTATCATTAAGCCAATAGGACACGTGGCGAGCAATCAAATATTGGCATAATCAATCACGAGGATTTAAAGCAGTCAGCATTAATTGCTCATAAGATTTGGTGCTATCCGCATTAGTGGCCGAGATTCATTATGATCAGGATCAAGGGCCCAGATAGAATGAAGGAGCGCCGACATTCCAAACAGATAATCATCAGCAAACCCTAATGATCCCACCCCACTCTTATAAATAGCCAGCATCATTCCCATATAAAAGAGGTCGGCAACAAAAAGAATAAAAAAGAAGAAGAAGAGAGAGATATACACAGAGAGAGCTTTCCCTTTTCTTGATAATCACAGAGAGAGAGAAGCCAGGAGAGCAACCCGAGGAGAGTAAGAAGAGCCTTTCTTCGTCAACGCCGAGCAGATCTTCCCCGAGCCAAGGCTGCATATCGATCGTCCAAGGAGTAAGGCAGAGCGGCCGTCGCTTTCCCGAGCCTCTATCGTCACCCCCCAGAATCAAAAATAAACAATCGTACTTAGTCTGCTGTACCTAGGTTTTCGTCCCTAGGCTTTCTTTGTACGAGCGAGTTTGTATTATGAGTCTAAGTTCAGTCCTCCGATAATTGTTCTGTTCTTTTACAATCAATGGCAAACAACCATATCCTGCTGAATAGAGGGATGTTTCCTTTCCGCCAAGATATAAGCCGTTCAATATCAACCTATATGATGGCAAGACTTCAGCAAGTCGATACATCACTTACTTTGAGGTCACTACCGACCATCTGCCCCATGATGACGCTATCCTCACGCGGTTATTCATTGGGGCATTGGAAGAGGTCGCCTTCGATTGGTACCGCAACCTGCCAGACAATTGCATCCACTTCTTCGCTGGCTTCAAACGCTTGTTCTTGGAGAGGTTCTATGAGGTAGGACAGGACGTGACGATGTCTACCCTCATGGACGTCATTCAAGGAGAGAAAGAACTGACGAGAAATTACATTGAGCGGTTTTATCAAACCGCAATAAAGTTAAAATCTGGCAACCCGGACTCTTCTTTGATTGAAATTTGCCAAAAGAGACTACTTCCAACAATTAGTCTCTGGATGGGCGAAAGTCAGTTCAAGGAATGGAAGGCTTTTATCATCAGTGCTACAAGTGCTGAAGAACGATTGAAGAAGGCTCGCCAACTGGGGTTGCATATCTCGGAGGGAGAGAACAAGAGCAAGCGTCCCAACACCAGCAACGACAATGGGGGTAGCCCCTCCAACAACCGGGACAACAAAGGCAAGCAGGCTATGGTGACCGATACAGCCCAGAAGCCCGAGCCACAGCCAGCAGACAAACAATGGCCTCAAATCACTTATTCCTTTGAAGACGGCCACGTCAAGCCTATCTTGGACATGCTTATACAAGGAGATAGGATTCAGCTTCCTCCACCGAGACGGGAACCTCGGCCGGCTGATCTGGAGAACCCAAAGTTCTGCCATTACCATCGCTACGTCCACCATGCGACACACGACTGCTACCAACTGAAACGGTATATCCAAAACCTCATCGATTCGAACGCCCTGGCCATCGATTTCGAAGAGGTAACCGTGGCAGCCAACATGGTGTCCGTACAATTCGGCAGCTTCCCTCCAACAGAGACTCAGGACGGGGTTATACCCATCCCTCTGGCAACAATAGAGATTGCTAATCTGTCGCCTGCTCGCGATCAAGTCGCTGGTCTAATACCCCTCACCACATCACGAGGGGAAATCATGTGGGTCCATCCGGACCTAGTCCACGAGGTAACTCAGCCCTCTCCACCTTCTAAAAGGAAAAGTGAAAAAGTCAGATCCTGCCGTACTGCCTCGACGGAAGAAGAGGAAGTCTCGGCCGTCACTACTCGATCCGGAACACAAGCCCAACCGGTGACCGAAAGCGCGACTGATGATCATCCGCCCACTACCAATGATGCTCCGGGACCGGCTCAGCCTTCGACGACCGACAAGCCTAGGCCGAAGGAGACTCGCTTCGACAAGTCCCTCCGGAAGGAGACACCTCAGGGGCTGGAAAGGCCCTACAACTTCGACATCTTAGCGCAATTAGCTAATATCCCGGCCAAATTGTCTTTATATGAACTCCTCAGGCTCTCAAAGGATGTCCGCACGGCTTTAAGTGAGGCGCTCCAAAATGCCGACGCATACTTGGCTCAGGTCAACCTCACGGGCGATAACCAACCTGCAGAGCTCCAAGATAGTGCGTATATGGGAGCAATGCCCAACATCGTCTTCTCTCCGCAAGATATGCTCATCAAAACTAACCTGCATGATCGCCCGCTATACTACACGGGATACATCGGCGACGTAAAGGTGGATCGAATGCTCATTGATCCTGGGTCCTCTATAAGCATCATTCCGAAGGGTCTGCTACATCATCTTCGCATTCCGATACATCGCCTGACACCTACGAGCACCGCCATTAGCGGTTTCAATTCGGGCAGGAGCTACCCAATAGGGAAGATCCGTTTGAAGTGTCAGATCGACGATCTCCAATCAGAAGTCACCTGTTATGTCATAGATGCCGACACTTCTTACAATATCCTTCTGGGGCGGCCTTGGTACACGATTACATGATTGTGCCTTCCACGCTACACCAGTGCTTCAAATATGTCGATAAGTACGGCTTCGTGAGGACAGAGTTTGCCGATATCGATCCCTTCAAGGGGGTCGAATCTTATTACTCAGACTCCTGTCTGTACGAAAAATCAAAGAAGCATCTGGTCGAAGAAGATGTACAAGCTCACAACAAGACGGCTACAGGATCAGAAAAACCTCTAACGATCCACCTTCAGGCTCGCAAACCGGGCAATTCTGCACCCCTTACGGCCACTCTGCGTAAGGACGCAATCAGTCTCTCCGCACAAGAAGAACAAATGAGAATCCGGCTGCCAAGGTCCGGCCAAGCGCCGAGACCCATAACAGGGCCACTTACCATCAGACTACCGAGAGTCGGTCAGCTCCAAACGGAGAAGCCCAATCCCTCCGACAGACCGTTCACGATACGCCTTCCCAAGAAGATTCTTCACCCCGATGCGAGGTCTGACACTTCTAGCGAACCAGCCACCCCTCGCCTCACATCAAGTACCAAACTGGGGGTTGCTAGTTCACCAACAACTCTACAATCTGCTCCGCCAGTTGAGCCTCTGAAGATCAAGCTGACTAGGTCGTCCTCTCAGTCTTCATTTATACAGGGGGTGGCCGAAGAAGAACCAGAATTGGCCAAGTATGTGGCTGCCCACTCCGATACCCCTTCCGCAGATGATGTAATCCCTCTAGAAAAGATACCTTACTTCATCAATAAAGGGTTATCTTTGAACTACACCGAGCTCAATAAGCTATATACAATGTATGTTATGGAACATGGTATAGGCACTCACCTACATACATAGGTGACAAACGTGTATACCGCCATCCGACTTACTCCAGTAGAAGACACTTACCGAATAGTCAAGGGAGGAGACCACCCGATCATCTTCGACCGGACGAACAACCCACATCCCTCCGCTATGGAAGAAGTCGACTTTGGGTCAGATGCCGGAAGACTGCCTCTGTATCTCTATAGCCCTCAATCCAAATATCTCATGCAGAAACAGGGGTATGATCTAGAGACAACGCCAGGACTGAACTACGGCACTGGACGACGATTACCTTTGAAGACGCCAGCCCCGGCGGGCAAACCACGAAACTACTATAACAAAACCCGATGCGGTTCAGGGTATGTAACGCCTACTACGACCCCTGAAAGCTCAGATGAAGAATGCGACTGGCAGTTACATTCAACCGGATCACCGACTTCCGACTCAGATACCAGCATCGGAGATGTGTTCAGACAAGTCATGTCAGTCAACATGGCATTCACCGACGCTTACGAGGAAGACGAAGACATCTCCGAAATCCTTGAGCTAGAACCATGGGCCCAGCAATTAGACGCACAATGGGAAAAGCGGTTCGAACTGAGAGAACCTCCTACCGAAGATGAGGTCATACAAGTAGATCTCGGCAGCGAATCTTCTCCAAAACCGATCTTTATCAGTAAAAGCCTAACTGACGAAGAACAAGAATCGCTGTTAGTACTCGTCAGAGAATACATTGATGTGTTCGCCTGGAGCTATGAAGACATGCCGAGGTTAAATCCTGACATCGCTCTCCACAAACTCAATATACGGCCAGATGCAAAGCCAGTCAAGCAGCAACAACGACGCTTCCGCCCGGATGTCATGGACGCGATCGAAACTGAAGTCAACAAGTTAATAGCCAGCGGTTTCATTCGTGAAGAGCAACATCCTGATTGGGTCACCAATATAGTACCCGTCCTCAAGAAGAGTGGAAAGATCCGAATCTGCATCGACTTCCGTAATCTGAATGAGGCATGTCCGAAGGACGAGTTTCCCCTCCCCATCACAGACATTATGATCGACAACACATGCGGCTTTAAACGTATGTCATTCATGGATGGATTCTCGGGGTATAATCAAATCAAGATGTCTCCCGACGACGAAAAGCACACATCATTCCGAACGCCGATTGGTACATACTGCTACACAGTCATGCCATTCGGTCTGAAAAATGCTGGCGCTACATATCAGCGGGCCATGAGTATCATTTTTCGAGAACATTTACGCAAAACAGTAGAATGCTATGTCGACGACATCGCCGTCAAGAGTCGCCATAAGGAAGATCACCTGTAAGACCTGAGAACGGTATTCGACCTGATGAGAGCCCACAACCTGAAGATGAACCCTACGAAATCATTCTTGGGCGTATCTAGCGAAAAATTCTCAGGCTTCATCATCACGGCACGGGGCATCCATGTACACCCTGAGAAGACGAAGGCAATCATGGAGATGGGTCCCCCGAAAAATCCCCGCGAACTCAGAGGCCTCCAAGGGAGGCTAGCTTACATCAGGAGGTTCATTTCCAACCTCTCCGGGCGATGCCGACCGTTCACACACCTCATGAAGAAGGGAGTCTCATTCGTATGGGACGAGGAATGCCAGCGTGCTTTCGACGACATCAAAGAATATTTGTCGAATCACCCAGTCCTGGTGGCCCCGGTCCCCGAAAAACCATTTCTGCTCTACGTACGAGCAATGGAACACTCCCTTGGTGCCCTGCTAGCACAAAATAACGATGCAGGCCACGAGCTGGCCATATATTATCTCAGTCGGATGATGATCGGGCCAGAACATTGATACACCGCCGTAGAGAAGGAGTGTCTCGCCCTGGTATTCACTATTCAAAAGACGCGGCACTATGTCACAGGACAAACCATACATGTGATCTCGCGAGTCAACCCCCTCAGAGTCCTCATGACTAAACCAGGGGCCCTCAGCTCTCGCCTCGCCACATGGGTAATATTACTGTCCTCCTATCATATGATCTTCGTCCCGCAAAAGGCTGTTAAGGGTCAAGCCCTAGCAGACTTTTTGGTAACCCACCCAGGATCGGAGTCATCCAAAATCTATGAAGAAATCCCAGACGAGGTCGCCGATTCGAATACAGCCACCCACGATAACATATGGCGAATGTTCTTCGATGGCGCCTCAAGGACCGGACCCAAGGAAAACATCGTCGTCGGGGTCGGAGTGGTATTAATTTCTCCTACTGGGCTGGTGATCAATCGTGCCTACTCCCTCACGGAACCCTGCTCCAACAATGTGGCCGAATATAACGCTCTGGTCATTGGCCTCCAACTTGCAAAAGAGCTGGGGGTAGAATACCTTGAAGCATACGGCGACTCCCAACTAATCGTCAATCATATCAGGGGCTCATACGAGGTTCGCCATGAAGACATGATCCCCTGCCATCAAATTGCGATCAACATTATCTCATCATTCGAGGGATTCTTCATCGAGCACGTCCCCAGACTCCAAAATATCGAAGCCGATGCCCTAGCAGGCCTTGCCGCTTCCTTAGCAGTGCCGAACCAAGCTCATCATTCGGTTGACGTAATAGGCCACGAACTGGTCTGTCCCAAGAACAACGTTCAAGCCATGGTAAGTTATTCCGCCCAGACGGTCGACGACACACCGGACTGGAGATAGTCGTTCATCGACTTCGTCGTATACGACATCCTTCCAGAGAATCCAAAGGAAGCTACCTCTATCAGACGGCGTTCTCTCAGATTCTTCTACGATACAGAGACGAAAATGTTGTATCGCCGCTCCTACGACGGATTATTGCTCCGGTGCTTGTCGAACGCGGAAGCTACAGAAGCTGTACGAGAAGCTCACGACGGTATTTGTGGGGCCCATCAACCCGGCCCTAAGCTACAGGACCGCCTTCGCCGGATGGGCTACTACTGGCCCACGATGGTGGCAGATGCGATAGATTATGCCAGAAAATACAAGGCCTGCCAAGTCTACGCGGATTTCATTCACCAACCATCCGTGTTTTGCATCCAACGGTGGCATCCTGGCCATTCGAAGCATGGGAGATGGATATCATTGGTCCAATCACCCCACCTTCCTTCCAAGGACATCGCTTCATACTTGCGATCACTGATTATTTCTCCAAATGGGCGAAAGCTGTCCCACTCGCAGAAGTTAAAACTTTAAACGTGATCAGCTTCCTCAAGCATCACGTTATCTACCGCTTCGGACTACCATGAAGAATCATCCATGATAATGGTCCACAGTTTATAAGCCATGCATTCTACCGATTCTACGATAGGCACCGCATTCAGAATGTCGCTTCGACACCATACAACCCGGCAGCAAACAGGTTGGCAGAGGCATTCAACAAAACAATCATCAAGCTCCTCAAGAAGTTCGTCTCCTCCAACAAACGCGACTGGAACGAGAAGCTCGGCGAGTGCTTATGGGCTTCTCGCACCACGGTTCGAACAGCCACCGGGAATATACCATTCTCTCTGGTGTACGGGAGCGAAGCAGTCCTTCCTTTGGAGACTCAGATCTCCTCATTCCGCGTCGCCCTCACTTATCAATTGACGACGGATGATAACTACCGACAACGACTACAAGAGTTTGAGGCTTTAGATGAAAAGTGCCTCCTAGCTCAGCAAAGGATCGAGCTATACCAAGCACGCATCTCCGGAGCCTTCAACAAGAAAGTTAAAATCAGAACATTCCAAGTGGGTGATCTTGTTCTGGCAGTCCGGAGGCCGATGGTCATGACTCACAAGACCACCGATAAGTTCCAGCCAAAATGGGAAGGTCCATTTGTCATCGAGACCGTGTTCTCCAACGACGCCTACCGCCTCGCTAAGCAGAACGAAGATTTGCTCATGTTGCCCGTCAACGGCAAGTTCCTGAAGAAATACTACGTTTGAACATCATTCTCCAGATTATCGAGTCATATTATCGAGCCATGCACCCGCTGGTGCCGCTGAACTCTCACTCCCTCAATAGTCCAAATTACCAAGTTATGTACCAGCTGGTGCCTCTGAACTTACATTCCGGTCACTCTTTCAGATAGTAAGTCAAGTATGATTATACCTCTGAACTTTCTTCCTGGCAGAGATCCTCCCTCAGGATTCACTACCCGCACTCCCAGTGCACAAAAAGGGTAGTCGATCCACCAATTTCCGAAACGACCATGTCCTCATTACCTCTGATACTACCAAAATATATGGATTTACCGACGGCCTTATCCGTCGGTATTCCGTCGCCAAAACTAAATACCGACGGATTACCGACGGATATTTTGGTAAAACAGCCGTCGGGAATAACCTCGTCGCTAAAAACATATCCATCGCTACTCCGTCGCTCAGCGACGACTTAGCGACGGAATACCGCCGGCTCATTTAAATATATATAGCGACGGATTACCGACTAGCTTTCGTCAAAACATGTATCAGGATATAGGTTTAGCGACGGAATACTCCGTCGCTAAAGAGTCGGCAAAACCGTATCAGTGATTTTCTGATACGCAATATCCGTCGCTAATCCGTCGTAGATTTGTCGGTAAAAGCGTATTAGCGACAAAACATTCGTCGCTAACAGCAAAATTTATGGACATCAAACAGAACTAGGTCGACGGACATTTCGTTGCTAAACCGTCGCTCAATGTAAAATCCTACAGATAGCGACGGATATTACGTCGCCAATCCGTCGCTTTATTGAAATGCTCCAGGTAGCGACGATTTTTCCGTCGCCACTTCGTCGCTAAACTCAGTTTTTCCAGATAGCGACGGACTATCCGTCGCTCAGTAGTCGCCAGTCCGTCGCTAACTTCTAATTTTTGAAAAAAAATACTGCAAACAGACTCTTTCCTGTTTGTACAACACATCCAACACAATATCAAACATGCAAAAAATCCATATACAACACCATATATCCATATCCAACACGAATATCCAACGTATCCAATATCCAACACCATATATCCATATGCAAAATATCCATATCCGACACCAATATCCAACGTATCCAATATCCAACAAAATATTACCAACACAATATATCCAATATCCAACATTAAATTATCCAAACATAAAAAAAATATCCGAACATACAATGTATCCAAATGTCTACAAAAATTTCGGCAGCACCTCCTTTGTATATCAGATCATCGCTTATAACCCAGCGTAGGTATATATCCAAAAATCACATAGACGAAATATGCACATACGAATTTAATGCACACCAATTATCCAAGAAAAGACATCAATTATACTGAAGAGTAACCTAATATCCGTCGTTATACTGAAAATTTATCTTCAAGTGTGAGAACGGATGGCTCAGAATACACAACCCAAAATTTATTCTAGCATACATTAGTGTGAATCGTCTATGTTCTGTACATATGGTGTTGTATATGATCTTATCGTATATAGTATTTGAAGAACGTAACAGAATCAAGATGAACTCACATAATGTAATACTAAGACATCATCTACTACTATATAAGATATAGTGATAGGTTGTCGTATCATCATTGCCGAGGGATGAGGGTCGGAGGACAGTCAACTTATCTACGGCTACATAGTTTCTGCCTCGCCAGTCGAATGGCTGCAGGGACTATATATGTCCTGATCATCATGTCGTACCGTAGATTAATGCAAATGGAGCTGGAAACAAAATACAGAAACCAAAAAACAAAATACAGAATCCAATCCCTGGGTTCGCCGAAAATACAAAATACAGAATCCAATCCCTGTATTTTAAGTGTGAGAACGGATGGCTCAGAAGACAACCAAACCGGAGAGGATACTCCAAGAGATACATCTGAGTAGGACGTATACTCTGAGAGATCACCCTTACAGAAATGATATCAGTAGTGGTATCGAATGTTGGAGAAGATATTATCACAGTATACGTCCTCTCCTCCACGATGGCTCTAGACCCATCTGCTCGTCCCTGCTTCCATTCTTCTTGTTTGACTCTCTCAGCCACACATGATATCCAGCTCAAGTGTAGAGTAGGCGGAAAAGAAGGGGACAGGAATAGGAGGGGGAAGCAGCATACCGGCGGCATGACCCGGAGGAAGTACAGAGGTTTTCTTCAACATACGTAGGAGAACTATAAGGATATATGTAAACACAACATATCACCTTGTCAAAGACCCTAAATGTGACAACCATGTTATCGCGGTATCGGAAGACTAACATGTCATAATTTTATAAGCCGTGTGTTTTGACATAATCCTCCCAACCGGATTTCAGTTCTATGTAATAATGCGAGATTACGACACAGGAGGAAAGAGTTGGGATGATTATGTCAAAACACACGGCTTAGAAAATTATGACATGTTAGTCTTCCGACACCGCGGTAACATGGTTGTCACATTAAGGATCTTTGACAAGATGACATATTGTGAAAAGATATATCCTTATAGTTCTCCTACGTATGTTGAAGAAAACCTCTGTACTTCCTCCGAGTCATGCCGCCGGTGTGCTGCTTCCCCCTCCTATTCTTGTTCCCTTCTTTTCCGCCTACTCTACACTTGAGCTGGATATCATGTGTGGCTGAGAGAGTCAAATAAGAAGAATGGAAGCAGGGACGAGCAGATGGGTCTAGAGCCATCGTGGAGGAGAGGACGTATACTGTGATAATATCTTCTCCAACATTCGATACCACTACTGATATCATTTCTGTAAGGATGATCTCTCAGAGTATACGTCCTACCCAGATGGATCTCTCGGAGTATCCTCTCCGGTTGGTTGTCGTATCATCATTGCCGAGGGATGAGGGTCGGAGGACAGTCAACTTATCTACGGCTACATAGTTTCTGCCTCGCCAGTCGAATGGCTGCAGGGACTATATATGTCCTGATCACCATGTCGTACCGTAGATTAATGCAAATGGAGCTGGAAACAAAATACAGAAACCAAAAAACAAAATACAGAATCCAATCCCTGGGTTCGCCGAAAATACGAAACACAGAATCCAATCCCTGTATTTTAAGTGTGAGAACGGATGGCTCAGAAGACAACCCAACCGGAGAAAGTCCAGAGGTTTTCTTCAATATACGTAGGAGAACTATAAGGACGTGCTGGATTAGTATAGACTATTTCGAATTAGTATCGTGGAAGGTTTAGTAACAATTGTACTTGAATTTCAATTTGGATGTGAAAATCTGTATCGTAAGCCAAACTAAACATAATCAGTTCTATTTCACATGCTTAATTGTCAAGTATGGGAACGAATAGCTCAGAACACAACCCAAAATTTATTCTACATGAACTCACATAATGTTTACAGTCTTGGTCTCAACTATCTTCGATTCTATGATCCCATGTCTTAGGTTAAATAAATCACTAACCTCATCACGGTGGGTCTTGGTGTAGCACTCAAATGTGGGGCACCCGTAAATTCGCCGAGTTTTTAAATCATCGACATTGAGTTTTAAACCCTCACGTAGCCTTTCTGCTTCACTTCTAGGGTCGAGCAGCATCTTCTTGCAAGCTTCGGTCTCCAGATACTTAGTGTCAAGATTCTGGACGCTTTCGTAGAGCATGTCAACGCATCCTAGCGCCAATTTACTCGACAGAAAATTGACGCTAGGATGCGTTGACATGCTCTACGAAAGCGTCTAGAATCTTGACACTAAGTATCTGGAGACCGAAGCTTGCAAGAAGATGCTGCTCGACCCTAGAAGTGAAGCAGAAAGGCTACGTGAGGGTTTAAAACTCAAAGTCGATGATTTAAAACCTCGACGAATTTACGGATGCCCCACATTTGAGTGCTACACCAAGGCTCACCATCTGTATAGTTCGGTTATTGGGGCTCGATGTCCCTGTGGTAAGGCAATGGATGAGGATATTGCGTGGGAGGGGGTTGCAGATGGAGGCAACAAGGATGGCGTGTTTGTGAAAGGAGGGAAAGGATACATAATCACAGACGATTTGCATGTAAGGCCATTCTATTCCATGGAATCTGCGTTGTCTATTTTTCGAAAGCATGGGATCATAGAATCGAAGACAGTTGAGACCAAGACTGTAAACATTGGCCGCGATGAGGTTAGTGATTTATGTAACCAAATGTAGTAATCTTGTAATTTAAAGTTGGAAGAACATGCAAGTAGCCTTATATATAGTTGCTGCCTCCCCAGTCGAATGACTTAATTGCCAAGTATCGGAACGAATGGCTCAGAACACAACCAAAGATTCATTCTAGCATACATTAGTGAGTTCATCTTGATTCTGTTACGTCCTTCAGATACTATATATGATAAGAACATAGATGATTCACACTAATGTATGCTAGAATAAATCTTGGCTTGTGTTCTGAGCCATCCGTTCTGATCAAGCATCTTCCTTCTCCTCTCCTCCACCATGGCTCTGAACCAATCTGCTCCTCCCTACTTCCCTTCTTCTTATTTAACTCTCTCAGCCACATATGACATCCAGCTCAAGTGTAGAGTCGGGGGAGAAGAAGTGGGCAGGAAGATGAGGGGGAAGCAGCACAGCCGGCGGCATGACCCGGAGGAAGTACATAGGTTTTCTTCAACAGCTGTAGGAGGACTATTTCTCCTACGGCTGTTGAAGAAAACCTCTGTACTTCCTTCGGGTCATGCTGCAGGGACTAATACAAATGGAGCTGAAAAAAGATGCATAAACCAAACCAATATATAATGCGTGGCTGAGAGAGTCAAATAAGAAGAATGGAAGCAGGGACGAGCAGATGGGTCTAGAGCCATCGTGGAGGAGAGGACGTATACTGTGATAATATCTTCTCCAACATTCGATCCCACTACTGATATCATTTCTGTAAGGGTGATCTCTCAGAGTATACGTCCTACCCAGATGGATCTCTCGGAGTATCCTCTCCGGTTGGTTGTCGTATCATCATTGCCGAGGGATGAGGGTCGGAGGACAGTCCACTTTATCTACGGATACATAGTTTCTGCCTCGCCAGTCGAATGGCTGCAGGAACTATGTTACCGCGGTGTCGTAGTCCAATATAATCCAGAGATTGACACAGTTCTAATTCATATATGTAGTCCAATACAAATAGTCTAAAACAAAAACAACCCAATAAAAATAGTCCAATACAAATAAGTACTAATAGCTAATGCTTGCCACGCTGCTCACGCAAACGCTCAGTGATACTTTCACGCAACCACCTCCGAAAAGCGAGATTTTTGGTGCGAGGAGAGGCGTCGTCCCTTGCCAGGACTGCATCAAAAGCACTCTCGGCATTACTAGCTACCGGTGCTGGATGACTAGAACTCCCGGTCTCACTAGCAACCGGTGCCACTTCCTCCTCAACTGTAGGAGGAGCCACCTCAGCATTCACAATTTTCTTCAAACGACGTACTGCTCCTCGGGTCATGGGTGCCATCTGGTAAGTATATGTAACAGAATGTAAAAGAATGTAACAGCTCAAATTCAAAAACCAAAATCCCCATGCCAACATGAATCATAACATATAACTTAAACCCAGACATGACACAGGATTAAACCTAATGATTTAATCTTCTTCTTGCAAGCAGTAAACACAAACAATGTACTAATTCTCAGTTTGTGTGTCCGTGTGTCTGTGTGTCCGTGTGTCCGTGTGTGTGTGTGTGTCTGTGTGTCCGTGTGTCCGTGTGTGTGTGTGTGTGTCCGTGTGTGTGTGTGTCCGTATGTGTGTGTTTGTCCGTATGTGTGTGTGTCTGTGGAAGAGGAGGAGGCAGCTGCCCGCCCCCTCCCACCGCCCCCTCCACACCCCCCGCCCCCTCCCACCGCCGCCCCTCCACACCCTCCGCCACCCGCGGCCAGCCCCCCTCCACACATACCCCCTCGCACCCCGCGGCCAGCCCCCGCCCCCATCGTACCCCCCCCAACGCTGCCCGCCCCCTCGATCCCACCGTCCCCTCCACACCCTCCGCCCCCCGCGCACGGCCAGCCCCCCTCCGTAACCCCCCGCACCCCGCGGCCAGCCCCCGCGCGCCCCCATCCCACCAACGCTTCCCGCCCCCTCCCACCGCCCCCTCCACACCCCCCGCCACTGTCGCCACCGCCGCCCCCCGCAGTCGACGCCGCCCCCGCAGCCCCCGACGCCCCCGGCCCGCTGCACCCACGACCACCGCGCGCGCGCGCGAGAGAGAGAGAGCGAGAAAGAGAGAGAGAGAGAGAGAGAGAGAGAGAGAGAGGGAGAGGGAGAGGGGAATACCTTTGGGAGAGAGAGAGGAGAGGGGGTCGCCGATCACCGCCGCGGGAGAGAGAGGAGAGGGGGTCGCCGATAGATCACCGCGGGAGAGAGAGAGAGAGAGGAGAGAGAGTGAAATTTGGGGGGAATGAAAAAGTTCCCTCCGTCGTTTCAACTTAAGTCTGGAACGTAAATTTAGCGACGGAGTAGCGACGGATTATTCCGTCGCTAATGCGTCAGTAAATCTCGTGCGTGTAGCGACGGATTATTCCGTCGCTAAGTCGTCAGTAAATCTCGCGCCAATATTTTAGGCTTTTGCCGCCAAAATGTCCGACGTTCTAGCGACGGATATAAAACCGTCGCAACATGGCCGACTACCTATCGACGGCATAGCGACGGATATGGACATAAAAAAATAAAAAAGATTGTCCACTGCTTTCCATCGGTATTCCGTCACAAATCCGTCGGGGATCCGACGGTGATAGCGACGGAAAATGTCCGTCGCTAAATGGCCGTCGCTAAAGTACTGTAATTTGGTAGTGTGAGTCGTCTTCACTTCCACCAAAAACAAACCGCCCCCTCGCATAGAACTTCCACGTTCTCCTACCTCTGAGTCGTTCTATGTACCCAATCTTCATTGAGCCCACTCCTGCCATGTCCTCACTACCTCTGAGTGGGAAGGCTCCGTCGAAGAAATTGTCATATTTGCCATGTCCACATTACCTCTGAGCAAGTATGTCGATCCTCTTTTAACCTATTATCTGTACCCACAACCGGAGTACGACAAGGATAATAGGTCCACAAATATCCCCTGTTGACCACAAATGTCCTCTGTTGACCACAAATGTCCTCTGTTGACCACAAATGTCCTCTGTTGACCACAAATAGCTTCCGTAAAGTCTCTCCTGCCATGTTCTCATTACCGCTGAGCAGGAAGATTTCACGATAAAACCTTCATGTTTGCCATGTCATCATAACCTCTGAGCAAATGTGATCGGTTCCCTTTTCACCCCATTATCCGCATCCTGAGCTAGGGTACGCCAAGGGTAATAGGTCCACAAATATTCATTCGCTAAGCTTCTTAGCATAAATCCACCATCTTACCATGCCCCGGGAGCCCAGCTGCTCTACGGCATTCCTTCCCCCAGTACCGAGAACATCCATGACCATCTTGCCGTGGCTGTCCCGGACATCCTATCTAAACTGTTATCCGTACCTAAAACCAAGGTACGCCTAGGATAACAGGTCCACAAATAAATCCCCCAGCAAGTCCAAATTCCATAAACACCGCAAATACGAGAAAGAAAAGATGAGTTGAAACATGCTCATTTATTCAAAAATCAAAAGGCTACATCAGCAGGGATCACAGCCCCTTGCAAAAAATTAAAAAGAAAAAAAAAGAGAGAAAGAGAGAAGAAGAAGAAGACAGAAAGTCGATCACTGCTCTGAAACACATAACGTCGTAAGACGGTCCTTTATCAAGGCAACCGATCGCTTAAGCTTCTGTCTGGCTCGGCGCTCCGCTTCCTGATTCAACACCGCCGCATCCTCCAGATGAGCATGGGCTCGCCAGTTGTCCTCAAACTTCTTGAAGGCCCGCTCCAGGTTGACAGAGGATCGGGAAATCCTCTCGGCCTCTCGAGCAATCAACTCTTGTTCTGCACGAGCAGCCTCCCGCTCTGACTCTAAGAAGGCCAACTCCTTCTGGAGTGCTAGAATTCGCTCCTTCGTATCAGCTACTCCACGAGAGGCAGATTCTTTCCGGGCTCTACAAGCCTGACTTCGACGACCTAGTCGGTCATAAGAGACGGAGAGCTTGTCAAGGTCCTCCTGCACAGCCGGTCCGGCAGTTTCCCGAGCGAGCTTAATCCTGTCCCTAGCAGCGACCAGGAAGCTCCGCTCCCGTTCGGTCGCGGCGGGCAAGCCAGCCTGCCGCACTGCCAGCAGTTGGGTCACAAGCTGATCAGCCTCTGTCAACTTAGGCTCCAGGAGCGCTGCTAACCCCAGCCCGCCAGGAAGACCCTTCAGAGTGTCAATTTGGCCCCGAGCTCCCCGTAGAGACAGAGAAAAAGGGACCTCCCGTTCCACGGCAGCGTTTACACCCCTCTCTAAGTGGCGATAGAAGCTGTCGACCACATCCTGCGTCACCTCGTTCAGAGCCTCCGAGGAAACCGGTGTCAACGGGAGTGTGGCTGGTAGCACGGAAGAAGACGCGACGGAATCTGCCGCTCCTGCCACAAGAGAAACTAACTCCGCACGGAAGGACGCTTGAACATCGGTCAATTCCTTTTCAGCGGCCCACAGAATTTGGATGCTCGGCAGGGTCGAGAAGTCAATCTCCGGAGCCGTTTAAGCAGCCGAAGACGAGGCCGGGGCCAGCACCAACTCCATCCCCATCTGCCTAGAGCTGGCAGGATGTCCCTCAACATGCGATAACGAAGGGGAGGAAACGCTCCTTTCCCCCTGATCACGGTAGACCGGGCCTTCCCCAAGAACATCAGCGACAGGAGATAAAGGGTCAGGACCTGCACGGCCAAGGCAACCATGAATCGACTTGACCCGAAGGATATGCTGATAGAGCAAATAAGCCCCCTCGGTGGTCAATATGCGGCTCAGCTTACCAGTGGAGGAATGTGGAGGCTGGGGTTCGCCTACAGCCATCACAACCTCTTCACCAACAGCCTCCGAGTCAGGAATAAAAGGCTCATCCGCCCTTGCATTCTCGGGAGGGGATGCACCGAGGATGGCGTCATCTCGCTGAAGTTCGGAAATCTCGGAGACGGGCCCAAGGAAACTTTTGTCACCCCGGGCTGGGGCCTCAGCAGCTTGGGAGTCCTTAGCCGCCGCTGAGAGAGCTCCCGCAGAGAGGACCGCGGCACACATGTCGCTAATCAAAACGGCAAGGGCCGGATCAACTACTGAGGCAGCAGATGGTTCAGGAGAGCCTGGTTCGTCAGACGCCTACAAAGAAAAAATGATCAAGTCATATCCCCGAAAGGAAATAAAGCTACAACAAAGATATAACTCCGACTTGGACTTACCTCCGGAACATCTCCTACACCCTCACCCTTCTCCGTAATAAGCAGCCTACGGGGACCGACAGCCGCTTTCTTTACAGAAAAAGTTACCTCTCCGTCGGTAGGCTCATGCCTGCCTCGCTTACGCGAAGGACCAGGCATGGCGGGCGATAGATCTACCCGTACCTCCTCCGACGCAGACGGTAACGGGTCCACTGCTTCGTCAAATACGGCCGACGGTTGTTCCGTCGCCATCTCAGCCACCATAACGGGAGGCTGACCCGCCATTATCCCATCACCCGAAGAAAAGGAGTCTTCGCCGTCCCGCTCATTATCTTCCTCAATTGTGTCGAAGGATTCAGAATCGGGCGAAGGAACCCTATTCGTCCTTTTCTTCTTTGCTCTCGACGTCATAGCCTTCTCCGCTAGGCGAGTGCCCACAATGAAGCTAGTCCTCAAGTCAAAATCGAGGGAAGGAGGATTCGTCGTGACATGATACAGGGCCGCCATATGCAGGATTTCATCCATCACATTTGCGGCAGGGACCAAGAAGCTAGTCCGAGTATAACAGATGTCATAGTAGCTCCATGCTCTGATACCATCAAGAATGCTGCCTTCAAATCCCAGGTGAGAACTGGGGCGCCCGAGGAATAGCTGACTATACCCAAATTGACGGGCAAACCTACTAGGCAAGTAGGGCTCTAAATACACAGTGGTGCGATTCCGGTAAACTAGATGCGCCGGGCGAATATTGCGCAGCCAGAAACGCATCTTTTTAGACAAGAAATGAGGAGGTCCGACCCCATCAACATGAACACTCTTCACCTTTTGATCAGTGAAACGAGGAACGGATACGAAAAAATTGTACCCATCCACCCTCGCCAGCATCCTCCGACACGCCGGCATGGTACTACATTCCCAAGGCTGGTGGTGATACTTGAAAAGAAACGTGTCATCACCTGTAACGCCATCTCCTGTCCCAGGTCTCATCAA
Source organism: Iris pallida (assembly GCA_029216955.1). Lineage (NCBI taxonomy): Eukaryota > Viridiplantae > Streptophyta > Magnoliopsida > Asparagales > Iridaceae > Iris > Iris pallida. Next base: position 14,119,481 of record JANAVB010006389.1, on the reverse strand, counting down.
GGATTGATAATGCAGCAATAGCCATCCCAGCAAGTAATGGTAAGGCAATTCTACACGTTCAAAATCTATTGCCACGTCACGAGCAATGACCTTGGACGAGAAGGCACGAAGACCATGTTGAATACTGCACATCATGGCAGGAAGGAGGGCCAGCCTGACCCCAAAGGCCAACTTCACGGCAGGAAGAATGAAGTGGCGACTGATCCACTCAATAGAGCCTGCCCCTCCTGAGACCACGCAATTGCGCAGCCACACCATTAAAAATTCGGCCAAGAGTGCCTTCTCTGACAACCGCCGAGTACCATAACGAAAGTAGCTAAAGGAGTCAATCTGGCTCCCGAACCTGTCACTTTGAGACTTCGACCTCCTGGCAGTCTACATCAAGACCTCCACTTCTTTAGGAGTTAAACGATCTCGAAAAGTAACCCGGCCAGCCGCGCTAAATTCGAAAAGGTATGCAACCCAAGATTTAGTATTGGGAGAGTCCCCCTCCGAGCTATCATTTTTCTAGATAGTCGTCCGGTGACAGGTGCTATGATGGCATAATAATTCTTGATACACGGTGACGAAACCGGGGAATCGCTGATCCAAATCTTGGAGCTCCTCATTCGTCGGCGTATACACTTCGAAGGGTTCATCCCCCCAGGAGAGCTTGGAGACAGCATACATCTCGTGAAGAGCGAGCCCTAATTCTCCAACAGGGGTAAAAAAGGTCCCCGTTCGATGATTGTACATCTCCAAAAGGGCCATGAACAGTGGCTTATTAACGGGCAACCCGTGGCTGGTACCCCGTATAGCTTCATAAAGGTTGACTCCCCGCAAAAACTCTTTATACTTTCGTAGGATCCATGAGGACAGATTAGCCCACGGAGGAATGGGGTGTACCCAGCTCGGCAGGACCAACCTACCAATAGGATAGGACCCTTTGCGAGCATGCTGACTCAGGAAGGTATCAGCCTGGAAGAATGAAAAGTTAGGACCAGAGGTGTTGATGAAGGTACCTGGAACTAACCCCATCACGGACCGACTAGCCAGATCTTTGACTGCGCGTACTAACCCAGTGGCTCTGTTATAACGGATATTACCAAGAAACATCCCCAGTCTGGTTGGAGTGAGGGTGTCCGGCATCTGCCTATCCAGAACGATCATATTGAACCACTCAAAAGGGAAATGGCGCTTCATAATAGGGATGTGAATCGGCATCCCGTCCAGGTCAAAATCCTAACTCTCTGAAACATCCAACACTCGGGAGTTTTCTACAATCAACGCATCCCCAAAGAGGAAGACCGGTTTCAGATACTTCCCGTCAGACTGCCCAGAGCTTATCATATCAACAAGGAACTGAAAGGATTGAACCCTGATAGCATTTAGCCGCTCCAAAGGTTCATCAACAAGTAGCTGTTCGGACACTTGACGAACTAAGTCATCCCGATGAACGCCCGAGGCAAACTGACGCGAGCCTACCATAAGTTCCCCAGCAGGATTCACGGGCAGAGTCACCGAAGAAAGGCAAAAGAAACAAGGTCAAAATGATAGCTGAAACGACAAAAACACATGATGCTTATGCGGCTCAGCATAGGTGCGGCTCGGTTTATACAGGTCAGTTCAAATGAGCCTATGCGGCTCAGTTTGAAAGAGCCCATGCGGTCCAGTACGAATAAACTCATGCGGTTCCGTTCGAAGGGAACTCATGTGACTCAGTACGGAAGAACTTATGCGGTCCGAAAGGAGTATGTTCGGCTCGAAAACGTTTATGTTGCCCTGCAAGGATGAGCTTATACAGTCCAGCGAGGATGAGCTTATGCGGCCCTGTTAAAGAAGTAGTTACGCAACCACTTCCATGCGGCTCAAACCTGGGTCATACCCCATGCGGCACAGGCATGAGTCGGACACATAGTGTACTTTGGGATATAGGCTCGCGCATAAAATATGCGGCGTAGCCATGACAGTTCATATTAAGGGACCCTTACCAGCGATAGGCGGGTGGACGTCGGGATAAAAAGCGGGTACGTCAGTCAACGGAGGAGCCACCATGTTCGCCGCCGCAGTCGATGAAGACGCAGCTTTCTTGCCCTTCGCTGCCGCAGAAGATGAGGCGGCCTTCGATGCTGCAGCCTTCTTGGGAGCCATTGTCGGTTGCTAAAGGAAGAAGACGAAGAGCAAAGACGGCAAATAGAGAATCAGAGCAAAGAGAGAAGGTAAAAAAAAGCCCCAAGAGGCTTAAAGACTCCTATTTATAGGCAAAAGAGACCCACGAAACGAACAGACGTCTCGGAGTATGCCTCGGATTACGCGCCGCCCCCAAAGAATAAAGACAAAATGCTTCGGTCAAGGCAAAACCGACTCTTGGGATCCTCCTCCAAAAGGCGGCGTTAAATCAAATCAAAGGCACTTAATGAAGATTTGCACACGTGTTCAAGACACGTGGCAGCAAGTTTATGCGGCCAGATGAATTCATGCGGCTAAGGCACTTATGCGGCTAGGAAGCTCAGGCAGACAGAAAAATCCTATGCGGCATGAACGGGGCCATGCTTCTTGTTCAAAGTATTCCAATTTTTACAAATTGAAAACTTTGAAGGGGGTCCTGTAGAAGCATAGAAAATATTAGAATAATGATCCATGCGGCTCTGAGTAAGAAGCTTATGCGGCCCGCCCAGGAGCGGCCTTATGCGGTTCAAAGAAGACTCTCAATCGCATGCGGCTCGGGAGCGTATGCGGTTCAGCAAGGCATATGCGGCTCGATGGACGCCATGTGTGATCTTTTCCTACAGCTGGTCGTTTGAGGAGTGGCCTCATTTATTGTTCCAGCACGATTCACTGTGGCGGCCCTGACATAAAGTTTCATAATGGCTTTGCCATAATGACTGACTCCTCGGGAAAAGAAGAAAATCTCTGACCAAATCCGTCAGAAGTCCCAGATTGCCACGTGGCAATCAGTCATATACGGCTCTCTGAGAACCCGTTCCATGCGGTTCGATACAATGCTAGCTCATGCGGCTCCTTGGGAACACATTTCCTGCGGCCCAATACAACACCAGCTCATGCGGCTCATAAAGATTACGCATATGCGGCTCGATGAAGCATCGTCCTATGCGGCTTACAAAGAGTATCTCTCTGCGGTTCGAGGATCGTCAATCCTATGCGGCTCTGACAGGACTCACAATTAAGATACGTGGCATGGGATCAATAAGAGATTTAACCGAATCTCAACAAATATATTTGACATCATCGTCATAATTACTGAGATCAGGGCATATCATTTATCATCAAGCTAATAGGACACGTGGCGAGCAATCAGACATTGGCATAATCAATCACGAGGATTTAAAACAGCTAGTATTAATTGCTCATGAGATACGATGCTATCCACGTTAATGGCCGAGATTCACTGTAATCAGGATCAAGGGTTCAGATAGAATGAAGGAGCGCCGACATTTCAAACAGATAATCATTAGCAAACCCTAATGATCACCCCCCACTCTTATAAATAGCCAGCATCATTCTCTTGAAAAAAAAAAGAGAGAGGAGAGGTCGGCAACAAAAGAATAAAAAAAAATAAGAAGAGAGAGATCTACACAGAGAGAGCTCCCCCTTTCTTCTTGATAATCACAGAGAGAGAGAAGTCAGGAGAGCAATCCGAGGAGAGCAAGAAGAGCGTTTCTTCGTCAACGCCAAACAGATCTTCCCCGAGCCAAGGCTACATACTGATCGTCCAAGGAGTAAGGCAGAGCGGCCGTCGCTTTTCCGAGCCTCTATCGTCACCCCCAGAATCAAAAATAAACAATCGTACTTAGTCTGCTGTACCTAGGTTTTCGTCCCTAGGCTTTCTTTGTACGAGCGAGTTTGTATTGTGAGTTTAAGTTCAGTCCTCCGATAATTGTTCTGTTCTTTTACAATCAATGGCAAACATTATCGTGTTAAACTTAATTGATTAGCCATATTCAAAAATATGATATAATCATTGGGCTAACAATAACATGAAAAATAGTGAAGGGTGTAATTAGCAGAAACGTATAGAGGCCCTTGAGACAGGCCTAAAAATGTTGAATGATACTATAAAGACCTTGGCTTCCGTCGTTCTGGAGATCAAAGAGAAATTGACATCCACTATCTCCGCTCATGCAAACCAAGACCCGGGGACTAATGACGAGTCCATGATGCACCCGATATCGTGAGTAAGGCGGTGCCGCCGTCATCTACTCCATCAACAATGGGACCTGCAATGTCAAATTAACTGCAACAGGCCCTTAATGAGTTATATGCTCGCCGCGATGCCAGAAAAAAGCGAAAAGCACTCCAAAAGATAGGAATTCGGAAACCATATCCTGCCGAATGGGATAACGTGATCTATCCCCCTAAATACAACCGCAGACGCTTACGCCATTCGATGTGAAAGAGTCTCCTTGTCGATACTTGAGGTACTTTGCCTCCGTAACCAGGCATCTACCAAAGGACGATGCTCAGCTTACCAATATATTCATAAGAGATCTGCAGGGGGTGGCCTACAAATGGTTTTGTAACCTCCCGGACAACTACATTTCGTCATTCAAAGACTTAAATCGCCTATTCCTTAATCGATTCTACGAAGGAGGAATGGACATGACAATGTCGACTCTCATGGACATCATCCAGAAGGAAAAGGAACCTGTACGTGCGTATATTGAGCGCTTCCGTTAAACAGCCCTGAGGTTACCTACTGGGATAGCTGAGCCCATGCTTATGGACTCATGCCATAAAAATATGCTTTCTGTAATCAAATTATGGCACAATGCTCCATGCATAGAGTGGACGCCTTTCATTACAGAGGTGGATGTTGCGGAAAGAAAGTCCCAAGATGGGTAATTACTGGGACTGAACTTTCCCTCTCTCGAAGATAAAGGGAAGCGCTCATCCGGCAATAACTCTGCCCACAAAGATAGAAAAGGGAAGCAGGCCATGACCGTCAACATCTCCGAAGGTTCGGTAACAATGAACCCGAAGTCGGCTGAAGCGCAGAGGCCAAAAGAAACCTACTCCTTCAATGACGAAGACACACTAGAAATCTTTGATATGTTGACAAGGGGTGGCAAGCTTCAACTCCCGCCTTCAAAGCGTCCCGATAAAGTAGAAAAGGTGGACAACTCGAAGTATTGTCACTATCACCAGTATATCCACCATTCAATACGCGATTGCTACGTGTTGAAAAGACAAATCCAGCACCTCATCGATGTCAAAGTCATCTCACTTGACTATGAGGAAAAGACTATTGCAGCCAACTTGGTCACTCTCCAGTTCGAATGTTTTTCGAAGACAGAGGCTCGAGATGGCGTCGTCCCCATCCTGAGAGCAACGATGGAAGTAGTCAATCTTCCACCGGCCAATGACAACGCTCAAGGCCTCATCCTATTTACAATGCCATGAGGCAAAGTTATGTGGGTCCATCCTGATCTTGCCCTAGATATGATGATGCCTGCAGTACACTCTGTCAAGGGAAAAAAGTCAAATCATGTCGCATGGTCTCTACATCGACTGATGACACTCTGGTTACCACTCACTCGACTCACTAGCGAGAAGATAACCAAGCTCCAGAGAAAGAAATATCTCCACTAGTTGTGGCCTCTGCCCTCGAGGCGTTGGAAGTCGGCCCGTGTTAATCCTCTGCTGCAGATAAGCATGTTTGCCATTGATTATAAAAGAACAGAACAATTTTATGGGAGGACTGGACTTTTACTTCAAAATACAAACTCGCTCGTACAAAGAAAGCCTAGGGATGAACACCTAGGTACAACAATCTAAGTACAATTGTTTAGTTTTTTCTGGGGTTGACGGTAGAGGCTCGTACTACAATAAATATGGCCTACAATAGCATGCGCTGAACGCTATAGAAAGCCTTCTATAGCATATTCTGTCTGCTATGATCGCCCACGCTATAGTATGTCCAGACATGTGAACGCTATAATATTATAGCATTCATGAATGCTGTAGAAGGTTTATAGCGTTCGTGTATGCTTGTTTGCCATTGATTGTAAAAGAACATAACAATTATCGGAGGACTGAACTTAGACTCACAATACAAACTCGCTCGTACAAAGAAAGCCTAGGGACGAAACCTAGGTACAGCAGACTAAGTACGATTGTTTATTTTTGATTCTGGGGGGTGACGATAGAGGCTCGGGAAAGCGACGGCCGCTCTGCCTTACTCCTTGGACGATCGGTATGCAGCCTTGGCTCGGGAAAGATCTGCTCGGCGTTGACGAAGAAAGGCTCTTCTTACTCTCCTCGGGTTGCTCTCCTAGCTTCTCTCTCTCTGTGATTATCAAGAAAAGGGAGAGCTCTCTCTGTGTATATCTCTCTTCTTCTTTTTTTATTCTTTTTGTTGCCGACCTCGCGGTCTCTTCTTCTCCTTTTTTTTTTTTTTGACTCTGTGTATTTTGCAAGGGAATGGCACCCTGCTATTTATAATAGTGGAGAAGCATCATTAGGGTTTGGCTGATTACCCGTTCTCAAAGTGGCGGCGGCCTGGTGATTGATCAATCTGGACCATTAGTCTTGAGTGTGAAGGATCTGGACCATTAATGTGGATTATGCCAAATTCCATCAATAATAAATGTTGATTGCAATAAACCTCCACCATGATGATTTGCTGATGTCTGCAAATCTAAATGAATCAATTTAATTCATTCTCTTGTCACGTGTCCCAAATTATTAGATTCTGACCCAAAATTTGATTATATTTAGGACACGTGTCCTGTCATCATTATTGAGCCGCATAAGGAGTGTTCATATTTGGGCCACATGAAGGTCGTCATGACCGAGCCGCATGGAAGATTTTATGACCGAGCCGCATGAATAGTCTCTACACTCGAACCGCATGAAGGTTGTCATGACCGAGCCGCATGAATATGTTCATGACCGAGCCGCATGAATATGTTCATGGCCGAGCCGTACGAGAGTCTTCATGGCCGAGCAGTATAGGTTTCTTCATGGCTGAGCCGCATGGGGGCCTTCATGGTTTGAACCGCATAGATTTCTTTGCACTGGCTGCATGAACTCGTCTAGTCTGGCCGCATGGACCTGCCTCGAAGCTTGGTAGACAGCGCCGTATTGGTGAAGATTTTCCTTATTTCCTAAAAAAATTCTGCTTTTCGTGTCAGTCATTATGACAACTTTATGTCAGGTCTGTCATCTGTCAGCTGTCAGCCGTCAGAACATTAAATGCGTCCAGACGTTGAGCACAGCTGTTTTGAACGCCACGTGGCCTCTCTCTCTGAGCCGCATGGAGTTTACTCGAGCTGCCTATGTGTTTGAGTCGCATGGGACTCCTGAGCCGCATGAAGCTCGTCTGATTTTGAGCCGCATGAAGCTTTCTGAGTTCTGTGCCGCATGAAGAACGTTTCATGATCGAGCCGCATGAAAGACGTCTCATGACCGAGCCGCATGAAGGACGTCTCATGACCGAGCCGTATGAAGGACGTCTCATGACCGAGCTGCATGAGGAATGTCTCATGACCGAGCCGCATGAAGGACATCTCATGACTCGTATGAGGAATGTCTTGATCAGCCCGTACACTCGCTTTGTGGGCCCGGGTATCCCGAACACACGAGTGCGTAGGTATCATGTTTGCTCCCTGATGTGGGGCTAATAGAAACACTTGCCCTCGATCTTTGTTGGGAGACACTTGAGAACCACTCTGTCCGTTTGCCGCCGGGGGCTGGACACAGGCGGCTCTGTACAACTTTCCATCAGAGGCCCGCTTAGCAGGACGCTCTTGATGGTCAAAGGCTGGGACAGCTGACTGAGCCCGATGAGCCCGCGCTGCCTTAGACTTCTTCTACTTAGCACCCGAAGGTGCGTAATAGGAAGGGTCCAAATTTGGAAGGAGGGAAGAGAAGTTGGTGCCCTTTTCAAAGGAGGTAAGGGGGCTCTATTTATAGAATAGAGTGAGCCCTTTCTTTTTCTCCTTTCCGATGTGGGACTAAAAGCAATATTTTCCATGCTTCTACAGGACCCCCTTCAAAGTTTCCAAATTGCAAATTTGGAACACTTTGAATAAGAAGCATGGAAAGTAGATTTGTTTAGGTGTGGCAATTCAATCAGAGGTAGCATGGACGTGATAGGTTTTGGTACTTCTGCTGGGGATTTTATGTGGACTTATCATCCTTGGCGTACCTTGGTTTTAGGTACGGATAATAAGTTGAGAGATGGAACCAACATATTTACTCAGAGGTGGTATGACATGGTAAATATAAGGTTGATGGTAGAGCTTTCCTACTCAGAGGTGATATGGACATGGTAGGAGTGAACTCGAATGAGGATACATAGAACAACTCAGAGGTGCTATCAACGTGGAAGTTCTATGTATTGGGTGAAAGAATGCTATGGAACAGGTGGGCTCCGAAAGCATGTGTGGATGTACTAAGGGACCTAGTACGGCATTTGTGGTCAGCAGAGGACATTTGTGGGCCTATTATCCTTGGCATACCTTGGTTTTAGGTACGGATAATAAGTTTGATAGGGATACCTAGAACAACTCCACGGTAAGGCAGATATGGAGGTTCTTGGTATCGGACGAAAGAATGCCATGGAGCAGTGATCAGTTTTTAGTTTTTTTCACTGTTTTTCTTTTCTTTTTGTCAAGGGATGTGATCCCAGATGATATAGTACTTTGAATTTTGAATAAATGAGCATGTTTCAACTCATTTTCTCTTTCTTGTACTTGTGGTATTTGTGGAATTGGACCTGCTGGAGGATTATTTGTGGACCTGTTACCCTGGGCGTACCTTGGTTTTAGGTACGAGTAACAAGTTTTGGAGAGGAATACCTAGAACAACTTCGTGATAAGACAGCTATAGAAGTTTTTGGTATTCGAGAGAATGCCAGGGAGCAACTGGGCTGCCAGGCATGATAGGGAAGGGATGGGCGTGCACTGGAGACCCAGTACAGCATCTGTGGTCGACTAAGGACATTTGTGGTCATCGGAAGACGTTTGTGGGCCTATTATCTTTTGGCGTACTCAGATCGTGGGTACAGATAATAAGTCGAGGGAGAACCATCATACTTACTCAGAGGTAGTGAGGACATGGCAAGTATGGATTCGCGGAGGATATTTGTGGTCGATAGAGGACTTTTTGTGGTCAACAGAGGACATTTGTGGTCAACAGAGGACATTTGTGGTCAACAGAGGACATTTGTGGTCCTATTATCTTTGGCATACCTTAGTTTTAGGTACGGATAATAAGTTTGATATGGATACCTAGAACAACTCCGCGGTAAGACGGATATGGAGGTTCTTGGTATCGGGCGAAAGAATGCCATGGAGCAGCTGGGCTTCCGGGGCATGATGAGAAATTTGCGGTCAACAGAGGACATTTGTGGGCCTATTATCCTTGGCGTACCCTGGCTTAGGATACGAATAATAGGATGAAAGGGAACCAACATACTTACTCAGAGGTAATGAGGACATGGCAAGTATGAGGGTTTTACCGTGGAATCTTCCTGCTCAGAGGTAATGAGGACATGGCAGAAGTGGACTCAGCGGAGGATATTTGTGGGCCTATTATCCTTGGCGTAACCTGGTTCAGGATACGGATAATAGGATAAAAGGGAAACCAACATACTTACTCAGAGGTAATGAGGATATGGCAAGTACGAAGGTTTTACCATGGAGTCTTCCTACTCAGAGGTAAAGAGGACATGGCAGGAGAGGACTCCATGGTGGATATTTGTGGTCAACAGAGGACATTTGTGGTCAACATAGGACATTTGTGGACCTATTATCCTTGTCGTACTCCGGTCGTGGGTACAGATAATAGGTTGAAAGAGAATCGACATACTTACTCAGAGGTAATAAGGACATGGCAAGTATGAAGGTTTCTTCTACGGAGCCTTCCCACTCAGAGGTAATGAGGACATGGCAGGAGTGGGCTCAATGAAGAGGGGTACATAGAACGACTCAGAGGTAATGAGGACATGGAAGTTCTATGTAGGGGTGATTTGTTTTTGGCGGAAGTGAAACGACTCAGAGGTAATGAGGACATGGCCGTTTTGGAAATTTGTGGATCGCTTACCCTTTTTTGTGTACTGGAAGTACGGGTATCAGATCATGAGGGAGGATCTCTTCCAGGAAGAAAGTTCAGAGGTACGATCATACATGACTTACTATCTGAAAGAGTGACCGGGATGTGAGTTCAGAGGCACCAACGGGCACATGACTCAATATTGTGAAAGTGTGAGTTCAGTGGCACCAGCGGGCACATGACACGATAATCTGGGATGTTGTGGATGTGAGTTCAGCGGCACAAGAGGGTACATGACTCAGGAATCTGGAGAATGATGAGTGTGAGTTCAGCGGTACAGGCGGGTACGTGACTCAAAAATCTGAAAAATTGTGGATGTGAGTTCAGCGACACCAGCGGGTACATGACTCCATGATTTAGAATATTGTGGGTGTGAGTTCAGCGAGTACATGACTCGATAATCTGGAATGTGTTGAAGATGCGAGTTCAGCGGCACCAGCGGGTACATGACTCGATAATCTGGAATATTGTGGGTGTGAGTTCAGCGGCACCAGCGGGTACATGACTCAGTGATCTGGAAAATTTGGAGGCGGAATGTGAGTTCAGCGACACCGGAGGGGTACATAACTCACCAATCTGGGAAATTTGGAGGTAGAATGTGAGTTCAACGGTACCATAGGGTACATAACTCAATCATCGGGGTTTTTTTTTTTTTTTTTTTTTTTTTTTTTTTTTTTTTTTTTTTTTTATGTCGTTTCGAACGTAATACTTCTTCAGGAACTTGCCGTTGCTGGGCAACATGAGCAAGTCTCAGTATGAGTAGCCACATATTTGGCCAGCTCCGACTCTTCTTCGGCCACCCCCTGTGTAAATGCAGACTGAAAGGATGACTTGGGCAACTTGATTATCAGGGGCTCCATGGGTGGAGCAGAACGTGGAGTTGCTGGCAGACTAGCGACCCCCAGTTTGGCATTTGATGTGGGGCGAGAAGTGGCTGGTTCACTAGAAGTGTCAGACCTTACATCGGGGTGACGACCCTTCTTGGGAAGGCGTACCGTCAGTGGCCGATCGGAGGGATTGAGCTTCTCCGTTTGGGGTTGACCGACTCTCGGCAATCTGATTGTCAGTGTCCCCGTTGTGGGTCTCGGCACTTGGTCGGACTTTGGCAGCCGGATTATCATCTGCTCTTCCTGCGCCGAGAGGCTGATCGTGTCTTTTCGCAGAGTGGCAGTAAGGGGTGCGGACCTTCCCGGTTTGCGAGCTTGGAGGTGGATCGTCAGAGGCTCTTCTGATCCTGTGGCCGTCTTGGTGTGAGCTTGCACCTCCTCTTCGACCAGATGCTTCTTTGATTTTTCGTACAGACAGGAGTCTGAGTAATAAGATTCGACCCCCTTGAAGGGATCGATATCAGCAAACTCTGTCCTCACGAAGCCGTGCTTATCGACATATTTGAAGTACTGGTGTAGCGTGGAAGGCACGATCATGTAATCGTGTATCCAAGACCGCCCCAGAAGGATATTGTAAGAAGTGTCGGCATCTATGACGTAGCAGGTGACTTCTGATTGGAGATCGCCAATCTGACATTTCAAGCGAATCTTCCCTATTGGGTAGCTCCTGCCCGAATTGAAACCGCTAATGGCGGTGCTTGTAGGCGTCAGACGATGCATTGGAATGCGAAGATGATGTAGCAGACCCTTCGGAATGATGCTTATGGAGGACCCAGGATCAATGTGCATTCGGTCCACCTTTACGTCGCCGATGTATCCAGTGTAGTACAATGGGCGATCGTGCAGGTTAGTTTTGATGAGCATATCCTGCAGAGAGAAGACGATATTAGGCATTGCACCTGTACACGCACTATCTTGGAGATCTGTAGGCTGATTATCTCCCGTGAGGTTGACCTGAGCCAAGTATGCGTCAGCATTTTGGAGCGCCTCACTTAGAGCCGTGCGGACATCCTTCGAGAGCCTCAGGAGTTCATATAAAGATAATTTGGCCGGTGTATTGGCCAATTGAGCCAAGATGTCGAAGTTGTAGGATCTTTCCAGCCCCTGAGGTGTCTCCTTTCGGAGGGATTTGTCGAAGCGGGTCTCTTTCGGCCTGGGTTTGTCGGTCGTCGAAGGCTGAGCCGGTCCCGGAGTATCAGCATTTGTGGGCTGCTGATCATTAGTCGGATTCTCGGCCACTGGTTGGGCTTGTGCTCCAGATCGAGTAGTAACGGCTGAGACTTCCTCCTCCTCTGCCGAGGCGGTGCGGCATGATCTGACCTTTCCACTTTTCTTTTTAGAAGGTAAAGTGGGCTGAGTCACCTCGTGGACTAGGTCCGGATGGACCCACATGATTTCCCCTCGTGATGTGGTGAGGGGTACTAGGCCGGGAGTTTGATCACGGGCAGGCGGAAGATTAGTGATTTCCATCGTTGCTAGAGGGATGGGTATGACACCGTCTTGAGTCTCTGTTGGAGGGAAATTGTCGAATTGTACGGACACCATGTTGGCTACTACGGTTACCTCCTCGAAGTCGATAGCCAGAGCGTTCAAATCGATGAGGTTCTGGATATACCGTTTCAGTTGGTAGCAGTCGTGTGTAGCATGGTGGACGTAGCGGTGGTAATGGCAGAACTTCGAATTTTCCAAATCAGCCGGCCGAGGTTCCCGCCTTGGTGGAGGAAGTTGAATTCTATCTCCTTGTATAAGCATGTCCAAGATAGGCTTGACGTGGCCGTCTTCGAAAGAATAAGTGATTTGAGGCCATTGTTTGTCTGCTCGCTGTGGCTCGGGCTTCTGGGCTGTATCGGTCACCATGGCCTGCTTGCCTTTGTTGTCCCGGTTGTTAGAGGGGCTACCTCTATTGTTGTTGCTGGCGTTAGGACGCTTCCTCTTGTTCTCTCCCTCTGAGATATGCAACCCCAGTTGGCGAGCTTTCTTCAATCGTTCCTCGGCACTTGTAGCGCTGATGATAAAGGCCTTCCAGTCCTTGAATTGACTTTCGCCCATCCATAGACTAATTGTTGGGAGTAGTCTCTTTTGGCAAATTTCAATCAAGGAAGAGTCCGGGTTGCCAGATGGTAACTTCATTGCGGTTTGACGAAACCGCTCAATGTAATTCCTTGTCAGCTCTTTCTCTCCTTGGACGACGTCCATGAGGGTAGACATCGTGACGTCTTGCCCTACCTCATAGAACCTCTCCAAGAACAAGCGCTTGAAGCCAGCGAAGGAGTGGATGCAATTATCTGGCAGGTTGCGGTACCAATCGAAGGCGACTCCTTCCAGTGTCCCAATGAATAACCGTGTGAGGATGGCGTCATCATGGGGCAGATGGTCGGTAGTGACCTCAAAGTAAGTGATGTACCGGCTTGCTGAAGTCTTACCATCATATGGGTTGATATTGAACGGCTTATATCTTGGGGGAAAGGGCACATCCCTCCATTCAGCAGGATATGGTTGCCATATTCAGAGGTCTTGAGAATTTTCTCGGGCGTAGAACATCGCTCGAAGCTCCTGAACCTCTCTCCTTACTTCTCGGGCCTCATCTGTCGCGGTAGGGGCCGTTATCTCTGGAGCATTATTGCCCGGGTTTGGTGCCGCTGAATTTGAATCTATGTTGTTCGCAGGACCCGTGCTTGTCTGACCAGGTGTCACTCCCTGCAGAGTAGGAAGCGCTGCTTTGATCTCGTCTACAGACTTGACCAAGGCGTGCAGTATGGCCTCCAAAGTGTCGATACGTTGGCGATCGCCGGAACCACCTTGGCTGTTGTCCGTCATGAATACCGTCCTCACGTGAGGAGTGACAGAAGGAGAGGTGGCGGACATGCCCTCCGAGTCATACTCATGCATCGAGAAATCATCAGAATATGTGGGGATGTTCTCTTCAGGTTCGGACTCGGAAGGAACAGTACCCCTAGCTTCAGAGCTTGCTTCGTTTAGGACGTCCTCGGGGACGTCGGTATCTGTTGTATCCGTCGGAGGATTTGCTTCCTCCAGTCCATCTTCTTGGAATGTTGGGTTGTCGTGGAGGTTTGGAGGAGTGCTACCCCCAGTTCCGACGACCCCCAATGACGTAGACGGCGAACTTCCTACTGCAGCAGTTTTCGTCTTTGAACGGGTGTGTTGGAATACTCCAGTAGAGGATAATCCTTTAGACGACGGCTTCTTAGCTGCAATAGTTGACACCTTTGGGCTGGAGATGCTTGTCTTCTTCCCTCTCCCTTCAACGGGGACTTTCCGTGCGGAATTGCAGGAGGCAACGGGAGGTGCCTCGTCTTTCGAGCTCGGATGTTGTAATCTTTGGAAGACGGATAGCCGGTCTTCCGTTACTGCCGTGTTGTTGCAACAGCAGTTGACGATAATCTGGGTGCAGTGACGTCCCTGTGAGGACTCTATGCACGTTGAGGCTCCTTCTCTTTCCTTGCGTTTGTGGAGGATAGCTTCACGCAGGTCAGAGGAACCACTTTGTCCGTTTGCCGCCGGGGGCTGGACTCGAGTGGTTTTATACAACTTCCCGTCAGAGGCCCGCGTGATACTCAGCGGGACGCCCCGATAGTCAGAGGTTGGGGCAGCTGTCTGGACTTGATGAGCCTGCGCTGCCCTAGACTTTTTCTTTTTAGCACTTGTGGGTGCGTAATAGGAAGAGTCCACATTAGGTATCACAGAGTCTGGATTTTCATCCAGAAAGTGATCAGAGTTAGGACCGCATGAGAGTCGGTCGAAAACTGATCGAGAGAAGTGTGGTAGAGACGCTATGCGGCTAGCATTGGGTGCCGTGTAGGCTATCTGCATGCGACTGTCTTCTGTTGTGGGACGAGTTCTTATGCGGTTAGGAGTCACGGCCGTGCAGGCTGTCCGCATACGGTTGGCATCTGTGGCCGCATGGGTTTTCTGCAAGCGGTTGACTTTACTAGCCACATGAATCTCATCCATGCGGTTGGGAACTGTAGCTGCATAAGTTATGCGGCTGACAGAAGTGGCCGTATGAGTTTTCTTCATGTGGTTGACGGTTGTGGCCGCATGGATTTTCTTTCTGCGGCTAATACCCCTCTGCGGTTCAGGTTGAGCAGAGACCCTCTTTGCCCCTGCAAGTCCAGCATCATAGTGTTTTCTTCTGCCAGACTTGGGGACATCAGAGGTGTCTGCGATCTGAAGTGGGGCCGCAGGAGAGTCTTTCTCGCCGTCTTGAGCGACCGAGGGTATCCCATCGAGGGCTTGGGGAGGAGCAAATGACTTTGGCCTCCACTCTTTGCGAGCCTTCGTGGTGCGGGTGCGTTTCTGGACCGGGCCAGCGCTGCCTTCAGAGAGCATCTCTTTGAACGCCTGTTGGTCGAAGTGGACGACCATCTTCTGTTGTGTGGAGCCAAGTTTGGCTGCATCCGATTGCGTCACCAACTCCTCAGCCGTGGAGAAGTTAGTCCCCAGCAGAGTCGCCATCGTGTTTGCCATTGATTGTAAAAGAACAGAACAATTATCGGAGGACTGAACTTAGACTCACAATACAAACTCGCTCGTACAAAGAAAGCCTAGGGACGAAAACCTAGGTACAGCAGACTAAGTACGATTGTTTATTTTTGATTCTGGGGGGTGACGATAGAGGCTCGGGAAAGCGACGGCCGCTCTGCCTTACTCCTTGGACGATCGGTATGCAGCCTTGGCTCGGGGAAGATCTGCTCGGCGTTGACGAAGAAAGGCTCTTCTTACTCTCCTCGGGTTGCTCTCCTGGCTTCTCTCTCTCTGTGATTATCAAGAAAATGGGGAGCTCTCTCTGTGTATATCTCTCTCTTCTTCTTTTTTTTTATTCTTTTTGTTGCCGACCTCGCGGTCTCTTCTTCTCCTCTTTTTTTTTTTTGACTCTGTGTATTTTGCAAGGGAATGGCACCCTGCTATTTATAATAGTGGGGAAGCATCATTAGGGTTTGGCTGATTACCCGTTCTCAAAGTGGCGGCGGCCTGGTGATTGATCAATCTGGACCATTAGTCTTGAGTGTGAAGGATCTGGACCATTAATGTGGATTATGCCAAATCCCATCAATAATAAATGTTGATTGCAATAAATCTCCATCATGATGATTTGCTGATGTCTGCAAATCTAAATGAATCAATTTAATTCATTCTCTTGCCACGTGTCCCAAATTATTAGAATCTGACCCAAAATTTGATTATGTTTAGGACACGTGTCCTGTCATCATTATTGAGCCGCATGAGGAGTGTTCATATTTGGGCCACATGAAGGTCGTCATGAATGAGCCGCATGGAAGATTTCATGACCGAGCTGCATGAATAGTCTCTACACTCGAACCGCATGAAGGTTGTCATGACCGAGCCGCATGAATATGTTCATGGCCGAGCCGCACGAGAGTCTTCATGGCCGAGCCGCATGGGTTTCTTCATGGCTGAGCCGCATGGGGACCTTCATGGTTTGAACCGCATAGATTTTTTTGCACTGGCCGCATGAACTCGTCTAGTCTGGCCGCATGGACCTGCGTCGAAGCTTGGTAGACAGCGCCGTATTGGTGAAGATTTTCCTTATTTCCTAGAAAAATTCTGCTTTTCGTGTCAGTCATTATGACAACTTTATGTCAGGTCTGTCATCTGTCAGCTGTCAGCCGTCAGAACATTAAATGCGTCCAGACGTTGAGCACAGCTGTTTTGAACGCCACGTGGCCTCTCTCTCTGAGCCGCATGGAGTTTACTCGAGCTGCCTATGTGTTTGAGCCGCATGGGACTCCTGAGCCGCATGAAGCTCGTCTGATTTTGAGCCGCATGAAGCTTCCTGAGTTCTGTGCCGCATGAAGAACGTTTCATGTCCGAGCCGCATGAAGGACGTCTCATGACCGAGCCGCATGAAGGACGTCTCATGACCGAGCCGCATGAAGGACGTCTCATGACCGAGCTGCATGAGGAATGTCTCATGACCGAGCCGAATGAAGGACATCTCATGACTCGCATGAGGAATGTCTTGATCAGCCCGTGCACTCGCTTTGTGGGCCCGGGTATCCCGAACACACGAGTGCGTAGGTATCATGTTTGCTCCCTGATGTGGGGCTAATAGAAACACTTGCCCTCGATCTTTGTTGGGAGACACTTGAGAACCACTCTGTCCGTTTGCCGCCGGGGGCTGGACACAGGCGGCTCTGTACAACTTTCCATCAGAGGCCCGCTTAGCGGGACGCTCTTGATGGTCAGAGGCTGGGACAACTGACTGAGCCCGATGAGCCCGCGCTGCCCTAGACTTCTTCTACTTAGCACCCGAAGGTGCGTAATAGGAAGAGTCCAAATTTGGAAGGAGGGAAGAGAAGTTGGTGCCCTTTTCAAAGGAGGTAAGGGGGCTCTATTTATAGAATGGAGTGAGCCCTTTCTTCTTCTCCTTTCCGATGTGGGACTAAAAGCAATATTTTCCATGCTTCTACAATGCTGTTGATGGTTTATAGCGTTTATGAATGTTGTAAATACTTTATAGCATTCTAGAACGCTATAGATAGTTTATAGCGTTCGTGAGTGTTGTGGATTACTTATAGCGTTTATGAATGTAGTGGATTATTTATAGCGTTTGTGAATGCTGTGGATGATTTATAGCGTTTGATGAATTGTTTAATTTATTAAAGCCTTCATTATATGCTATCGTAGTAGCAGCAATTTAGACGTTTTGAGTGCTATAAACCTGCTACAAAATTTTATATTATTTCATATCTGCTACAGAATTTCATATTTCATAACCTGTTTTGTATCACATATAAATAACAATAATCGCAAACAATTTCAATTACAACTTGTATTTCGATCAATCAAGATATAGTAAAGATTTGCCAAAATATGAAATATTTCATTAGAACATTCAAGATGTACAAAAAGTAGTAGTCATTAAAACATTCAAGATGTAGAAAAAGTAGTTGTACGCAAAAATAAACCATTCCATTTACAAAGTATCTGTAGTCCAAAATAATCCATTCCATTTACAAATATCTGTAGGCCAAAAAATAGCTCGATCGCCTCTTTCCTTCTAGCAGCTATCCACAACCATCAAAAACATATACGCCAACCTACACAAAATTGAGAAGAAAACACATTATGATATAAAAAATAAGATAGAAATATTTGACACCATGAAATGAACTAAGAGATATCTAGCAGATACCTAGCAGTTTTTATAATAGAGTACTAAGATTACATACACCATGAAATGAACTTAGATTTTGACAGCGTTCCATGGAGTTGAAGTCTGTGGAACATCGCAAAATCTTTAGCCGCATAGTCGGCTCACTCTGCAGAGCAGACATTATAATGACTTTATGTCATTTGAAATAGCCTTAATGAGGCAGATGGTCTATAAATAGACTGTTAGATGGTTTGAGAGTTTCTCTTTCTCTCGTTTTCTAATTTTTAAAACTCAAGTGTTCTTCCTCTCCTTTGAGTTTTTTTAAACATTTTGGTCTTCCTTCCTAATGACCCTAAATACGCAATAGCGAATACAATATGTTCAGTGTCTAAAGAGGCATGCAGTGTGTTAAATGTGAAGTTGCAGGACAGTAGTATTATGTAAAGCAGTGTAATACATGAAGTAAAGTGCAAGAAGGTTTTACTGGACAGAAAAATTTCTGATACTCAAGTTGGACACATGTATACCTTATTACACTGGCTATGCAACATAGGCTGATACATCACGATTGGATAATCTGGGACAGAGCAGAAGGAATGAGGTTGAACCATAACTATAATTAAAGGGGTCAACTAGGATGTTATGGTATCATTAACAATCACACATTCATACAGCAACGGCTACATCAACCAAAAGATCAAGCAGTAATGAATGGCATCTAAAATGGTCTGGATAACCTATCTCCAAGTGAAATAGACATGCCAAGGGAAAGTTTACTATACATAGTGGACTAAAGAGGGATAGACTACCCAATGGAGACTGAATTTTAAGGGAAAGATACTGGACTTAAAATGGTGACTGGTCACTTGGTTCAATAGGGCAGGTATCACGTATCTGTGGACTGAAACAAGGAAGGAAATAACTGGACTGAAAGCAATATGGGGATTGAATAAACACCCGAATACCTTAACTCAGAACGAAGGGTCTAAACTATATTTGAGATATGGTTTGATCCAAATTAATGACACTAGAAGAACTGGAACTTAACTTAAGAGAATTGAGGATATAACAATAGCCTATACTAACAGTTGTAATGGACTGAACATGTATCAAATGACTAATATGCAGGACACTCACTTTATATAGGAAATGAAGTGATGGAACATGTATGCAGGACATGGCTATGTGCTGTGGCAATGTATGCAATATGCAGGGCAACCAAATTGAATGCAATGATTAAATGTTGTAAAGGCAGTGTATCTACTACTCTGATACATGTGCAGCATGCAGAAGTGATGTATATGAAGTATGGAATGAGGGTGCAGTGTAAGTGAAGATGCAGAACCGTATCTAAGTACAGAAAAGCATAGGCAGTGTGAGGAAGAGTATGTGAATGTGCATGGTTAATGAAATCAACTAAAGCAACAGGCTCATAAAAAGTAACAGGTTCATAAAAAGTACCTAGTCATCCAACGTCGTAATGTGTTCGATCGGCCATGCAGTAGTACTTCCAACGATGTCTTCTATTGTGTCATTACCGAAACATGGTCGAAATAGTAGTGCTTTGGGTTGTAAAGCAATATCTACCCAAACCCGAGAGACATCTTTTCCAAGAGGTGTACCATGAACCACTGCTTTCGGATCATCTGTCACCCATCGTCCAATTACAACGATTTCATTCGGATCCATCCAATTTAGAAACTTATATTTTTGGTCTTTCAACCAATGACGACTACTTCCACTATGTGACTGCAACAAAGAATGAAAGAATATTATATTTGATACTAGTACCATTTGAGATAAAATAGTTTTACTTGTTACTAATATATCTTACCTGTGGAGTAGTAGATGGAGTTTTTGAAACAATATTTGGTTCATTTGATTTTACAATCTCCACATCATCGTAAGTGTCCTCCTTATCATTGTTCTCATAGTTACCATCTTTATCGTTATTCACCTCATCCTTTTCCTATAGGGAATAACTATTTTAGTTAGAAAAAATAGAAGTTTTCCTCATGTCAAATTGAAGAATTCTGCTGAGAAGTAGACTTCTTACTTGACTTTTCATTAAACTATCAATCAATTGGTTTTATTGTTGAAGTAACTTCGATATTGAGTTAATTTGCCCTTGCATTGAATCAACTTTGCTTTGAGAATTCTTGTCCTCATCGACACTCACCTCAACATCATTAGCTTGTTCCTGTTGATCACATTTCTAACGAAGGCAATCGTCAGTGGCAATATGTGTCAAAAAATATCAAAGGAAAAATAAGAACTACTTACCCGATTTTTCATTAAAGTATTTAACAAATTTGCCTGTTCTTCAACTAACGTTGACATTGAGTCCATTTTTTCCTGCATTGACTCGATCTCTTTTTCAAGCCTAACTACTGTAGCTGAATTCTTCGCTTTAGCCACTAATTTAGATTGACTTGCTCCAGCTCCGCCTCCTCTAAGACTACCACGCTTTTCGGGTTGTGTAATTACCTGTGATAGTGCATCACCATCACAACCTGTTTTTGTCGATCCTTCAGATGACGGTGCAAGTAGGATATTTTTGGCCTTTTGCTGAAATAATAATAAATGATACTCGAATTAGTCTCCTTTTGACACGGCGTGATTGTCAAAGCAAGAACACAGTAAATTAGCCAATATAAACATGATTGGGGTTATACATACGATGAGTTCATTGTCCTTTGGGTGTTTAGGTACACCTTCTTGATTAGTATACCCTCGAACCCAAGCACGAAGCCTTGCTTTGTCTTTAGGACATGGACCCTCTATTTTCTGCATTGTATAAGATAAAATCTACTTGCAATTGACAAGTGGAGAAATAAAAATTTGAAACAAATAATTGTGTTACACGTACCAATATTTCATCCGCAATGCGAGCAAATCCTTTTCGACTTCCAAGGTAAGGCATAGTTTGTTTCTCTCTCATTTGCTTGAACTTTGTAGACTTCTCCTACGTACACTCACATGCATATTATTAGATAAAAACAAAGACTTTATATAAAACATTCGAAATATATCTGAAGGACTGCCAGATAATATAAGTCTGTATTATGCAAAGTTAAATCCTCGACTCTGAGATGTATCAATCCCCTTTTTATTCAATTCCATGTTCAGTCTTCACATGTTCATTCCTCTTGCGATTCAATCTCTACTTCTTCTCAAATGTAGTCATTGTAGAAATTGTGCACTACAATGTGCAGTAACTGCAGAAATTGTAGTGCAGTAACTGTAGAAAGAAGAAAATAGAGCACTGCAATGTGCAGGGGACTGTAGGGGTGTGTGCACTGCAATGTGTAGGGGACTGTAGGGGTGTGTGCACTATCAGTGTGCACTGCAATGTGCAGGGGACATGACATTCCATCAAACTATCAGTTTGAACATGACATTCCATCAAAAATTAGGTTTGAACTATCAGTGGAAGAAAGAAAAAAATAGAGTAAAGTAATGAAATACCAAACTGAAATTAGAATATAACGATTAATATGACTTAACTGAAGCCTTACCTTATATTGTTTTGAGCATTTTTTTTTGACAAATACTTCCCAATCTGCTGGGTCGACGTCATTCGACTTTTTCTTCAGAAATTTTTCTAATTTTGCTTTGTTTGTTCTACCTAATCTTCCCATTTGTTTGAGAACGTATGCTTTTGCCTCGTCCTCTCGCTCCTTGAATGTAAACCTTTGCTACAAGTACAATAGATCAGAAATAATTATTAGCAATAAAGTAGAAGCAAACTGCATTTTAAGTTGTAAGATTTAAAAGATTACAGTAACTGCTTGCCAATAATATTCTTTGCTCTCATTAGGTACATGTCTCCAATCATCATATAGTATCGACACCATTTCACGTGTTAAGCATCCTACAAAAGTTGATAGATGTTTTGAGTTCTTCCCAATGGGTTGACCAAGTTCATTCAATTCCACCTTTAGCCTATTCCCACTTTCCACTAGCAAAGCACTACACCTAGTAGGCCCATGGGTTCTTGTTGTTCTGTGTGTCATATTGGATTCATTGGATGGATTAGTGTCCAATCCATCATTTGAATCTTCTTGCTCGTAAGATTTTTCCTTGCCTCGTTTTTGCTTCTTCTCTTTTTTCTGTCTAATCCATCATTTGATTCTTCTTGCTCACAAGATTTTTCCTTGCCTCGCTTTTGCTTCTTTTCTTTTTTCCTTGATTGATTTGCACTCTATAAATATGCAAGAAAAACATATATTAGAAATACAAATACATTTGAATCTTCTTGCTCATCTATACGAAGTCCACATTTGAATCTTCCTTTTGATTTGAACTCTACAAAAAATGACTAACTTACCACATTTGAATCTTCTTGCTCATTTATACGAAATCTAGCGTTTTGATCATTCATAAGAGCAGCCTCAGCGCCTCGTTTCTGCTTCTTTGCTCTTTTCTTTGCACGTTTTGAACTCTATAAATACGCAACAAATTAGAACATTTAAATTAAATGAGATTTATCTAAAGTTAGTTTCAAATACATGTAAGGGTACTTACCTCAGCATGATCCATGTTGTGAACCACCTAAGAATACACAAATACACCCCTGTAAATGATCAGGAGTATACAACTAGCAACAGACTCCTACAATTTCTGAAAAAAGTTTCTGAGAACCTATATGAGCATTCCAAAATTGAAAAAAACTGAAATATATGAGCATCAGAGTCTAAAGATGCAGTAAGTCTAAAGATGTAAGTATATAATGTTTCTGAAGAGACTTCCAAAACTGAAAAAAATACTAACGTTCAAAATAGAGATTTTTCGGCAATATGAGCATTCAAAGCTGAAATATAGTAACAACCCCACAACAATATATAACAGAACTGAGCAATAAACTTCTTTGTTTGCATTTGGCACCAAAGAGCAAGACTTAGCATAACAGGATAATCTCCTTAATTAGTAACAACCCACAACAATATATAACAGAACTGAACAATATATATGAGAACCGAACATTAAACATATGTTCAAAATGAAGCGTCCAATTATAAGATAATTGATAGAAATGTATTGGTTTAATTAGACTAAAGATAGAGGGAAAAAAGACTAATTATACATAAACGCCCTCACAATTATTTCTAAGGTAACTATTACTACCATCCTCAACATTCTCATCTAGTTTTGATACATCCACCGGTGCTAATGATGGTGTATAGACATTTTGATCAACTTCCATATCCATCTCTTGAAAACCACTTTGTGGTGCCTTTAACACAACATACCAATTAGATGACGCAGTGTCCTTAGAATAAAATACTTGGGTTGCCTGTGATGCTAGAATAAATGAGTCTCTTTCAAAGTGGTATTTTCCTTGGGGAAGGTTAACCAAGGCAAACCCATCTTCTATTTTAACACCATTTGTTGTGCTAGCCCAATCACAATCAAAAATAGGAATATGGAAGGTATGATAATCCAAGCAAATTATATTCTTGAGCACTCCATAATAGGCAACTGTATCGGTGATTTGGTTCCTATCCTTCGAGCTGGATCTACAAATAGTTGTTGCCTCAAGTAACACACCACTGTTCTGTCTAGAGTTCTCAGCGTCCTTCGTACGGTAGCGGTTACCATTGATAACAAATCCTGAATAAGACACAACATGTTTTGAAGGGCCATGTGCAAGCCCTCTTAACATGTTGGATATGTTTCCACTGGACTGTCCCTCAATCTGTTCAAAATAAAAATAAAATATAAGGTAACAACATTTGAAAATATACTTCTAAGGGTACTAAAATAGAATTTGTGACCTTTTGTTTTAACCAGCCTGACAATTCCTTGGAATGGCGATCTTGAAGTAAATTTTTATTTTGAACAAGGCGTCTATCTGAAAGTTTCAACTCCTTCAAGTGCATCCTAATAGGGGAAACACTATTAACTTGATATTAATTACAAATATAGAGAAGTTACTTTGGAGTTTTATGTTTACTAATAACTTACTCTAGATAAGGTTCAACTTCAGCCATATTGAACAATATATAACGGTGAGCACTTTGTAGTTTATGTTTATCCAATGTTATTATTGTCCCCTTCGAAATTGGTCGGCCATCAAAAATCGCATCATTCTGAATATCTTCATTTCTACTTGGACGATTATCCATCTCAGCTACTTGTTTCATATACCCACTAACAAATCTCATGCTTTCATCAGCAAGATAACATTTTACTATACAACCTTCGGGACGTGCACGATTTCTAACGTATCCTTTCAGCACCTTTATATACCTAGGAGACGAAAAAACAATTCTTATTTAAAGTAAGAAAATTAATGAATAAAAATCAATAGAAAGAAAAGCAAACAATTACCTTTCAAACGGATACATCCAACGATAATGGACTAGGCCACCTAATTTTGCTTCACGTCCCAAGTGAATTGGTAAATGAATCATGATATCGAAAAATGAAGGAGGAAAGTACCTTTCAAATAAGCATAATATCTCAACAACTTCTTCCTCTAATTTCTCTATTTGTCCTCTATCAATGACTCTTTGGCACAAGACGTTGAAAAATACACATATTCGAAATATTGCATTCCTTGGTCCTTTTGGAAGAAGACCTCTCAATGCCACAGGCAACAACTGTTGCATTAACACGTGACAATCATGAGACTTGAGTCCTATTATTTTGCATTCTTCCACTGATATACAGTTCCCGATATTTGAACAGTAACCATCGGGCAACTTCAAGTTATATAATCTCTTGCAAAAAGTTTCTTTTTCTTTCTTTGAAAGTGTGTGTGGTCCTGGTGGAAGAAAAATTCTCTTCTTTTTTCGTTCTGGATGCAAAACATGTCTGATTCCCATATCTTCCAAATCCATACGCGATTCTATGCCATCCTTTGATTTTCTCTTCAAATTTAGCAACGTACCAACAATGCTATCACACCAGTTTTTTTTTATGTGCATTAGATCCAAATTATGGCACAAAATATGATGGTACAAAACAAAGAAATGTATTTACAAAAATTGTTAAAACAATGGAAAGCTCAATTGAAAGTATTTACAAAACACATAAAAAAATAATATGATATTACCTTCCAATACGGTAGTGAAAAAATATTGACTTCTTCTTCCACATCTCTAGAGTTTCCTTCTTTCTTTTGCCATTGTTTTTTCCCTTCCCAAAATCATTTCTTATATTTTTCAGCCCTTCTAAAATTTTTGATCCAGTCATTAGTCTAGGTGGCTCCCTGTGCTCTTGGTTACCATCAAACCAACTTTTTTTCGACCGAAATGGATGCTTGGATGGAAGAAAATGCCTGTGTCCCATATAAATAGTTTTCCTACTACATTTTAACCATTTTGAACATGTATTCACTCCACATATAGGACATCCTAATTTTTTTTTGGTAGTACATCCAGCTAGGTTACCATAAGCCGGAAAATCATTTATCGTCCACATCAAAATTGCTTTCAAGTTGAAAAAAGATTTGGTGAATGCATCATAAGCATGCACTCCATTATTCTATAGCTCTAGCAAATCATTTATGAGTGGCTGTAAATAAATATCTATATCATTTCCAGGTTGCTTCGGTCCACAAATTAGTAGTGTCAACATTATATTTTCTTTTCGCATGCATATTCACGATGGAAGATTATATGTCATGAGCATCACTGGCCAACAAGAATATGAAGAACTAAGATTGCCGAAAGGATTAAACCCATCCACAGTAAGACCAAGTCTAAGATTGTGTGGCTCTTCTGTAAAAGAGGGCCACTTCATATCAATGGTCTTCCATGCCAAGGAATCCACAGGATGACTCATGATGTCATCTTCACTTTTGTGATTGTGATACCACCTTAAGTTTTCAGCCGATTCAGCTGACTGAAACATCCTTCTGAACCTTGGAATTATCGAAAAGTACCTTAGTACTTTTGCCGGAACTCCTTTCTGAATTTTACCAGTCTTATCTTTCTTTTACCGTTCTAATCCACATTTGTTACACTTTTCCTCATTTTTCAATTCTTTTCTGTATAGATAGCAATCATTGGGACACGCATCTATCTTCTCACAATCAATCTCAAACGTCTTAAGCAATGAAGAAATGGCATGTGAAGATTCTGGAATTATATTTTCAGCAGGTAACATGTTATGCAATATTTCTAAAAGATGACTAAAGCATTTATCAGAAATTCCATTCATAGACTTGTGCTTGTATAAAACAACGGTTGCTGATAACCAAGTATATTTTGTGCAAGTTGGGTATAATGGATTATTTGCATCCTTCAATAAGGTTGTCAATCCATCCTCTCTTTCCTCTTCAATAGGTTCAGGATTGGGTTCATCTTCAAATATTTCAGTTATCTCAGTCTGTTCCACATTTGAAATTTCATTGTTCAACCCTTCCCCATGCCAAATCCAAGTGGTGTAAGACATATCCATCCCACGTCTTAGCAAATGAAGCAAAATCATATCTTCATTTCCACGACACAAATTCTTACAATCAATGTAAGGACATAACATGAAATCTACATTCTTTGCATTTGACTTGGCAAATTCCACAAACTGACGGACAGATTGCTTATACAAAGTTGTATTCCTAAAAACAAATGCAAAAGAATTATCAAATAAATAAGTGATACAAATGGATTTAATTTAGGTGAACACATTAGTATAGCGATGGATTTCAATACTTGTTAAGATGAACCCAATCTTTATTCATCATGATGACACCTACCACGTGCTTATATCCAACTTGACAACACCAAAAAAATAACTCAGACTTTGTAAAACAGCGTATATTCAAACTTAAAATAAATGTTAGGGTTTGTTCTGCCATACCTTGGTTGGAAAGACAGGACTGATATGTAGGACCGTTGAGCACCTCTAGAGGGGGGTGAATAGAGTGTGTACGTGTGCAACAAAAAATAATCACCAATTAAAAATATTAAGCAGTTATATATTATGGCATATAAAAGACGGTAAATAAAATACGGTAAAGTAAGAGTCAAGAATTCAAACTCAGTGAACACCACGATGTATACTAGTTTCCCTCTGAGAGGACTAGTCCAGTCGCGAGTACTCTTGCTCGCTGTCAATCCACTATGACACAAGCTTTAACTGAGCGCTTGCAACTCTTACAACACCGTGCTTGGCAACAAGTGCACGACCGACTTCACAACACCGTGCTTGGTGACGAGCGCACGACCGACTCCAGAAGGTAATTGGAAAACTGGAACGTTTTCTGAATACAACCTCCGATACAACTCTTCAACACCAAACTCTAGATTAAACAGAAACTGTACTGGCTTGGATAAGAGTCGTAAAGGCTTAGATATGAAAGTAAAAGCTCAGAACACTTTAGATAGAGAAGAGAAGAGATGTAATTGGATTGATGAAATGAATGGTAATCTCAACTCTATTTATAGTATTTTTGGGGAACCGAACTCGGACAGAGTTCGGGCAGAGTTCGGATGCTAGAATTTCCCATACGAACGTTGCATGCAGATTTGGTGGAAACTAAAATTCAAATAACACAGACCGAACTCGGGCCGAACTAGGACCAAACTCGGTCAGAGTTCTGTCAGAGTTCTGCTGGTTCAGAACAGTAAGGAATAAACCAAATTTGCATAGGTTTTGGGCTTTTTGGAATTGTGGATTTTTGGGATACGTAGGTAGGCTTATTTTTGTTTGTGGACTGAGAAAAACCTAAGCCTGTACCGATCCAATCAATCTCACATTTTTCCTAGACTCAATAAAAGGAAAAATACAGAATAAATATGAAAACCAATAGCCCTTTTGATGACGTCTTTTTTCTGACATTGAAGACGTATTTTTCCTTGATGACAATCGTCCAAAGATAAACAGATCTGAAAATCTGAATACCTTTCGGGGGCTTCGCCCCCGAACCCCCGATGCGAGGCCCCGGATAGGTCGTTAGGCGGTTCAGAGAAAATATTCTTGTACTATGCCATCTTTGGCCCATCAATAATTCTCTATTGCATATGTCCTAGTTTGATCATGTTTGATCATGCTTATAGCATGTCTATAAATACATGTTAGGCCAACAAAACAATATAACTGATACAAGCATAACAATATGATATACAGAACACTTAGGACAATGCTAAGTATAAGTAGCAACATGAAAGTGATTACATGAATATTAGTGATATCACTAATTAAACTTAATTGATTTTGCCATATTCAAAAACATGATATAATCATTGGGCTAACATGATAGATGCACAATAAACCGAAAAAGGAAAAGAAAAACAAATACTAGAGGTTAAATATTAAAAAATTAAAAATATACCTTCTCCAAACTTTTTGATAAATTAGGGCAGATGCCTCTGTCCGCAAGAATGTCACAATCGTGCCATTACGCCCTCTCGAAAGCGAAGAAGATCGAAGAATTTTTGGGTTTAATCAGCAAACCCAAAAGGAGAATTTCAGGGTTTGATCAGCAAACCGAAAAAAATTAAGGAGGAAGAGAGGTACCTGAACCTCGGCGAGAGATAGATTAGGGTTTGATCAGCAAACCCTATTAACCCTACAGCTTCTTTCGCGCGCAGGAGGAAAACTTTTTGTGGGGCTTAAGAAGTTTTTGTGGGATGCATGGGTTAGTTTTTGTGGGAGATTCTTCTCTTAACTGAAAAAAAATTAAGGAGGAGAGAGAGAGAAACCAGAAACTCGACGAGAGGGATTAGGGTTTGATCAACAAACCCTATTGTCCCTAGAGCTTCCTTCGCGTGCAGGAGAAAAAAATTTCGTGGGGCTTAAAAAGAATGTATGGGATGCATAGGTTAGTTTTTGTGGGAAAACTTTACGTGTAAAATAGTGGTGGAAGCTAACACTAGGATTAATAACAAATCTACCATAAACTAAAACAAGTAGGCTGTAGAGTAATTGGTTGGGTTATTGAGTGGTTATATGGAAGGTTAAAGGTTCGAATCCTTTGGCTGTGTGTTGCTAGGTTATATAATTTTTTTTCTTTTCTGAAAAACAAAGGCTGTGTTGTTAGATTACATAATTTTTTTAAAAAATAGGGAAGAATGCTATTAATGCTATATAAACTAACCAAAGTATAAAATAGGAACCTACAACCTTTGGTTGTGTTGTTAGATTTATTTTTTAAATAGAGAAGAATGCTATAACTGCTATATAAACAAACCAAAGAAATTTTTCTATGCTGCTTCTCCAAGCATTCGAACATGAGATCTGCGTTGACATACAAATATGAATGTTACGTATTCTACAGCATTCAGGAAACGCTATAGATTCAACATTTTTATAGTAACGCTGAAAGAACGCTATTGTTGATAACATTCTATAGCGGGGACACCTGAACGCTATCGAAAAACTGCTATCGTAGGCCATATTTGTTGTAGTGTCGGAAGAGTGCTATCAACTCTGCCTTACTCCTGGACGATCGGACGTAGCCTTGGCTTTGATGAAGAAATGCTCTCGGGATGTGTTGGGAGATTCTTCTATGTGTCGCCGCTCTCATTGTGCGTGTCTCTCTCTCTGCTCGTCCTCTTCTTTTTTTTTGCAAGGGAATGGCACCTTGCTATTTATAGGAGTAGAGTGGTAATAAGTAGGGTTTGCAATGATTGCTCCTTGAAAAGTAGGCGGTTAGGGATTGGTCACGATTTACCTTGATCTTGTTTGTTGAAAATTAATCTGGGCCGTCAATATTGATTGTAGCAAATCTGGGCAGTTAATGTTGATTACACCAAATCTGCATGGGCAATTAATGTTGATTGCAACAAATCTGTATGGGCAGTTAATGTTGATTGTAACAAATCGGCATCATGATGATTTGTTGATATCAGCAAATCTGAGTGAATAAATCTTGGTCAATCTCCTGCCACGTGTCTTAACTGTCTGTTATGTCGATTGCCATAAATCTGGATTATTGGGATTTGATCAACGCCAGCCACGTATCCCAACTGCTGCGAGCCGCATGGAGTACTATCATAGTTGGGCCGCATGAGTGTGGCCTCGTGTCAGAGCCACATAAGGGTGGCCTTATCTGAACCGTATGGAAGTTCTTCAATCCGAGCCGCATGAAGGTGGCCCCCATGATCCGAGCCGCATGGGAGTAGCAGCCGCATGGGGGTAGCCCCCAACCGAACTGCATAAGGGTGGCCACGTGTCAGAGCCGCATGGGTATGGCTTCCCAAAATCGAAACCGAATGAGGGTGGCCCCCACGATCCGAGCCGTATGGGAGTAGCAGCCGCATGGGAGTAGCAGCCATATGGAGGATGGTAGCCGCATAGGGAGCTTCGAAATTGGTGGATCATGCCAGCTATAACGATTTTTTTTGTTTCCCTAGGAGCGCACCATTATGTCAGAGTCATTATTGCAGCTTTATGTCAGAGCTGTCAATTTACCTTTATGTCAGAGTTGCCGTGTTACGTCAGAGCATTAAATGAGGCCGCTGCTTGATGGCCAGCTGTAGAGGCGAACCGCATAGAGCCACGTGACTTTTACCCGAGCCGCATGGAGCTATTGGGGATTTCTTAGCAGCATAAGGCTCTGAAAGTCTTTTGAGCCGCATGAAGCTCTAAAGGACTCTTGAGCCGCATGAAGCTTTAAAAGATTCTTTAAACCGCATGCGACTCCCTCTGTTTTGGGCCGCATGGACTTTTCTGTTCTTTTCCATGCTTCTACATGACCTCTTTCAAAGTTTTTAATTTGTAAAATTGAAATACTTTGAATGAGAAGAATAATTATGTCCACATAAGCTCTTCTGGCCGTATAGGATTTTCTGGCCGTATGGACTTCCTAGCCGCAAGGACTTTCTGGCCGCATGGACTGCCTGGCCGTATGGACTGCCTGGCCGCATGGACCTCCTAGCCGCATGGCCTGTTCTAGCCGCATGTTGTCCTCTCTGCCACGTGTATGTCTCATTTAATTGTCCTTGATTTGTTTTGGATTTAAAGCCGCCTTTTGGGGTGAATCCCAAGAGTCGGTTTATTAAATACCCATATTTACCTCGATGACCGAAGAGTCGATTTTGTTCTTTTAGGCGGTGTACGAATCGAAGCGTCCATCGGTCTATGAGCCTCCTGTCCGCCTATAAATAAGAGTAACTTTTAGAGAGAAACTCTTTACTTTCTTTTATTTGAACCTCTCTTGCCCTAGCCATCTTCTTCCTCTTCTTCTTCGATCATCGATGGCCCCTAAGACTTCTAAGGCTGCGGCAATGGGTAAGGGGGTGGCTTCTACGTCGACTGCGGCGCCTGAAGTTCATCCTGATGTTCATCCTGCTATTGCTGGTAAAGAAATTGCATGAACTCGGAACCTAACCATCATGGCTATGTCGCATATTTTATGCACGGGCCTTCTTCGTCTTCATTGAACTGTTTAAATTGTATGTACCGTATGTACGTCCCATGTCCAAGCCACATGGGGGTATACCCCATATCCGAGCCGCATGAGAGTCGTATAGTGACCGCATAAGCACTTTACAAACTAACCCGCATAAGGACCCGTCGAATAGAACCGCATAAGTTTCTCTGAACTGGGCCGTATGAAGCCCCATCAAACAAGACCGCATAAGCTCCACTTTGAACTGTGCCGCATAAAGCCCCGCTAAGCAAAACTGCATAAGCTTACCTGGATTGGGCCGCATGAGGCCGCGTTGAACCGAGCCGCATAAGCTCACTTTGAACTGGGCCGCATAAAGCTCTGCCAATATATAGCCGCATAAGCCCCAAAACACTAAGTTGGTTTCACCGGCCATCTTCTAACTTTGTCTCTTTTGTCCTATTTCTTTTTTTTTTTGCAGATTCCATGCCGAAGGATGAGATCTTTGTGAAGGAAGAGATGCTGCCTTCCTTCGTCAAACAGGAGTCATTGTTCGTTAAGGAGAAGGTAATACCAAACATGGAGGCGTAAAAAGAAGAGCTGGCGCCCATCGGGAAGGAGAACACTCCCAATATTGAAGCTGCTGTAAAGTAGGATCCCCAGTCTGAGGGTAGTAGTACTGGGAGTTCTGATCCTCCTGTTCCGGACGAGAATCTTAATCCAATAGATCCTTCATATGCAAAATGGTTGAGGGAATGGCATATGCGTCGCCGCAACTAGGATTTGTGGGTTCCCATAAATGTCTGTATATTGTCTTAATATTTCTGTCTGTCTGTCTTTAACTGTAGTTCATGTTTCGCTTCTTTCGGACATCAATGCAATCCTTTACTTCTTGTCTCAATGAAGAGTCCTGTGAATGTAACTGATTTTGAATGAATAAAATACATTTGCTCTATTCTTTGCTTGTAGTATTTGCCATATTGGAAGACTTTTGTGGACCTATTACCCTTGGCATACCTCAGTTTTAGGTATGGATAATAAGTTTGATTAGGGATACCTAGAACGATCCCACGGTAAGGTGATCATGGAAGTTCTTGGTATCGAGCGAAAGAGTGCCATGGGGCAGCTGGGCCCCAGAGGCATGATGAGAAATGAGCTGTATGTACTAGAGGACTTAGTACAAGATTTGTGGTCACAGAGGACATTTGTGGTCAACAGAGGACATTTATGGTAAACTGAGGACATTTGTGGTCAACTGAAGACATTTGTGGTCAACAGAGGACATTTGTGGTCAACTTGAAGACATTTGTGGGCCTATTATCCTTGGCATACCCTGGTTTTGGGTACGGATAATAAGTCGAGAGAAGACCAACATACTTACTCAGAGGTAATGAGGACGCGGGTAAATATGTGGGTTTCTTCGATGAAATCTTCCAACTCAGAGGTAATGAGGACGTGGTAGGAGTGGACACCATAAAGGGTACATAGAACAACTCAGAGGTAATATGGACATAGAAATTCTACGTGAGGGGTGGTTTGTTTTTGATGGAAGTGAAAACAACTCAGAGGTAACATCGACGTGGTTGTTCCAGGAAATTTGTGGATCCGTTACCCTTTTTATGCACTAAAAGTGCAGGTATTGGATCATGA
Source organism: Iris pallida (assembly GCA_029216955.1). Taxonomy (NCBI): domain Eukaryota; kingdom Viridiplantae; phylum Streptophyta; class Magnoliopsida; order Asparagales; family Iridaceae; genus Iris; species Iris pallida. The sequence goes on along the minus strand of JANAVB010006389.1, from coordinate 14,086,468 downwards.
GGAGGGAGTTCTTTTAGGAAGAAAGTTCAGAGGTATGATCATACATGACTTACTACCTAGAAGATGCGATATAGATTCATCTGGAGTGACCAGAGTGTAAGTTCAGCGGTGTCTGCGGGTACATAACTCACAATCTGGGAGATTTGGAGTCAGAATGTGAGTTCAGCGGTACCAAGGGGTACATAACTCAACAATCTGGAAGATTTGGAGCCAGAATGTAAGTTCAGCAGTACCAAGGGGTACATAACTCAACAATCTGGAAGATTTGGAGGATGTCATTTCAGACATAATACTTCTTCAGGAACTTGTCGTCGATGGACAACATGAGCAAGTCTCTGTTTTGTTTTGCGATGCGGTAAGCACCATTAGAGAATACAGCCTCGATGATAAATGGGCCTTTCCACTTTGGTTAGAATTTGCCGGCAGTTTTGTGAGTCATAACCATCGGCCTCCGAACTGCCAAAACGAGATCGTCCACTTGGAATGTTCTGATTTTAACCTTTTTATTAAAAGCTCTCGAGATACGTGCTTGGTACAGCTCGATTCCTTGTTGAGCTAACAGGCACTTCATCTAGAGCCTCCAACTCTTGTAACCGGCGGTGGTGATTATTATCTGTCGTCAATCGGTAGGTGAGGGCGACGCAGAGCGAGGGGATCTGAGTCTCCAGTGGGAGAACTGCCTCACTTCCATATACCAGAGAGAATGGTGTGTTCTTGGTGGGCATCCGTACTGTAGTACTGTACGCCCATAAGCATTCGCCAAGCTTCTCATTCCAGTCCCATTTGTTGGAAGACACAAACTTCTTGAGCAGCTTGATTATAGTTTTATTGAACGCTTCAGCGAGACCATTAGCCGCCGGGTTGTATGGTGTTGAAGCAATATTCTGGATTCGATTTTTGTCGCAAAACTGATAGAAGGCGTGGCTTGCGAACTACGGACCATTATCATGGATGATCCTTTGGGGCAGTCCATAGCGGTAGATCCCGTGATACTTGAGGAAGTTGATCACGTTTGATGTCTTCACTTCTGCAAGCGGAACAGCTTTCGTCCATTTGGAGAAGTAATTTGTGATTGCGAGTATGAAGCGGTGTCCTCTGGACGAAGGTGGAGTGATTGGACCAATGATGTCCATTTTCCATGCTTCGAATGACTAGAATGCCACCGTCGGATGTAGAAACTCGGATGGATGGTGGATGAAATCTGCGTGGACTTGACAGGCTTTGCACTTTCTTGCGTAGTCTATCGCATCTGCAACCATCGTGGGCCAGTAATAGCCCATTCGGCGAAGGCGATCTTGCAATTTTGGACCAGGCTAATGGGCCCCGCAGATGCCATCGTAAGCTTCACGTACAGCTTCTTTGGCTTCTGTATTTGATAGGCACCGAAGCAGTAATCTATCGTATGATCGCCGATACAGTATTTCTGTATCTGTATCGTAAAAGAATCTGAGGGAACGTCTTCTGATAGAAGTGGCTTCCTTCGGACTCTCTGACAGGATGTCGTAGACTACGAAGTCGATGAATGGTTGTCTCCAGTCTGGTACTTCATCGACTGTCAGAGCAGAGTAACTCTCAACACATTGAACATTGTTCTTGGGACAGACCAATTCACGGCCTATTACTTCAACCGAGTGGTGAGCATGATCCGGAACCGCTATGGAAGCGGCAAGGCCTGCTAGGGCATCGTCTTCGATATTCTGGAGTCTGGGAACATGTTCTATGAAGAATCCTTCCAAGGACGAGATGAGGTCGATCCCTATTTGGTGATAAGGGATCATATCTTCATGGCGGACCTCGTACGAACCCCGGATCTGATTGACGATTAGCTGCGAATCGCCGTATGCTTCAAGATACTCTACCCCCAGCTCCTTTGTAAGTCGGAGGCCAATGACCAAAGAGTTGTACTTGGCCATATTGGTTGAACAGGGCTCCGTGAGGGAGTAAGCCCGATTGATCACCAGTCCGGAGGAAGAAATCAGCACCACTCCGACTCCAGCGGCGATGTTGCCCTTGGGTCCAGTTCTTGAAGCGCCGTCAAAGAACATTCGCCAGATGGCATCATGGGAGACCGCATTTGAATTGGCGACCTTGTCTGGTATCTCTTCGTATACTCTGGTTGCCTCCGAGCCTGGATGGGCTGCTAAAAAGTCTGCCAGAGCTTGACCTTTAACAGCCTTTTATGGGACGAAGATCATGTGATATGGAGACAATAATATCGCCCAGGTAGCAAGGCGAGAGCTGAGTGACCCTGGTTTGGTCATGAAGACCCTGAGAGGGTTCACTCGTGATATCAGTATGGTTTGTCCTATGACGTAGTATCGCGTCTTCTGAATGGCGAACACTAAAGCAAGACACTCCTTCTCTATGGCAGTATATCTATACTCTGGTCCCATCATCTTTAGACTGAGGTAGTATATAGCTTGCTCATGGCCTGCATCGTTGTTTTGTGCTAGCAGAGCACCGAGAGAATGTTCCATCGCTCGCACATAGAGTAGGAATGGCCTTCCAGCAACCGGGGCTACCAGGACTGGAGGGTTCGACAGATATTCTTTGATGCTGTCGAAGGCACGCTGGCATTCCTCATCCCATATAAATGAAATGCCCTTCTTCATGAGGTGGGTGAATGGTTGACATCGCCCGGAGAGGTAAGAGATGAACCTCCTGATGTAAGCTAGCCTCCCTTGAAGGCCTCGGAGTTCACGAAGATTTTTCGGGGGACCCATCTCCATGATTGCCTTCGTTTTTTATGGTCTATGTGGATACCCTGGGAAGTAATGATGAAATCCAAGAACTTTCTGCTGGATACGCCCAAGAAGGATTTTGTGGGATTCATCTTCAAATTGTGGGCTCGTATCAGGTCGAACACTGTTCTCAGATCATGCAGATGATCTTCCTTAGAGCGGCTCTTGACGGCGATGTCGTCGACGTAGCATTCCACTGTCTTGCGCAAGTGGTCTCTAAAAATGACGCTCATAGCTCTTTGATATGTGGCACCAGCATTCTTTAAATCGAAAGGCATGACTGTGTGCCAATTGGTGTTCGAAATGACGTATGCTTTTCGTCATCAGGGAACATCTTGATTTGGTTGTACCCCGAGAAACCATCCATGAATGACATACGCTCGAAGCCGCAGGTGTTGTCAATCACGATGTCTGTGATAGGGAGGGAGAACTCATCCTTAGGACACGTCTCATTCAGGTTTCGAAAGTCGATGTAGATTCAGATCTTCTCGTTCTTTTTTAGGACTGGTACTATATTGGCTACCCAGTCTGGATGTTGTTCCTCGCGGATGAAGCCGCTAGCTATCAACTTGTTGACCTCAGCTTCAATGGCATTCATGATGTCGGGGCGGAACCGTCGTTGCTGTTGCTTGACCGGTTTTACGTCCGAACGAATATTGAGTTTGTGAAGTGCAACCTCGGGGTTCAGTCCTAGCATGTCTTCGTAGCTCCAGGCGAACATGTCAATGTATTCTCTGACGAGTTGCAGTAGCGATTCCTGCTCTTTGTCTATCAGATTCTTGCTGACGAAGATGGGCTTTGGAGAGGACTCATCACCGAGATCAACTTGCACAACCTCATCTTCAGTGGGAGGCTCTCTTTGTTCGAACCACTTCTCCTATTGCGCATCTAGCTGTTGTGCCCACGGCTCTAACTCAAGAAGTTCAGGAATGTCTTCATCTTTTTCGTAGGCGTCGGCAAATGCCATATTGATGGACCAGACTTGCTTGAACATGTCTTCGATGCTGACATTCGAATCGAAAGTTGGTGATCCGGTTGAGTGTGAATGCCAGTCGTACTCCTCATCTGAGCTTTCAGGGGTCGTTGCAGGTGTAACATAACCTAGCCCACATCTGGTCTTGTTGTAATAATCCCGTAGTTTCCCAGCCGGGACCGACAACTGTAAGGGTAATCACCGTCCAGTGTCGTAGTTCAAGCATGGCATAGTTTTCAGATCATACCCCTATTTTTGCATGATGTACTTAGATCGGGAACTATACAGATAAAGGGGCAGTCTTCCGGTGTCGGGTTCGAGATCAACTTCTTCTACCCTGAAGGGTTATGGATTATTCTTCCGGCCGAAGATGATTGGATGATCCTCTCCCTCGACTATATGGTAAGCGTCTTCCACTGGAGTAAGCTGGTTTGCGGTATAGACATTTGTCACATGTGTGTGTAGGTGGGTGCCTATACCGTGTTCCATAGCATACATTGTACGAAGCTTATTGAGCTCGAGGTAGTTCAAAGATAGCCCTTTATTGATGAAGTAAGGTATCTTTTCCAGTGGGATTACATCATTTGCGGATGGAACATCAGTGTGAGCAGCCACATACTTGGCCAGCTCTGACTCTTCTTCAGCCATCTCTTGTGTCAATAAAGGCTGAAAGGATGACTTGGGCAGCTTAATCATCAGGGGCTCCATAGGTAGAGCAGAACATGGAGTCGTTGGCGTACTAGCGACCCCCAGTTTGGTGCTTGGAGCTGGGCGGGGAGTAGTTGGCTGGCTAGCAATCCTTGGCTTAGCGTTCGGCTGTCGATTCATTCTGGAAAGATGAATCGTCATTGGCTTGACGGAGGGATTGAGCTCCTCTGTCTGTTGCTGTCTAGCTCTGGACAGCCTGATTGTTAGTGGGTCTGTCGTGGGTCTTTGCGCTTGGTCAGACCTTGGCTGTAGGATTATCATCGCCCTTTCTGTGCGGAGAGGCTGATTGCATCCTTACGCAGAGTGGCTGTAAGGGGTATAGTTCTGCCAAGTTTGCGGGCTTGGAGGTGGATCGTCAGAGATTCTTCCGCTCCCGTTGTCGCCTCAGTTTGAGCTTGAGTATCTCCTTCGACAAGGTACCTTTTCGACTTCTCATATAAGCATGAGTCTGAGTAGTAGGATTCGACCCCTTTAAAGGGATCGATGTCGGCAAATTCTATCCTCACGAAGCGTATTTATCGACGTACTTGAAGCACTGGTGCAGTGTGGAAGGCATGATCATGTAATCGTGCATCCAAGGATGACCCAGGAGAATATTATAGGAAGTGTCCGCATCTATGACATAACAGGTCACTTCTAATTAAAGATCGCCGATTTGGCATTTCAAACGAATCTTTCCGATCGGATAGCTTCTTCCTGAATTGAAACTGCTAATGGCAGTGCTTATCGGCGTCAGGCAATGCATTGGGATGCGCAGATGGTGTAGCAGGATCTTTGGGATGATGCTTATGGAAGAATCGGGATCAATATGCATTCGATCTATTTTGATGTCGCCAACGTATCCAGTATAATACAGAGGGCAATCGTGCAGGTTGGTCTTGATAAGCATATCCTGCAAAGTGAAGACAATGTTCGGTATTGCGCCTGTACAAGCACTGTCCTGGTGATCTGTAGGCGAGCTCTCCCCAGTGAGATTAGACTGAGCCTGATATGCGTCTGCATTCTGGAGTGCCTCGCTAAGTACGACGCGAACATCTTTGGAGAGTCTCAGGAGCTCGTATAGTGACAATTTGGCCGATGTGTTGGCCAATTGCGCCAAGATGTCAAAGTTGTAGGACCTCTCCAGTCCATGAGGCACCTCTTTTCGGAGTGGTTTGTCAAAGCGAGTCTCCTTCGGCCTGGGCATGTCGGTCGTCGGAGGCTAAGAAGGTCCTGGGGCATCAGTGGTATCCGGTTGATGATCTTCAGCCGAGTTACCCGGTGTAGGTTGGGATTGTGCACCCGACCGGGTGACGACGGCTGTAGCTTCTTCGGCTTCTGCCAGGATTGTGCGACAGGATTTGACTTTTCTACCCTTCCTCTTGCTGGTGGAGGGCGGTACGGACTGAGTCACTTCAGGTACCAGGTCCGGATGGACCCACATGACCTCCCCTCGTGATGTGGTGAGAGGTACTAGACCAGCGGCCTGGTCTTGGGGAGGTGGAAGGTTAGCGATCTCCATTTTTGCTCTGGGGACGGTTACTACTCCATCTTGAGACTTTATCGGAAGGAAGCTGTCGAACTGTACTAACACCATGTTGGCTGCTACGGTCACCTCTTCGAAATCAATAGCCAGGGCCTTACAATCGATGAGATGCTGGATGTATCGCTTCAGTTGGAAACAGTCTTGCGTAGCATGGAGGACATAGCGATGGTAGTGACAGTACTTAGGGCTCTCCATTTCTGTCGGCCGAGGTTTCCGTCTTGGTGGGGGGTGCTGAATTCTTCCTCCTTGTATGAGCATGTCCAAAATGGGTTTGACATGGCTGTCCTCGAAAGAAAAGGTCATCTGAGGCCACTACTTTTTTGTCGACTTTGGTTTAGGCTTCTGGGCGATGTCGGCCACCATAGCTTGCTTGCCCTTGTTGTCTCGGTTGTTGGAGGAATTACCGCCGTTGTTGTTGTTGGCATTAGGGCATTTACCCTTGTCTTCTTCTTCCGAGATGTACAACCCCAGTTGGCGGGCTTTCTTCAGCTTGTCTTCTGTGCCAGTGGCGCTGATGATGAAAGTCTTCCAGTCCTTAAACTGACTTTTGCCCATCCAGAGGCTGATTGTGGGAAGCAGCCTCTTTTGGCAAATCTCAATTAAGGAGGAATCAGGGTTGCCTGATGGCAATTTCATCGCGGTTTGGCGGAACCGCTCAATGTAGTTCCTCGTCAGCTCCTTCTCCCCTTGAACAACGTCCATGAGGGTGGACATTGTCACAACTTATCCTGCCTCGTAGAACCTTTCAAGGAACATGTTTTTAAAGCCGGCGAAGGAATGGATGCAGTTGTCTGGCAAGTTACCGTACCAGTCGAAGGCGACCCCTTCCAATGCTCCAATGAACAACCGCGTAAGGATGGCATCATCATGAGGCAGATGGTCGGTTGTGACTTCGAAGTAGGTGATGTACCTGCTCACAGATGTCTTCCTATCATACGGATTGATGTTGAACGGTTTATATCTTGGTGGGAAAGGAACATCTTTCCATGCAGCAGGATACGGTTGTCGTATCCTGAGGTCCTGGCAGGTTTTTCGGGCATGGAACATGGCCCAGAGCTCCTGGACCTCTCGTCTTGCCTTCCTGGCTTCGTCTGCAGCGGTAGGAGCCGATATTGTAGAAGGGTTGTCACCCGGGGTTAAGTTTGAGTCTGCATTGGCCGCGGGACCCAAGCTTGTCTGGCCAGGCGTCCTTCCTTGCAGAGTTGGTAAGGCTACTTTGATTTTGTCTATGGATTTGACCAAGGAATGGAGTATGGCCACCAGGGTGTCGATGCGTTGGCGATCACTGGGACCGTCTTGGTCATTGTTTGTCCTGAACACTGTCCTCACATGAGTAGAGATGGAAGGAACGGTGGAGGACGTGCCCTATGAATCATACCCTTGTACTGAGAAATCGTCAGGATATGTGGGAATGTTCTTCTCTGGTTCAGACTCAGAAGGAATGGTACCCCCATCTTCAGAGCTTGCCTCGTCTTGAGAGTTGTGGACGTCCTCGGGGACGTCGGAACTTGTTACATCTGTTGGGGGAACTGTTTTCCCTGGATTATATTCTTGGAACAGTAGATTGTCGTAGATATTCGGAGAAGTGCTATCCCCGGCTCCAATGCCTCCCAGAGATGTGGACGACGAATCTCCAAGTGTGGCAGATTTTGTTTTTGAGCGGGTACCTTGAAAAACTCCTCCAGTGGTGGTTGTGGTCGACCGCTTGGACGTGCCAGTTGAGATTTTTGGACTGGAGACATTTGTTTTCTTCCCTCTCCTGCTGCCAGGAATCTTCAGAGCAGAATTACAGGAGGCGACGAAAAGCGCCTCGTCTTCTGAGCTTCGATGTTGCAGTCGTTGGAAAACGGACCGTCGGTCTTCTTGTACTGCCGTATTGTTGCAGCAGCAGTTGACAATCACTTGGGTGCAGTGATGTCCATGGAAGGACTCTATGTACACCGAGGCTTCTTCTCTTTCCTTGCGCTTGTGAAGGATCACGTCACACAAGTCAGGTACGTCTCGAGCAACCTTTACACCCGTTTTGTGGGCCCGGGAATCCCGAGCATCTGAGTGTGTCGGACTATGTTTACCTCCTGATTGTTGGAAGACTCTTGGGAATCACTCTGTCCGTTTGCCGCCAGGGGCTGGACTCGAGTGGTTCTGTACAACTTTCCATCGAAGGCTCGCATAACAGTAAGCGGAGCGCTCGGATGGTCAGAGGTTGGAACAACTGACTGAGCTCGTCGAGCCCGTGCTGTCCTAGATTTTTTTGCTCTAGTACCCGAGGGTGCATAGTAGGAAGAGTCCAAATGGTGCCGTACAGAGTCTGGCACATTTTTTAGGAGCATCTGGACTCAGGACAACATGAGAGGCGGTCAAAGACTGACCGTGAGCCGCATGGAGCAGATGGTATACGGCTGGGATTGGTGGCCGTGCAGGCTGTCTGCATGCGGCTGGCTTGTGTGGCTGCGTGAACCTTCTGTATGCGGCTAGAAGCGGTGGCCGCATAAGCAGTCTACATGCGGCTGGCAGTCGTGGCCGCATGAGCCTCCTTCATGCGGCTGGAAGTTTTGGCCGCATGAGCCTTCTGCATGTGGCTGGCTTCTGTGGCCGCATGAGTCTTCATGTGGCTGGCGCCCTTATGCGACTTCTTCTTGGACTGTACAGAGTTCCTCTTTGCCCCTGTAAGTCCAGCATCGTAGTGTTTTCCTCTGCCGAACTTGGGGACAACAGAGTCCTCTATGGTCTGAAGTGGGGCCGCATGCGAATCTCCGCCATCCTGGACAGCAGAGAACACCTCGTCCAGAGCTTGTGGAGGAGCAAATGATTTGGGCCTCCACTCCCTGCGGGCCTTCTTCGTGCTGGCTCGCTTCTGGACCGGGCCAGCGCTCCCGTCGGAGAGCATTTCTTCAAACGCCTGTTGGTCAAAGTGGACGACCAGTACCTTTTGTGTGGAGCCAAGTTTGGCTGCGTCCGATTGCGTCACCGACTTCTCAGCCATGGAGAAGTTAGTACCCAGCAGAGTAGCCATCGTGTTTGCCATTGATTATAAAAGAACAAGACAGTTTTATGGGAGGACTGAACTTTTACATCACAATACAAACTCGCTCGTACAAAAAAAGCCTAGGGATGAACACCTAGGTACAAAAATCTAAGTACAATTGTTTAATTTTTATAGGGGGTGACGGTAGAGGCTCGGGAGAGTGCTATCAACTCTGTCTTACTCCTTGGACGATCGGACGTAGCCTTGGCTCTGATGAAGAAATGCTCTCGGGATGTGTGGGGAGATTCTTCTGTGCGCCGCCGCTCTCCTTGCGCGTGTCTCTCTCTCTGCTCGTCCTTTTTTTTTTGTAAGGGAATGGCACCTTGCTATTTATAGGAGTGGAGTGGTGATAAGTAGGGTTTACAATGATTGCTCCTTGAAAAGTGGGCGGTTAGGGATTGGTCACGATTTGCCTTGATCTTATTTGTTGAAAATTAATCTGGGCCGTCAATATTGATTGTAGCAAATCTGGACAGTTAATGTTGATTGCACCAAATCTGCATGGGCAATTAATGTTGATTGCAAGAAATCTGCATGGGAAGTTAATGTTCATTGCAACAAATCTGCATCGTGATGATTTGTTGATATCAGCAAATCCGAGTGAATAAATCTTGGTCAATCTCCTGCCACGTGTCCCAACTGCCTGTTATGTCGATTTCCATAAATCTGGATTGTTGGGATTTGATCAACTCCTGCCACGTGTCCCAACTGCTGCGAGTCGCATGGAGTACTGTCATAGTTGGGCCGCATGAGTGTGGCCTCGTGTCAGAGCCGCATAAGGGTGGCCTTATCTCAACCGCATGGAAGTTCTTCAATCCGAGCCGCATGAAGGTGGCCCCCATGATCCGAGTCGCATGGGAGTAGCAGCCGCATGGGGGTAGCCCCCAACCGAACCGCATAAGGGTGGCCATGTGTCAGAGCCGCATGGGTGTGGCTTCCCAAAATCGGAACCGCATGTGGGTGGCCCCCACGATCTGAGCCGCATTGGAGTAGCAGCCGCATGGAGGATGGTAGCGGCATAGGGAGCTTCAGAATTGGTGGATCGTGCCAGCTATAAAGATTTTTTTTTCCTAGGAGCGCGCCATTATGTCAGAGTCATCATTGCAGCTTTAAGTCAGAGCTGTTAATTCACCTTTATGTCAGAGTTGTCGTGTTACGTTAGAGCATTAAATGAGGCCGTTGCTTGATGGCCAGCTGTAGAGGCGAACCGCATAGAGCCACGTGGCTTTTACTCGAGCCGCATGGAGCTATTGGGGATTTCTGAGCCACATGAGGCTCTGAAGGTCTTTTGAGCCGCATGAAGCTCTAAAGGACCCTTGAGCCGCGTGAAGCTTTAAGAGATTCTTTGAACCGCATGAGACTCCCTCTGTTTTGGGCCACATAGACTTTTTTGTTTTTTTCCATGCTTCTACAAAGTAGAGACAGAAGGAGATTCGCTTTGACAAACCTCTGAGAAAAGACTCGGCTGTAGGGCCAATCAAGCCCTACAACTTCGATATATTGGCATAGCTTGCCAATACTCTGGCTCGACTGTCACTCTTCGAGCTCGTCCATCTCTCCAAAGAGACTCGAGATGCCCTCAGCGAAGCTTTACAGAACGTTGACTCCTTCCTCACTCAGGTGCAACCGCCCAAGGAGGATCCTGTCGCTTGCCCACATTGACAAAACGTGGTCTAGGTGATTCCTAGCATCACTTTTACTCAGCAGGACATGTTGCTGAAGAACAACCGACATAATAGGCTCATGTACTACACAAGGTATGTTGGTGCCATTATAGTCGATCGTATCCACATCGACCATGGCTCTTCTTTTAACATCATCCATTTGAGTTTACTCCAAGCTTTGGGGATCCCGATGCATCAGCTGACTGCATCAAACACTACAATCAGCGGCTTTAACGCTGAAAAGAGTGAGCCCCTGGACAAGATTCGCCTGAAATTCTAAATAGGCGACATCCAGACCGACGTGACTTGTTACATCATTAATGCTGATATAAACTAAAACATGCTATTGGATCAACCATAGATTCATTAATAAATGATCATGCTCTCTACTCTCCATCAATGCATAAAGTATGTGGCCAACGATGGGACTATGAAGATCGAGTTCGCTGATATCAATCTATTTCGAGGACTCGAAGCGTATTGTACAGAGGCGAAGCTGTACAAGTCAGTCCCATGGGATGATGATGCCAATGATACCGACGATGAGACAGGTACTGCACCAGAAAGCGTGGCTATGGCAGAAGAACCACTGAGGGTTCGATTGAAGGGAAAACCTCCCAAGCCGTCAACTTCTCTCGTCATCAAGCTTCGAGGAAAGGCTCCAGCTCGGTCGCCCTTGACGACATCAGCTGTAAGCCAGGAGCCTATGCAAATAAAGCTTCCCTGGAAGGCTCCAAAGCCAACTCTGGGGTCGCAGGAACCTCCGACTACAGCCCATTTGGTAGTCAAGTTGAAGGGAAAACCTCCTCTACCTTTTTCTATGGCAGCCCTAGTACTCACAGATGAAGAGTTGGGAGACTACTTATACGCCGATACCGAGGCGCATGTTTTCCATAAATAAATTCTATTTATTTATTGTGTTTCTGAGAAAATTACAACTGTAGGAATCTGATCTAGAAGACGATCACTTTATCCCTTGGACGATGCGATGAAGAAGGCTCAGACCTCGAAGAACTTGGACAGCAACTGGGCAATCTCTCTGTTCTCTCTGAATTGAATGTGGTGTGTGTTGAAGGTAGAGAAACTCTCTTTTATAGATTTCTGGATAACTGCTCTGGGCATACGCTCAGTCAGTTACTTGATGTGTGCATAACTGCAGGGATGCGTGGCGAATTTTTGTGGAGACACGTTGGAGTGCGGTTGAGAATAGTGGAGTATATCCAGGAGAGATTGATGGCATGAATGCCATGTTGCATAACTTCTGAATGAGTGGGTAACCGAGTACAGGACACGTGAGAACGTATGTTGACTGTACATTTAAAGTCATTCTGAATGCATTTGCTTTAATATGCTGTCTTTTGGAGAAGTATGACTAGCATACGCTATCTTGTTGAAGAGGAGTCGTATGGAGTACATACGCTGCTTTGATAAGGAGTCGTATGAAGTACATACGCTGCCTTGATGAGGAGTCGTATGGAGTACATATGCTGCCTTGATCAGGAGTCGTATGAAGTCCATACGCTGTCTTGATGAGGAATCGTATGAAGTCCATACGCTGCCTTGATGAGGAGTCGTATGAAGTCCATACGATGCCTTGATGAGGAGTCGTATGAAGTCCATACGCTGCCTTGATGAGAAGTCGTATAAAGTCCATACGCTGCTTTGATGAGGAGTCGTATGAAGTCCATACGCTGCCTTGATGAGGAGTCGTATGAAGTCCATACGCTGCCTTGATGAGGAGTCATATGACTGGGGAAGTAGACACGTGGCTGTCCTCAATCTTCTCGAGTACGCCATATCTTCCAATAACTGACAAATTTCTCTCGAGCATCGTGTTGCGGATATGACGACTGATAGACTGTCAGAAATGACAGTAATGATGGCTGTGCATTCATGATGGCTAATGAGCTGTCCTCGTAAAAGACAAAATCAACTCTCGAAAATCCATACGACGGTTAATTCTCCTAAGACAGCTGTTCTTTGCACGAAAGACGAAGTGTCAGATTCATCCCCCACTAAGCGTATGTTGTGCTGTCAGTCGAGAAATAATAAAATATTCACTGAGCGTATGACTTTTGTACTGAGCGTATGGCCTTTGGCTGAGCGTATGGCCTTTGGCTGAGCGTATGGCCTTTGGCTGACTTGGTCTTATGTTAGCGTGTCAGAATTTTTCACACCCTACAAGATCTCCTTCAAAGTTTTCGAACTTTATGATTTTCGAAAGTTCGAAATTACTTTGAACTCAAAGTGGGAATAAGTTTTGACACGCTGGCACGAGTTTGTTATTTCCTCGATATCAGTGCGTATCTCTAGGGATTCTGTATTTTGAAAACGGTTGCCGTTTGGGCTTCCCTTTCTTCTATAAATAGGCCTTTAAGAACTTAATTCCTTTCTTTACTTTTACCTTCGTCTTCGAGAGAGAATCCAGAGCTCAAGCATTCTTCTTCTCCAACCTAATCTTCGTCAATGGCACCCAACCTCGACGCTGCCGCGAAGGGGAAAGGCAAGGCTCCTGCAGAGCCGTCTCGACCCGCCGCCGCCGCCACAACCACTAGGAGAACCGTCGAGCAGCGTCTTCCACAGAGCGAACTTCCATTGAAACCCCTATACGGTGAGGATGGGGACGATGAACAGTAACCATCCCTTTTTAGGGCTCTGGTTAGGACAAAATCAGAAAACGTATCCCCTTTTTAGGGTCAATACGTCAGAAAATACACTTCCCTCATTAGGGTTTAGTCGTATTCCATGTTTTTCGTCTATACGAAAAATATGTTTTGAGCGTATTTCTGTAAGATACGCGTATCTTTGATAGAAATGTCAAAATACGCTGATCTGAAGGAATACGCTATGTCAAGTCGTCTCGTTGAGATACGCTGACTCTCTTGTTAGCGTATTTTTGATGAACATCTTGCTAACCATACACTGCTCTTTGGAAAATTCCATACGACTGCTTGCTTTGGTTAGACATACACGTAGCTGAGCGTAGGTTGAACTTAGAATCTGTCATTCGCTTAGGATAGACTGAGCGTAAGTTGATTTTCAAATCTGACATACGCTTAGGATGGACTGAGCGTAAGTTGATTTTTGAATCTAACATACGCTTAAGATGGATTGAGCGTAAGTTGATCTTTGAACTTGACATACGCTTAGGATGGATTGAGCGTAAGTTGATCTTTGAACTTGTCATCCATTTGTAAAGATTTTTAACCTCTTATTTTTCCTTTGTAGTAGATATTCTAGCCCAAGAAGCGCAGTTTGAAGGATGTGCAGGGAGCAATTATAAGAGTGACCTATCCCATGTCCACTTTCCACAGTTTGATGAACCTTCTACGAGAATAGCCATTCTAAAAAATCAAGATAGCGAAACTCTGCTGAGTCTGATAAGTGGTCAACTACTGCAGAGTGTGGACAGTGTTACCCACTCAAAACCGGTATTTCTATTCGGGGACGCTATTGACAGAAACTCCCAGCCAGCCTCCGATAAAGTGTCATACTCGTATTACCGGGATGGTGATGCGACTTAGCCAATGTACTTGACTGGATTGTCTAAGAGTATCAACATAGCTCGCTTATTCTATGCGAGTCACCAAAGGCACATGAAATGGGATATTACTCCAACCCGTCAAACAAAAGCTGGATGGGTAGGGTACAGACAAGGAAGATTTCGCAGTGGTACTGAACCGCATGTTTCAGTTTTACGAGGATTATTGCCAGCCACAATTTTCCCTGAGGACTCTACACTTTTGATGCCGGTTAGAGTCCCGATATTCGCGAACGAATTTGCACAGCTAGAAAATGCTGTCTATCCGAAACAGTCCATGAGACTCACTGGTCTCGTGAACCCAGAGACTACCAGATGGACTGCTCTCGTGGGATGGATTCTGAGAAATTATGGAGAACAGTTGAAGGTGATAGGCCTGTACGATGCCATCAAGTGCACTGCTTATGGTTTTAGGCCGAACCCAGACTTGTTTCTGGCACTAGCAGAAAGGTACAACTATGGCACCGGAACTTTTATGACTCCGAGAGGCGAGATGGGATTCGCTCTCCATGAAATGGCGTACATTTCTCAACTGCCGACAGGAGATTTGCCGTATGAGGAATATATCCCGTTCATTAATGAAATGAACAAGATTTCTGACGCCAACCCGCTAATTCTTCATGTGTTCGAAGAATTAATGTGCCACTATAGTATCTGTAAGGCCTTTTATAAGGCAAAAGATACAGATTCAGGCTGCTACTCTTCGAAGTGGATGGCCAATTTATTCTAAGGCCGCACCGAAGAAACTCAGAAGAAGAAGAAGACCGAACAATACATCGGTCGTTTTACACTCTGAGTCAAGCCGAAATTGACAAATTAATCCGGGAGACCACCCATGATGACATCATAATCGAAGAAGATGAAGGCACCTATAAAGCTGGTGATAGTTTAGAGACCTACATAAAGCAAGGTGGCCGGGCTTTATCTGATGAAGGTCATCTGGCCGGGTTTCTATCCCTTTGGCTGAGAAGGTTCGTAGTACCTGGCACCTGTTCGGCAGACAGGATGCACCGAGGAATCGTATTTGCAGCAGTCCGTCTAACGTTCGGGTACAGGATGGACTTGCTAACGGCGATGATATGCCGTCTGAACGCTGGTTTAAGAGCATATGCAGACAGAATATTTACCCTGGCGAAGAAGAAACTTACAACTTTTCCTCGGGTAGAAATGCCCTTCACATATTTGTACGGATGGCTGCTCCTCCACTTTGAGTCTCTTATGAGTGTTGGACTAGCCAGACCAGATGACACTTTCTTGGAAAGATACCGTCATACGCCAAAGTAGAAATATGACACCCTGACAGACTGCAGGACCATACTGAATAGAGGAGAACTATGGAGTTTTACCTGTGTTCCTCTGCCTATCGGTTATGAGACTATGCCTGCGAAGATGATTGATGGCACCGGTGCCAATGAACTGGATGATGTTCAGCACGAATGGCTGAAGAGGATCAGACCATCCCAGCTGGTCTATCGCCATGACGACATCACTTATTTGGAGCCATATCTTTCGAGTAGATTTGCTCGGCAATTTGGCTATGATCAGTTGCATGTAGGGAATGCAACGACATGCTTCAACCACCAAGGCGGATTGATTGACGGTGCGAGAGCCTGGATATATTATATTGCCAAAGGCACCGGAGCTACCTTTACAATGCCAGATCCGGTAAATCATCGGAAAGGAGCTAAGATGTTGGCGTCTTATGCCAAGTTCTATGTATCTGCGAATATATTTGATGAGAAGTTTAGCATCTTGGGTAAGAGCTTCATTCATGTTAATAAGAAATCAGCCAAGTCAACTCTGCCAGAAGATTGTCACGACCGAGAGGATCCTCTCGCTACTGACAAGGTTTATGAATAAGTCTCAATAGGGAATCTCTTTTCTGATGAACTTCATCAGCCACTACACGTACCGCTTGGAAGTGCCGAGAAGAGTGTATCTACTGAGGGTACACCGAAGAGAAAGCGTGGCAAGGGTGCTTCCAGGCCCGCTCCAAAAAGAGTTACTCGAGCAGAAGTTCGTAGTCGTATAGGAATTACTATCCCGGGGACTTCTCCTGCTTCGAGTCAATAAATCAGAGATGCTGACGAAGAAGGTAGTGACTCCAAAGACGATTATCCTACCATTCTACTAATGAAAAGGGTAGGAAGAAGAAAAGTGGTAGTTTCAAAGACTAAATCTGTAATTTGTCTTGATGCAGAAGGCCCCACCAATCGTGCTGAACGATTGGCTCGAGAGAAGCAAACTGCCCTTGCTTCTCAGCAAAGAGTTGAAGCGGAATCTTCTACTGCCAAGAAGATTATTGAAGTTTCCTCTCCTGTACCCTCGGAAACGCAGCCCACGCAGGACACTAATACAGAACTTGCTGCGGAGGATGTGATAGAAGAATCGGCAGCTAAGCCATCTACCGATCGAACAACACCGGCTGCCGAGGATCCTTCCATTGTAGTGGATGAGCATGCTGAACCATCTGTACTGGTTTTGAGAGAATCAGTGAAGGAAGCAACCACTCTCGAGCCACCAGCTGATTTAGATTTGATTGATGTTTTAGAGAGCGACAAGGGTGAAGAAGAACAGGTTGACTATGAACCTTCGTCTCATTCCTTTGAAGATGAGGATATGGAGATTGAAGATGAGTCACCAACTGAAATCCATATCGACGAACTGAAATAGAAGCCCATGTTCCGAGCACCTCTGGGGCAAGAAGTAGTGAAATGAAATCAGTGTCAGAAGACACTTTGAATAGACTACGAGCAGGGCTGAACGATTCTAAAGAAACAGAGTGCGAACCAACTTCAGGTAATATTTTATCCAGCAAAGTTTTGTCTTTTCTTGCTTTATTGTCTTTAATTTTGATCAAGCTTCTTTGATTCCAAAAGTTGTAGGAACTACACCAACGATGAGCTCGACTCATGCTCTACCTGTTCGGACTGATGTTGGTGAGGGAAGCTCACATTTACCAAGTTCTCCAAAAGCATATACTTCTGTTTCCCGAATAGAGCCCATTCCAGCTTCTTCCTTCATAATGGCAGCAACTCCCGGTTTTGAAACGGGAATAGCAAGGACCATGGCGATGTATTCAGATATTATCTATTCATATCTGGATACATTCTCCAGGCGATTTATGAAGGACGAGACTATGCCTTTTTCCAATCTCCGAACGGCAATTAATTTCCCGCTTTTAGCTCTGCGACAGGCTGGTTATGAGACTCAGTGTACTTTCTTTGAGCATCTCCTAGACGATTTGGAAGTAACCATCCACAAATACTGGGAAATCAAGAAAGAAGATATTAAATCCTTGACCGTGGCTGAGATTGCTCAACTGGAACGTGAAGCTCAAACCCAGCAGGCTACTTTGAAAGAATTCCTCGCTTTGTCATCTGAGAAGTTAATGGCGAAGGATGAGGAAATAGTAACAACTCGTCAGAAGATAGAACGTCTGGAAACAGAAGAAATATCTAGAGTTGAAGAACTCCAGAAACTAAAGGAAGAATTAGCTCGTCTCCAGGAGCATATTGCATTCGTAGAAAAAGAGCAATCTGATATTATTGCTGCTCGTATAGCTGAAGCTACCCGCTATCAAGTTCTACAGCAAGAGCGGAAACAGATGCAAGCTGAGCAGATAAAAGAAACTAATCATCGTAGTTCTGTTATCATTAATTTTGACCAACAGATGGTTGCAATTGAAGCAACAGAGCGAAATCGTAAAGCTCATAAAAAGAAGATGAATAGTGTACTTGCTCGTATTCAGGAGATAATTACACCTTCTATTCAATAGATTTTTCACTGAGGAAATGAGCACTTTGACCTGATTTCGATTTTGTGTATGATGTTTTTGTAGAAAATATGTTCAGAGGTAAATAATACATAACATATTTCAATAGAATAAAATATACAAATGAATTTTGTAATTTCATCAGATGATATTAAACCAAAAAATTTAGTTTAATACTAATTAGAGAAAACAGAATTCAGATATAAAGATATCTTTGAACTCAATTTTCCATGATCTTTGGACTCGGAAATCAAAAGACTAGATATCATTTTCATAGAATAGAAAATATGATACTGAGATAGAAAATTCAGAGGTAATATGGACGTGATTTTCTATATGAGATCTTTATTAAATCCACTGGGGATCTAATAAGACAGAATATCAAATTCTCTGGGAAGATGATATGTGGTAGAATATCAATTTCCGCTGGGGATAACGATATCGAGACGACTTTTGTGAGGAAGAATAAACTCTAATTTTATATTTGTTGGGGAATAATCGTAGCAGATGAAAATATTATATATTAACGAGATTTATACATAATATTTCTTTAAGAATTTGCCGTTGATAGGCATCATCGTGACTTTACCATCCATAGAGGTAAGCTGATATGCCCCGTTTGAGAAGACTTTGTTTACGACGAATAGGCCTTCCCATTTCGTGTCGAACTTACCATTACTCATATGTGGCATAGTCATTGGACGTTTGACGGTAAGAACAAGTTCTCCTTTCCGATATGCTTTGACTTTCACCTTCTGGTTAAAAGCTTTTGAAATTCGGGCCTGATACAGCTCGATATTTTGTTGAGCGTACAATCGCTTTTCGTCTAGAGCTTCTAGCTCTTGAAGTCGAAGATGATCATTATTCTCCGTTGTAAGTTCATTGGAGATTGCGATTCTCAGAGAAGGAATCTGGATCTCGAGGGGAAGGACAGCTTCACACCCATATACCAAAGAGAAAGGCGTACACCTGGTCGCATTGCGAACTGTGGTACGGTAGGCCCATAAACATTCACCAAGCTTCTCGCTCCAGTTGCGTTTGTTAGAAGAAACGAACTTTTTCAAGAGTTTGATGATGGTTTTATTGAAAGCTTCTGCCAATCTATTAGTTGCTGGATTATATGCTGTAGAAGCTAGGTTATTGATTCGATGGTCATCGCAGAATTGAGTAAATTTCTGACTGACGAACTGTGGTCCATTATCATGGATAATTCGCCGAGGAACACCAAATCGATAGATGACATGATGCTTGACGAAGTTGATGACGTTGGAAGTTTTGACTTCGGATAGCGAGATTGCTTCAGCCCATTTGAAAGAGTAGTCGGTTATTGCTAGAATAAACCGGTATCCTTTTGATGACGGTGGGTTGATGGGACCAATGATGTCCATGCCCCAGGCCTCGAAGGGCCATGATGTCGCTGTCGGGTATAAGAACTCTGACGGTTGATGGATAAAGTCTGCATGGATTTGACAGGCTTTACATTTTCGGGCATATTGAATGACATCAGCCACCATCGTGGGCCAATAATAACCCATACGTCGGATGCGATCTTGAAGTTTAGAACCTGGTTGATGGGCTCTGCAGACACCATCATGTGCTTTACGAATAATCTGTTGTACTTCCTCACCAGCGATGCATCGGAGGAGAAGACCGTCATATGCCCGACGATATAGTATCTTTGTCGTATGATTATAATAGAATCTGAGAGATCGACGCCGGATAGACGCTGCTTCGCTCGGATTATCTGGAAGTATATCATACAATACAAAGTCTAGAAATGGACGTCTCCAATCTTCGGTCATGGCTTCTATTTTGTTGGAAAAGACGTATTCCATAGTAGAATCGGAAGAAGACGAGGATGTTCTGTCAAACCCTAATCCAGTGTTAAGGTTAAATTCATCAGGGTTGAGAGAATTTTCGTTTGGGTCATAGAGAAAACCCAAAGCCAAATTATTCTCGACGTAGAATAGCTCCCGGTTATAAACCACTATCAATTGTTGACGTCTGACCGGTATGGCTATCACAGCGACAAGATTAGCCAAAGCATCGGCTTCTGTATTACACGCTCGCCGAACGTGTTCAATAAAGAAACCTTCAAAGGAAGAGGCCATAGAGAGTGCTGCTCGGTAATAAGGTATCAAATCCTGATGACGGACTTCGTATGTACCTCTGATTTGATTGACGATAAGTTTGGAGTCTCCATAAACTTCTAAATACTGAATATCCAGATGTTTAGCAAGTTGAAGACCGATGAGTAATACATTGTATTCGGCTACATTGTTTGAATACGATTGATCCAAAAAATAAGCCCTCTGAATAGTCAGACCTTCCGGGGATACAAGAACAATCCCGACTCCGGCGACAATATCGCCATTGGGACCTATTCTAGACGCTCCATCAAAGAATAGATGCCAGGTAGGAGTTTCTTCAGAAACCTGATTTGAATCCATAACTTCATCTGGAATCTCATCGTATAATTTAGAATCCTCTGGAACTGCATGAGCTGCCAGAAAATCAGCAAGAGCCTGTCCTTTAACTGACTTTTGAGGAATATAATGCATGTCATATTGAGCTAACAAGATTCCCCAATTAGCCAGTCTGGAGTTGAGAATACCGGGTTTCTTCATCATAATCCTGATGGGATTCACTCTGGAAATGACATGAATCGTTTGACCGATGATGTAATGTCGCGTCTTCTGAACGGCAAACATTAATGCTAGGCATTCTTTCTCAATTGGAGAATAACACGGTTCAGCACCTGTCATTGTGCGACTGAGGTAATAAATAGCCTGTTCATGGCCATCTTTATTTTTCTGGGCGAGCAATGCACCGAGAGAATAATCCATGGCTCGAACATATAGAAGGAATGGTATTCCCGAGATGGGAGGTACCAAAATCGGAGGGTTCATGATGTACTGTTTGATGTCGTCAAATGCTTTTTGACATTCTTCGTTCCAAACGAAGGACACACCTTTCTTCAGAAGTTTGTTGAACGGTCTGCAGCGTCCTGATAAGTTAGAGACGAATCTCCTGATATAAGCAATTCTTCCTTGAAATCCTCGTAGCTCTTTTAAGGTGCGTGGAGGACGCATCTCTTGGATGGCTTTGATCTTCTCGGGATCTACGTGTATACCTTTAGCGGTAATGACGAAGCTGAGAAATTTACCACTAGAGACGCCCAGGAAGGACTTAGTAGGGTTCATCTTAAGTTGATGTTGACGTATTAAATCAATGATAGTCTTCAAATCTTGGATGTGATCCTCTTTTTGTCGACTCTAGACTGCAATATCATCAACGTAGCATTCGACTATTTTTCGGAGATGTTCGCGGAATATAGTGCTCATTGCTAGCTGATACGTTGCTCCTGCATTTTTGAGACCAAACGGCATCACTGTGTAACAGTATATACCGATCGGCGTTCTGAAGGAAGTATGTCTCTCGTCGTCTGGAAACATTTTGATTTGGTTGCACCCCGAATACCCATCCATAAATGACATTCGTTCGAAACCACACGTGTTATCGATCATGACGTCGGTGATTGGAAGAGGGAACTCGTCCTTAGGACAAGCCGCATTGAGATCGCGAAAGTCTATACAGACTCGGATCTTGCCAGTCTTTTTGAGAATAAGAACAATGTTAGCCACCCACTCAGGATGTTGTTCCTCTCGGATAAATCCGGAAGCCATAAGCTTGTTGACTTCAGCTTCAATTGTATCCATAATTTCTGGACGAAATTGTCGCTGTTGTTGTTTGACCGGTTTAGCATTCGGCATGATATTAAGTTTGTGTGTTGCGATCTTCGAATCTAGCCCTGGCATATCCTCATAGCTCTAGGCAAAGACATCGATGTAATCATGAATAAGCTTGATCATGTCTTGCTTATCTGTTTCTGAAAGACTTTCGCTGATGAATATTGGCTTGGGGGATCCCTCCTCACCAACATCAATTTGGATCAATATATCTTCAGTGGGAGGTTCTCTTTGCTCGAACCTGAATTCCCATTGGTTGTCTAATCTTTGAGCCCATTGTTCCGATTCGGGTGATATTTCAAAATCATCTTCATCTTCATCATTTTCTTGCGGACCGTTGGCAGAGACCATATTGGCGGATAGAGTAGAGCGATGAAAATTGCCAATACTTGTGTCGGAATCCCAAGAAAAGGAATCGGAAGAATCGGATCGTTCGTCTCCGTCGGATTCTGGATCCTCATGGATTGTGTTGATGAAGGGGGTAGGAGTAATGTAACCCAATCCACATTTTGTCCTTCTGTATTTTAAGGGAGGAATTCGAACAGGCATTCTTCTTCCTCTTCCACTACTGAGGCCATTTCTGAAGTTATAGCCCATGTTCTTGATGATGTTTTTGGACTGCTGACTGTAGCGACGTAGTTGTAACCTTTCGGTATCATCGTTTTTGTCGTCGTCTTCCAGATTAGGAGGATTCTGGGGCCCCTTGTAGAAGAATATTGGAGCTTCTCCTGACTTTCTAACAGGAACAAGGAAGTATGAATTTTGTACAGACTTCAATGATACTTATGTATGAAGAGTTTGAACAACTCCTATAGTTAGTGGCTCTAAGCTATCTAGCAAATGTAAATAACTTTGTACATGATTACAAACATCAATATACTGTAAAGGAGATGCTTTATTAATATCAGATGCTGTATTTACAGAAGAAGGCTGTGCCTTAGTAGATTTAGTCAAATTAATGACTAAAGGGAGAGAAGAAGAGCGAGCAGAAGTTTTGTTTCGATTAAGGTCGATAACAAAAGGCTCAGAGGAGGTGAGCTCCCTTGAAGAGGATCGTGGATAAGTAGTACGTCCACTGACTGGAATGACTAGAGTATCTGGTCTAGCCTGAGAAGATGGTGAGAGAGTGGTGCGTCCACTGACAGGGATTATCAGCGAACTTTGTGGAGCTTGGGAAGGCAATGAAGTGGTACATCCACTAACAGGAGTTATCAGTAGGCTTTCTTCAGATGATTTAGTAGATCGCGGATGAGTGATACGCCCTTTTACAGGAATAACAAAGGTGTCAACTTTCGATGTCTCATCATCATCCATAGCCTGTAAGACTTTTGAATACTCATCTTTGTACATGCGAGAGTCACTGTAGTAAGCTTCGACTCCTCTGAAAGGATTAATGTCCGCGACTTCCTTTTGAACTTCTCCCTTTTCATCAATGTATTTGAAGCACTGGTGAAGAGTGGAGGGGACGATATTGTGTTCATGGAGAAAAGGTCTTCCCAAGAGCAAGTTGTAAGATCCAACTAACTCGATCACGTAGAATGTGACACTCGCCCAGAAATTACCTATTTGTATTTTTAGGCGAATTTTTCCCAGAGGTTCGCTCTTGCCTTGATTGAACCCTAAAATGGTAGTGACTATCTTGACTAGATGATGAACTGGAATCCGTAAGGCATCCAAGAGACTCTTAGGTATAATACTTAGAGCTGATCCTGGATCAATTAGAATACGGTCGACCTTTATCGTGTCAATGTACCCAGTGAAGTAGAGAGGCCGATCATGACGATTGTCCTCTAGAAGCATATCGTCTTGGGTAAAAGTGATGTTCGGAATGATTTCCAAGACACTGTTGCAATGTAGACAAGTCACCGGCTCTGCTTCTGGCTTCTTCAGATGAGTCAGGTAAGAGTCTGCTTGCAGTAGAGCTTCACTTAACGTTTCTCGAGTTTTCTTGGATAAACGTAAAAGTTCGAAGATGGACAACCTGGCTGGAATGTTAGCAAGTTGAGCCAGAATGTCAAAATTATATGGCTTCTGCAATCCAGGAGAAAGAGACTTCTTGATTGGTTTGTCGAAGCGGGCAGGTTGCTTCCCTTTGTCGGCTGTTGTTGGTTTAGAGGGAATCATCTCAGCAGGAGCATTTGAAGGTCCTTCGTTAGAGATGGGTGCTGGAGCCGCAACCGGAGGGACATCAGGAGTTTCCTCAGGAGCTTCAGCGTAATCTTTCAGATATATTTTTCCTGACCGGGTTCCGGCGAGAGCTTCGACTTCAGGCTCAGGTTCAGAGTCTACCGAAACCATGTTGCAATCCTTCATCTTGTTCTTGGTTTTTCGGTGCTTGATGAGAGCTTCAGTCCAGAAATCGAGGCCAACACGGGATTGATTATGTCTCAAAGTGAGGGCTAGAGGTGCTCGAAGTCCTTTGCCGGAGCTTAAACCAGGAGCAGTGGCTAGATCATAACCCATCTTCGCCATTAATTCACGAGATTGTGAACTATATAGATAAAACGCAGGTTTGTATCTATCTTCGGATCGAGGTACAGTTTTTACCTCTGTAGGGGGTAACTTTCCTGCTATGATGAAAGTAGAGGTTAGAGAAAGATTGGGTGTGATGCTAGAAGTCATATGGCATGACTTAGTCTTCCCAGGTTTCTTTTTAGACAGAGGAGCCTTCCGAGGAGAAGAGGAAGACGCCTCGAACTCCGTCACTAAATCGAGATGGATCCACATAATCTCTCCCTTTTTAGTGGTGACGGGAACAAGTCCTTCATTCTGGGCTGGTGGAATATTCACAACTTCAAGGGTTGCTTTGGGGATAGGGACAATCCCACTTTCCACCAATAACAGAGGGAAGTCACCGAACTGCATCGAAATCACATTTGCTGTGACTGTCTTGTCTTTAGGTGTTAGTGTCATAGCTCCTGATTTGATCATTTCTTGGATTTTTTCTTTTAATACGAAGCAAGACCGGATTGTATGACCCAGCATTCTGTGATATGGACAGTATTTTGGATGATCCGCCTTGTTGGCTTCATCAGGCTTTTTGATATCTGGCAGTTGTATCTTGTTACCTTTAAGTAAACATTCGAAGATGCCTTGAACATCGTCGTCGTCGAAAGAGTATTCTTCCTTCGGCCGAGGAGGTCTCTGTTGTTGATTTGTTGGAGCTGGGATAGCTTGGGCAGATATTACCTCTTAATTTTTGCTTTGGAGATTGACTTCGAGAGTCTCTTTTCCTTTACGATTATTGGGTCGCGTACTATTGCTAGTACTTTGACTTGATTCATTTGGAGTCATGTGTACCCCCAGACCTTTGAAAGTCTCAGCACTAACTTCAGCAGCTTTGGCACTGACGATAAAGGAAGGCCAATCTTGGAACTGAGTGGATCCTGTCCACATGCTGATGATTGGTAAGAGGTTCGATTTGCAAGTGTCGATAGTGACGGCATCGGGAGTTCCGAGAGACATTTTTAGAGCTTTTCTTCTGAATCTTTCAATGAAGCTCTCAGTGCTTTCATTATTTTTCTGTTTGATTCTTATAAGGGCTGACATGGTCATGTCGTTGATGCCTTCATAGAATCGTTCTAGAAACATCTGTTTGAATCTGGCAAACGAAGTAATGCACCCATCAGGGAGGCTTCGATACCATTCATAAGCGGTTCCTTTAAGACAACCAACGAATACCCTAGTGAGGAGGGCATCGCTTGGTTACAGCTGATCAGTCATTACCTCAAAGTGATTGATGAACTGACTTGGGGAGGTGCTCCCATCAAAGAAAGAGATGGTCGGAGGCTTGTATTTTGGAGGGTATGATACATCCTTCCATTGTATAGGGTAAGGCTACTTGATACCTAATTTTTGTAAGCCGTCCTTTTGCTTGAATGCTTCGAATTAAGACCGAAGATTCTTCAACTCTTCAGTGACCGCTCCGGAAGATTGTGGTGTCGTTGCTTGTTGGGCATAATTGGAAGGAGGGACGGCAGTATATGTACCACCCCCAACTCCGGACTGACTTAGAATGGGCTGTACATGAACATTAGACTGTACCTCCGGAATAGTAGAAGGTTCCAGGTTTGGGGCAACAGGAGTATTTAATATCACTGGTGGTACTGTTTGTTGAACTTGCTGAGCTTGTATAAGAGTATGCATAGCAGTCAATATATCCGCCATGGCTCGTAACTGTTGTTCCAAGGAAGAAATCCTTTGTTCATGAGCCTCAGTACTAGTCGAAGGTTCGTGATTGCCATCTACCATATAAGTGGTAATCATTCGAGGTATCGACGATGAAACAGTCTGTTCCGAATTGTCGCTATGAGAGTCAACATCTTTCCCGGGGCTATTCACGGGAGTTAATACTGGGAAGTTGGACTCTCCTAGGAAGTCCTCCGTGGTCTCAGGATTATCATCTGGGTGAGAAGAAGAAAAGACACTGGTCGAAGCTCTGGTTCTGGATCTGGTGCCGAGGTAAACACCGTCTTCAGAATCTAACATAGAATCAGATCGTATTCTACCCCCAGTATTTCTGGAGGTCATGTTGACGGAAGCATAAAGAGGTTCGTCTTCGTCTGGTATTGGTTCATGTTGAATCCGTTCGAAGACAGATCGTCTTTTCGGTGAACAACAACACTGGATGACGACCCGAGGTTGGAAGTTACAACAATGCTCTTCATGACGAATATGAGCAATGTCAGAGACAGATGGAGTGTTGATTCTTTGCTTGTTTTGCAGATGTTCCCGGAGATCTGTGGAAACAGACTGGGAAGTGTTTGAAGATAGTCTCTGTGTAGAAACTTGTCTTTTATCCTTCTGTCTTTTTGGTTCTTGAATGTATAAAGACCGATTGATCTGAGCGATATAGTTTTTAGCATATTGTGCATCAGGGTCCATTATACTTATCCCAGTTTAATAAGGCTTCTTTATACCGGAAGTAGAATCGAGACGATTCCGGTTAAGCTTGTTACGAACCTCCATAGGAGGTACAACTTGGGTATCAGTCCTGGATACTTGCAATTTGCCTTTCTCGGATCGGGAAATTTTGAGAGAAAGAAGATGAACATTATTCCGACTGGGAGTCGGTAACAATCCATCTTTAGAGGAAGTAGCCAAAAGGCGTTTTCCTTTGTTTGATCTAGTAAGAGTGCTAGTCAAATTAACACCAGAGGTAAAAACCTTAGGAGCAGAGGAGTTGACTAAAGAGTCGTTCTCCTTGGTTGGCACAAGATGTGCAAGCTGTGGGGGTATTATTTGTATATTCTGTGGAAGAGAACCCCCAGCCTGGCCTTGAGAGACAGCCAAAGGACTGTATTGGTTGGCATACGCTGACTTCAGAGAATTCTTGTCATACGCTGTCTTTTGACCAGCGTATGGTTGGTCAATGATTTCCATACGCACAGAGTCATTAATGGCTAAAGAGCCGACTGCTGTCGTAGGAGTAGAAGAAGAAGAGACTTTGACATGTCCAGAGATGGGTTTCCTTGGATACGCTGACTTGGCTAAAGAACCCATTTTGTCAGCGTGACTAGGGGAAGCCACTGTTGCTGTATTCAGAGAAGTCGAGGAGTGCTTCGCTGAGGTTGGAGACGTGTTCTTGTTAGCGCGGGAAGTGACAGAAGCGTCTCGGGCCGCCGGAGAAGACTTAGGGACATAGACAAAACGTCCCTTCTTCTTGGCAGAGAGAAAAGCGGAGGAAGACTTTCGGCCCTCCTTCGCCTTGAGCATTTCTTCGTAAGCAGATTGGTCGAATTATAAAACCATCATCTTCTTCGTCGAGCCGATCGACGAAGTATCGCATTGAGTTATTGTTGTCTCGTTATAGGAGACAGCTTTCCCCAGCAGAGTCGTTAATTTGTTTTCCATAAATAAATTCTATTTATTTATTGTGTTTATAAGAAAATTACAACTGTAGAAATCTGATCTAGAAGACGATCACTTTATCCCTTGGACGATGCGATGAAGAAGGCTCAGACCTCGAAGAACTTGGACAGCAACTGGGCAATCTCTCTGTTCTCTCTGAATTGAATGTGGTGTGTGTTGAAGGTGGAGAAACTCTCTTTTATAGATTTCTGGATAACTGCTCTGGGCATACGCTCAGTCAGTTACTTGACGTGTGCATAACTGCAGGGACGCGTGGCAAATTTTGGTGGAGACACATTGGAGTGCGGTTAAGAATAGTGGAGTATATCTAGGAGAGATTGATGGCATGAATGCCACGTTGCATAACTTCTGAATGAGTGGGTAACCGAGTACAGGACACGTGAGAACGTGTGTTGACTGTACATTTGAAGTCATTCTGAATGCATTTGCTTTAATACGCTATCTTTTGGAGAAGTATGACTAGCATACGCTGTCTTGTTGAAGAGGAGTCGTATGGAGTATATACGCTGCTTTGATGAGGAGTCGTATAAAGTACATACGCTGCCTTGATGAGGAGTCGTATGGAGTACATACGCTGCCTTGATGAGGAGTCGTATGAAGTCCATACGCTGCCTTGATGAGGAGTCGTATGAAGTCCATACGCTGCCTTGATGAGGAGTCGTATGAAGTCCATACGCTTCCTTTATGAGGAGTCGTATGAAGTCCATACGCTGCCTTGATGAGGAGTCGTATGAAGTCCATACGCTGCCTTGATAAGGAGTCATATGACTGGGGAAGTAGACACGTGGCTGTCCTCAATCTTCTCGAATACGCCATATCTTCCAATAACTGACAAATATCTCTCGAGCGTCGTGTTGCAGATATGACGGCTGATAGACTGTCAGAAATGACAGTAATGATGGCTGTGCATTCATGATGGCTAATGAGCTGTCCTCGTAAAAGACAAAATCAACTCTCAAAAATCCATACGACGGTTAATTCTCCTAAGACAGTTGTCCTTTGCATGAAAGGCGAAGTGTCAGATTCATCCCCCACTGAGCGTATGTTATGCTGTCAGTCAAGAAATAATAAAATATTCACTGAGCATATAACTTTTGCACTGAGCGTATGGCCTTTGGCTGAGCGTATGGCCTTTGGCTGAACGTATGGCCTTTGGCTGACTTGGTCTTATGTCAGCGTGTCAGAATTTTTCACCCTACAGTACACTCCTTAGATGATATAATCCCTCGGGATAAGATTTCATATTTCATTAATAGAAAATTGTCTTTGAATTACTCGTGTGCACACTGAAATACTAAGTATTTCTTAGACAATGCTCTGTATATGTTACAAACACAAGTGACATCCACTAATCTCGCAAGCCGAGTTGTCCCTCTCCGAGGCGCCTACTTCTTGGTACCAATGAGGAAGAAAGAGGAAGAACCCATCATCTTCGGTCGATTGGAGCATCCTCAGCGGCTGGCTCCAGTAGAACCAGAACCTGATAACGGCAAGATGCAACTCTACCATTATACTACTCAAGCCAAACACCTTATCCAGAAAATGGGTTACTACTTGAACAGTGATAGAGGACAGAACTATGGCAAATGGCGATGCCTTCCTTTACATCTTCGTGCTCCAAAGGAAAAGTCCCAAAATTTCTACCAACGTACTCGTCGGGGGTTGGGTTACGTTACACCCACAGCAACTTCAGAGAGCTCAGAGCCGGAGGTCCTGATGCATTCACATTCTTCCGACTCCTCATCCTGGGTCTCTGATACCAGTATCGACCAAGCCTTCAAAAAGATATTGTCCGTCTATATGGTCTCTGCAGATCCCCCAGTCGAGGATGAAGGCCAAATACTCGAATTCCTAGAGGATGAACCTTGGGCTCAACGCCTGGGATCCCAATAGGAATGACGCTTCGAACGTCACGAACCTTCCACTGAATATGAGGTCATCCAAGTTGAGCTGGGAGATGAGGCTTCCCATAAACCCATCTTTATCAGCCAAAGCTTGACTGGAGAAGACAAAGAATCTCTGATACAGCTTATCCGAGAGTACATCAATGTCTTTTTCTTGGAGCTATGAAGACATGTCGGATTTAGACACATAAGTCGCCATGCACTGTCTCAATATCGTACCCGATGCTAAGCCTGTCAAACAGCAACAACATCATTTTTGCCCCAACGTCATGGATGCTATCGAGAAAGAAGTCGATAAACTCATAGAGAGTGGCTTCATTCACGAGTAGTAACATCCGGATTGGATGGCCAACATTGTCTGTGGCATCTGCCACCCTGATTATAATTTAGTGATATATTTTTTCATTTTTATTTCCTTAGTTTATGATTAATCTTCTATGATCATAGGATTTGTGTCTAAGCCCATAGGTGAATTAGGACCATCTTGTGGTCACATGACCTCTAGATAGGGTAATTATGCATTTTATAGCTATACTATATTTTATTATAATTTTTAGACATTTTTATATTTTTTTAAATATTTATTCCATGAAGATTTATATTTATGAATGACTTTCATAATTTATTTTGGGGCCATTTGTGACTATTTTGAGACCCAGTATTTTTTTAGGCTCTATTAGGTTAAATATATTTTCTGTATTTTTTTACAATTTTTTGGAATTATTTTGATTATTAAATATTGGGAAAACCTATTTTTTAGCACTTCTAGAATTTATTTTGCAAGCATGTGAGTAAAGGTTAACTCCAAATATTTTTCTAGGCTTCATTATGTTATTTTACATTTTCCAGAATTTTTCTATATTTTTTTCGCTATTTTTAATATTTATTATAATTTTTTGTAATTAAAATTGCTTTAAAAACTGTTTTCTGGTTATTATAAACCATTTCCCAAAAATAAATTACCCAGTCAGCAAGGCAGGCCCACCCGTCAGCCGCCCGCTGAGTGGGGGCGAGCCCGTCTGTCAGTCAGCATAGCGCTGACTCAACATACTTAGGAGCTCGGCTCCTTAGCCGACCCCAAGTCGGCTCCTCAAGCAGCATGGCCATCTGGCCGTCCGTTCTTTAGAGCAGGCTGCACGGATGGCCGACATGTGTCGCCTGCAGCCGCCCACCAACTCAGCTGAGCCACTCTTATATATATATATATATATTTTATATATATATATATATATATATATATATATATATATATATATATATATATATATATATATATATATATATATATATATATTTTGGGTTTCTTTCCAGAAACCCTAAAAAACTTTCTGCCGACTTTTGGAGTTTCATCCCGGTGATTCCCCGACTTCCCGAAGTGATTACCGACAACTCCGATATGCTTTTCGCACACCATTTTTTTATTGGATTCGTATCGAGGTAAGCTTTTTGAATATGTAATTTATTTTTGTAGATATTATTCCTAAATTTCAGTAAAATTCGTAGAGTGTCGGTTGTCCGAAACTTGACACATTTCGGTGTTTTTGAGATTTCGGGAGAACCACAAATCAAAATCATGAAGCGTTTGAAGTTTCGGAAAGCTAACACAGAGCTCTACGACATAAATTTTTTCCAGAAATTATTTCGTTCATCTAGTATTTTAGTTATTATGTTGAACTTAGAATTGATCGGTTGATCACCGTTTTCGCCAAGATTAGCCATAACGGCGATATCTTTTGACCAAAGCGTGATTTTGTGGCACGGTTAATTCCAGAGCACTCGTGGCGCTAAAATATACCAAGGTTCACTTTCGAAACCTAGAGTTCATAGCATTTGACTAGATAGTCAATAGCACGCCTCGATTTGCGTGCCATAGTTTTCAAAATTGAAAACATGACTTTTGATGGCCAAACTTGCATGTTTAGATTATATTCAGATTATTATTAGATTAAATTAGGTTTTTAGGTGAATTATTTCAGAATTAATTATTATTAGATTAGTAACCCAACTAGCCACTATTCTATGAATTTAGAACTAGAACATTAGAATTGAGTTATGGTTTTCTTGCACGGTTCATGGTACGATATGTGTTATAGGTTGACAGCTTCTAGATCAGCATTCCCCTCATCCTCTACTTGTGTCTATGGTTTGTGCAAGGATTCAGGCAAGTACAGTATTGCATTATGTTTAGTTCGTTATAATGTTTACTCTATCGTTTTCTTGTTTGATATCTTGTTGAGTCATTGCTTGATGTTCATCGAGACACGACTATAACACCATAGTTATTGTATCCTTCTCAGTATATCGTTGACCGTTATTGATTGTTAGAGAGTCGGGAGGGGAAATTCTCGATAAATACGTGAACAAACCTAATTACCGTTACCGAATGACAGCTAAGTCATACACACCCATGTTTGAGTTAGCCGTACCAATTACTGAATGATAGCCATCTATGTTTGCCATTAAAATCTTTTGATTGCAAATTTCAATACAAACAGAACAGTGTTACAATATAGGACTTCGATGTAGTCCTAGGAGTACACTTTTGTTTATCTGGGTCCCTTGTGCCGATGGAGGGAGTGGTAATGCGTTGACTCCGTTGACGATCTGACGACAGTTATCGGTTCTCTGAAGGTTTGGATTGCTCTGGGTGCTGGAGCTTGCTGAGAGGAGGAAGACGTTGAATGTCTGTATCTGCCTCTCTGGTTGTGCGATGTCTCTGTCTGTCTATGTATGTTCGTCTCTGTGTGTGTATACGAAGCAAATGATCCCTCTATTTATAGTCTGCAGGTTGGCTGCTCATGCGCGCACATGTCGGATGCGCCTGGATGCGGGAACGCCACGTGGAGATTGTTGATGGAGGTGCAGGGACGATGTGCCCTTATTGAGGGGTTGAATTCTTTATACTGCTGTTGTGGGCCGGCACGTGGCAGAGAAGAGGATTTTTCTGTTGCTGAGATCTTGGGTGAATCGAGTCAAAGGACACGTATCATCGGCCGATGGCTCGAAGATCTCGGATTTGGTGGGGAATGATCTGGTAGGATGCGCCTGGGATTGGGCACATGAGGAGACCTTGGCTCGTAACCTTTGGGAGTCACGAGCAATTTGGAGCGCATGGCTTTTGAGGCGCATACGAGGCTTCGATAGTGACTTTACTTCTGTCTTTTGGGATCAGAGAGAAGTCTGGGATGCATGGCTTTTGAGGCGCATGCAGAGCTTCAGTAGTGACTTTACTTCTGTCTTTAGGGATCAGAGAGAAAGTCCGAGACACATGGCTTTTGAGGCGCATGCAGAACTTTGGACGCATGGCCACAGAGGCGCATGCGAGTGGTTGGGCAGCCACCTGGCTTGTAACCGCCGGAGGAAAGTAATGATGATGCTGACGTTGGCGACGCTTCGTTTTCTGAAAAAGTTGTCAACTTTTCAGTCCTCGAGAGGCGTGCTGCCAACTCTGTCAGACTTCAGCATTTAATGTTCTTTGACAGGTGATGGGTTGTCGAGTGGGCGCATCGATCGGCGTTCCACTAGGCGCATGGGGTCGCATGGGGGCGCATGCTTGTGAAGCGCTTGGTGCTGAGGGGCGCGTCTATGTGATGCGCGGTCTGACCTGCGCATCCGCTCCGCATGACACATCTTTTGGTACGACTGTTACGTTCTTCGAGTGCTTTAAATAGCCGTTTTTGACTTGGCTGAATTCGAAGCGTCTGGTTCATCCATTTAATGCAAATTTATTGTACGGGATTCGGAGAGCCATCCACTTGGCGCATGGGTTTGATCTGCCCGGCCTATAAATAGTGGCATGGAGAGAGTTTGCTTCTCGTTCTCTCACGTCCTCCCGAAGTGAACTTGTTTACTCGAGTGCATTCCGTTGATGAGATGCTCCCGAGGGTGAAGATGCGACGCATTATCTTTATTGATGTACTTGAAGGTGACTGTTACATCCAAAAGTCGGAGTCGAGGGCTTCTGAGGCAGACGGAAGGTGTCTGTTGCATCCAAAGATCGGGATGCACGAGCCTCGTCTCCATTATGTGGGAAGAGTCGCAGATCGGAATTGCGGTGCTGCGGCTTTGGGGGCTCTTTCTTCCGTCAGAGTGGGTGTTGCCCATTCTGGTTGTGTTGAAAGCTGCTCCTTTAGCCGCAGTTTCGATTGCGGTCTTCCTTCGCCTTTGGAGGCTCTTTCGAAGCCTCCCCTGGCCACAGGTTGGCTTGCGGTGCTCTTCTTTTCTTCAGTTTGGGGAGCTCTTCCTCCAGCTAGAGGGTTGATTGCCACCCTCGTTCTGCTCAATAAATGCTTCATTAGTCGAAGCATTTAGACGACGGTGAGCCTGGCTGGAAGGGTGGCACATAACTGAGCTGCTGAAGGGATGCACATAACTGAGGATGCACATAACTGAGCTGCTGAAGGGATGCGCCCGGCTGGGAGCGCATGGTGGGATGTGCCTGACTGAGAGCGCATGATAATATGCGCCTGTTCGAGAGCGCATGATGATGCTGCGCCTGGCTGTAGACTTAGGGTCTTTTCTTTTTGTAGAAGTTCTCCTTTGTACAGCCCTTTTTAAGACATGTAATAGACTTTTATATGAAATAAAAATCTTCTTTTAATGTCTATATTCTTGTTTTGATGTGTCAAAGTAATTTGTCTGAACTTCCTGGCGCATGTAGTGTTTGGCGCATAGGATTTCTGATCGTGAAATTCCATGCTTCTACAAGACCCCCTTCAAAGTTTTTAAAACTTTTTTGTCAAGTTTTGGAATACTTTGAATAAGAAGCATGGTGGTTGGGGCGCATGTCTGTTCGGGCACATGGATACTCCGCACATCAGTGATGGGGCACGTGCTCCTCTCAGTTATTACAAATGATAACGCCTCGATAACCAAGAAGATTAATGATGATCTTTTTTGGATTTATCTGCAGTTATCTCTTCACAGAACCCGAAGCGGCGGCTGAGGTCACACTTCATCGGTTCACGCGTGCGACTGAGCCTATAAATAGGCGTAAGGAGAAGAGAGAGAGAGTTCTAGCCCGATTCCTCTCTTTGCTTTTATCTTTTAGAGTTCTTCTTCGAAAAAACCCTAACTTTCTCCTTTCAAGAAATGGCTCCCAAGACTCCTCGCGGCGGTACTGGCAAGGGACGAGGCAAAGGGAAAGAACCTGTAGAGGCTGCTGCGGCTGATGTTCCCCGTCCACCTGTTGACGTTCGGCCATCGGTAGTTGGTGAGTTTCATCATCCCGTTCCTGTATCATACATACGCCGACGCGCATGGACCTTGAGTCCTGATGATGCGCCGAGGCTCCATTGCTGACGCACATGGGTTTAAGCCCTGAAGATGCGTCGAAGCTCCACTGCTAACGCATATGGGTTTAAGCCCTGAGGATGCGCCGAAGCTTTACTGCTGACGCGCATGGGTTTAAGCCCTGAAGATGCGCCGAAGCTTTACTACTGACGCGCATGGGTTTAAGCCCAGATGATGCGCCGAAGCTCCTTATTAGATGTGCATGAGCCTGATGCGCTCTTGATGAGAACGAGGCTCAGATTCTTTTGTTATTTGTAACATCGCTGAATCTTTGCCTTCTTTGTTGAACACCAGTGTCGATGACTGTCCCACTCTTGAATAAAGTGCTTCTGGATGCTGCCCTCTGCCAGATGGGAGTAGATTACGATGAGGAGGTGATAAATCCTGCTCGAGCTGCTATCATGCTGGATCAGCCTCCTGAAAGAATTACTCAAATTCGGGAACAACCGCATGGATTCCTCAAACGGATGATGGATCGTGGTATTTTGAAATCTGCCACTTCTGATAAAGTGACTTTTCTGAAGTCCGAGTTTCTGTTTGGAGACCGCCTTACTTCTATTGAAGTAAAGGTGTTGAAGGTCAAGGAAGATTGGGTTTTTACAGCAAGAGGAGTGCATATGACCGTTAAGCAACTTGAACGTCAATGGCCTTTGACGGCCTTCTGTCGTCTTGCTTCCAAGAGAAGGATGTCTTGGGAATTAACCCCATCCCAGGGAGGAGCGGTAGCAGGTATCCTCAAGATCGACTCTACCTCCGATCAAAGGGATACTTTGGCCGCCGTGCGGTCTGGGCCATCTTTCACCTGGCGGACTCTACGTCCTGGGAGCATTTACAGTAATGTTCCCATCAATACATTTGCTTTCGGCGCTTCGACTTTTGCCAATCGCATGCTGTTGATGAAGCGATCGTACCCGAAAGGTGAATTTCGGGTAGAGGGTTGGTGTCATTATGTTGCCAAATGGGACAAGCTGACACTCTGGATGCTGTCACGGTTTCAAACCGAACTCCAAGAGATGGGGCTGACTGCCGTGATCCGTGCTACTCAGGCAGGTGTTTACATCAACCGACATATGTTCCTCGCGTTCCTGGAGATGTTTAACACCCAGACCGGGACTTTTTTTACCCCGGTGGGGGAGCTGGGACTCGTACTTCATAAAATGTACGAAGTGTCAAGGCTCCCTTAGGGGTCAGAACCTTATGAAGAATATTTTCCGACCAACGAGGAGTTCCAAGTCCTGGGGGACAAAGCTGAAGAG
The DNA here is from genome assembly GCA_029216955.1 of Iris pallida. Classification (NCBI taxonomy): domain Eukaryota; kingdom Viridiplantae; phylum Streptophyta; class Magnoliopsida; order Asparagales; family Iridaceae; genus Iris; species Iris pallida. Next base: position 14,050,444 of record JANAVB010006389.1, on the reverse strand, counting down.
ATGATGGACGTCTTCAAGGAAGTGGCGAGTCATCATTACTATATGCAGAAGAGGGATAAGAGCGGGTCGCAACCTCATGTGACCGCCTGGAGGGATTACGTCTTCAAGCAAGACAAGGCAGATCCCTCTCAATTTACCACTCCGCCAGCGCTTTCCCGTAGCGAAGTACTCTCCGAAATGAGCAGGTTAGGTGAGAAGAATCCCCGAGAAAATGAGGATCATGAGTCGGATGAACGCTCCTATAGCTGTTTCTGGTACCTTACTTATCGGATGTCGTCGAAAGCAGTGTTAGCTGCATATCTGATGGTTGGGCTTCGGGATTACGTCTTCTCGGGCGGGTCAGGCTCCGTAGAGAGGGTGACTCGGAACTTAATCCTGCCAGCAGTGAAGTTGGTTTTTGGCCGACGCCTGGCTCTTCTTCCCGCGATGGTGTGTAACCTGCTGCGAGGTTTACGGGAGTTTACGGGAAACGTGGTTCATGATCGCGGTAGGAATGACAACTTCCCACGTGCCGAACTGCCATTTCACTATCTGATGGGGTGGTTAATTTTACACCATCCAAATGTAATGAGTCCGGGCTCGGAAGAAGATCATAGGGCCGGAGATGCATTCCTTCGCCGTTTTCACCAGAGGAGCTGGTTGCATTCTGGCGTTCCGGTTTACAGGAAGGTTTTATCCCGCCGTCAGGGGTGGGAGATCACCAAAGTAGGTCCTGCCTTTTCGGTTTTTGAGGCCGGTGAAGACTTAATGGATTCGGGTGAAGATGCCACCACTCTGCCTCCAGTGATTGGTGCCTTCCTTTGTAGTTTTGCCATAAGGGGAGCCGATGTCTGAGGCGGCTTTCCCTTGAGGCGTATCTTCAAGGGAGCTTCAGGAGCAGTTGGTGCTTTCCCGGGTAGCTTGATGTTCATGGGAGGCAACTTCTGAGGCAGTTTGCCTTTGAGTTGGATCTTCAAAGGAGCGCCGGGAGTCATCTCAGGCTCCATGTCCGGCTCTGCTGCCGTTTCTGCCTCGTCGTCAGCATCATTGGCTTCCTCTTCGTCAGGTGACTTGTACAAGGAGGAATCGGTGAAATAGGCTTCAACCCCTTTAAAAGGGTCAATGTCCGCAAACTCCGTCCGGATGACGTCGTTGGTGGACACGTACTTCATGCATTGGTGGAGTGTAGATGGAACCACCATGTACTCATGCAGCCATGGACGACCCAACAGAAGGTTGTAGTTGACGTCGGCGTCTACGACATAACAAGTCACCTCGGTTCTGAGGTTACCGATATGGCACTTTAGACGTATCTTGCCCAGTGGCTCACTTTTGCTAGCATTGAAGCCACTGATTGTTATATTGGAAGGCGCCAATCGGTACATTGGGATCCCCAGTATTGAGAGCAACGTCTTCGGAATGATGCTGAGGGAAGACCCCGGATCGATCTGAATTCGCTTCACCTTGACAGAACCGATATACCCTGTATAATACAGCGGCCTGTTGTGTCGGTTGTGCTTGAGCAGCATGTCTTGTTGGGTGAAGGTTATATTGGGGATAACCTCATCCGCACAATGACAGTGCGCACATATAGTTGGAAGATCTTCAGGCTGCTTGACCTGACTGATGAAGGACTCAGCATCCTTCAGGGCTTCACAGAGAGCTTCGCGAGTGTCTTTGGAAAGACGAAGGAGCTCAAACAGAGATAGGCGGGCAGGAGTACTGGCAAGTTGTGCCAGTATGTCAAAGTTGTGGGGCTTGGCTAGCCCCGAAGCATTCTCCTTTCGCAGAGGTCTGTCGAAACGAGCCTCTACATGTTTCTACTTATTGGCTGCTTAGGGCTTAGACGGCCCCTCTTCCTGGGCAGCAGGGATGGTGCAAGGAGGCACCACCTCGACGGCAGCTTCGTCGGGTTAGGCATTCTGTTGTGAACGCGTCTGTACAGGAAGTGCCTCTTCCACAGACGAAGAGACCATACGGCAAGACTTGATCTTCCTGTCCTTAGTTCTGGAGGCAGAGCGTACCTCCGGTTGAGTAACCTCGAAGACGAGATCAGGGTGAACCCATAAGACCTCTCCCCGAGATGTGGTGAGTGGGATGAGTCCACTCACGTTGTCACGAGTAGGTGGTAAGTTAACCACCTCCATTATCGACTTTGGGATGGGGACGACGCCATCTTGGGTTGTAGTTGGCGGCAAGGTGCCGAACTGGAGTGACACCACGTTGGCCGAAACTGTCTTCTCCTCATAATCGACGGAGATAACATCCGCATTGATCATACGCTGGATGTAGTTTTTGAGGACGTAGCAGTCCTTGGTTGGATGTTCGACAAACCGATGGTAGTGACAGTACCTCAAATTGTCCACTTTCCCAACCTCGTCCGGACGCTTCGGGTCCGGCAACTTGATCTTGTCACCCTGCTTCAGTATCTCAAAGAGTTGCAGGGTGTCTTCATCGTTGAACGAATAAACCTCCTTTGGCCGTGGTGCAAGTGGAGGCTTCTGAGTAGGTGCTGATGCACCTTTTGAGGCATTAACAGTCAATGCCTGTTTTCCCTTCGTCTCTCGTCCGAGGTTGTTGGCTGCAGGCCGTTTCTCCTTGTCTTCAAAGGCAGGAAAACTGACTCCCAGAAGACGAGTATTGGCCGCCTTCTTTTCTGCGGCCTCGGCTTCGATGATCAAGGCACTCCAGTCGGGAGAAGGAGTAGAATTGAGCCAGAGTTTGACTGCGGGCAGCATGTTTATGCTACAGGAGGAGAGGAGTGCATGTTCTGGCATGCCCGGGGCAGTCTGAAGCAGGCCTGTCGGAAGCGTTCGATGAATATTCGAGCTGTTTTCTTCTCCTTCTGGCGTATCTCTATGAGAGACGCCATTATCATGTCCTTCCCGTCGTCGTAGAAACGGTCGAGGAAAAGGCTCGTCAAATCATCGAAGGAAGATATAGAATTATCGGGGAGGCTGCAGTACCAGTCGTACGCCACTCCTTTTAGTGCGTCGACAAATATGTTGGTGAGTAGCGCGTCCTCCTTCGGGAGATGTCCCATCTGAGATTGGAAATACGTCAGATAGCGATGCGGAGAGTCCTTTCCGTCGTATGGCGTCAGTGTTTGTGGTTTATATTTGGGAGAATAAACCACTTTATTCCATTCGAAGGGATAAGGTTGGGGGATGCCATCTTTTGGCGCTCCTCTTGTCTCGTCTTGGACTCAAAGCGCTCGCGCAGGTCCCTGATCATCTCAACCACGTCTTCCGTGGAGCTGGGAGTCGGAGAAGGTGGTACTACCTGGAGTTGAGCATTTGAGGGCTCCGACGTCCGAGGGGCTTCGCGACGATCCGTATCCAAGAATACCCGTTGAGGGGGTACACTTGACTCTCCATTGGCCCCTGGGTCGGGACCGGTAGAAGGTGTCCTGGCCAAAGCTGACCGTATCTCAAACACTGCTTGAGTTAGTATTTGCATAGAGGCATAGAGGCTTTTGAGTCCTTCCTCCAAGGTATCCATGCGCTGGACGAGGTCTGGTGGCGGCGCATCCGACTCAGTATCACCTCCAGCCATGTAGACTGTCATGACACGGCTGGAGTCAGATGGCTCAGTTGAGGCTTCGCTTTCAGTCTCACTCTCCTGTAGAGGAGTTGTTGTTCCCCGAGCTTCGTTTTGGCTACCCCCAGCTATGTTCCTGAGGACTGCTTCGTCTTCGAGACTCGGATCTGCAGGGGCTAGACTACCCCCAGCTAAGTTTTGGAGGACCACTTCGTTTTCGGGAGAAGTATCCGTAAGGGCCTGATTACCCCCAGTCATGTCTTGAAGGACTTCTTCATCTTCGAGATGCAGGTCCACAGGGGCTAGACGACCCCCAGCTATGTCGGGGAGGCTGACTTCGCCCTGAGGATGAAGATCCACCCCAGCTGTGCTTTGGAGGACACCCTCGTTTTCGGAAGGAGGATCAACAAGGGCTTGACTACCCCCAGCTTCCTCCAAGATCTTCTTCCTCCCCCGAGTGCCTTCGAACACTCCGGAGGACGAGACGGTTGTCTTGGTTTTCCTCGACTGGCTCTTGGACGAGGAATTGCTAGTCGCCTTTCGGACTGACAAGGAGTTGGAGATTACATTGCATGAAGCAACTTTTAGTTCTGGCTCCTCTTTTGTTGACACTTTCTTTCCGAGATGACGTCGGAGGGGTGTCGATGACTGCAACCGCTGGAACACCGACTGTCTTGGTGGGACTGCTGACTTGTAACAGCAGTTGATGGTGACCACAGCACAAGTGTACCCTGTGAGGGGCACATCGTGCTTGTCAGTCGACTCTCCTGATCGGCGCTTGTGAGTGATCACGTTACACAGATCATTGGAGGAGAGTGCCACCTTCGTACCCCCTTCAGGCGCATGGCAAAGCCAAGCGCCGGGGTGGCCAGGTGAATGCTGTACCCCCTGATCCAACACCAAACAGGTGCTCAGATCAGTAGTGGGGGAACAACATTTAAAGTGACTTGAACGAACCTCAAACGCACAACCAAAGGAGGTACGGGAGTTCAAGACCACTGGGTTTGCCTTACTCGACTTGGTTGCGAACACAACAGATGCGCCCAAGTGAGATAAGGACTTTGAAGGTTGGCTCATTTTTGGCGCAGAAGCACCTGAGTCAACCTTATACAGCTTACTATCAGCAGCGTACATGATTGCGAGCGCATGCTTCTGGCTTGCTGCTGGCATAGCACGTTTGGGACGCATGGCCCGTGCTGCCTTTAACTTCTTCATACTAGCCCGCTGGGGCGCATAGTACTCAGAATCCAAATTCTCCTCGCCACTACAGCGAGTGAGTCTGTCAAAGACAGAGACCTTCTGTGGCGCATCGGAGGTGATGTGCGGGGCATTAGCTGTGCCCCTGCTCCGTCGACGCATCTTCCTCGCTTGAGAGGGAGAGGACAGGGGAATGTGGTCAGTCGTACGTTTCCCCGACAGATGTGCTGCACCGGTGGACGCATCTTGGTTGCTGAAGATGTCAGCAGGAAGGGAAGACTGGATCGGCACATCCCCTTCGGTGGTGGTGCCAGAGGCATCGACCTTGCGCACCCAGACTCGACGAGTCTTCTTCGACTTTGGCAGCCGCTTCGAAGGGCTCGCACTGCCTTCAGAGATGAACTCCTCATACGCCTGTTGATTGAGGCGTACGACCAGCGTCTTGTGGGAGGAGCCCACCTTCACGTCGTCGGATTACAATACAGCTTTCTCGGTAGAGGAGAAAGAGGTCCCCAGCAGAGTCGCCAGCTTGTTTGCCATTAAAATCTTTTGATTGCAAATTTTAATACAAACAGAACAGTGTTACAATATAGGACTTCGACGTAGTCCTAGGAGTACACTTTTGTTTATCTGGGTCCCTTGTGCCGATGGAGCGAGTGGTAATACGTTGACTCCGTTGACGATCTGACGACGGTTATCGGTTCTCTGAAGGTTTGGATTGCTCTGGGTGCTGGAGCTTGCTGAGAGGAGGAAGACGTTGAATGTCTGTATCTGTCTCTCTGGTTGTGCGATGTCTCTATCTGTCTATGTATGTTCGTTTCTGTGTGTGTGTACGAAGGAAATGATCCCTCTATTTATAGTCTGCAGGCTGGCTGCTCATGCGCACACATGTCGGATGCGCCTAGACGCAGGGATGCCACGTGGAGATTGTTGATGGAGGCGCATGGACGATACGCCCTGATTGAGGGGTTAAATTCTTCATACTATTGTTGTGGGCCGGCACGTGGCAGAGAAGAGGATTTTTCGGTTGCTGAGATCTTGGGTGAATCGAGTCAAAGGACACGTGTCATCGGCCCATGGCTCGGAGATCTCGGATTTGGTGTGGAATAATCTGGTAGGATGCACCTGGGATTGGGCGCATGAGGAGACCTTGGCTCGTAACCTTTGGGAGTCACGAGGAATTTGGGGCGCATGGCTTTTGAGGCGCATGCGAGGCTTCGATAGTGACTTTACTTCTGTCTTTTGGGATTAGAGAGAAGTCTAGGATGCATGACTTTTGAGGCGCATGCAGAGCTTTAGTAGTAACTTTACTTCTGTCTTTAGGGATCAGAGAGAAAGTCTGAGACGCATGGCTTTTGAGGCGCATGCAGAACTTTGGACGCATGGATGCAGAGGCGCATGCGAGTGGTTGGGCAGCCACGTGGCTTGTAACCGCCGGAGGAAAGTAATGATGATGCTGACGTTGGCGACGCTTCATTTTCTGAAAAAGCTGTCAACTGTTCAGTCCTCGAGAGGCGTGCTACCAACTCTGTCAGACTTCAGCATTTAATGTTCTTTGACGGGTGAAGGGTTGTCGAGTGGACCCATCGATCGACGTTCCACTAGGCACATGGGGTCGCATGGGGGCGCATGCTTATGAAGTACTTGGTGCTGAGGGGCACGTCTGTGTGATGCGCGGTCTGACCGGCGCATCCGCTCCGCGTGACACGTCTTTTGGTGCGACTGTTACGTTCTTCGAGTGCTTTAAATAGCCGTTTTTGACTTGGCTGAATTCGAAGCGTCTGGTTCATCCATTTAATACAAATTCATTGCACGGCATTCGGAGAGCCATCCACTTGGCGTATAGGTTTGATCTGACCGGCCTATAAATAGTGGCATGGAGAGAGTTTGCTTCTCGTTCTCTCACGTCCTCCCGATGTGAACTTGTTTACTCGAGTGCATTCCGTTGATGAGATGCTCCCGAGGGTAAAGATGCGACACATTGTCTTCATTGATGCACTTGAAGGTGACTGTTACATCCAAAAGTCGGAGTCGAGGGCTTCTGAGGCAGGCGGAAGGTTCCGGTTGCATCCAAAGATCGAGATGTACGAGCTTCGTCTCCGTTATGTGGGAAGAGCCGCAGATCGGAATTGCGGTGCTGCAGCTTTGGGGGCTCTTTCTTCCGTCAGAGCGGGTGTTGCCCATTCTGGTTGTGTTGAAAGCTGCTCCTTTAGCCGCGGTTTCGATTGTGGTCTTCCTTCGCCTTTGGAGGCTCTTTCGAAGCCTCCCCTGGCCACAGGTTGGCTTGCGGTGATCTTCTCTTCCTCAGTTTGGGGAGCTCTTCCTCAAACTAGAGGGTTGATTACCACCCTCGTTCTGCTCAATAAATGCTTCATTAGTCGAAGCATTTAGACGGCGGTGAGCCTGCCTGGAAGGGTGGCACATAACTGAGCTGTTGAAGGGATGCACATAACTGAGGATGTACATAACTGAGCTGCTAAAGGGATGCGCCCGGCTGGGAGCGCATGGTGGGATGCGCCTGACTGAGAGCGCATGATGATATGCGCCTGTTCGAGAGCGCATGATGATGCTGTGCCTGGCTGTAGACTTAGGGTCTTTTCTTTTTGTAGAAGTTCACCTTTGTACAGCCATTTTTAAGACATGTAATAGACTTTTATATGAAATAAAAATCTTCTTTTAATGTCTATATTCTCGTTTTGCTGTGTCAAAGTACTTTGCCTGAACTTCCTGGCGCATGTAGTGTTTGGCGCATAGGATTTCTGATCGTGAAATTTCATGCTTCTACAATCTATGATGTGCCGTATTAGCCCAGCCGTTCATGTATTAGAAGGTATTTCATACACACATAGTGGATCCTATCTTTTCCTTTATCTAGTCTATTATCTTGTTAAGTTCACATGTTGCCAGTTCATATCTTATTAGATCACATCTTGCTAGTTTACTTTTGCCACTTTATATCTCGTTAGTTCATATATTGCTAGTGCTAGTTCATATCCTGATAGTTATTGTCTTGCTAGTTCTTTATAAATTCTTTACCTTTATGGTTCTCGCTTGTTCTAACTTATTTTGGAATAGCAACATTAATTGCAATATGGTTGTACTCTACTCCTTTCCTGACTGGATCATTATTATAGGTGAGGGCGAGTATCTCTAGCACTTCATGTTATGGACCAGTAGTGGGTAGAGCTGACGTCGTTGGTACCGACACTCAGGAGCCATGATCGATCTCTGGAGGGATCTAGACTTACCTTTATGCATGCTTTAGTTTACTTTCTTAGATGGACCAAATTTGTTCCCGGATGGATCTTATTTTATTGTTTTGGATTTTAGTCTCTTTGTCATTGGTTTTGGATATTATTATTTTATTATCTATCATACTCTTATTTCCTTAGTATGTGTCCTTGCTGAGTATGATTTGTGTTTGTGTTCTATTGTATCGGTGGAGGATGTATTGTGTGTACTAGACAGCGCTCTACCACCGATACCGCGACGTAGGCTGGGCTTAGACACGAACTCGTACTCGATTATCCGGGAGCGGGTCGTGACAAGTTTTTATGGTAGCCCATACAGGTCCGTTTTCGCAAAGACTGCGAACTCATGGTAGTACATAAGTTAGTCGTACTACTGCGGGCCTGCGAATAGGATTAGATTTTAAGGACATCCTCCACATGTTTGATTATTGATCTCCACCTTTGACTTTAACCTTTTCTTGATTTGCATCATGCTTGAATCTTTCCGCCGTTTAATGCTTTTCTTTTATTGTAGCTAATGGATTCTCAAGACAGGAATATCGCTTTCTTGAACACCCGAGCAACCGTTGGCGGGTCTTCCACGAATGGAACTCCACCGACTCACAGAGGCCGCTTCACCTACTTAGACGAGACGCCCCAGCCGTAGACTACGAGATTTTGTCGTGATGACATCCCACCACCTCCCAGTTCCCTTCGCCGACTCTGCCACCAGTACGGTTTCCTCCACCAGCACCTTTCCAGCAGCCTACACCCTTCCATCAGCCAGCACCCCTCCAGCATCAAGTACCAGTTCTGCCTCCAGCACCTGCGCTGGACAATGCCACTCTCCTCGAGATTTTCCAGCAACTCATCACTTCCCAAACGAGGCAGGCCGACATCTTCCGTGATACACTGAGAGAGGCCCTTCAGACTAGGGATGCTCCTCCGCTGCGTCCTGAAACTTCCAAGAATTTCATGGACCTTAGGCCCAGGGAATTCAGAAAAATGGAAGGGATCCTCTACGCGGACGACTGGTTGGAGAATGTAGATCACAACCTCCGAATGGCCCGAATTCCTGAAGATATGAATGTCGAGACAGCTAGCATGCAGCTTTACGACATCGCCCGCACGTGGTATAGAGACGAGCCCCGATTCACCGTACCAAACGTGACTTGGGAAGAGTTTAAGGAGCTGTTCAAGACGAAGTTCTACTCCGACGAAGCCAGAGAGGAGTTAGAGAACAAGTTCGAGAGCCTGGAGCAGGGCGACCTCTCCATCGACGAGTACACCGCAGAGTTCTCCCACCTCAGTCGTTTCGCAGATGCCTTGACCCCTGCAGCCAAAGCCAAGAAATTCAGAATAGGGCTTTCATATAAAATTTACATAGCCATCGCCACCAGCCAGGCCACCACATATGAAAGAATCTTGAAAGTTGCACAGGACGTAGAGAAGGAGCTGAAGCGCAAGTAGAAGAGAGATAGAGACGCAAATGGAGGACTTAACAACCAATTGGGATCGGCAAAATGTCCCAATATTTTGGAGAATACTTCACCCCAGCACTATCTCCTGCAGCCTCATTTCCTGTAACAGCAGAATCAGACTTAGGCGATTATTACATGCTCATACTGTCGGGGGCCAGGTCATCATTTTGATCACTATCGCAAAAGGTTAAGATAATATTTATCGTGCGGATCAGCTACGCACCAAGTGAAAGAATGTCCATCATCATTTATTCGTTGAGGCCAAACACCTACTCAGGAAGGACAAGAAGGACTGCAACAGCAAGGACAAGGGCAAGCATTGTAGCTGTGACTCGACCTGAAAGTAGAGGTAAATAAAATAGGTCCTCTTAAAGCCTTCCATAGTTATAATTAGTGTGCATGTTTAGTAGTATGCTAGATTAATTATCTTATATTTTAAACCTTTCCACGATATAGACTGAAAATTATTTTAGATTTTGCCTATAGAAGTTACTTAGTATGGCTTGTTAATTTTGGAGGACAAAAATATTTTTAAGGAGGATAGTATGTGGCATCTGCCACCCTGATTATAATTTAGTGATATATTTTTTTTCATTTTTATTTGCTTAGTTTATGATTATTCTTCAATGATCATAGGATTTGTATCTAAGCCCATAGGTGAATTAGGACCATCTTGTGATCACATGACCTCTAGATAGGATAATTATGCATTTTATAGCTATACTATATTTTATTATTATTTTTAAACATTTTTATATATTTTTAAATATTTATTCTATGAAGATTTATATTTATGAATGACTTTCATAATTTATTTTGAGGCCATTTGTGACTATTTTGAGACCCAGTATTTTTCTTTAGGCTCTATTAGGTTAAATATATTTTTTGTATTTTTCTATAATTTTTTGGAATTATTTTGATTATTAAATATTGGGAAAACCTATTTTCTAGCACTTCTAGAATTTATTTTGCAAGCATGTGAGTAAAGGTTGACTCCAAATATTTTTTTTAGGCTTCATTATGTTATTTTACTTTTTTTTAGAATTTTTCCATATTTTTCAGGCTATTTTTAATATTTATTATAATTTTTTGTAATTAAAATTGCTTTAAAAATTGTTTTCTGGTTATTATAAACCATTTCCCAAAAATAAATTACCCAGTCAGCAAGGCAGGCCCACCCGTCAGCCACCCGCTGAGTGGGGGCGGGCTCGCCTGTCAGTCAGCATAGCGCTGACTCAACATACTTAGGAGCTCGACTCCTTAGCCGACCCCAAGTAGGCTCCTCAAGCAGCATGGCCATCTGCTCGTCCGTTCTTTAGAGCGGGTTGCACGGATGGCCGACACGTGTCGCCTGCAGCTGCCCACCAACTCAGCTGAGCCGCTCTCTTATATATATATATATATATATATATATATATATATATATATATATATATATATATATATATATATTTCGTCGGTTTGTTTTCCAGAAACCCTAAAAAACTTTCTGGCGACTTTTGGAGTTTGATCCCGGTGATTTCCCGACTTCCCGAAGTGATTCCCGCCAACTCTAACGTGCTTTTCATGCTCCATTTTTTTTGTTGGATTCGTATCGAGGTAATCTTTCTGAATATGTAATTTATTTTCGTAGATATTATTCCTAAATTCCTAGAAAATTCGTAGAGTATCGGTTGTCCGAAACTTGACACGTTTGGGTTTTTTCGAGATTTCGGGAGAACCAGAAATCAAAATCATGAACCGTTTGAAGTTTCAGAAAGCTAACACAGATCTCTACGACATATATTTTTTCTAGAAATTATTTCGTTCATCTAGTATTTTAGTTATTCTGTTGAACTCAGAATTGATCGGTTGATCACCGTTTTGGTCACGATTAGCCATAACGGCGATATCATTTGACCAAAGCGTGATTTTGATGCATGGTTAATTCTAGTGCACTCGTGGCACTGAATTCTACCAAGGTGCACTTTCAAAATCTAGAGTTCTCAGCATTTGACTAGATAGTCAATAGTACGCCTCGATTTGCGTGTATTGGTTTCCAAAATTAGAAACATGACTTTTGATAGCCAAACTTGCATGTTTAGGTAATATTTAGATTATTATTAGGTTAAATTAGGTTTTTAGGTGAATTATTCTAGAATTAATTATTATTAGATTAGTAACCCAACTAGCCACTATTCCATGAATTTAGAACTAGAACATTAGAATTGAGTTATGGTTTTCGTGCACGGTTCATGGTACGATATGTGTTATAGGTTGATAGCTTCTAGATCATTCCCCTCATTCTCTACTTATGGCTACGGTTTGTGCAAGGATTCAGGCAAGTACAGTATTACATTATGTTTAGTTCATTATAATGTTTACTCTATCGTTTTCTTGTTTGATATCTTGTTGAGTCATTGCTTGATGTTCATCGAGACACAACTGTGACACCATAGTTATTGTATCCTTCTTAGTGCATCGTTGGCCGTTATTGATTGTTAGAGAGTCGGGAGGGAAAATACTCGGTAAATACGTGAACAAATCCAATTACCGTTACCGAATGATAGCTAAGTCATACACACCCGTATTTGAGTTAGCCGTACCAATTACTGAATGATAGCCATCTATGATGTGCCGTATTAGCCCAGCCGTTCACGTATTAAAAGGTATTTCCTACACACATAGTGGTTCCTATCTTTTCCTTTATGTAGTCTATTATCTTGTTAAGTTCACATCTTGCCATTTCATATCTTGTTAGATCACATCTTGCTAGTTTACTTTTTGCCACTTTATATCTCGTTAGTTCATATCTTGCTAGTGCTAGTTCATATCCTGATAGTTCTTGTCTTGCTAGTTCTTTATATATTCTTTAACTTCATGGTTTCTCGCTTGTTCTAACTTATTTTGGACTAACAACATTAATTGCAATATGGTTGTACTCTGCTCCTTTTCTGACTGGATCATTGTTATAGGTGAGGGCGAGTATCACTAGCACTTCATATTATAGACTAGCAGTGGGTAGAGCTAACGTCGTTGGTACCGACACTCAGGAGCCATGATCGATCTCTGGAGGGATCTAGACTTACCTTTATGCATGCTTTAGTTTACTTTCTTAGAAGGACCGGATTTGTTTCCGGATGGATCTTATTTTATTGTTTTGGATTTTAGTCTCTTTGTCATTGGTTTTGGATATTATTATTTCATTATCTATCATACCTTTATTTCCTTAGTATGTGTCCTTGCTGAGTATGATTTGTGTTTGTGTCATATTGTATCTGTGGAGGTTGTATTGTGTGTACTAGACAGCGCTCTACCGCCGATACCGCAGCATAGGCTGGGCTTGGACACAAACTCGTACTCGGTTATCTGGGAGTGGGTTGTGACATTGTCCTAGTCACCAAGAAGAACGAGAAGATTCAGGTCTATATAGACTTCAGGGATCTCAATTCGGCCTATCCAAAAGACGAGTTCTCCCTCCCGATCACCGACGTGATGATTGACAACCCTTGTGGCTTAGAGCGTATGTCCTCCATGGTTGGTTGTTCGGGCTACAACCAGTTCAAGATATTCCCAGAAGACAAAAAGCATACTTCATTCCGGACTCCAAAAGGGATATACTATTACAAGGTAATGCCCTTCAGGTTGAAGAATACGGGAGCAACATACCAGCGGGCTATGAGCACCATATTCTGTAAATACCTCCAAAAAATGGTAGAATACTATTTTAATGACATTGCCATTAAAAGCAAGAAGAAATTCAGCCATTTGGACGACTTGAGGACGGTGTTCGACTAGATGTGGACACATCGACTAAAGATGCACCCAACAAAGTCTTTCTTGGGAGTCTCCAGTGGCAAGTTTTTGGGCTTCATCGTCACAACCAAGGGTATTCATATTGGCCCTGAGAAAACTAAGGCGATCTTAGACATGACTCCCCCGAAGAATCTTCGTGAGCTTCGAGGCCTACAAGGACGCTTGGCATATATAAGAAGATTTATAGCAAATCTCTTTAGTCGATAGCAACCCTTCACCAAAATCATGAAGAAATGAGTTTCTTATGTTTGGACCGAAGAATGCCAGTGCACGTTCGACGACATCAAAAAGTACCTCACTAGTCCTCTAGTAGTGGTAGCACTGGTCGTGGATAGACGCTATCTACTATACGGCCGAGCCATGGACCATTCCTTCGGTGCTTTGCTAGCCCAGAGAAGCAACGAAGGCCATGAATAGGAAATCTACTATCTTAGCAGGACCATGATTGGTGTCGAACATCGGTATAATCCTGTGGAGAAAGGGTGTCTCGCTCTGCTCTTCGCCATTCAAAAGATGTGTGTAACTCCACCTTCTTGAAATACGGTAGAATTTAATTTTTGTAATTGAATAAAGGATTAGGAATATATTTTACATATTTTAGCATAAGTGGATTTATATTTTTATTTTCATCTGGTTAATTTTCCTTTGGGCTTAATTCTCAAACCCATTATTGGGCCAAGCTACCAGCAGCCCAATTCCTTTGTTCTTTTAAAAACTCATTCAAGTTTGGTTCTTCCTTACTCTTCTAAAGAGTTTCTGGAGAAGTTTTCAAATTGCAACGGCCATGTGCTCTCTCTCTCTCTCTTCTAACAACCTGTCAGAGGGATTTCCCGCGCAAGGTGGCCTCGTTCCTACGCCACTAGCTGGCTATTTAAGGACTCCTCTCCTCTCTGTTGTGGAACAATCCTTCATTCATTTCCTCAACCCATCCTCTTCATTGGTTCTTCGACTCCTGGGAGCAATGGCAATGGCAGCCATGGCAATTCTTCTCCTCAACGATCGAGCTCTTGTCGGAACAAGCTAAATTCCAGTGAGTATTTGGTTTCTGATCAACTTGATATTGTGTTTCCAAATCCTAAATTTCTTCCCTTAATTGGTTGACCATTGTAGGGGAGTCAATTATGATCGATCGTTCTTCCCTCAATCAAGAACGAGATCTATTGGTGAGTTTTCAACCAAATGTTTTAAATCTCGAATTTAGAATCGTTTGATTTCAACAGTGGTTTTTCTAGAACCTTTGCGTGTTAGATCAATGGATCGTTGTTCTTGGATTTAGCTTGGGATTGGATCTGGAAATTATATCAGGTGATTTTGAAGAACATTTATATTTTCTCTGGTCAGGTTCCTAATCGCACAGTGCACCCTATTGATTCGTGTCCCATGTGTTTGTTTTAATGCCTGAGCAGTAATTGGACTAATTCTTGAGTAGCAGAGATTGTGTCCAATCCTTGAATCAACAGTTCTTCAGAACACAATCAGGTAGCTATAATTTCTTCTTGCAAATTAATTTGTCTCCCTATGTTATTTAGTAACTCGTGTGGTGATTTGGGTTCGAATGTAATGCTGCAGGCATCATAATTCATTGATGAGCCTGAGATATATTGCAGGCATCATGATTCTTTGATGAACCTGGGATATATCACAAGCATCATGGTTCAGTGTTTGAACTGATTATTTTGGCATTGTGGTTCAGTATTTGAACTGATTATTTTGGCATTGTGGTTCAGTGTTTGAACTGATTTATTTTGGCTTTGTGGATCAATGATGAACCGAGTTCATTATGGCATTATGATCTATTCCTGAACCTGTTTTATGCAGCACATAATTCCCTGTGTTCCTGGGAATGTGCAATATGGTTCAGCCATATCCTGCTCTAATGTGTGTATTATCAGTGGCTCCATCACTGTCTGGGTAGTGTGGACTTGAGGCTGTGACTGAGCCACTCTTTTCAGTTGGCATTTCTAATTTTCATGTTGATTCAGTGGAATCGAGTACCAATGGGATGAACCTGGGGATTTCCTCAGTGGCTACCTAGCAGCCATTGGGACAAAACTTGGTATTTATGGCTTGGTGATGACTGAAGGGTCAGTCTCAGTCCCTTGGGGATACTTGGTTGGGTTCACATCAGGTTGGGAATTGTTGAGGCCAATTTCAAACAACCTATGATGATTTCAAGCTAGTGAAATCTGAGGTTGTTTAATAAAATTCCTTAAGCATTGGTTTACCATGCATATGATTGAGATTGGTTCCTATTTTGGCATGCTGTATTTGGGAACTTCCTGTCAGCATAATTCCAGTTCAGTTGGGATTGGAAATTCTTATGTGCAGTGTTTGCTGAGCACTGGATTTCCTGTTGGACTTGGGAGAGTAAACCCAGGTTTTGGTTGGACTGTGGAATGGAGGACACTTCATATTTTGATTATTTACTGCTCTCTAGATTTCATTTTGGTTTAGCTTTGATAATGTAGAACCTGGGAACTTGATATTTCAATAGTTTAGAAGAGTTTAATTGACTTGTTGAAGCCATTAAGTTAATTGTCTAGCTTAAATTATTAGACTGAATATTACCTCCTCTTATGAGAGTATTTCCCCTGGTTTTGATATGAGCTTTCACATAGACTCTAAAAATGTAATTCCATAGGACTGATATATATATTCTTGTGGCATTGATATGTAATCCTATGAAATTGATACGAGATTGCATATGCCTGATATCATCATTAGTGTGATATCCTCCTTAGTCTTCTGTTCAGGACTTTTAGTCTAATTTTGTTTAACAGTAATGTTGTGTAATATTCACTGGGATGTGGGTTAGGAAGGAATGGTTTAAGTTCTAACAGCCTTGATTTCCTTTAAAACCTGGATGTAGCATGGTTCTTATAGACTATAACCAGGAGTGATTAATTTTGGCACATGGTTTAAGGAGCAGTGACTTGCATTCAATCCCTTGTTTTGAATACATGTCAACCCAAGTTCAGCTTGAGATTGATTTTCTTTTCTATCAATAAATCAGTGGACTTCACTGTTCCATATTTTTGAATATTAAGGATGCATTAGTCATTCTCAGGACTGGGTTTACAACTTGATAATGATTTGTTCATTTCTATTGGGACTGAACATGTTCTAGTTCAGGACTAAGTATCCAACCCTGCTCGAATGAGAACTGAACCATTGTCCAGTGAATCAAGTGGTACTGGATAAGATGGGACTGGTGTTGAGTTCTTGATCAGGACTATTACTGTCCAGAACTCGGGAAAAACTTGGGGAATCACTCCATCTTTTAAACCTGAAATCCTATCTAGGTACTGGCTCAATTATTACTGGATTGATAGATGAGGGTGGTGTGTCTGATGTATCAGTTTATGTTGGTGGCAAATTCTATTTATTTGTACTGACAGATAAGAATTGATACTGACTTTGTTCTCCTTAACACTGTTACATGTGAGCCTTACTCTGTTTCAGTAATAACTGGTGGGTGTTCAAAGTTTATATCTTCATTTCGAAATTTTTTAAAGGAAATGTGAAGTCAAGATCAGTTGTAGATTAACTTTCATGCTATTGCTAACCTTGAACTTGACTATGCCTGAATTCATGTCATTGGGTTGGTCTTATAAGATCAGAAGCTATTCCTTGTCTTGAGGATTAGAACCTGAGAGTTTCTTTGCAAAACCAAATCATGTATTATTATTTTGGGGAACCAAGCCAGATGTCAAGGTTCCTGTTTTATAACAAGATCCTAATATGTTATTGGGTTCCAAACAAGTTCAATTTTAGGAAATTTCATTCATTGAGATAAGATTAATTACTCTACTTTTTACTTAAGTATTTGAGGGTTTAAATAGTACTAATAGAATCAACTCCTAACTAATGTATTAGTCTTACTACTAAGTCTTGTAAATACCATATCATGTATTTAGCTTTATTTAAGCTCTTGCTAGTCTATGATATAGTGAGTAATATTGATACCCTGTAGGAAACCATAGCAATTAAGGTTTATATTAGGAATAATTTGTGAATAGAATCTTTTGATAAACCAATTAGAATTAGCTGTTTATTAACCAACTTGTATACATCATTATTATATTACAGGAGGATATCTAGCTCTTTTGCCTACTTGTACTTCCTGGAGCAAGGCAAGTACACTCTACGGCTTTGTACTTTACATTATCTTCCCTGTACTTCCTTGAGTGACACAATTGCAACACGTCATGTACTTTCTGGTGCTCTTGTTCTCTTGTGCTTATTACTTGTATCCGGGGAGGGGAAATATACTATCTATGTGACCAATCCCAAGTAACAACTCAGGTGTGTTTTAGCTTAGACCCCGCATCGTGCACGCGGGTCCTAAGTCACCATTCATGTGCTTTCAGGTGCTTTCAGGTGCTTACCCTAGCCGGTCACATAGTTAGTTATATTTCAAATGTATTACACACATGTTCAGGAGATTTCCTTGTACTTATTTCCTGTGATATCATGTTCTTTCAGGTGCTTACATATCATGTTCATTCATGCTCTTACATTAATGTTCTTTCATGTACTTTACCCTGTTCTTCATGTACTTATTCACCTGTATTTTCCTGTACTTTCCATGTTCCCTTGTACTTCATTTCATGATGTCTTGTTCATTACCTAGAATTGTACTTGCTCCGCTCCTGACTGGATATGTTATGATAGGTGAGATGGAAGCTTTGTGTGACACCTACTATGGACAGGATACTGCCTTCCCTACTGAGCCAGCTGGAGCTGCTTGTGACCTAGAGACTGCAGAGGCCTAGTTTCATTTAGTTTTCCATTTATCTTCCATGTATTGAGACTAGCAGACTCTTATAGTTGAATTGTAATAAATTCAGATATTGTATCTCTTTTCTGGTTGGGACACATTATATAGTTGCTGTGATTCTATACTTTCATGTTTATCTGGTTAGTTTCCCTAGCTTGGTACAGCTTACTTCATTGTGTCTAACAATGAAGGCTGGGCGTGTCCGACTCGTGTCCGATTATTCGGGAGCGGGTCGTGACATGTTTTTAGTGGTGGCCCATACAGGTCCATCCTAATGGTACCTAGGACTTAGCGTACTATTGGGGGACTTGATTTACACTAGGGAAACTTGATCACAGCATAGGAAAATCGAGAAATAAGGGTATATCAGGTATATCAGGTGTATCAGGTATTTTGATATTCTATAAACACTTGTTGTATGTAGGTCTAGGTTATTTTAACAGTTTTCTGTTTTGCAGATAGTTCAAAAGCATGCGACACCAGAACTGTCAATTCACCTGCACTTGACGTTTTCGAGCTTCCACTACCTTCTACCACTCTACTATCCCCATGGGTAGTACGTAGTTGACGGAGACGTTTGAAGAGTCCCTTGACAACCAGAGGAAGCAGGCCATCCTTTCCAAGTCAGACTTGTGGATACACTCTCCGAGCCAGGAAGGACTTCTGATTTCCAGACGTTCAGACACTTGGACTTTTCCGACACCAAGCGCATATCTTGCACCAGAGAGCCGATCGAGAACCTGAAGCCGCCACTGAAGATCATCCCAGCATGTGAGGATCCGACTTCTCTGAAGATTAGAGCCACCAGCCTGGAGATTCAGAATGTAACACAGACAATGGAACGAAACCGGAAGCTGAAGCTCATGAAAGACATGAAGATTTATGACAAAGACAACAACTACCCTGGACCCGCAAAGCGTCACAACACTCAGTCAGCATTTCTTCGGTCACACCACCAGTCGCATCATTAAGAGCAGATCTCAGCAGCCAGCACGCCAGCAGCCATATATTCCTGCCAGAGCCCTGCACTTCAGCCCCAGCGGGAGATCCAGATTCAGATCCAGCCGACGATCATTTACAATTTTTGCCACCTCTCAGGATGCCACTATGAAGAGTGCCGCAAAAGACGGAGGCTATACTACGGATCGCCTGCCCACCAAGTCAAGACTGCTGGAAAACATTGATCACACTGTCCGAAAACAAGCGCGAGGAGCATCAGACTACTGCAAAAGGGAACCACCTTCTCAGAATCAGCAAACACATGGAGCACTGCCGCAAGGATCAGCCTATATCAGAACAGCTGAAGAATTGAAGTGATTCCAGTCCCGGAGAAACACTGAAGATAGATTGAAGACAGAAGATTTCTTTTGCATGGTTGGAAAAACCATGTATCTTGATTAGTAATCTAGTTTTCCCTTAAATTCCTCCTAACACATTGATCATTTCTTGAAACTTCTTGTTCCTATTTTGGAACCTTGATTGGTGTCCAAAACTTATTTCAAGATACTGTTTCATATTCGACAAACTTGTTTTAGACCCACAATTCGATATTTGTTTGAAATCTATTATTCGATACCATTTGCACATTCATTTATGACCTTGTTTCCTAGTGATGGCTCCTATTTGTAAATTTTGTTCTTTTATCAAACTTCGTGTTAATTAAGATTTAATTCCTACTCGAGACTTATTTCGAAACCCTGTTCCTCATTCGAAGTATTATTTGTGCTTCGTCCTATTTAGGACATTGTTGAGGATACCTTTGAGGGTTTTGAAGATTTCGTTTCTTATTCGAGACTTGTTTCCTCATTCATGACTTTGATTTTCTAGTCGAGAGTTGCTGGCCCACTATTTTTGTTTCGATCTTGCTTCCTATCCAAGATTTTGCTTGTTTTATGGATACTTGTTCTTACTCGTTTATTGATATTCTGTTTGCTAATCGAACTTGTACTATTCAGAATTATTCCTACTTGAAATATCATTCTGAAACCTTGTTTGAACCTTCGCTTCTATTGATGCTTGTTTTGAGATTCTATTTCCCATTCTTGACTTTATTTGAGACTTGTTCTCTATTTACGATTTTGTTGTTGAGATTCGCTTGTTTCATGTTTACAATCCAATACCTTGTCTCCTATTAGAACCTGTTTTCTAGTCACTATTCTAAACCTTGTTTCCTCGTTAAGATTTTCTATTTTGAGATTTTATTTCCTAATCACGACCTTGTTGATACTTGATTTTTCGCTGTATACCTTATTAGGGAATTCGTTTCAATTCAAGCTTTGCTCGAGATTTCATTTTTATTCGAGATTTTATTGAAACTTATTTCTAGTGCGGAATTTTATTTCTTATTTTGAAACTTGTCTTCTATCTGATACCTTGCCTCAGTTCATCCTTCGAGACTCTGTTATCCTTTCGGGATAACATTCCATATGTGGAATTTTGTTACCATTCCAGAGATCAGTTGATATTCCGTCATAATTTGAAACTTCGTCCTGTCTGAAATTTTAAATCTCCCTGGCTGCCCTTTTGTACTCACTGATTGGATCTCTTGTCATTTTTAGTACCTAATAAACTCATGTATTCTAACAGTCAGGTAATTTCACCATTTCCGTGACTTTGACTATAGAAATTCATTTTGAATTCCTTAAAACTCTTTTGAAATTCCTAGGGATAAAGTCGAGAGGCTATTCGATGACCTACTATGGCATGACAGTTGTGCGCTTCAGCCATTAGCTGGATTATGGAGACTGAGGGTTCACTGCACCCAGTAGCGCACTGGCGAGGCAGGAAATCTAAGTTGAAGTGATTTCAGACACCCATAGGTTTTCAAGGATTGCCGAGATTTGTCATATTCTTCATATCTTGATCTCTTGGGTTGTTTCGTCAATGATTGTTGGAAAATGGATAAGGTTGATAGAGTATTTGGAGACATATTGTTATTTGAGTCACGGAGCCGAAAGTCCACTGCAGTCAGATACATACTGGCGGGGTAGGGATTCTAAGCAAAGTGATTGCAGATACCAATATGTTCTTGGATATTCTGGAGACTATAATCCCTTTTCATATGATTATTGTTTTCGAAAATCACAAATCCTTGCATGTTCACCCTGATTTGATACTGTATCTCCTGAGTATTTCGTACGTTCCTCAAATCAACCCTTGCTAATTACCTTCTAGTATTGTATCATTAGATCATTGATTTTCTCAAATTATACATTGCCAGATTTTGATTCCATACTTCGTTTGTGTCTTGTCTAAATTTTGATCTTAAATCATGTCTGACCATGATTTTCCTATCTTGTGCTAGCCACCTGTGTTAAACTATCGATTTTTGATCATACTTAATATTTGTGTCTTCATGATGTTGCTCCTCTAAGTTGTAATTGAAATTCCTTCCACTTCGTGACTATTTGATCCTCGATCCTTGTCAAAGCATGATATCCCAAACTTCTTATGTGTACTTGGACTCAAGGCTCAGAGCGTCATGGATCGGCAGAAGCACTGGGCGGACAGCAGCAGACGGCCACTTGAGTTCGAGATTGGAGACAGAGTGTTCCTGAAGATCTCACCGACCAGAGGCGTCATTCGGTTCGGCAGAGGCGGGAAGCTCAGTCTGAGATTCATCGGACCATTCGACGTGACGGCACGGATTGGCGAGGTGGCATACCGACTAGCACTCCCAGCTAGCTTGGAGGGAGTGCACGATGTTTTCCATGTATCCCAGCTTCGACGATACGTTCCAGACCCGAGCCATGTGGTGGACTATTCCGAGCTGGAGGTGGGCCCGAGATTGACTTACGAGGAGCAGCCAGTAGAGATCTTGGACCGAAGGGAGAAGCATCTGCGAAACCAGACCATTCCTCTTGTCCGCGTCATGTGGAGACACCACTCTCCAGGAGAGTCCACATGGGAGCGTGAGGATGAGATGCGTGAGCAATATCCTAGTTTGTTCACTTGAGTGCTTGTGTTGTATATTTTTTTTTTTTGAATTCAATAAACAACCCTTTGGATTCACTATTATTGTTTATCTGTGTCTACCTTCCAATTTCGAGGACGAAATTTTTCAAGGGGGGAGATTTGTAACTCCACCTTCTTGAAATACGGTAGAATTTAATTTTTGTAATTGAATAAAGGATTAGGAATATATTTTACATATTTTAGCATAAGTGGATTTATATTTTTATTTTCATCTGGTTAATTTTCCTTTGGGCTTAATTCTCAAACCCATTATTGGGCCAAGCTACCAGCAGCCCAATTCCTTTGTTCTTTTAAAAACTCATTCAAGTTTGGTTCTTCCTCACTCTTCTAAAGAGTTTCTGGAGAAGTTTTCAAATTACAACGGCCATGTTCTCTCTCTCTCTCTCTCTTCTAACAACCTGTCAGAGGGATTTCCCGCGCAAGGTGGCCTCGTTCCCACGCCACTAGCTGGCTATTTAAGGACTCCTCTCCTCTCTGTTGTGGAACAATCCTTCATTCATTTCCTCAACCCATCCTCTTCATTGGTTCTTCGACTCCTGGGAGCAATGGCAATGGCAGCCATGGTAATTCTTCTCCTCAACGATCGAGCTCTTGTCGGAACAAGCTAAATTCCAGTGAGTATTTGGTTTCTGATCAACTTGATATTGTGTTTCCAAATCCTAAATTTGTTCCCTTAATTGGTCGACCATTGTAGGGGAGTCAATTGTGATCGATCGTTCTTCCCTCAATCAAGAACGAGATCTATTGGTGAGTTTTCAACCAAATGTTTTAAATCTCGAATTTAGAATCGTTTGATTTCAACAGTGGTTTTTTTAGAACCTTTGCGTATTAGATCAATGGATCGTTGTTCTTGGATTTAGCTTGGGATTGGATCTGGAAATTATATCAGGTGATTTTGAAGAACATTTATATTTTCTCTGGTCAGGTTCCTAATCGCACAGTGCACCCTATTGATTCGTGTCCCATGTGTTTGTTTTAATGCCTGAGCAGTAATTAGACTAATTCTTGAGTAGCAGAGATTGTGTCCAATCCTTGAATCAACAGTTCTTCAGGACACAATCAGGTAGCTATAATTTCTTCTTGCAAATTAATTTGTCTCCCTATGTTATTTAGTAACTCGTGTGGTGATTTAGGTTCGAATGTAATGCTGCAGGCATCATAATTCATTGATGAGCCTGAGATATATTGCAGGCATCATGATTCTTTGATGAACCTGGGATATATCACAAGCATCATGGTTCAGTGTTTGAACTGATTATTTTGGCATTGTGGTTCAGTGTTTGAACTGATTATTTTGGCATTGTGGTTCAGTGTTTGAACTGATTTATTTTGGCTTTGTGGATCAATGATGAACCGAGTTCATTGTGGCATTATGATCTATTCCTGAACCTGTTTTATGCAGCACATAATTCCCTGTGTTCCTGGGAATGTGCAATATGGTTCAGCCATATCCTGCTCTAATGTGTGTATTATCAGTGGCTCCATCACTGTCTGGGTAGTGTGGACTTGAGGCTGTGACTGAGCCACTCTTTTCAGTTGGCATTTCTAATTTTCATGTTGATTCAGTGGAATCGAGTGCCAATGGGATGAACCTGGGGATTTTCTCAGTGGCTACCTAGCAGCCATTGGGACAAAACTTGGTATTTATGGCTTGGTGATGACTGAAGGGTCAGTCTCAGTCCCTTGGGGATACTTGGTTGGGTTCACATCAGGTTGGGAATTGTTGAGGCCAATTTCAAACAACCTATGATGATTTCAAGCTAGTAAAATTTGAGGTTGTTTAATAAAATTCCTTAAGCATTGGTTTACCATGCATATGATTGAGATTGGTTCCTATTTTGGCATGCTGCATTTGGGAACTTCCTGTCAGCATAATTCCAGTTCAGTTGGGATTGGAAATTCTTATGTACAGTGTTTGCTGAGCACTGGATTTCCTGTTGGACTTGGGAGAGTAAACCCAGGTTTTGGTTGGACTGTGGAATGGAGGACACTTCATATTTTGATTATTTACTGCTCTCTAGATTTCATTTTGGTTTAGCTTTGATAATGTAGAACCTGGGAACTTGATATTTCATTGGTTTAGAAGAGTTTAATTGACTTGTTGAAGCCATTAAGTTAATTGTCTAGCCTAAATTATTAGACTGAATATTACCTCCTCTGATGAGAGTATTTCCCCTGGTTTTGATATGAGCTTTCACATAGACTCTAAAAATGTAATTCCATAGGACTGATATATATATTCTTGTGGCATTGATATGTAATCCTATGAAATTGATACGAGATTGCATATGCCTGATATCATCATTAGTGTGATATCCTCCTTAGTCTTCTGTTCAGGAGTTTTAGTCTAATTTTGTTTAACAGTAATGTTGTGTAATATTCACTGGGATGTGGGTTAGGAAGGAATGGTTTAAGTTCTAACAGCCTTGATTTCCTTTAAAACCTGGATGTAGCATGGTTCTTATAGACTATAACCAGGAGTGATTAATTTTGGCACATGGTTTAAGGAGCAGTGACTTGCATTCAATCCCTTGTTTTGAATACATGTCAACCCAAGTTCATCTTGAGATTGATTTTCTTTTCTATCAATGAATCAGTGGACTTCACTGTTCCATATTTTTGAATATTAAGGATGCATTAGTCATTCTCAGGACTGGGTTTACAACTTGATAATGATTTGTTCATTTTTATTGGGACTGAACATGTTCTAGTTCAGGACTAAGTATCCAACCCTGCTCGAATGAGAACTGAACCATTGTCCAGTGAATCAAGTGGTACTGGATAAGATGGGACTGGTGTTGAGTTCTTGATCAGGACTATTACTGTCCAGAACTCAGGAAAAACTTGGGGAATCACTCCATCTTTTAAGCCTGAAATCCTATCTAGGTACTGGCTCAATTATTACTGGATTGATAGATGAGGGTGGTGTGTCTGATGTATCAGTTTATGTTGGTGGCAAATTCTATTTATTTGCACTGACAGATAAGAATTGATACTGACTTTGTTCTCCTTAACACTGTTACATGTGAGCATTACTCTGTTTCAGTAATAACTGGTGGGTGTTCAAAGTTTATATCTTCATTTCGAAATTTTTTAAAGGAAATGTGAAGTCAAGATCAGTTGTAGATTAACTTTCATGCTATTGCTAACCTTGAACTTGACTATGCCTGAATTCATGTCATTGGGTTGGTCTTATAAGATCAGAAGCTATTCCTTGTCTTGAGGATTAGAACCTGAGAGTTTCTTTGCAAAACCAAATCATGTATTGTTATTTTGGGGAACCAAGCCAGATGTCAAGGTTCCTGTTTTATAACAAGATCCTAATATGTTATTGGGTTCCAAACAAGTTCAATTTTAGGAAATTTCATTCATTGAGATAAGATTAATTACTCTACTTTTTACTTAAGTATTTGAGGGTTTAAATAGTACTAATAGAATCAACTCCTAACTAATGTATTAGTCTTACTACTAAGTCTTGTAAATACCATATCATGTATTTAGCTTTATTTAAGCTCTTGCTAGTCTATGATATAGTGAGTAATATTGATACCCTGTAGGAAACCATAGCAATTAAGGTTTATATTAGGAATAATTTGTGAATAGAATCTTTTGATAAACCAATTAGAATTAGCTGTTTATTAACCAAGTTGTACACATCATTATTACATTACAGGAGGATATCTAGCTCTTTTGCCTACTTGTACTTCCTGGAGCAAGGCAAGTACACTCTACGGTTTTGTACTTTACATTATCTTCCCTGTACTTCCTTGAGTGACACAATTGCAACACGTCATGTACTTTCTGGTGCTCTTGTTATCTTGTGCTTATTACTTGTATCCGGGGAGGGGAAATATACTATCTATGTGACCAATCCCAAGTAACAACTCAGGTGTGTTTTAGCTTAGACCCCGCATCGTGCACGCGGTTCCTAAGTCACCATTCATGTGCTTTCAGGTGCTTTCAGGTGCTTACCCTAGCCTGTCACATAGTTAGTTATATTTCAAATGTATTACACACATGTTCAGGAGATTTCTTTGTACTTATTTCCTGTGATATCATGTTCTTTCAGGTGCTTACATATCATGTTCATTCATGCTCTTACATTAATGTTCTTTCATGTACTTTACCTTGTTCTTCATGTACTTATTCACCTGTATTTTCCTGTACTTTCTATGTTCCCTTGTACTTTATTTCATGATGTCTTGTTCATTACCTAGAATTGTACTTGCTCCGCTCCTGACTGGATATGTTATGATAGGTGAGATGGAAGCTTTGTGTGACACCTACTATGGACAGGATACTGCCTTCCCTACTGAGCCAGCTGGAGCTGCTTGTGACCTAGAGGCTGCAGAGGCCTAGTTTCATTTAGTTTTCCATTTATCTTCCATGTATTGAGACTAGCAGACTCTTATAGTTGAATTGTAATAAATTTAGATATTGTATCTCTTTTCTGGTTGGGACACATTATATAGTTGCTGTGATTCTATACTTTCATGTTTATCTGGTTAGTTTCCCTAGCTTGGTACAGCTTACTTCATTGTGTCTAACAATGAAGGCTGGGCGTGTCCGACTCGTGTCCGATTATTCGGGAGCGGGTCGTGACAATGTGCCATTATGTAGATGGACAGACAATCCACGTCATCTAAGGAGTCAACCCCCTCAGAGTCGTCATGACTAAGCCAGGGGCTTTAAACTCGCAATTAGCCACATGGGCGATACTTTTGACCTTATGACATGGTGTTTACCCACAAAAGATAGTCAAAGGCCAAGCATTGTCTGACTTCTTGGCGGCACACCCTGTGCCAGAGACATCAAAGCTCTACGACGATATTTTTGATGAAGTCCTAGAGTCCAATGCCATCTTACGAAACTCTGTTTGGTGCATGTCCTTTGACGGTGCCTCAAGAACAGGACCGAAGGGCGAGATAATCGCAAGGGTCAGAGTCGTTCTCATTACTTTCGACGGCTTAGTCATCCACCATTCATATTCTCTCATGGAGTCATGCACCAATATTGTTGCTGAGTATAACGCTCTCATCATCGGGCTCCAGCTCGCTAAAGAGTTAGGGGTTGGCTGCATCGAGGCCTATGGCGACTCAAAATTGATTATCAACCAGGTTCGAGGACAATACAAGGTCCGACATGAAGATCTGGTTTCTTACCACCAGGCAGCAATTAATATCATTTCTACCTTCATAGGGTTCTTTATAGAACATGTACCTCGGTTGTAAAACTTGGAGGCCGACGCACTCACTGGCCTCGTCGTTTCTCTGACAGCTCCTACTGGAACCCAATATATCGCCACGGTGATGGATCAAGAGCTGGTTTGCCCGAAGAAAAATCTACATATGTGTCTAAATTATTCAATACAATTAGACACTAATGTTGACATTCGAGATTGGTGATTCCCGTTCATAGACTATGCAGAATACGGAGTCCTACCCGAAGACTCGAAGGAAGCTACTTCTGTCAAGAGACACTCTCTCCAGTTCTTTTACGACACGGCTTCCAAAAACTGCTTCATCGTTCATACGACGGGTTTCTCCTACGATGTTTATCCAAGACAAGTGCAAGAAGCACTCCGAGAAGCACACGATGGCACCGGTGGGGCTCACTGGCCTGGTCATAGGATACAGGATCGATTGCGTCGCATGGGTTAACACTGGACCACCATAATGGCAAACGCTGTAGATTATTCATAGAAGTGCCTGGTATGTCAGTTGCATGCTGACTTCATCCATCAACCTTTTGGGCCGATTAGCCCACCGTCCTCCAAAGGACACCGGTTCATCCTCGCCATCACCGACTACTTTTCTAAGTGGGTGTAAGCAGTACCTCTGGCTGAGGTGAAAACCTCGAACGTGATTAAATTTTTTAAACATCATGTCATATACTGCTTCGGAGTTCCCAAGAGGGTTATCCACGACAATGGTCCTCATTTCATGAGCTATGCATTCCATCAGTTCTGTGATAAGAATTGGATACAGAATATGGCATCAACGGTTGACAATCCTGCAACAAATGGACTAGCTGAAGCATTCAACAAGACTGTTGTCAATCTGCTCAAGAAAGTCGTATCTTCTAATAAGCGCGACTGGAATAAAAAGCTAGGTGAATGTCTTTGGGCTTACCGTACGACTGTCCGGAATCCCACGGGCAACACACCATTTTTTTTATCTATGGGAGCGAGGCGATGCTCCCTCTGAAGATCCAAATCTCGTCTTTACGGGTAGCCATCACCAACCAGCTGACTGACGAAGACAATCAACGTCGGTGGCTACAAGAGTTAGAAGCGTGGGACGAGAAGCGTTTGCTATCTCAACAACGGATCGAGCTCTATCAAGCTCGGATTTTAAGGGCCTTCAACAAAAAGGCCCGAGAAAGAGCACTCCAAGTGGGTGACCTCCTCTTATCAGTTCGAAGACCCATAGTGATGACTCACAAGACGGCTGGGAAGTTCGAGCCCAAGTAGGAAGGACCGTTCGTCATGGAGACGGTCTACTCCAATGGTGCCTACCGACAGGCCAAACCCAACGACGACTTGCTAATGATGCCAATCAATGGCAACATCGTGAAGAAAAACTATGTCTAAGGTCCAAACCGGCATATATTTCTACAACCCCCGTGGATATTCATGAATTCTATTAACGAGTTCATCCCTCTCATATTCCCCCAGTAGAGAAAATATTTCACGTCTACATAACCTCTGAGTTGTTTTTCTACCTCCAAAAATTCCTTATTTACCATGTCCATATTGCCTCTAAGTAAACACCTCTTCCATGACAAACCCCATGATTGTCATAATTATCTATAGAATATTTCACATCCATATCACCTCTAAGTCGTTCTATACACCCGTAGAGTCTACCCTTGCCATGTCCATATTATCTCCGAGTAAGGAAGATCCTACCACCAAAAATTATGTGTTTACCATGTTCATATAACCTCTGAGTAAAATGCACCCTATCCCTAGCGAAATTATCTCCATCCCCTCACGTCATACTACCTCTGAGAGAATTCTCTTGTATAAAAGAGTCCACAGCAAAAAGACAAGCAAAGAAACAAAGCCAAAAAATTTATTAATAAAATAGAAAGGTTTTTCTTTCTTTTGCTACAAGAAGAGTCTCTCGAAAAGCGAGAGACAAAAAGAAAAAAAGACATCAGTATTGTGACAACTGATGCAGGAGTTCTTCTAGTCGACTCCTCTGTTTGCCATGAAATATAAAAGTACAGAACGATTATCGGAGGATCGAACTTTTACTTCACGTTACAAACTCGCTTGTACAAAGAAAGCCTAGGGACGAAAACCTAGGTACAGCAGTCTAAGTACAATTGTTTATTTTAGATTCTGGGGGGTGACGATAGAGGCTCGGGAAGGCGACGGCAGCCCTGCCTTACTCCTTGGACGATCGGTATGCAACCTTGGCTCCTTGTGAAAAGATGGTTGGCGTTGACGAAGAAATGCTCTTCTTGCTCCTTTGTTGCTCTTCAGGCTTCTCTCTCTCTCTCTCTCTCTGTGTATTCTTTTTCTCTGACTATCGGGGAGTCTCTTTGTATATATGTATTTTTCTCTCTGAAATTGTATATCTTACAAGGGAATGGCACCTTGCTATTTATAATAGTGGGATCTGATCATTAGGGTTGTCAATGATTGGCTCTTGGAGATGGCGGCAGCTTGGAGATTGGTCCATCTTGGCCATTCGTTTTAATTATGATGAATCTGGGCCATTAAGTATAGATTACACCAAATCCTATGAGCAATTAATGCTGATTGGAATAAATTTTCCTTATATTGATCTTCTGATATCTGCGAATAAATCAGATCTATCCTTCTGCCACGTGTCCCAGATTTATTGGGATCTGACCCAATTTTTAATGGCAACAAATCCGAGGAATTAATCGGTTTAGGACACGTGTCCTAGGAGCTGCTGGAGGGATCTGGACCGCATGACTAGTGAGCCACATATGAATGTGAGCCGCATATGGTTAAGCCCACGTGTCAGGGCTGCGTGGGCAGTGGCCCTCACTTGAGTCCTCTAGCCGCAGAAGAGTATTCTTTGTGGGTCGCATAGGTATATGTCCGCCTGGGCCGCATGGACATGATCTTCTTGAACCGCATGAGAAGTCCTCGCTCGAGCCGCATGAGACTTTCATGGCCTGAGCCGCATGGACATGATCTTCTTGAGCCGCATGGAAAGTCCTTTGCCCGAGCCGCATGAGGCTTCTACAGTCTGAGCCGCATAGGATTTTATCTGAGCCGCATGAGAAGCGAGCCGCATACGAATGCCCACGTGGCGAGGCCACGTGGCATTTTTTGTGGCTCTCAGGGAATTTGTGTCAGAGATTTCTTTTCTCTTCTCCAGAGATTCATCATTATGACAGCGTCATAATTACCTGCTTTTGTGTCAGGGCTGTCAACTTTTCAGAGGGGTCAGCCGTCGTAGCAATTAATGCAGCATGGGTCGGGGGGGAGCACTATCCGGCCACGTGTCCTCTGAGCCGCATGAAATGCCTTGAGCCGCATAGCCCCCCTATGCCGTATGATTCTATGAGCCGCATGAGTCCTCTGAGCCGCATGGATCTTTTCTGGCCGCATAAATCATTTCCTTTAGTATTTTCCATGCTTCTACAGGACCCCCTTCAAAGTTTTTAATTTGTAAAATTAAAATACTTTGAATAAGAAGCATGGCAGGGTTCCTCTAGCCGCATATGGAATTTTGTCCGCATGGATATCTTGGCCGCAGGGGATTTTCGAGCCGCATGGCCATTCTAATCGCATATACCCTTTGTCACGTCATTATGTCATGCGTGTAGATCTTTTTGGGACAGGATCCCAAGAGCTCAGTCTTTAAATGGTTGGTTTGGCTCGATAGCCGAAGAGTCGCTCGCGTTTGCACGAGGCGTCGGTCCATAGTTTTCTGTTTATAAATAGAAGGGCATTTAGACAGTCTTCTCTCTTAGGCTCTTTTTGACTCAGATTTTTGTCGTATTTTCTTCCTCTGATCATCAGACAATAATGGCACCCAGGGCTTCTAAGGCTGTGAAGAAGGCTGTGGCGAGGAGTAAGAAATCGGCTTCGCCCTCAACTGTCGCGCCCCCCGTTCGTCTTGACGTTCATATTGCCATCGAAGGTAAGGATTAGGTAGTCGATTTGAAACCCTAACAGAGCCTACTTTACTGCATACTCCAGACTTTGACGTGAACTTCTCAAACTACACGGTCCGCATACTCGTCCCATGACTGAGCCGCATGAGGATATGCCCCCTGTCTGAGCCGCATGAGACCTGTCTAAAATGAGCCGCATAACCATTTTTTGACTGTTTTCATTTTCTCCGTCTTTGATTCTCGCATTATCTCCACCAAATGCTGAGACTGCGGCGTCAGAGGAGCCGCAGCCTCCTGTCATCAGCCAGGGATCTTCCTTTGTTAAGGAGGAAGTGAAGAAAGAAGAACCTGCGCCTGAGGGGGACGGCAGCCCTCCAAATATCAAAACTGCTGAGGGTGGCAGCGTTGGGAACTCTATTTCTCCTATTCCGGACGAGGATGCTCTTCACTTGCATCCTTCATATGTGAGATGGTTGAGGGAATGGTATATGCGCTCCTGTAATTAGGATGTAGGGGCTTCTCGTGGATGTCTGTCTGTAGTCTTTATTTTGTTTTGCCTTTCTTCTTGTCTTTATGAAGAACTCTTTTGACCTGCTTGCAATCGTGTGGATGTAACCAATTTCTGAATGAATGGAATATATATTTACTTCACTCTTTTGCTTTGCAATAATCCTCTTATTGGGACATTTTACGTGGACCCATTGTCCCTAACGTACCCTGATTTTGAATACGGACAACAAGTTTTAAAAGAAAGGAACCAATCATGCTAACTCAGAGGTACTGAGGACATGGTGAGCATGAGGGTTTCTTTGACGGAAGGTACATAGAATAACTCAGAGGTAATGAGACATGGAAATTCTATGTAGAGGGGTGATTTGTTTGTGGCGGAAGTGGAACGGCTCAGAGGTAATGAGGACATGGCCGTCTTGGAAATTTGTGGACCCGTTACCTTTGTTGTGCACTGGGAGTGCAGGTATTAGATCATGAGGGAGGATCTCTTGTAGGAAGAAAGTTCAGCGGTATGATTATACATGACTTTCTTTCAAAAGAGTGACCGGGATGTAAGTTCAGGGGTACCGATGGGCACATAACTCGACAATCCATGAATGTTGGAATCAAAGTGTAAGTTCAGAGGTACCAGCAGGTACATGACTTGGAAATTTGGGATATCTTTGTGGAAGAAGGGCATGAGTTCAGCGGTACACGCGGGTACATGACTCGAAAATCTGGAATATTGTGGGAGCGAGCTCAGCGGTACCAGCGGGTACGTGACTCGGGAATCTGGAGAATGGTGAGTGTGAGTTCAGCGGTACCAGCGGGTACGTGACTCGAAAATCTGGAGAATGGTGAGTGTGAGTTCAGCGGTACCAGCGGGTACGTGACTCGGAAATCTGGAGAATGGTGAGTGTGAGTTCAGCGGTTCCAGCGGGTACGTGACTCGAAAATTTGGAGAATGGTGAGTGTGAGTTCAGCGGTATCAGCGGATACGTAACTCGAAAAGCTGACAATTTATGGAGTGAGTTCAGTGGTACCAGCGGGTACGTGACTCGAGAATCTGGAAAACTATGAGGGTGAGTTCAGTGGTATCAGCGGATACGTGACTCAATAATCTGGAAATTCATGGAGCGAGTTCAGTGGTACCAACGGGTACGTGACTCGATGATCTGGAGAATGTTGTTTAAACATAGTATTTCTTCAGGAACTTGCCGTTGACAGGCAACATGAGCAAATCTCCGTTCTGCTTGGCGAGGCGGTAAGCACCGTTGGAGAATACTGTCTCTATGATAAATGGGCCTTCCCATTTTGGCTGGAACTTGCCGGCGGTCTTGTGAGTCACGACCATTGGCCTCCGGACTGCCAGAACAAGATCGTCCACTTAGAATGTTCTGATTTTGACCTTCTTGTTGAAGGCTCCTGATATGCGTGCTTGGTACAGTTCGATTCTTTGCTGAACTAGGAGGCGCTTTTCATCTAAGGCCTCTAACTCTTGTAGGCGACGTCGGTAGTTATCATCCGTTGTCAATTGATAAGTGAGGGCGACGCGGAGTGAGGGTATTTGAGTCTCTAATGGGAGAACTGCCTCACTCCCGTACACTAGGGAGAATGGCGTACCCAGTGTCTGTTCGAACTGTGGTGCGATAAGCCCATAAGCACTCGCCGAGCTTCTCGTTCCAGTCGCGCTTGTTGGAGGAGACGAACTTCTTGAGGAGTTTGATGATCGTTTTGTTGAACGCCTCTGCTAACCCATTCGCTGCCGGGTTGTACGACGTCGAAGCGATATTCTGGATACGGTATTTATCGCAAAACCGATAGAATACGTGGCTAACAAACTGCGGACCATTATCATGGATGATCCTTCGTGGTAGTCCGAAGCGGTAGATGACGTGATGCTTAAGGAAGCTGATCACGTTTGAAGTCTTAACTTCTGCGAGTGGGACAGCCTCCGCCCATTTGGAGAAGTAATCATTGATCGCAAGTATGAAGCGATGTCCTCTGGAGGAAGGTGGGATGATTGGACCAATGATATCCATTTTCCATGCTTTGAATGGCCAGGATACCACCGTCGGATGTAGAAATTCGGATGGTTGGTGAATGAAGGCCGCGTGGACTTGGCAAGCTTTGCACTTTCTAGCATAATCGATCGCATCTGCCACCATAGTGGGCCAATAGTAGCCCATTCGGCGAAGACGATCTTGTAGTTTTGGGTCGGGCTGGTGGGCCCCGCAGACACCGTCATGAGCTTCTCGTACTGCTTCTTTGGCTTCTGCATTTGACAGACAACGAAGTAATAATCCGTCGTAAGAGCGGCGATACAGCATCTTCGTCTCTGTATCGTAGAAGAATCTGAGAGAACGCCTTCTGATGGAGGTGGCTTCCTTTGGGTTCTCGGACAGGATGTCGTAGACGACGAAGTCGATGAATGATTGTCTCCAATCTGGGGCCTCATCGATTGTCTGGGCGGAATAACTTGCCACGAATTGCACATTGTTTTTGGGACAGACTAGTTCATGGCCTATCACTTCCACTGATTGGCGATCATAATTCGGAACTGCTAGGGAAGCAGCAAGACCAGCTAGGGCATCGGCTTCAATATTTTGGAGTCTGGAGACGTGCTCGATGAGGAACCCCTCGAATGACGAGATAATGTCGATCACTATTTGGTGATAAGGGATCATGTCTTTGTGGCGGACTTCGTACGAGCCCCGGACCTGATTGACGATTAGTTGGGAATCGCCGTATGCTTCAAGGTATTCTACCCCCAGCTCTCTTGCAAGTTGGAGGCCAATGACCAGAGCGTCATACTCGGCCACATTGTTAGAGCAGGGTTCTGTGAGGGAATAGGCGCGGTTGATCACCAATCCGGAAGGGAAGACCAGCACTACCCCGACTCCGACGACTATATTGCCTTTAGGTCCGGTCCTTGAAGCACCGTCAAAGAACATTCGCCATATAGCCTTGTGAGAGGTTGCATGCGAGTCGGCGACCTCGTCTGGGATCTCTTCATATATTCTGAAGGACTCCGAGCCTGGGTGGGCTGCTAAAAAGTCCGCCAGGGATTGACCTTTGATTGCCTTTTGTGGGACAAAGATCATATGATAAGGGGACAGCAATATTGCCCATATAGCTAGTCGAGAGCTCAGTGCCCCTGGTTCGGTCATGAGGACTCTGAGAGGGTTGACCCGTGAGATCACATGTATCGTTTGTCCGGTGACATAGTGTCGCGTCTTCTGAATGGCGAACACTAAGGCGAGGCATTCCTTCTCAACCGCGTTGTATCGGTGCTCGGGTCCAACCATCATTCGGCTGAGATAGTATATGGCTTGTTCGTGGCCTGCATCGTTGTTTTGTGCCAACAGGGCACCGAGGGAGTGTTCCATTGCTCGTACATAGAGCAGGAATGGTCTTCCAGGGACTGGGGCTACCAAGACCGGAGGATTTGACAAATATTCTTTGATGCTGTCGAAAGCACGCTGGCATTCCTCGTCCCATCCGAATGAGACTCCTTTCTTCATGAGGTAGGTGAATGGTCGGCATCGCCTGGAGAGGTTGGAAATGAACCTTCTGATGTAAGCTGGCCTTCCTTGAAGGCCTCTGAGTTCACGGAGATTTCTCGGGGGACCTATCTTCATGATTGCTTTTGTCTTCTCAGGGTCTACATGGATACCCTTTGCAGTGATGATGAAGCCTAAGAACTTCCCGCTGGATACACCCAGGAAGGACTTCATAGGGTTCATTTTCAAGTTGTGCGTTCGCATTAGGTCGAATACCGTCCTTAGATCCTGCAGATGGTCTCCCCTATCATGATGTCTGTGATAGGAAGGGGGAATTTATCTTTGGGGCATGCCTCGTTCAGGTTGCGGAAGTCGATGCAGATTCGAATCTTCCCATTCTTCTTGAGGACGGGTACTATATTGGCGACCCAATCGTGATGTTGCTCCTCACGAATGAAACCGCTGGCTATCAGTTTGTTGACTTCAGCTTCGATCGCGTCCATGATGCCTGGACGGAAGCGTCACTGTTGTTGCTTGACCGGCTTCGCATCTGGTCGGATATTGAGTTTGTGAAGAGCGATGTCAGGATTTAACCCTGGCATGTCTTCATAGCTCCAGGCGAACACATCAATGTACTCTCTGACAAGTTCTAACAGCGACTCCCGTTCTTCGTCGGTTAGGCTTTTACTGATGAAGATCGATTTTGGAGAAGATTCGCTGCCGAGATTCACTTGTATGACCTCATCTTCAGTAGGAGGTTCTCTCAGTTCGAACCGCTTTTTCTATTGTGTGTCCAATTGTTGGGCCCATGGCTCTAGCTCGAGGATTTCGGGGATGTCTTCGTCTTCCTCGTAAGCGTCAGCGAATGCCATGTTGACTGACATGACTTGTCTGAATACATCTCCGATGCTGGTATCTGAGTCAGAAGTTGGTGATCCGGTTGAATGTGACTGCCAGTCGCATTCTTCATCTGAACTTTCAGGGGTCATAGTAGACGTTACATACCCTAACCCGCATCGAGTTTTGTTATAGTAGTTTCGTGGTTTGCCCGCCGGGACTGGCGGCTTCAGAGGTAATCGTCGCCCAGTACCGTAGTTCAATCCTGGCATCGTCTCTAGATCATACCCCTATTTCTGCATGAGATATTTGGATTGAGGGCTATAGAGATACAGAGGCAGTCTCCCGGCATCTGACCTGAGGTCGACTTCTTCTATGGTGAGGGGATGCGGGTTGTTCGTCCGGCCGAAGATGATCGGATGATCTTCTCCCTCGAATATTCGGTAAGCGTCTTCTACTGGAGTAAGCTGGATCGCGGTGTACACATTTGTCACCTGTGTGTGTAGGTGAGCGCCTATACCGTGTTCCATAGCATACATTGCACATAGCTTATTGAGCTCGGTGTAGTTCAAAGATAACCCTTTATTGATGAAGTAAGGTATTTTTTCTAGGGGGATTACATCATCAGCGGAGGGGACATTGGTGTGGGTAGCCATATACTTGGCTAGCTCCGGTTCCTCTTCGGCTACCCCCTGTGTGATCGAAGACTGAGAGGACGACCTGGGAAGCTTGATTGTCAGTGGTTCAGTTGATGGAGTTGAGCGTGGTGTTGTTGGCAGACTAGCAACCCCCAGTTTGGCATTTGATGTGTGGCGAGGAGTGGCTGGTTCGCTAGAAGTGTCAGACCTTGTATCGGGGTGACGACCCTTCCTAGGAAGGCGTATCGTCAGCGGCTTGTCGGAGGAATTGAGCTTCCCTGTTTGGGGTTGACTGACTCTCGGCAGTCTGATTGTCAGTGGCTCCGTTGTGGGTCTTGGCACCTGGCCGGACCTTGGTAGCCGGATTATTATTTGCTCCTCTTGCCGAGAGGCTGATCACGTCCTTCCGCAGAGTGGCGGTGAGGGGTACGAACTTGTCCAGTTTATGAGCTTGGAGGTGGATTGTCAGGGATCCTTCTGATCCCGTGGTTGTCTCGGTATGAGCTTGTACGTCTCCTTCATCAAGGTGCCTTTTTGACTTCTCGTATAAGCAGAAGTCCGAGTAGTAGGATTCGACCCCTTTGAAGGGATCGATATCAGCAAATTCTGTCTTCACGAAGCCGTATTTGTCGACGTATTTGAAGCACAGGTGTAGCGTGGAAGGCACGATCATATAATCGTGTATCCATGGGCACCCCAAGAGGATGTTGTAAGAAGTGTCTGCATCTATGACGTAGCAGGTGACTTCAGATTGGAGGTCGCCAATTTAACACTTCAGACGAATCTTCCCAATAGGGTAGCTCCTGCCCGAATTGAAACCGCTGATGGCGGTGCTTGTAAGTGTCAGACGATGCATTGGGATGCAGAGATGATGTAGCAGACCCTTCGGGATGATGCTTATGGAAGAGCCAGGATTAATGTGCATCCGATCCACCTTCACGTCGCCGATGTATCCCGTGTAGTATAGCGGGCGATTATGTAGGTTGGTTTTGATGAGCATGTCCTGCAGAGTGAAGACGATGTTGGACATTGCTCCCGTGCAGGCGCTGTCTTGGAGATCCACGGGTGAGTCCTCCCCGGTGAGGTTGGATTGAGCCAGATAAGCATCGGCATTTTGGAGTGCTTCGCTCAATGCAATACGAACGTCCTTGTAGAGCCTTAGGAGTTCGTATAGTGACAATTTGGCCGGAGTTTTAGCCAATTGTGCTAAGATGTCAAAGTTATAGGGCCTCTCTAGCCCTTGGGCTGCGTCCTTTCGGAGGGATTTGTCGAAGCGAGTCTCCTTTGGCCTAGGCTTGTCGGTCGTCGAAGGCTGAGCCGGTCCCGGAGCATCAGTTGTAGTAGGTTGATAATTTTCAGCTGGGCTGTCAACCACAGGTTGGGATTGCGCTCCGAATCGCGTGACGACGGCTGTAGCTTCCTCGTTGTCTGCTGAGATTGTGTGGCAAGTCCTGATTTTTCTACTCTTTTTGTTAGTAGGAGATGGTGTGGGCCGAGTTACTTCTGACACCAAGTCTGGATGGACCCACATGACCTCCCCTCGTGAGGTGGTGAGAGGTACTGGACCAGCAGCCTGTTCCCGGGGAGGTGGAAGATTGGTAATCTCCATTGTTACCAGAGGGACGGGAATTACCCCGTCTTGAGTCTCCGTCGGGGGGAAGCTGCCGAATTACACGGACACCATATTGGCTGCTACAGTTACTTCTTCGAAGTCGATGGCCAGAGCGTTCGAATCAATAAGGCTTTGGATGTACCGTTTTAGTTGGTAGCAGTCGTGTGTAGCGTGGTGTACATAACGGTGGTAATGGCAGAACTTTGGGTTCTCCAAATCAGCCGGTCGAGGCTCCCGCCTTGGTGGAGGAAGCTGAATTCTACCTCCTTGTATGAGCATGTCCAAGATAGGCTTGACGTGGCCATCTTCGAAAGAGTAAGTGATCTGAGGCCATTGTTTGTCTGCTGGTTGTGATTCGGGCTTCTGGGCCGTGTCGGCCACCATAGCCTGCTTTTCCTTGCTGTCCCGATTGTTGGAGGGGTTATCCCCATTATCGTTGTTGGGACGCTTGCCCTTATTTTCTCCTTCTGAGATGTATAATCCTAGTTGGCGAGCTTTCTTCAGTCGTTCTTCGGCGCTTGTGGCGCTGATAATGAACGCCTTTCAATCTTTGAATTGACTTTCGCCCATCC
Organism: Iris pallida; assembly: GCA_029216955.1. Lineage (NCBI taxonomy): Eukaryota > Viridiplantae > Streptophyta > Magnoliopsida > Asparagales > Iridaceae > Iris > Iris pallida. The sequence continues at coordinate 14,011,711 of JANAVB010006389.1, read as the reverse complement.
AGAGACTGATCGTTGGAAGCAGTCTCTTTTGGCAAATTTCAATCAAAGAGGAATCTGGATTTCCGGAAGGCAGCTTCATGGCGATCTGACGGAACCGCTCGATGTAGTTCCTTGTCAACTCCTTCTCCCCTTGGACGACGTCCATGAGAGTGGACATAGTGACGTCCTGTCCTACTTCGTAGAATCGTTCCAAGAACAGGCGCTTGAAGCCGGCGAAGGAGTGGATGCAGTTGTCCGGTAGATTGTGGTACCAATCGAAGGCGACTCCTTCCAATGCCTCGATGAATAACCGTGTGAGGATCGCATCATCATGAGGCAGATGGTCGGTGGTGACCTCAAAGTAAGTGATGTACCGACTTGCTGAGGTTTTGCCATCATACGGGTTGATATTGAACGGCTTATATCTTGGTGGGAATGGAACATCCCTCCATTCAGCAGGGTATGGTTGCCGTATTCTGAGATCTTGGGCATTCTCTCGGGCATGGAACATGGCTCGGAGCTCCTGGACCTCTCTTCTTACTTTTCGGGTCTCGTCTGTAGCGGTAGGGGCTGTTACTTCAGGAGGATTATTGCCCGGGTTTGGTGCCGCTGAGTTCGAATCCAGATTGACCGTAGGGCCCGTGCTTGTTTGACCGGGCGTTCCTCCTTGTAGAGTTGGCAGGGCTGCTTTAATCTCGTCTACAGATTTGACCAAAGCAAGTAATATGGCTTCGAGACTGTCAATGCGCTAGCGATCACTGGAACCACCTTGATTGCTGTCCGTCATGAACACCGTCCTTACGTGAGGAGTGATAGAAGGAACGGTGGAGGATGTGCCCTCCGAGTCGTACCCGTGTACCGAGAAGTCATCGGGATATGTGGGAATATTGTCTTCTGGTTCGGACTCGGAGGGAGCAGTACCCCCAGCCTCAGAGTTTACTTCGTCTTGAGAATTATGGGTGTCCTCGGGGACATTGGTGCCTGTCGTACCTGATGGGAGAATCATTTTCCCGGGCTCGGCCCCTTGAAACATTGGATTGTTGCGGATGTTCGGAAGAGTGCTACCCCCAGTTCCCTCAACCCCTAGCGAGGTGGATGATGAATTTCCCATCGTGGTAAATTTCGTCTTTGAACGGGTGTGTTGGAATATACCAGTGGAGGACAACCGTTTAGACGATAGTTTCTTAGCTGTGGTGGTTGATATCTTGGGGCTGGAGATACTCGTCTTTTTCCTTCTCCCTTCGACGGGGACTTTTTGAGCGGAATTGCAGGAGACAATAGGAGGTGCCTCGTCTTCTGAGTTCGGGTGCTGTAGCCTTTGGAAGACGGACGGCCGATCTTCCGTCACTACCGCGTTGTTACAGCAGCAATTGACGATGATTTAGGTGCAGCGATGTCCAAGCGAGGACTCTTTGCACGCCGACACTCCTTCTTTTTCTTTGCATTTGTGGAGGATTGTCACCCGCAGGTCAGAGGAACCACTCTGTCTGTTTGTCGCCGGGGGCTGGACTCGTGCGGTTGTATACAACTTTCCATCCGAGGCCCGTGTGATAGTCAACGGGACGCCCCGATAGTCAGAGGTTGGGACAGCTGACTGGGCCCGATGAGCCCGCGCTGTCCTAGACTTCCTCCTTTTAGCACTTGCGGGTGCGTAATAAGAGGAGTCCAAGTTGAATGCCACAGAGTCTGGCTTATCATCCAGAGAATCATCAGGGTCAGGACCGCATGAGAGATGGTCGAAGACTGATCGAGAGAAGCATAAAACGGATGCTATGCGGCTAGAGTTGGGCACCGTGCAGGCTGTCTGCATGCGGTTGTCTTCTGCCGTCGGACGAATTATTTTCGTGCAGCTAGGAGTCACGACCGTACAGGCTGGCCGCATGCGGTTGGCAATTGTGGCCGCATGGGTTTTCTGCAAGCGATTGACTCCCACAGCCGTATGAGTTTTATTCGTGTGGTTGGCAACTGTAGCCGCATAAGCTATACGGCTGACAGATATGGCCGCATGAGTTTTCATCATGCGGCTGGAGGATGTAGCCACATGAGCTTTCTCCCTGCGGCTGAAGGATGTAGCCGCATGAGCTTTCTCCCTGCGGTTGATAACCTTATACGGCTCGGATCTCATAGAGTTCCTCTTTGCCCCTGCAAGTCCAGCATCATAGTGTTTTCTTCTGCCGGACTTGGGGACAGCAGAGTTGTCTACGATCTGAAGTGGGGCCACAGGGGAATCTTGCTCGCCGTTTTGAACAACAGAGGGTGTCTCTGCAAGAGCTTCAGTAGGAACGAAGGATCGGGGTCTCCACTCCTTACGGGCCTTCTTTGTGCGGGCTCGCTTCTGGACCGGGCCAGTGCTCTTGTCGGAGAGCATCTCTTCGAACGCCTGTTGGTCGAACCGGGCGACATCTTTTGTTGAGTGGAGCCAAGCTTGGCTGCATCCGATTACGTCACCAACTCAGCCGTGGAGAAGTCAGTCCCCAGCAGAGTCGCCATCGTGTTTGCCATAAAATATAAAAGAACAGAACGATTATCGGAGGACCGGACTTTTAATTCACGTTACAAACTCGCTTGTACAAAGAAAGCCTAGGGACGAAAACCTAGGTACAGCAGTCTAAGTATAATTGTTTATTTTAGATTCTGGGGGGTGACGATAGAGGCTCGGAAAGGCGACGGCAGCCCTGCCTTACTCCTTGGACGATCGGTATGCAACCTTGGCTCCTTGTGAAAAGATGGTTGGCGTTGACGAAGAAATGCTCTTCTTGCTCCTTTGTTGCTCTTCAGGCTTCTCTCTCTCTCTCTCTGTGTATTCTTTTTCTCTGACTATCGGGGAGTCTCGCTGTATATATGTATTTTTCTCTCTGAAATTGTATATCTTACAAGGAAATGGCACCTTGCTATTTATAATAGTGGGATCTGATCATTAGGGTTGTCAATGATTGGCTCTTGGAGATGGCGGCGGCTTGGAGATTGGTCCATCTTGGCCATTCGTTTTAATTATGATGAATCTGGGCCATTATGTGTAGATTACACCAAATCCTATGAGCAATTAATGCTGATTGGAATAAATCTTTCTTATATTGATCTTCTGATATCTGCGAATAAATCAGATCTATCCTTCTGCCACGTGTCCCAGATTTATTGGGATCTGATCCAATTTTTAATGGCAGCAAATCCGAGGAATTAATCGGTTTAGGACACGTGTCCTAGGAGCTGCTGGAGGGATCTGGACCGCATGACTAGTGAGCCACATATGAATGTGAGCCGCATATGGTTAAGTCCACGTGTCAGGACTGCGTGGGCAGTGGCCCTCACTTGAGTCCTCTAGCCGCAGAAGAGTATTCTTTGTGGGCCGCAAAGGTATATGTCCGCCTGGGCCGCATGGACATGATCTTCTTGAACTGCATGAGAAGTCCTCGCTCGAGCCGCATGAGACTTTCATGGCCTGAGCCGCATGGACATGATCTTCTTGAGCCGCATGGGAAGTCCTTTGCCCGAGCTGCATGAGGCTTCTACAGTCTGAGCCGCATAGGATTTAATCTGAGCCGCATGAGAAGCGAGCCGCATACGAATGCCCACGTGGCGAGGCCACGTGGCATTTTTTGTGGCTCTCTGGAAATTTGTGTCAGAGATTTCTTTCCTCTTTCCCAGAGATTCATCATTATGACAGCGTCATAATTACCTGCTTTTGTGTCAGGGCTGTCAACTTTTCAGAGGGGTCAGCCGTCGTAGAAATTAATGCAGCATGGGTCGGGGGGGAGCACTATCAGGCCACGTGTCCTCTGAGCCGCATGAAATGCCTTGAGCCGCATAGCCCTCCTATGCCGCATGATTCCATGAGCCGCATGAGTCCTCTGAGCCGCATGGATCTTTTCTGGCCGCATGAATCATTTCCTTTAGTATTTTCCATGCTTCTACATCCTCAAAGCAACAACTTGAGGCCCAACCAATTCTTTGGCTCGACGCTCCGCCTCCTGACGTCGAGCAGCCTCATCCTTTAGCTGAGATAATCTTTGGCGTACAAGGTCCAACTCTGCCTGATGAGCGCCAATGCTTTACTTCTCCCGAGCTAGGGCCTCGAAGCGCCGGCGAAGGGTATCATGCTGATCTTTTGCCTTCTGCAGCTCACTCTCAGCAAAGGCCAACTCCTCCTCTAGCCGCCGAATCTGATCTTCCAAAGCTGTGCGACGACAGACTTGAACCACTTCGGCATCACTCGGCTTCAATTGCAACAAGTTTAGTGGTCAAAGCTTGATGGCTTCGTTCATGCTGGAATAGTTTGACGGCTATTTTCTCAGCGTAACGACAGCTTGTCAGCAAGTATGCTGTGCATTTGTTGGCAAAAGACATGTGTCATGCTTCTATTCAAAGTATTCCGAGCTTGACTCATGTTTGAACACTTTGAAGAGGGTCTTATAGAAGCATAAAAAAGCGCAACCATGACAAAAGTGCAGGTGATAAGAAGTCGCTGCATACAAACTTCATAAAAGCACATGTATCCAAAAGTGCAGACAATAATAAAATGTCACAACAAACAAAGATGGTGCATAAAAAGTTCTTTATTAAAAACATGTCTAAAAGGATCTATTACGGATTCTTCATGATTACATATAAAGACTAAAACACCTAAAGTCTACAAGTGGACAATCTTCAGAAAGTGTGCAGCCCCTCAGACGCGCGAATCACTTCCTTGTCCAAGCAAACCACTTCCTAGCCAGACACGGAGGAGCTCCAATATGGCTAATGAAACATCCATTGGCCCGAGCCAGAACGTAGCTCCTGCTGCCACACTACTGCAGCTCTTAAGCAAGGAAGAGCACATGTGGCTATTCGGTCAGACAATCAATCCAAACTCGGAAGCTTCAATCTCGGAGACCCCCAAGATGTTGTTCATGTTCGAACTCCTCATGCCAAATGCTCAAGTGCATCTCAAAATCCCGTAGCAGTTCTTGTACAAGGACATAGCTTCTTTGAACAAAGAGATCCACAACCAACAGTCGACTTGTGCAAGGCCAACGGCCGTTCGAAGCCAAGTCAGGATCGAGCATGACGTGGGAATGCTACGAGACAGTGGACGTAACTCTTCACAAAAGCTCTTCTTTATATAGGCTGAGTGTGGTCCAATCCAAATGCCACGTGTCAACCGGTCAAAGACTCCCAAATTAATGGAATGAGCCTAGGACTCAGCACAATGAATCTTATTTAATAGGTTTATTTAACTGAATCCTAGGTGTCACAACCCTCGCCCACTTTTCGGATATGAGTCTGTATCCAAGTCGAGCCTACGCCACAGTATCTGCGGTAGAACATTGTCTATAAACTCACAAGTCACAGGAATCTAGAACATTTGAGGCAATCTATATCTCATCCACAGAAATTAACGAATACAACTACCTCAAATGAGACTGAATAATGATTGATATTATAAAATAAAATATCAAGTTTATCAGGAATTCATGTTACGTCCGGTGGACACAAATCCACTACCAGTAGACGAAAAACAATAGCGACATAAAAATAAAATAACTGAGTCCAAACTGCTAATCATTAAGATACCTTCAGCTGTAGTGGTACCGTGGTCCAATGCTGGCTCAAACCAGCTCGTTTGCACCTAGCTCAAACTCGGCTAAACCTGAAGAGATCACCAGGTCCTCAGGGGACAAGCAAGATACATAAAAATATGCCTACTATTATGACAGTAACATGTATGAAAGATAAGAACAGTACAAGAAGAACATCTAAGAACGACATGTCATGTGGATAATATAATACTAGACTTGGCTAACAATCAATCGAATAACTCCTATAGACTGTAATACAATGCAAGATACTCTCAATCTATGTGTGTTTCGATTATAGTACAATGCAAGATACTCTCATTCGAGAAAAGCCAATCCTAGTATCAATCTCCTCTTCTAAAGGAATACAAGATCCGGTCAAGTCAATCAAGGGCATAGCGACAATGACAATCTCATGAAATGCACAAGAATACGAAAATCCAAACGACAAGCAATAATGGAAAACAATAACAATTCTACGTGCACGTGTAACAAGAAGACAAATAAAATAATAGATGATAAAGCAAGTACAATATGAGAAACAACATGTAAATACTGTATGAGTTCGGCAAGGTATACTTGTCTGTCGATCTGTCCGAATCCCCGTTAAGCCTTCAAATACCAAGACCTACCCAAGAATTCAAATATATAAAAAAAACAAAAATTAATTTGCTCTTTTGTACTCACATCAAGTATTTATCTATTTTATATGTGTCTTGATCTTATTAATTAATCTCTTGAACATAATATATTATGCTTTATATTATTTTAATACTATGGTACTTTTGTCATGTGATTTCAATTAGTTGTATGTGCTTTTAAGAGAAGATGAGGGGCTTAATTGTAAAAGTTACACTCATCATTCTCATGTGTTGTGTACACTGTCCACGTGTATTCATGAAGGATGACATGCATGGGATTGGTTGTAAATGGAAATGATGGAAGAGTTTAAATGCTAAATTTACTAATTGGTGGAAGCAAAAAAAGTATGCTGTAAGCTGTTGTGTCTTCCTATGTTAAGTTGAATATTGGATTGTGATGTGGAGTTTATGTAAAACAAATCAATCTAGGGACTGTAAATAAAATAAAAACAAAGAGTGGTGTCACAGGAAGCCGCATGGGCTCACGTGTGTAGTTTAACACTGTTTGGTAACATTTGGGGGGAGGGAGAGGAAAATTTGAGGGGAAGAAAAATGGAGGGGAAGGAAAATGGAGGAAAGTTAATTTTCTCTTCCTTTGTTTGGATGGACAAAAAGTAGGGGAAGAAAAAGTTTAAAAACAATTTTTTATTTGTTTATGGATATAGGTATAATTACTATTTCCTTCTTGGTATTCTCAAATGATATAGGTATAATTACTATCTACTCTTTATCTGCTCTCTATGCATTCAATAAAAACATAATAATTAGATGGTTGCTTCTTATATTTCTTCGATGCATGTACCCGTGCATGTATGGATATTACTTAGGGCTTGTTTGGTAACAAAAATTTAGATTTAAATTTGAATTTAAAATTTTAAAATTTAAATCCAAATCAAAATCATAAATTTTTAAATCCAAATCTAAATCAAAATTCAAATTCAACCAAACATAGGATTTAGTAAACTATAATTATAATTTATAATTATGATAATAAAATAATAAATAACTAAATTATTACTTAATTATTATAATTATAATTATAGTTATGATTAATAAATAATTTATTATTATAATTATGATAATAGTTATGATTAATAAATTAGTAATTAAGATTATAATGACGTTTAATAAATTATTAATTAAAATTTTAATAATGTATTAACTATTAAATTATTAAATAATAAATTATTAAATTTGGTTTAATTATGATTAATATATTATTAATTAGGATTATCATAAATAGTAATTTATAATTTATAATTAAGATGATAATTAAGACTAATAAATTATTGATTAAGATTATAATTAAATATTTATTTGTAACTTTTAATTAATATTATAGTTATGATTAATAAATTATTATAATTATGATTAATAAAGGTATAAATTATTAATTAAGATTAATAAAATATTAAAATAAAATTATAAATTAATAAATTATAAATCAAGATTAGAATTATAATTAATAAATTAATAAATTATTATTTTGATTATGATAAATTATTAATTAATAAAATTTGTTATTAATAATTAATTATTTAAGTGATGTACGTATTTATATTAGTTAAGAACTAAAATTATATATAAAATAATAACTAATTATTAGTTAATTTTAATTATTTTTTATTTTATTATTGATTATTATTAATTAAATATTTGATAAAATAATAAAACTATTTTAAATAAAATTCAACTTTCATTCTTCCAAATCCAAAATTTAGATTTGGTATCCACTTTCTATATCCAAATCCAACTCCAACCAAACAATTCCATAAATTTGCATCAAAATCCATAAAATTCAAATTCCACATCCAAATATGGCCTTACAAAGGAGGGGATAGGCAAAAGATTAATATTTAAAGGAAGGTGGCCCACGCTACACATCATGTGTGGGGCAGGCGTATGTGCAAAGTGTTCTCCTGCTAGGATATAACAAAAGGAAGACAAAGGCACATCTCCATTCATATCTCTATTTGCCCAGGTTCATATGATATATAGGCTACTATATAATTTGCCAATGGATTAGGGATTACGTGAATATATAACATTCTTTCGGTTTTAGGTTTGTAAGAACCCCTCAAATTAACTACAGCTATGAGAGGCACATGCATGCGTGTAGTGGTGGCTAGAGTTGACTCATAGTTTCTTTCTTATAAAATTGGAAGAAATAATGATGTGCATGGGATTTAAGAATTTTATAAAGAAGAGAAAAGTGCTCATTTGGAAGCTGCCAAGGTCATCCATGGCCAAGCAGTTGCTCCTAGAGAAAATCCTCCACAAGATCAGAGGAGAGTAGAGAAAGCCATATGGATATACGTGAACAGTATTGTATCACCTATTATTATTCTTAAAAGGACAGTAATAAAAGTTGTGACAGGGTTTACCAAAAGTGATCTGATGCTCGACGTCGATTGTCCTCGCGATTATGCGATCGACACGGAACGTCGATCTTGTCACCGGCCGAGATAAGGCTGTATCACGAAGTCTGCAGGCTCACGACAGGGGTCGACCCGCGAAGGATTTTCGGAAGGGGTCCTCCGATGATTGGCGGCTCCAGGGAGAACTTGGTTAAGGGAGAGGAGAAACTGAGGACTTGTTCCTGTATATATAGGAAGGGATGGAGAGCGTACCGAGAGAGACTACGAAATAGGCATAGTCTTGTATGAGCAGAGGAAGATATGGCTGGAGGGATAAAGATGCTGTTTAAAATAGATAGGGAGAGAGAAGGAGATAAGCATGAATTTCTTCATGTTATCAGCTTATAAGAGAGAGGGAGTTGGGGGTCGGCCAACAATTATAGGGCTTAGGATTTGTTTTGTTTTGTACAAAATATGGATGAAATTATATCAGTATAAAGATTCTCACTATCCTAATGAATTCGACAAGGACCAGAGATTGTGTTTATATTACCAAGATTATATTCAAATATTTCTTTCTTTACTGGCCCATCTTTACCAAATATTAGATAATCCATCTATATTTAATATTCTATTAATAATTTATTTATATCTTAATTAATAAATCATCTATATTCTCATAAAGAACCCTCTTATCCGAACTATGAAGTTTTGAATACAGGATTCTATCCACATGAGGCCGGCCAAATAAAGAGATTTAAAATCTTGAAATTTACACTAAAGGCCCCGTAGAGTTTAAGTTTTGCTAAAGCCCCTCTCCCTTCATGCTAGCATATTTATATATTTAAATAGGTTATATATAAAAAATCAGAATTCACCCAAAAATATAATAAAATATCGGGTCCAAGGGTTTACAAATCTAACCCCCTTAAACAAATTTCGTTCTCGAATTTTAAGGAGAATGAAATCAAAAAGAGTATACTTGTATAACTGTAAAATATCTAGCATGGTTATTCTATAATAGAGCGACCTTATCCAAAATAAGCAACTAGCATACTAATCATAAAATTTAACCGATTCCTTAAATTCTATCCTAAAATTACGAACTGTTACCGTCAGTCGCTCCTTGTAGTGTTGGCGTATCCTTCATGATCATGGAAAAAGCATGTCCTCCTGGTGCTACAGGTCGACGCTTTGGACAATTCAAAACCGATGTTGATCCGAGCCACAGTTTAAACATTGGCCTAGTCTCCAACGGCAATCGCTCTTACTATGTCCCTTCTTTCTGTAATATTGACACGTTGGAAGCTCTCGATTTAGGTATGGATCGGCTCCTGGTTGCTGATGATACTGCTATGGTGAAGCCTTCTTTGGGACATTGGGACGTTTTGCCGCTCCCAATTGGCTGCTGCCTCCTCCATAAGCATCTCGGTCTCTCTTCGGCTTGCGCGCCAACTCTCTCTCTAATGCTTGTGCGACCTTCAAGATCCCCTCGTATGTAGTGGCTTGACTGGTAGCGATGGCTAGGCGAATCTTATGGGATGATCCCTTCTTGAACTTCCGAGCCTTGCTTGCAGGGGTCATGCTCTCTGCGAAGCGGCTGAGGCGAGAAATACTGCGGTGTACTCGTCGATGGTGAGGTTGCCCTGCTCCATACTCTTGAAAAGACTCTCCAATGCCTCTCGAGTTACGTCAGGGTGGAACTTCTTCTTGAACAACTCCTTGAACTCTTCCCAAGTCACGTCGGGTGCGACAAGTCCGTGCTCATCTTTATACCATGTGCGGGCGATGTCGTAAAGCTGCATGCAAGCTAACTCGATCTTCAGGTCTTCAGGTACTCGTGCCAACCGAAGAAATTAATCCATGTTCTCTAACCACTCATCTGCGTAGAGAATCCCTTCCGTCCCATTGAATTCCTTGGGCCTGAGGTCCATAAAGTTCTTGGAAGTTCCAGGGCACGGTCGGAGAGCATCTCTAATCTGAAGAGCCTTTTTCAAAGTATCACAGAATATGTTGGCTTGCGCCACTTGGGAAGCGATGAGCTGCTGGAAGATTCTGAGGAGCGTAACATTGTCCGGTGCAGGTGGCGGAGGTCGAACATGTGTTGGATACACGGCAGGTGTTGGATACATCGCTGGTGCTAGATGCATGGTGGGAGCTAGATACATCGTTGGTACTGGGTGCATAGTAGGTGCTGGATGTGGAACATGTGCTGGATGGACAACACGTACGGGTGGTAGAGCAGGTGCTGGGTGCGAAACTTGTGCCGGTAGGGGGACAGCTACTGGGGGTAGAACGGTTGCTGGTGGTGAAGTCTGCGGAGGAAACTATAGGGGTGGTGGAATGTCGTCTCTGCAGAATCTCAAAAACTGCGGCTGTAACGGGTTGCCTAGATGTGTAAGCTGGCCTCCTTGCGTCGGTTGGATCCCGTATGTGAAAATTTTGCCTGTAGTCGGTGGAGTGTTCAGAAAAATGATGTTCCTGTCTTGAGAATCTATTTATTGCAACAACAAAAAATATTTAGCCACTGAAGAATTTTAAGCAGGATGCAAGTCAAGGATTCAATAAAAATCAAGGACATAGATCAATAATGAGTTCAAGACATGTGGATGAGATCTTAAGTGTTTAATCCTATTTGCAGGCTTACAACGGTACAATAATATAACCGAAGTGATTAACGTGGACCTGCATGGGCAACCAAACTAGGCCACAAACTTCTTGAATTCTCCAAATGACGACGGCAATGAAAGAAGAGGATGACTGATTCATCCGTTAAAAGAGCAGTCATTAAATTGCTCTTATGATTTCGACAAAAACTAGCTCTTTCGACTCAGAAGCGCAGCCACTTCAGCTCGACTCAGAAGTGCAGTCACATCGGTTCGACTCAGAAGCGCAGCTCCCCCGCTTCAACCTAAAAGCACAACTCCTTCCATCCCACCCAGAAGCACAGCCCGTTCAATAGCTCCTTCAGCTAACACTTTGTTGCATCAAGCACAAGTCTCCTTGTCGTCCTGAAGCACAATGACTCTGTAGTCTTCAAAACACAGTCTCCTCGTAGTCCAAAAGCGCAGTGACTCTGTCCTCTTCGAAACACAGTCTACTCGTCGCTCCAAAGTACAGTTACTCCGTCCTCTTCGAAACATAGTCTTCTCGTCGCCTAAAGGCGCAGTGACTCCGTCATCTTCGAAGCACAATCTACTCGTCGCTCCAAAGTACAATGACTCCGTCGTCTTCAAAACACAGTCTCCTCATCGTCCAAAAGTGCAGTGACTCCGTCGTCTTCGAAACACAGTCCACTCGTCGCTCTAAAGTGCAGTGACTCTGTTGTCTAAAGTACAGTCTCCTCGTCACCCAGAAGCGCATTGACCACATCGTCTTCGAAAACATGGTCTACTCGTCGTCCAAAAGTACAGTAACATTGAAGCCTCACTAGAAGTGCTACTCGCATAGATGCACAGTCCTGTGAGGTAACATTGTCTCATATGGCCACAAATGGGTACTTATATCTTTTCAGATGTCACCCAATCGGTTTGCTTAAACCACCGCTCTTAAGATAGAACCGAGTTTGATTCTGTGGATAAGAGCAATATGCTATCGGTTTGTTTAAACCACGGATAAGGACAGAGTTTGTTCCTATGGATGTGGGCCATATCTAGTCTGTTTGTTTAAACCAATGTTTCCCTAAGATAAAGACAAAATCCAACTTTGGAGATAAGAACAGAATCTACTCAGGCTCATCCAATCAACACTAAACGCATGCCATGTATCGTTTATTCAGTTATGTTGATAACTCCCAAGATCTTGATAAAAGAGAATCCCAGTGTCCGCCACATCAGCTCCGTAGCAGCCCTCACCGTGCAGCCTGAAGATTCTCTTATATCTCTACGTGCAGTATTCTTGCATAATCCTTATGCACATCGTATATATGCTCGCCTATAAATAGGAGTCTTCCTTCGATAAAGAAGCTTCAAAATCTTTATAACTTCGACGTCCTCTCGATTGACAACCAAGAGTTCCAGTCACAAGTACCAAAAAACCAGAGCAAATTCAACTCATTGTCAGATCGTCAACGGAGTAAAGGAGCCGCTGTAGTGCTCGATCTCTACCGTCACACTTTTCCATAAATTTTGTACTTAGATCTCCTGTTTAGTAATCGATTGTACTCTTTACACGTTTAATATACAAAAAGTTCGTATAACCTTTTGCCATGGTAAACACCCACGACAACTTCGAAGAGTTCGCAATCGGAGGTCACGATGCACTATCACTCCTACGATTCCTCGGCCTGGCCCTCAAGAAGATATTGTCAGTCAATATGGTCTCTATAAATCCCCCAGTCGAGGAGAAAGACCAGACGCTGGAATACTTCGAGGAAGAACCCTGGGCTTAATACTTAGGATCCCAATCGGAGTGGTACTTCGAACAACGAGAACCTCCTACCAAACACGAGGTCGTTCAAGTTGACCTAAGAGATGTGGATTCACCTAAACCCATCTTTATTAGCAAAAGCCTAACAGGAGAAGACAAAGAATCTCTGATACAACTCATCCGAGAATACATCGATGTCTACGTTTTGAGCTATGAAGACATGCCAGATTTATACTCGCAAGTCGTAATGCACTGACTAGCATTTTTCCCAACGCTAAGCCTGTTAAGAAGCAACAACGTCGCTTTCATCCAAACATCATAGATGCTATCGAAAAAGAAGTCGACAAACTCATAGACAGTAGCTTCACTCGTGAAGAGGAACATCCAAATTGGATGGCCAACATCGTTCCCATCACTAAGAAGAATAGAAAGATTCAAGTCTGTATAGACTTCAGGGATCTCAACTCAACATGTCCAAAAGATGAGTTTCCCTTTTCGATCACAGACGTGATGATCGACAACACTTGTGGCTTCGAACGTATGTCCTTTATGGCCGAATTCTCGGGCTACAACCAGATCAACTGTTATACAGAGATGCCTTCATTCCGAATGTATGTCCTTCATTCTGAACTCCAAAAAGAATATACCATTACAGAGTGATGCCTTTCGGTTTGAAAAATGCTAGGGCAACATATCAGCGGGCTATGAGCACAACATTCTGCAAATATCTTCAAAAAATAGTGGAATGTTATGTTGATGATATTGTCGTTAAAAGTCAGAGGAAAGCCAACCATCTAGATGACTTGAGGACGGTGTTCGACTTAATGTGGACACATCGGTTAAAGATAAACCCAACTAAGTCTTTTCTGGAGGTTTCTATTGGCAAGTTCTTGGACTTCATCGTCACATCACATTGACCCTGAAAAGACTATGGCGATCCTGGACATGGCTCTTCCGAAGAATCTTTGTGAGCTTCGAGGTGTAACGCCCCAGTCCCAAAATACATAGGACCAAGTACGTGAACATGCCAGCTGCACATATACGAAGAATACTCCAATATATGGAATCCTCATATATGCACATAAGCTGTAAATAAAATAAGCACTGGCCAGAATAACATATCTAATCTCATCACAGCTCAACACAGAAGATAATAAAGTCCAAATGAATAAAGCAGAGTATCAAAAGATAGCCGGGTGAACATACTCACTCCAAACAGCTATAAAAAATAGTCTCACAAGATCGTAGTCCAACCTCCGCAAATAGAAAGAAAAGAGATGTAAAATAATGTCTACAACTGTCTCAGATAAGAAATAGACTAGAAGTTAAAAGGTACTGTCTCGTCATCAATGTAGGATAGCTCCAATGCCGCTCCATACTCCTGTGGAGAATCGTCTAAACCTGGAGAGATAACCAGGTCCTGAGGGGACATAGCAAGATACAAGAAAATATTATGCCATATAAATTGTAATAATATAATAAGATAAAAGGTATGCATGCAATCGGGTCATGACCATTCTACTGTGAATATGCAGTTGAGATACAATCCTTCGACGCATGAGCCCTGGCTGTAAGTGGGATCGGCATAGTTCCCATAAAGGGTACCAGGGGCCTACGTCCATAATGCTCGGGAAGCGTCAGAGGGCACCATGTGCAAGGGGCTACGTCCATAACGCTCTGGGAAACGTCAGAGGGCGCCTGGAGCCTACGTCTCCGGAGGAGCGCACAGGTAATCATGGAAGTGTAAAGAAGCCCATACGTCAGGTATTGTTCTCCCCACCTAATGCCTAGTATCATCATCTCCATGACTGATATGAACCTCTAGTAACCGCCAAGTCTTCTAACATGCAATACTATTGACAGTTACTCCTATCCGTCGCACGCTCCATACGTATCGGTGGCCAGTCGACTATGCGGATACGTGTCCTACATGTGACTCACATCATGTGATACAACAAGTATCAAGGCCGTATAAGATATACCAATACCTTAACATCAATGGGGGGTCAATAAACTAAGTCCATGCAAGAGAATAAATAAAGCAAGAAAAATGACCGATAGAGTCGCTTGCACCCAAGTGTGACTTGGACGCACAGTTTAAATATCACAAAACAAAATGCTGAAAATAACAACTAAAAATAAGAATATAATAATCACAGAGTAAGGTGGCAAGGTATCTTGGCTGTGGTGCGAGAAGGGCAATCCAAGAGTAGCAAGTGTCAGAACAAAACTCACAAATCACAGATGACTCCAAACGCTGAAACAAACATCAAAAATGATCTCGGTGAAGAATATATACCTAGGAAATGCCTGTCCAAAAGTCAAATTCTGGAACAAGGGCAAAATCGTAATTTTGGGTCAAAACGATATCCGCCGTTGGACCCGCTTTGCACCGAAACGCGTGCCAAAGTCTATGGTCTCTAAAGTCGTCAAACTACATGTCTACGGTTTCAGTTTGAGGAGAAGAACTCAACGGTATGTCCAGTTTTGGATTCCGATGAGCCGTGTACAAAATCGCCCGTTTGAGTGGGTCGTGGGCCCGCCAAAAATGGGTTTCGATTCGACCTTCTCAGAATCGAACCAAACTTGGCATGCAGGACCAAAATTTTGATTTGAACCTGTTGGCGCAAGTTTCGTCTCGATTCGACGACTGTACACGAAGTTATGGGCAAGTTTGCAAAACTTCGATACGGGGGTATCTCGACGGATACGCGTTGGTTTCGTCGCGCATACGCGATGAAACTGAGTTCCGTCAGTTTCCACACGTCCGCAACGTCCATACGTGTCGTTCGATGCGTATAGTGCGCGACCATGTTGCCCGGTTTATCGGGGCGTACATCGTATCGGACAAAATTCTAAATTTTTTAATGCTTTCGAAGCAGTTTTTCTCACAAGTTCAACACTGATTTAATACTCACACAAAAATTGAAATATAGATCTACAAGTTGCGTTTCAATCGGGGTTATGTTGTCTTCACACGTGTTCAATTAGTTTTTGAAAAATCTTGACACACAGTTCAGAATCCGGCTTCTAAGTGGTAGTTTGAAACTGGATTCAATTTCTGTTTTCGACAGAGTTTTACTCGACTTTGCATCGAGTTACTTGTCAAACCAAAGGGTTATAGCTGATTCCCTTTGAAGGGACTCAAAGAGGGTTACATTGCCTACACATAGCATCTTTCAGATCGCAAAACGATCAAACGTGCGAGAAGTAATCAAGGCCGAAAAAGAGGGGTACCATGTTGTCGAGTTCCTGAACGGGGGTCGGTTGGAGGCGGCGCTCCAGCGATCCTGGCGGTGGCGCGGTGGTTGTCCGCCGCCTGGGGTGTGCGCGGGGAAGTCGGCGGCCTTGGGGTCGAGGTGGAGAAGAGATGGAAAGGAGTTAGGGTTTGGTTTGTTGCGGGTGAATATATATATACCAAGCCGCTGTTTGCATTCCTATTGTAATAGGAAAAATACATAGGGGCTCGGGTTTTAATCCGAGTGGTGCTCGGTTTCACCATAGCAGCTGTAGCTGCTATGTTAAGTGTTAGGAGGTGGGGTCGGGCCATGTGTGTCGAGTAGGTTAGGGGTCGGGTCCCAACGCAGCTGCTGCTGCTGATGGTGGGGGTTCGGCCACCATCAATTCCCCCCTTTTTTTTTTTTACAAAAACTATATATACATACACACACACACACACACATATATATATATATATATATATATATATATATATATATATATATATATATATGTATAAAATCACAAGAAAAATTCCAAAAATTCTAGATTAAGTAACAAAAATATTTTGTAAACAAGGGAGCTATATTTAATAGTATTTAAAATATCAAGCCCACAAATATGCATATATTATATACGTCTATGATTACGTACACATACCAATTAATTCTAAATAATATAAAAATAGTTTTTAAAGCACTAAAATAATTAGAAATTTTTAGGGTTTTACACGAGGTCTATAAGGAGGCTTCTCATACATCAGAAGATTCATAACAAATCTCTCTGGCGATGCCAACCCTTCACTAAGCAAATGAAGAAAGGGCTTTCTTCTGTCTGGACTAAATAATATCAGCGGGCGTTCAACGACATTAAGAAATATCTCAGCAGTCCCCTACTCTTGGTAGCACCAGTCGTAGGGAGGCCCTTTCTATTATATGTTCGAGCCATGGACCATTCTCTGAGCACTTTGCTAGCCCAACGAAGCAATGAAGGCGACAAGCAGGCAATCTACTATTTGAGCAGGACCATGATTGGTGCCGAACATTGGTATAATCCTATTGAGAAGGAGTGTCTCGCGCTATCTTCGCTATCCAAAAGATGCGCCATTATGTGGCCGAACAGACATTTCACGTCATCTCCAGAGTCAATCCTCTCAGAGTCCTTATGACTAAGCCAGGGGCACTGAACTCGCGGCTAGCCACATGGGCGATACTCTTGACGCCTTATGACATGGTGTTCGTCCCACAAAAGGCGGTTAAGGGTCAAGCATTGGCAGACTTCTTGACCATACATCCTGTACCGGTAATATCAAAACTCTACGACGGGATTCTCGACGAGGTCTTGTAGTCCAACGTGGTCACAGATAATCTCGTGTGGCGAATGTCCTTTAACGGTGGCTCAAGAACAGGCCCCAAAGGCAAAATCATCGTAGGAGTTGGAATGGTCCTTGTCACTCCTGACGGTATAGTCATACACCATACATATTGTCTCATGGAGTCACGCACCAATAATATTGCTGAATACAATGCTCTTATCATCAGGCTCCATCTCGCCAAACAGTTGGAGGTTGTCACGCCCCAGAACCAGAATACTGGAGAGTGGGGGAATGACTCAGCCAGCTACGTATTACGGGTAGATGAATACCGTATAATACGATCAATGTTGTCTAAAAGACGAGGGGGTGCATACTACATGAAAGTCTCACTATGGTCACTTCACATCTATTGTCTCAATCATTCAAACAAGAAACAGTAATAGAGAACATATAAGATAAAGCAGTAAGGTATCCCAAATGCTCAGTCAAAATGTTCTTGATATCTAGCTTTACAAAATATAGCCAGATGATGTATCAAAGTATACACAATTGTTTATCAGCTGCAGCCTGACTTAGTTATAATTATATAAAAGTAAATACAAGACAATCCGACTAACATGTCGGTGCCAAACGATAAAGTATAAAGTAAGTAACAAAACGAGCGAGGAAGTAAGGAATCCACTCGAGTTCTCCTGCGATCATTCTCTAGTATTGACCATCTTGGAGGTGGAAGTAAGCTGAATCCTCGGGGACCGGCTCTAAATCTGGCCATGCAAAACCAGAGAGGTTAGACCGCTAATAGCAAGTACCACAAGGAAGCACGACATGAGAATTAAAACCAGTGATAAGAGTTAAGGATATAATACATAGGTCTCTGCTTGCTACTGGGATTCACACAACATCATGACACTTCAAACCAACTTCCCAACCAAACAAGGACAGAAGTTGACCAGTCGTGCCCTGACATTCTGATCATCTCAGTTAGTAAATAGAGTAGGTACAGTACACAAACAAATCAATTTAAATGGCCATGCAACTACTACGGCTTGCTATTGTGAGTTCCAAGTTACCTTGAAATTATGCAATAAGGATTCCTTAGTTCTTACTATGTACAAACAAGGCTAGTTTACCCAATCAATCAATTGCGCCAATCATGAATTAGACGAGTCCCAGTGGGACGCCCGTCATCAATATACAATATACAATAAATAATATAAGCAGATACCGCTCCCTGCCCGTGTGGCAGATTTGCAGTATTTGTGGGAACCAGCCGGCCTGTCAGGCGCTTAATAGTCCCAAAGAGGGCTGCCATGTAAGAACTCAAAAATCTATTCTCTCCATGCAATCATTATTTTATTTAACTTAATAGTCTCTATGTTGAGTGAAATCCCATGCCGTGGATCATGGTCATTCAGAATGAGTACCTTTGTACGGGGTACGATATGTACAACTCTACAACGATACCCGTACGGTTAGGTTGTACATCTTAAATAGCGTAATGCAACAATCAAAACTAACCACAGAATAATCATGCCTTGACCATAAAGTACATATGCTGCTTTTATAGAAGAATAAATTGAAGCCTGCACGTGCCTGCATGCCAATATTCGGGATCGGCCAGTCGATTACAATAGTTCATAATTCATATGAACGTGTCTCATTCATTCAATTCAATAAGACGACTAGCCAGTTTCTTAGTTCCAACTAGGAACGCATGATCAATTATTAGTCAAGATAACAATCAATGTCAATTCGTAACAAGGCATGAAAGTCAACTATTATTTAGTATGGTCGAGTCTACAACTCTCAGGGTTAAATTCCAGTCATTCGGGGTATCTATAAATCAGTTCATGACATATGGTACATTTCACGTAACAATCTATATTAAAGAAAATATTAACATATCATGATTATATCAAGTTCATGCCAAAAGGCGTAAGGATATAAGAGGAGAATTATCATGCCAACATAAAGTGAATAAAGTATAGGGCAATGGGAACACCAAGATTGGATTACGCCAATGCTAGTTTATACCATGATTTGTCTACGCCAAAGTTTTACGCTAAGGCAAAATATGCGCATAAAATAGGGTATGCGTAAAAGTCAGGTTTACGCATGAATTTATATGCGTAAAAGGTAACGTCACGCGTAAAACTTGCACGCATAAGGGTCAAAGTATATGCAGGGATGAATACGCGTAAAGGAAGTACGCTCAAAATAAAGGAACAAGTTGCACGTAAAAACTCGTTTTACGCGGAGCCAAGGAGTACGCGTATAAAGATTAGAGTTTTACGCAGGAAACACTGTGCGCGTAAAACATTGCATGCGTAAAGGATTGAGCAACGCGTAAAAGTTGCTCATGTAAAGAGTCAAGTTTTACGCCTGAAATACTGTGCGCGTAAAAAGAATACGCCAAGTCAAGTAGACTTGCTTAAAACAGTTTTACGCTGACACGAGTGATCGTGGGCGTAAAGCTCGACACTACGCGGACACGTATAATGTTGGCGTAAAACTCAATATTATGCTAACATGTAACAACGTGGGCGTGGAGTTCCTCCTGAACTCCAATTCCCATGGAACCTTCGTTCCAAGCCAGAAATGGGGTTCCCATGGGTCAGAATGGCGTATAACACAACCTCAACAATCTGGAATGAACAAAACTTGGAAATAAGGAAGTTTGACAGATCAAAACCACTGAAATCCGGAAAATAGTAATTTCTAGATCTACTAAAAATAAGACTTCAAAATAAAAAATGCCAAGTTCTAAACTCTCTTAGGATCACGAGAGGAAGATAAATGAACCATAAAAATATGGTTCTCATGTGGAGCAAGATGAACTTGCCTATGGGTTTTGGTAGGTGGAGAGAGTTATGAGGAAGAAGAAGAGTAATGAGAAGAAGTAATGAAGAGAGAGAAAGGGGATGGGGCTTAAATGGGGGTGTTGGGTTCGGTTCACGATGAACCATCATAAACCCGAAAATAAACCAACCTAGGCCGAACCTAAAGCAAGCTAAAGCAGAGAATAAAAGCAGAAAGTAAAATGCAGAAAATTAATTAGCGTAAAATTAAAGGAAATTAAATACAGAACAATACATAATAAATATTAAATAAATACATTCGAGCAGTACACGTATTAGAATACGTATTCTAGGAACGGGGAGTGACATCTCTAACCTCCTTAGAAAAATTCCGTCCTCGGAATTTCAAATCCAAGTAGGATAGGAACATCAAAGCTAAACTAATCTAAGTACAAGCAATTTAAGCAAGCAATCATTTTACAATGTCCATAGCAAGTAACGTATCTATATTTAACAATCTACGATATCAAGTAATTTCTACTCATAGGGCGACAAGCATGCGGAGTTAAGACAATCATGGTATACAGAAAGAGATATACCTTGCGAGTCAAACAGGTACGAATACCGTGATCGGATATCATCCTCACGTTCTCACATTGACTCTCATAAGGAATGATGACCCCAAGCAACCTAGACAAGGCTAATTGTTCGGTTCTTGAGTATCTTCTTCCTTCGGTCTAAGATGGACACCGGCTGCTCCTCATAAGACAGGTTGGTACCAACAACCAGCTCAGAATGATCGAGGATATGGCTTGGGTCCGATACATACTGTCACACCCATTTTTTGTATTTTTGTATTTATACTCGTATCTGGGTTTTGGCATGTATTTTAATTTTTTCGACTTGCAGAATTGTGAGTTTTTTTCGTATTTCGGGTTTTGGTTCAGCTCAGTTTTAATTGGTTTGGTTTGATTAGGTTTGGGTTAACATGTATTGGTACACTTTAACCTACTCTCTACCCTCAACACAACACAACCACCCTCATTATATCCCCACCTAACTTTCTCTCTCCTCTTTACTCTCCATTAATTTTCTTCTTCTTCTTCCTTCTTCCACACAACACCACACCATAGGCAAGTGCACCTTGCCATCAAATAAGCACCACTTTTTATTTGTCCATTAGCTAGATTAGGCCATGGAGAACAACTTTAGAACTTGACATTTTGTGATTTGGAGCTTCCATTTTTCTAGATCTAGGTTTTAACCATTTTCGAAAATCCTTGGTTTTGATCTATTAAACTTCAATTTTTGCATGTTTTGATGCTTCCATGTGGAAGAGAATTCAATTTTACTTAAGTTAGAACTTTGAAAATCTAGATTTGGTTTTGATTTGGTTAAGTTATGAAGAATTGAAGTTTTGAAGTTCTTGGAGTTCTTCTCGGGTTGGAGAAGCAGCCCTCTCGGCCTGCGCTCTTTAGCGCAAGGCCGATTGCGCAGCTCACCCTTTGGTGAACTGCGCACCTTCCTTCTCGGCCAGCGCCTTTCATTGCGCATAGCCGATTGCGCCCGGCCTCTTGGGCTGGACCGTGCACCTCCCTTGGCGCACTCACCCCTGCGCAGTTGGCCCTGCACAACCAGACTCCTGCGCAGTCCACCCTCTGCGCAGCTCACCCTGCGCCATCCCCTCCTGCGCAGTCTAACCCCTGCGCAATTTGATCCCGCGCAACCCATCTGCTGCGCCATCCATCTCTGGCGCAGTTGGTACCCTGCGTAGCTCACCCTGCGCAGTTGGCCCCTGGCGCACTTGACTCTTGCGCAATCCAACGCCATGACCCCTTGTACAATATGTCCAATCATGGAGACTTGGTTTTATTCTTCTTTTAGCTTGGCTCTTCTATAGTCCTATTTATATTAGTATTTTATTAGATATTTTACGTCCATTTTATATCCTTACGCCTTTTGTCATGAACTTGATTTTACTTAATATATTTGGAATGACTATTGTACATGGCATGGTATGACAAGGAACTAACCTAACATGACAGTGACCTGTAGTGGTGCACTCCTGACATGACCAACCTGACATGATAGTGGCCCGTCGTGGCGCACTCCTAACAAGTACCCTGACATAAATTATCTTGATAACTTGATAGTGGCCCGTAGGCGGCGCACTCCTGACTTGACTTGACTTGTAACTTGACTCGTATAATCAACTTGACACCGTGGGTGCTCCTGCTTGCTTGCTTGTACAATCCACTTGTCTTGTCTCGCATCATGTCTAGGACGTGACTTCCTGGGTACCACGGCCAGGGACTCGCGCTAAATTGGATTAGGCTAATGATTAGATCAAACTAGAACATGGAGAATTCCCAGTCACAGGCAATCTCGTTATCTGGGTGCTTTAATGGACTTGTAGCTTGCCGACAAGTAGAGCACATTTCCAGCACACTGTCATGTGTTGCACCCTCTAAGTCACCTAAGGGTACATTTGTCTCCCGGGCAATGTACCCACCTATAACTCTCAACCCGCGGAAGGATAACTGGATAGTCTGCAGGGCTTGGGACTGGAATTCTCACTTGCATCTTGTTAGTAATTAAGTTTGTGATAACCCTATTTAGTTAAAGTAGTAAGCCGTAGTATTTGTTTGGCCGATTGCGAATGGATGGTGTCCAGCCTTGTCTAAGTCTTATCTAGCTCCAGTACCTGCTATCTCCTGAGCATGTTTTGTTTTACTTATCTTAACGATAAATGAGTAGAGACAGAGAGCTATTCAGGCGAAGGGTTACAATTTCGGTCCTTGTTTGGTTTAAGGATTGTAACCTGGCTCCCGGAATGGTTCCACGTCCCTAGTCGTTTATCGCCCTGTGTACTTTACTACTTGTACTTCTTTTATTCTTTATGTTCTGATATGCTAGCTTTTGTCCTTATTTGTGGCCTTCTTTGTGGCACTTGCTCTTTCTTGGGTTTGACCCAGCTGGTTTTGTGTGGCCAGATTTCGGAGCAGCTCCCAAGGATCTACCGAGCTTCCAGCCCAATGGTGACAACTAGACGGAACCCGGGCCAAGAGTGGGTTTTCCTTTTTGTTTCACCCACTTATATGTAAATTTATTCTTTTAAGGCGTTTAGCCGACGAGCACCTGTTAGCTCGATGCACATTTACTTACTGTCTGCCTACGGACTGTAAACATGATTAACAAATCCTAGGGTTGATCATGTATGACTGAACTCTTGCTAGTCCTATCATTTTGTACGACTAGCTTCATGATCATCCAATATGTAATATTTGGGACGCCTTATATATATATTTGATGCTCTAATATCTTGTAACTCTGTTAATTGCTTGAGATTGAGACAATAGGCTTGACCTTAAGAGACTGTTGGCTTGTAGTAAACCCCCATATCTAGACAGCCGTGACCGTATAGTTGAGATGTATTCTATTTCAATATACGTAGCTAGCTATGTCTGCTCCCGCTCTCCAGTATTCTGGTTCTGGGGTGTGACATGGTTTAAGTGGTGGCCCATGTAGGTCTTGTCAATCA
Organism: Iris pallida; assembly: GCA_029216955.1. NCBI lineage: Eukaryota > Viridiplantae > Streptophyta > Magnoliopsida > Asparagales > Iridaceae > Iris > Iris pallida. The sequence goes on along the minus strand of JANAVB010006389.1, from coordinate 13,987,941 downwards.
AGAAATGTGAGGGTTTACCGAATAGATGTCTCAATCAATACTCGTCCTTGATCTCTGCTCGTATCTTTAAATCCCTGAGATTCTTGACCTGATCACATGCTTGTATCATTGATCTGTCCTGGTCCATTCCTTACTGTTCCCTATGTCGTCTTCTTCAGCGGCATTACTCCCGGACCTGCCAACCAGCCAGAGGAAGCTCGACAAGCACCCCAGCACCAGGAAGATCAAGCTCAGCACTCTTGAGTAGCCTCCCGAGTTATGCTTTCCGGAGGCTCAGAACCTCCAGTTCAGGCAGCTCCGCCTGTTCAACCAGCTAGACAGGATGAGGGACCTTTGGTAGGGCTTATCAGAGAACTGCTTGCATCCCAAGATCGTCGAGGCGACGCCTTGCACCAGGAAGTTCATGATGCACTAAACCGAGGAGGTCCCCAAGGGAATCAGGCGGCCAACAGTTTCAAGCGCTTGAACCCTTCCTTCTTTGACGGCAGTGAAGATGCGATTGCCGCGGACGCTTGGCTTTAGGATACCGAGGTGGTTCTAGAAGCAGCTAGGACACCTGAGAATAAGAAGGTGGCGGTGGTACGCCTACAGTTGTTAGACTTGGCTCGCGATTGGTGGGCAGCTCAGGTCATGGGGTTAGCGGCACCAGTCACTTGGGCGACGTTCAGAGAGAGGTTTCAGACAAAGTACTTTGATGCGGTGGCACGGTACGACCTGCAGACCCGGTTCACCAACTTGAAGCAAGGAGGCAGGACGGTCGATGGCTATACGACCGAGTTTTCTAGGCTGAGTAGGTTCGTCCCCACCTTGGTGGCAACCGAGTTCGATAGGGCTCAGCGGTTCCAGCAAGGGCTGCACTTAGAGATATTATTGGCTTTGGAGCAGTTCGAGCACCAGACGTTCGATGCAGTGTTGAAGGCAGCAAAGAGGCATGAGTATACCTCCCGGAGAATTGTGGACAGGACCGGAGGCAGAAAGCGGTTCCACAACCAGATGCACCAATCTTTAGCTCCAGCCCTGGCAGCTAGGGGTATAACCATTGGAACTCCGAGGCGGGCGGCCTCAGTGACGTCGGTTCAGCATTCGACCCCAACGTACCCGCAGCAGCAGAAGCAGAAGCAGTCTTCCGCGGTGGGATGTTCTCATTACGGGAAGCCGGGCCATGTAGTGGCAGAGTGTCGTAGGACACAGGGATTGTGCCTGGCTTGTGGAGGAGCAGACCACCAGATAGGGACCTGCCCGAATAGGGGAGGTCCATCATCATCCAACCTTTCTAGTTCTTCGGTGAGAGGACCAGCCCCAGTTCCAGTCCAGCAGCAGCAGCAACAGCAGTACCCGAGGCCATTGTTGCCTCAGGCCCAGGCCTTTCAGCAGCAGAACCAGCAGCAGTTCACCCAGGCTCCAGCACAGAACCGACAGAGGGGTTTCCAGCAGAGGGGACCCGCAGCTAGAGGTCAGGCTATGATGATGACCATGGAAGAAGAAGTTACACCAGGTGAGGTAGTGGCAGGTATTATTCTTGTCAACACCTTTCCAGCATCTGTATTATTTTATTCTGGTGCATCGCATTCATTCATGTCTGCACAATTCGCGACACGGATAAGATTGGAACCCAAGTCATTATCAGTGAGGCTCAATATACTTACTGGTAATGGTCTTGTGGGAGTAGATCGAGTGTTTTTCTCGTGTCGGATCGTAGTTAGCGGTAGAGAGTTCCCCGCTAGGCTCATAGAGTTCCCTATGGCAGACTATGATGTAGTCCTAGGCATGGATTGGTTGAGGAACCATTATGCTAGGATAGACTGCCATGTTGGCAGAGTTGTCTTTAGTATTCCCGGAGAGCCAGAGTTTTCATTTTCCAGAGGCACAGTAGAGCCATCTCCTCCAGTATTGCGGATGGCAGTAGCAGCAGTGCAGTTGCCCCGGATAGTTGAAGAGTTTCCAGATGTCTTCCCAGAGGAACTTCCAGGGATGCCACCAGAGCGGGAGATTGAGTTCACCATTGACTTGATTCCTGGGACAGCACCAGTATCAGAGCGAGTCTACAGAATGGCGCCTTCAGAGTTGGAGATTTTGTATAAGATGATTAAAGAACTTAGAACCAAGGGATTCATTCGTGCTAGTGGATCGCCTTGGGGAGCCCTGATGCTTCTTGTGAAAAAGAAGGATGGTACGTCCAGGCTATATGTTGATTATCGTATCTTGAATTCAGTGACAATCAAGAACAGATACCCTCTCCCGAGGATAGATGACTTGTTTGATCAACTCAAGGGGGCTTCAGTTTTCTCGAAGATAGACTTGCGGTCAGGATATCACCAGATCAGAGTCAGAGAGCAAGACATCCCGAAGACGGCGTTCAGATCTAGGTACGGACATTGGGAGTTTCTAGTTATGCCCTTTGGAGCGACCAATGCGCCGGCAGTGTTCATGGACCTCATGAAACGTATTTTCATGCCTTACTTGGATCAATTTGTGATAGTGTTCCTTGATGACATCCTGGTCTACAGCAAGAGTGAAGCAGAGCACGAGCAATATTTCAGAATTGTCCTCCAGATTCTCAGAGAGCACCAGTTGTACGCCAAGTTCAGTAAATACGAGTTCTGGCTCGATCGCATTTCTTACTTGGGTCACATCATTACCAGAGGAGGAGTGAAAGTGGATCCCCAGAAGATTGTGGCTATCGAGGTATGGCCAGTACCCAGCTCAGTGGCAGAAGTTCGCAGCTTCCTTGGATTGGCCGGCTACTACCGGCAGTTCGTCTCAAATTTTGTAAGGATTTCAGCGCCGATGACCCAGTTGACCCGTAAGGATGTGCCGTTCGTTTGGACAGCAGAATGTCAGGAATCATTTGAGAAGTTGAAGCGAGGTTTGATAACGGCTCCCATTCTCACCCTTCCAGATGGGACCGAAGGATTCACAGTTTATTGCGATGCTTCAGGCAGAGGATTAGGATGTGTTTTGATGCAGCATGGGAAGGTAATTGCTTATGCGTCACGTCAACTTCATGATCATGAGAAGAATTACCCGACCCACGACTTGGAGCTAGCAGCAGTAGTGTTTGCACTTAAGTTGTGGAGACACTACTTGTACGGAGACAGAGTGGAGATCTTTACTGACCATAAGAGCCTGAAGTATGTCTTCACCCAGAAGGATCTTAATATGCGGCAGAGAAGATGGCTCGAGCTACTTGTGGACTATGATGTGGACTTGCAGTATCAACCAGGGAAGGCTAACGTGGTAGCAGATGCGTTGAGCAGGAGAGCCGGAGTCTACCTTCTAACAGCGCAACCAGAGCTATTGGCAGATCTTCAGAAGATGGGAATTGAAGTGGTTCTTCCTTCCAATGTGGCCTTGATGGCCAGCCTACAGATGCAATCCACCATAGTTGAGAGGATCCGGACAGCACAGTTAGCAGATTCCAAGATTCAGCGGCTCAGAGCAGAGTGCGAGGCAGGAAGAAGGCCAGAGTTATGTATTCATGAGGATGGTACACTTCGACACGGCACGTATCTTTGTGTACCCAGTAGAGATATCAGACAGAAAGTCATGGCAGAGGCTCACAGTTCGCAGTATTCCATCCACCCAGGCAGCACGAAGATGTACAGAGATATTCGTCAACACTTTTGGTGGAATGGTATGAAGAGAGAGATAGCCCGGTATGTCTCTCGATGTTTGGTTTGCCAACAAGTCAAGGCTGAACATCAGAGGCCAGCTGGACTTCTTCAACCTTTACCGATCCTAGAATGGAAATGGGAGCACATAACCATGGATTTCGTGACTGGGTTACCCAGATCTCCGACAGGCAGAGATGCTATTTGGGTCATTGTGGACAGGCTTACCAAGGTGGCACACTTTCTTCCATTTAGAGTTGGACAGTCGACGGCGCAGTTAGCAGAGATGTATCTCAGGCAGATCGTTAGACTTCACGGAGTGCCAGTCAGCATAGTATCAGACAGGGATACGAGATTCACATCACACTTCTGGCACAGTCTTCATCAAAGTTTGGGGACTCGTCTCAAGTTCAGCTCAGCGTATCATCCGCAGACAGATAGGCAATCGGAGCGCACTATACAAACTCTCGAAGATATGTTGCGGTCATGTACCCTTGACTTCGGTGGTTCATGGGAGGATCACCTGTACCTGGTGGAAATCTCGTACAATAATAGTTTCCAGGCCAGTATCCAGATGGCACCCTTCGAGGCTCTGTATGGTAGGAAGTACAGATCTCTGTTAGCATGGGACGATGTCGGAGAGAGGCAGATGCTCGGTCCAGAACTGATTTCACAGACGGTTGAAGTAGTCAGGAAAGTCAGAGATCACCTCCGAGTTGCTCAGGATCGCCAGCGCCATTGGGCCGATGCTCATCGGCGTCCCTTAGAATTTGCCGTCGGCGACCATGTATTCCTTAGGATCTCGCCCACCCGCGGCGTCATTCGTTTTGGCGTGCGGAGAAAGCTTAGTCCTAGGTATATAGGGCCGTTCGATATTCTAGAGCGAGTAGGCGATGTGCCCTATCGTCTCGCTCTTTCGCCGTCGCTAAGTGAGGTACATGATGTATTCCATGTATCCCAATTAAGACGGTACATCCCGGACCCGAGCCATATCCTAGATTATTCGGAATTGGTTGTTGGTACCAACCTTTCGTATGAGGAGAGGCCCGTGTCTATTTTGGACCGGAGAGAGAAGACGCTCAAGAACAAGACTATTAACTTAGTCCGTGTTGCTTGGGGTCATCACTCTCTAGGTGAGTCAACATGGGAGCGTGAGGACGACATCCGATTGCAATACCCCTACCTGTTTGACTCGTGAGGTATAATGTCTTTCTTATGCCTTACGCTTTCCCTTCCTTGCTTGCATTGTATGATTGTATGATTGAACTGCTTAGTGTAGCTTGCCTGTGCTTAGTATAGCTAGTCGTGGCAATCTCTAGCTCCTTGATTAAATTCCGAGGACGGAATTCTTTAAAGGTGGGTAGAGTTGTTACCCCCATTTCCTGTATTTTTGTATTTATACTCGTATCTGGGTTTTGACATGTATTTTAATTTTCTCGACTTGCGGAATTGTGGGTTTTTCTCGTATTTCGGGTTTTGGTTCAGCTCAGTTTTAATTGGTTTGGTTTGATTAGGTTTGGGTTAACATGTATTGGTACACTTTAACCTACTCTCTACCCTCAACACAACAAAACCACCCTCATTATATCCCCACCTAACTTTCTTTCTCCTCTTTACTCTCCATTAATTTTCTTCTTCTTCTTCCTTCTTCCACACAACACCACACCATAGGCAAGTGCACCTTGCCATCAAATAAGCACCATTTTTTATTTGTCCATTAGCTAGATTAGGCCATGGAGAACAACTTTAGAACTTGACATTTTGTGATTTGGAGCTTCCATTTTTCTAGATCTAGGTTTTAACCATTTTCAAAAATCCTTAGTTTGATCTATTCAACTTCGATTTTTGCATGTTTTGATGCTTCCATGTGGAAGAGAATTCAATTTTACTCAAGTTAGAACTTTGAAAATCTAGATTTGGTTTTGATTTGGTCAAGTTATGAAGAATTGAAGTTTTGAAGTTCTTGGAGTTCTTCTCGGGTTGGAGAAGCAGCCCTCTCGGCCTGCGCTCTTTAGCGCAAGGCCGATTGCGCAGCTCACCCTTTGGTGAACTGTGCACCTTCCTTCTCGGCCAGCACCTTTCATTGCGCATAGCTGATTGCGCCCGGCCTCTTGGGCTGGACCGCGCACCTCCCTTGGCGCACTCATCCCTGCGCAGTTGGCCCTGCGCAACCTGACTCCTGCGCAGTCCACCCTCTGCGCAGCTCACCCTGCGCCATCCCCTCCTGCGCAGTCTAACCCCTGCGTAATTTGATCCCGCGCAACACATCTGCTGCGCCATCCATCTCTGGCGCAGTTGGTACCCTGCGCAACTCACCCTGCGCAGTTGGCCCCTGGCGCACTTGACTCTTGCGCAATCCAACCCCATGACCCCTTGCACAATATGTCCAATCATGGAGACTTGGTTTTATTTTTCTTTTAGCTTGGCTCTTCTATAGTCCTATTTATATTAGTATTTTATTAGATATTTTACGCCCATTTTATATCCTTACGCCTTTTGTCATGAACTTGATTTTACTTAATATATTTGGAATGACTATTGTACATGGCATGGTATGACAAGGAACTAACCTAACACGACAGTGACCCGTAGTGGTGCACTCCTAACATGACCAACCTGACATGATAGTGGCCCGTCGTGGCGCACTCCTAACAAGTACCCTGACATGAATTATCTTGATAACTTGATAGTGGCCCGTGGCGGCGCACTCCTGACTTGACTTGACTTGTAACTTGTAACTTGACTCGTATAATCAACTTGATACCGTGGGTGCTCCTGCTTGCTTGCTTGTACAATCCACTTGTCTTGTCTCGCATCATGTCTAGGACGTGACTTCCTGGGTACTACGGCCAGGGACTCGCGCTAAATTGGATTAGGCTAATGATTAGATCAAACTAGAACAAGGAGAATTCCCAGTCACAGGCAATCTCGTTATCTGGGCGCTTTAATGGACTTATAGCTTGCCGACGAGTAGAGCACATTTCCAGCACACTGTCATGTGTTGCACCCTCTATGTCACCTAAGGGTACATTTGTCTCCCGGGCAATGTACCCACCTATAACTCTCAACCCGCGAAAGGATAACTGGATAGTCTGCAGGGCTTGGGACTGGAATTCTCACTTGCATCTTGTTAGTAATTAAGTTTGTGATAACCCTAGTTAGTTAAAGTAGTAAGCCGTAGTATTTGTTTGGCCGATTGCGAATGGATGGTGTCCAGCCTTGTCTAAGTCTTGTCTAGCTCCAGTACCTGCTATCTCCTGAGCATATTTTGTTTTACTTATCTTAACGATAAATGAGTAGAGACAGAGAGCTATTCAGGCGAAGGGTTACAATCCCGGTCCTTGTTTGGTTTAAGGATTGTAACCTGGCTCCCGGAATGGTTCCACGTCCCTAGTCGTTTATCGCCCTGTGTACTTTACTACTTGTACTTCTTTTATTCTTTATGTTCTGATATGCTCGCTTTTGTCCTTATTTGTGGCCTCCTTTGTGGCACTTGCTCTTTCTGGGGTTTGACCCAGCTGATTTTGTGTGGCCAGATTTCGGAGCAGCTCCCGAGGATCTACCGAGCTTCCAGCCCAATGGTGACAACTAGACGGAACCCGGGCCAAGAGTGGGTTTTTCTTTTATTTCACCCACTTATATGTAAATTTATTCTTTTGAGGCGTTTAGCCGACGAGCACCTGTTAGCTCGATGCACATTTACTTACTATCTGCCTACGGGCTGTAAACATGATTAACAAATCCTAGGGTTGATCATGTATGACTGAACTCTTGCTAGTCCTATCATTTTGTACGACTAGCTTCATGATCATCCAATATGTAATATTTGGGACGCCTTATATATATATATTTGATGCTCTAATATCTTGTAACTCTGTTAATTGCTTAAGATTGAGACAATAGGCTTGACCTTAAGAGACTGCTGGCTTGTAGTAAACCCTCATATCTAGACAGCCGTGACCGTATAGTTGAGATGTATTCTATTTCAGTATACGTAGCTGGCTATGTCTGCCCCCGCTCTCCAGTATTCTGGTTCTGGGGCGTGACACATACCTACGCAACTGAGATACATGAAATACATCATGCACCTCTCGTAATAAAGGTGGAAGGGATAAACGATAAGCAACATCGCCTACCCTATCAAAAATAACAAATGGGCCTACGTATCGTGGACTCAACTTCCCGCGAACGCCAAATCTAATGACCCCACGGGTAGGCGAGATCCGCAAGAACACGTTGTCTCCAACAGAGAATTTTAGCGGCCTACGATGCTGGTCTGTCCAATGACGATGTCGATCTTGCGCAACTGTAAGTCGCTCCCTAATTCCCTTAATCACTTCAACTGTCTGGATAATCATTTTTGGGCCTAGCATCTTCCTCTCCCCGATATCATCCCATGCTAGTGGCGACCTACACTTCTTACCATATAGTGCTTCAAATGGCGCCATCTGGATACAGGCTTCATAACTGTTGTTATACGAGAACTCACTAAGTGCAGGTGACTCTTCCAAGACCCTCCAAAATCTAGAGTGCAAGCACGCAACATGTCTTCTAAAGTCTGAATTATCCGTTCTAATTGCCCATCTGTCTGTGGATGGTAAGCCGTGCTAAATTTTAACTTGGTACCCAGACTATGATGTAAACTCTTCCAAAAATGTGAGGTAAAACGGGTATCTCTGTCTAATACAATACTGACAGGGACTCCATGCTGCCTGACTATCTGTTGCATATACAACTCTGCCAACTTTTCTGTAGATTGCCCTACTCTGAAAGGAAGAAAATGTGCCACCTTCGTAAGCCGATCTACTATCACCCAAATCGCATCTTTACCACTTGGTGATCTCGATAAACCAGTCATAAAGTCCATGGTAATATGCTCCCACTTCCATTCCGGGATAGGAAGCGGTTACAATAATCCAGCTGGCCTTTGCTGTTCTGCCTTTACTTGCTGACATATCAAGCAACGAAAAATGAATCTAGCTATCTCCCTCTTCATTCCGTTCCACCAGAAGTGCTGCTTGATATCTTGATACATCTTGGTCCCTCCAGGATGTATAGAATACTGAAAACTGTGAGCTTCCGTCATAACCTCCTGTCTGATATCTTCACTAGGCACACATAGACGTGATCCAAACCTAAGTGTACCATCTTTATGGATTTGTATCTCCTGTCTGAGTCCTTACTCACATTCTGTCCTAAGCTTCTGAATCCTTGGGTCCTTTGCCTGAGCTGCCTTGATCCTATCTACTAAATCATATTGAACTTGTAGAGTCGCCAGAATTCCTACATCACTGGGAAGTATAACCTCGATGCCCATCTCCTGAATGTCTTCTAAGATATGCTTCTGTGTTGTCAACATAAATGTGCCGCCTCTCCTGCTAAGAGCATCTGCTACCACATTAGCCTTGCCTGGATGATACTGAAGCTCCACAACGTAATCCTTGATCAACTCCAACCATCTTCTCTGCCTCATGTTCAGTTCCTTCTGAGTAAAGATGTACTTCAGACTTTTGTGGTCCGTGTACATGTCTACTCGATCACCATATAAGTAATGCCTCCATAGCTTCAAAGCAAATACTACTGCCCGCCAACTCCAAGTCGTGAGTTGGATAATTCTTCTCGTGGTCCCAAAGTTGCCTAGATACATACGCTATCACCCTCCCATGTTGCATGAGGACGCACCCAAGTCCTTTACCTGACGTATCACAATATACAGTAAAACCTCCAGGTCTAATTGGCAATGTAAGAATAGGCGCTGATATCACTTCTACTTCAGATTCTCAAATGATGCCTGACATTCTGCCGACCAGACGAATGCACGTCCTTTCGTGTCAAGTAGGTCATGGGTGCTGAAAGTCTTGCAAAGTCTGATACGAACCTTCTGTAATAACCCGCCAATCCCAAGAAACTCTGTAAGTCAGCTACGGTCTTGGGTACTGGCCAACTCTCTACTGCTTTTACTTTCTTGGGATCCACTGCTACTTCCAGCTCCTGATATGATATGTACCAAAAATAAAATATGATCCGTCCAGAAACTCACACTTGCTGAGCTTGGCATACAACTGATTCTCTTTCAGAACCTGTAACACTTTCCTGAGGTAATCTTCATGCTCTTCTTCACTAGTAGAGTATACGAGAATGTCGTCAAGAAACACAACGACAAACTGATCTAAGTATGGCATAAAGATGCGGTTCATCAAGTCCTAAATATTGTTGGAGCATTGGTCAAACCAAACGGCATTACCAAGAATTCATAATGCCCATACTTCGACCTGAATGCTATCTTGGGAATATCCTCCTTCCGAACTCTCACTTGATGATACCCTGAATGAAGATCTATCTTGGAGAAAACTCTAGCTCTGCTCAATTGATCAAACAAGTCGTCGATCCTGGGTAGTGGATACTTGTTCTTTACTGTCGTCGTGTTAAGCTTCCTGTAGTTAATGCACAACCTGGATGATCCATCCTTCTTCCCTACAAGTACCACTGGTGCTGCCCACGTTGATATGCTAGCTTGGATGAACTTCTTCTCCTTTAGTTCCTCTAGGTGCTGATATACCTTGGTCTGCTCCGAATTTGCCATTCGATAAACTCGATCTGATATTGGTTTAGTTCTAGGTGCCAATTCTATACTGAACTCAATATCTCTAACCGGTGGTAGACCTGGAAGTTCTTCAGGAAATACGTCTAGAAATTCTTCAACTACCTTCGAAACCTGGACTTCTTCCATTGCCATTACTACTCCCTGCTCTTGTTGAGTTGCCTCTGATCTGACTAAGGTGAACCTCTTCATGCCTGGAATGTCAAAAGATACACTCCCTCTACGACAATCTATTGTCGCATGACTGTCTTTCAGCCAGTCTATGCCTAAGATAACGTCGAAATTTCCAACAGAAAACTCTATCAACCTGGCGGGTAAGAAATACCCGTAAACTACAATGCTACACGCTAGAATAACTCTACTAACTCCTACGAGCCCATTACCAGTGAGTATATTCAACCTCCCTAGCAATGCCTCAAACTTCATTCCTAGTCCGTGTCGTAAATTATACAGATATAAATGAGTGTGATGCTCCCGAATCAAACAATGCTACGGCGGGATATGAGGCGACGAGAATGTTACCTGCCACAACATCTTCCGATGCCAATGCCTCTTCTAAGGACAGAGTGAATGCCTGCCTTCGACCTCCTTGTTGGGTTCCATGCTGCGGCCTAGCCTGGTGCTGCTGCTGGTCCCAGTCTTGGTGATACTGGGGTGGTCTATGCTGTTGCTGCATCGGCGGTCCCTACTTGCCAAAACATCTGAGCTTGCGACATGAGCGGACGATGTGCCAACGGTCTCACTGCCACCGCTGGTCCTCGATGCTGGCCTGCCCTTGGTGCTGGCAGAGTGGAAAATTGTTGTACTGGCCCTCCTGACCTCGAATTCATGGGACAGGTGGTAACCCGATGATCTGGGCTTCCACATTTCAAACACAGTCCATTTAATGTCAGACACACATCTCTAGTGTACCCTACCTTCCCACAATAAGTACAGCCTACTGGGGGTTGTTGGTTCTTCCTCTGTTGCTGTTGTTGCTGCCTTGGTGCTGGCCCTCGCATTGCCACATCGTGAATACGAACGCCAAGGGACGGTACTGTTGTCCGGGGCGCTACTCTCCCTTCTCCTTCAATCTAACTGTAGGATCTTTTCTGACCTCTAGTCCTTGCTGTAATCCTCTGAATGGTGATCTCATGCCTTTGGGTTACCGTCAATACATCATCGAAAGTCTGATAGTTATGCCCCTCTATCAATTATAAGAGTTCTAGATGAAACCCTTGCTGGAACCTCATAGCCCTCTGGCTCTCCGTTGCCACCATCTCTGGAGCGAACCTACTCAATTTGTAGAACTCCGCTGCATAAGCATCTACCGTCTTGTCGGCCTGCTTGAGGTTGATAAACTTCTGTTGTAGCTCAAACTGCGCCACAACTCCATAGTACTTCGTCTTGAACCTTGCGGTAAAATCGTCCCAAGGAACAGGACGTCTGATGCCTACTTCTTCTGATTCCCACCAATCACGTACGAGATCCTGAAGTAACAACTTTATTTGATCCACACGTTCTTCCACCGACACCTTAGCTGCTGTCAAAATAGCCTCAATATTCTTAAGCCATGCATCTGCTGAGATGGCATATTCCGTACCCTCAAAACGATGGGGGTTGTACTTGCAAAACCTGGTTGATGCTCTTGAATATGTTCTCGTTCCTCTTTCCAAAGCCGTATGCAATCCTTGGTTGAGTAGTACATTCTGCTCTTACAACTGAGCATGCATGCGCTGCTGGGCCAACATCTGGTGTTGCTGAGTAGCCATCTTCCCTCTCATGATCTCCAGAAGGGCTGGTGTATCCACTTCCGCATGGGTAGGTGGAACTATTGGCAGCGTTGGAACCTCCGATACTGCGGCCCACTTCTGGTTCCACTATCACTTCTTCTTGGATAGTCTCTTGAGGTAGTACTGGCCCTTGTTGCTGACCAACCTGGTCATGTTGTCCATGCTGCCCTTGTTGTTGCTGTCCAGCTCTGACGGATACGGACGAGGTTCCCCTAAGAAAAGGGATAAGAGAACAATCAAACGATCGGACAGGAAAGATCAATGAAGTCAAAAGTGTGAGCACCCTGAATTTTGGGTTGATTTTTTTTAATTTTTCTGATTGATTTAGTTTTAATAAATAATTTTTCTGTTTATTTATCCTTAAGTGTACTTTCCCGTGCCTTTGATATTTGGAGTATCAGGGATGTTCAACTCTGGAAATCTTCTTCACGAGTTTTGTAGTGGACATGATTACCTTCATGACGGTATATAGTGTCCCACTCAAATTTGTTCCCTTGTGCTCTTTTTGCTTCGCAAAACTTCGGGTCGAATTAGACCATTTGATCATTAATTGATTTTCCCACTCTTTTCTTTGATCATTATTGGCACGTTACCGTGACTTTTAATTTGGGAGCACAAGACTAGTCAGTTTCTTGAAACCAACTTCTCATGCATGATCTACTCGAGACGCTCTTCACTCATGACCTTCGTGTCCCACTCAGACACGCCATTTTGTGCTACATTTGCTTCACACAACTTTTTTGACACGTGACCCGATTTTATTTCACCCCACGGTGTCATATTTATCTTCCAACTTGATTTGTGGGTACCCTGTAGACCAAAACCTGTCAGTCCCAAATATGGACATGGCCCACATTGAGCCTACTACCCGCCTGCCACTTGTGTCCTATTTATTGGAATCCTCATGTGCTACTTATTTTCCCATGATCAGCAACACCTAATTTTAATTCAATTTTTGCACAATGTCTGATTTTGACCCAATCCGGCTCTATCGAGTCCAGCCCAACTCCATGTTACTCTCCATCATAATACCCTCATATTTTCTTGCCTAAAAATATCAAGTACTCTTCTACCTATTTTGTTATATTTAATAGAAATTTTCTATTGATATTAAATTCAATGGAATGACCATTTTCCCAACATATTAACCCTAGCCATTGGATTCTCCTATTTTTAATCCTAGCCATTCAATCTCCTTATGACAACCTCCCCATCCCCAAAACTCCACTTGGCCGGCCCTAAAATCTAGGCTTGGTTTTCTCTCTTCCTCTCTCTTTAACTCTCACAATTATTATTATCATCTCTTCTCTCTCTCTCCAACTCATTTAAATTTTTCCCACAACACCAACAGCAACTACAACACCCCATGGCCGACCACCCTCCTCCTGGCCCAGCCTCGCCGTCGGCCACCCTCCAGGCCGTCGGCCACCCACAGCACCTCCACCATCATCACTTCCCTTCTCCTCCTCCTTCTACTTCCATAGTCACCACCATCAACACTATAGTCACTACCACCACCTATCACAACCGCCACCTTCACCCGACCACCTCTGGCGTGGTCGAGCCACCACCTCCGCTATCGGCCTCTACACACACCCGACCATTCCTCCAACTTCTCCTCCTCCCATTTAAACCAACCGATCACCACCATCATCCATCCGCCCATCCACCCATCGATCCGGTCACCTCCACCGAGCTGCACAGCCGCAGCTCCGCCGAGCCCCACAGCGTGCCGCCGTGCCTCCGCCGGGCCAAGCGCGCCGCGCAACCGCGCCTCGCTGCAACAGCAGCGCACAATAGCAGCGGCAGCAGCATGCGCGGCCACGGTGGCCGTCGTCGCCGGCCACGCGCCGCCGTGGGTACCCCCCCTCCAGCGAACTCTGACGAACATTCCCCTGACGGCCACCGTCCTCCGGGACGTGCCGTCGAGGCGATTCGTGCATTTTGCACGAAGTCCGGACGTGACGAGCTCGGGAACGAGGCTGAAATAGCATTCCGTCGCAGCGACTTAGCGTGCATTTTCCTGGGAATCCGACCGTTGGATCGGCGATTTCTTCGCTCCGTCACAATCTCGGTATATCCACCTTCATTCCTGTCAATTTTCGACCGTTAATTTTATCGTTTGATACATCAAAACCGGCCACCAAGTTGACCGTTTAAATTGTATTAAATTTGGACAGTTTCGTGGGGCCAACTTCGTCAGCTTGTACCTCCTCCACCGCAGCTCCGTTTGGAGTGCTACCAGTTCCTGTACGAAGCTGGTATAACCATCTTGCTACCCCTCCAGTTTCGTTTCATTGTGAGCTTGTTTGATTGGTTGAATTCGACGCCAAAGTTGGCCGTCCGAATTCGTAATTTCTAACTTATAAAATTCTATTTTTGAACACGGGACTCCAGATTTCATTTCTGACACCACCATTAGACTCGTGGCGTCGTTCTGGCATGTTTTCATATAAAATTTGTTAGATTTGGAGAACGTGGGCCCTGGCACGTTTTTTTGGTGCAAAGTGGGTCCCACATTCTGGGTCAACGGGACTTTTTGACATCGGCTCATCGGAATCCAATTCCGGATATACCATTGAGTTCGTATCGTCATTCTGGACTCGTTGACATATAATTTGCTAGGTTTTGGTGGACATTGGATTCGACACGCATTTCGATGCAAGTCGGATACCAATATCCGGGTCAACAGGCCATTTTGAGATCGGCTGATCAGAATCCAATTTCGGATATACCGTTGAGTTCGTATCATCATTCTGGACTCGTTGACATATAGTTTGCTAAGTTTGAGAACGATGGCTCCGGCACGCATTTCCATGCAAACCAAAATTCCAAGTTCTAGTCAACGGACCAAATTGAGATCGGGTCAATGGAATCCAATTCTGGATATACCGTTGGGTTCGTATCGTCATTCTGATTTAGTGGACATATAATTTGTTATATTTTATAGACTTATTTTCTTACACATTTTTTGGTGCAAAACGGCTCCGACATGGACACCGTTTTAACCCGAAATTACCTTTTTGCCCTTGTATTCAAATTGGACCGATGGGTAGGCTATCCTAGCTAATTTGACCATTCTGGACACGTTGGCGATGTTTATTTCATCGTCCGACAATGCTTGTTGTTAGTTTCTCTGGGTTTAACCTTTTTATAATTAATTAATAATTAATTCTTATAATGTTCGTATTTCGGGATTAGTACAACGAAACTGAGCTCAGTCAATTTCAGTGATCTCACATCGCTGAAATTGACAAGATGGACATGTGGATCACTATAATAAGATTATCAACTTTACCGTTGATCATCTTATCTCGATTTGCGTGTCGTAAGTTTCGACGTACGAATAACGAAGTACACTTTATATCTTTAATAATTAGACTAGAATTAACCATGTTTGACCAGAGTTGACCAGTTGACCAAAGTCAACTGTAAGTCAACACTTGACCTAGTTTGACTAGATTGTTGACCGGAGTTGACCTAGAGTCAATTTGACTTAGAAGAACCTAGGATAATATAGATTGCTTGTAGAGATTCTTTTATTACAACTTGAACACCTTGTAACCTGTGTTGCTTTAAATAGGACTCTGTGGCTTCAGTTGGACCCCTATACCTATCAGCTGTTCAGGTTATCGAGACGAGTACATTCTCTGATCTTTTCATACTTACCTGAATTATTTTCTTGCTCTAGATTACTCTACTTGATGCTGACACGTATCTTCACGGATTAGTACTATATGGATCCTTTCCTGAGATGTTATCCCTCTACGGGTGCATCGGGTATTTTATGTTCATGTACTTTATCATGTGCATCAGGTACTCCTTGTACTCGTACTAGTTCATGTTTTTACATGTTCTCATGTGCTTTCATGTGCTTCATGTGCTTTCATGTGCTTTATCATGTGCCTCATGTACTACTTATTACATGAGTTCACGTATCTTAGCTGTATTCATGTGCTTATAACGTAACTTGAATGGATCCTTGTGTATTGATTGGGGCGGGGTGAGTAGAATTGGTTATGTGAACACTATCTCTAGTAGTTGTATTCATGTGCCTCCTTATTTGTATTTATGTGCCCCTAAGCCGTTTACATAAGCATATTGTACTCTAAATCACGTAGCTACTTACAGTCTCTACTATCATGTATTACTTTCAGTTACAAAATATCTCCTGTTTATTCGTACTTCCATTCAGCACTTCCTGTATTTTACTCTATTGCATGATTTATACTCCTAACCTGCTATGAACTGTTTGAGAGATATGTGCTCGCTCCTGTCCTGACTGGACCTGTTGATAAATTTTACAGATAGCCTGGAGGTTGCCTGCTAGCCTAGAGGAGACATAGTAGAGGTTGTATAGATAGCTAGGGTTTGCTTATAGCTTATTTTTAATTGTCTTGAGTTGTATTTATTTCATGGATTACTGTATTTGAGCTTTGAGATGTATTTCTGGGTTGGTGTATCTTAGACACTTAGACTTCTATCTGCTGTATCTCTTTTGGATTTCATGTTTTATCTATCTTCCATTATGCTCTACCTTAGATGTGATTGAGTTTACATTCTGCTATGTTACCCCCATTCGGGGAGTATAAACTGCTTAGCCTTATACTGTTAGATGCATGAGACCTAGGACAGCGTTCTACCGTCGACACTGCGGCGTAGGCTGGACGTACCCACGTCTCGTGCCCTTACTCTAGGGTGCGGGTCGTGACACGTTTTTAGTGGTGGCCCATGCAGGTCGAGTTTGTGTAGTGGTATTCGAACTAGAGTACCACTACAGCCTGCAGTAGGAATAGGATATATTTTGAAGATACTCAATCACAGCTAGGATCCCTTGAGAGATTCCTGGGACGACCCTTGAGAATCTTATTTAACTTCGATTTGGAAACTCTCTTTTCCTTGATTTGATTTATATTTATTTTCTGTCGTTGAAATTGATTTTGATGGATTATTGTTGAATTTGAGTTTGTATTTATTGATTTTGATGGAAGATTGTTGAATTTTGAATCTTGATGTTAGCTATAGCATCCGAGTTTGTATTTATATGATTTGAAGCATTTTTTTTTTCATTTTGAATCTTGATGTTCGTTGATAAATTTGAGTTTTGGGTATTCATTGTTGATTTAACTTAATTTTTGTCAAGATGAAATTATATGGGCTAGGTCATCTAAGTTTGGAATCTAGTCTTCTATAGTCACATTAGCCAGCATGCTGAGGACACATAGTCTGGCTTTGGATATATTTCTTGGGTGTGGGAATTTAAGGTTTTCACAGCCAAGCTAGCGGCATCGCGAAAATGTTAAATACCACGATTTTAGAGGTATGTGCCTAAGTCGAGGACTTTGTGATTATCGTAGCCTTACTTACTAGTATGACGGGGATTTAGAGCACCATGATTTTGAATATACGCATATAATTATCAGATTGTACCTTAAATGTTTTGAACATGTTTTCACTACTTTTGTTCAGTCTTTCAAAAAAAAAAGAATTTTTGTTTTGTTTTGTTTCTCATCATTTAACTTAGTAGTAGCTTTAGCTGTTTTTATAAACCCTTGTGTAACTTCTTACGAATTTCTTCTTAAAGCAATGAATCAATGATTTTGCTAGACCTTATTTTGGATTTGTTATTATAGCTCTGATTTCAAAACGGGTTCCTCTTTTAAACAGATAAGCAGAACATATTCTTTTATCCTTCTCTTCCTGCCAATATTTTATTTCCATCATTCTTGTCTTATATAACTGTCATGATTACATCAATTCCCTGTCTCGTATCTAATTCTGTCAGGTAGACTTTAAACCCTTGAATCTTCATATCATTTTACCTGAGAAATGTTGAGGAAGTGACGTAAATCATCTAGTGCGGAAATGACGTAAATGGTTATCATAGGATGATTTTGTAGGAATCAGAATGTTGGATGTCAAATATGAAAAAAAAATTGAGAGGGAGATGTGGTAAAGGTTTAGAATGGAATCAAGTGATAAATGTTATCAATTTAGAAACAATCGCAGAAAATTTTGGTTATGAGTAATTCATGGAAATATTTCAAAAAAAAAACTAATGAGGATATCAGAGGTCAACCTAGTTTTGAGAACTTAGAAAATCTTAGTTATTGATTCTTGGGAACTATTACCAGGCTATGTAGAAATTTAGAGATGGAAATGAGAATTTAATTGTATTCAATGATTATGCGAAATTGAACTAGATATTGTAAGAGTGTGACTAGAGACAGAGAGAACACAAGAATTTTAAGTTATAGGAATTATTTTTAGATGATTGGAAAAAATTGTAGAATTCAAAAGGATAATATTTGAAGGTGAACTTTGAAGAAAATATGAAGGTTGATTTATAAATAAAAATAAATTTTGTTTGACATAGTGGTATTGGAGTTGAGTAAATACGAGACTTGATTTAAACAAGTTCAAGGATTTCATAAACTGGATTTAGAGGTTTCGAATCTAATTTAGAACGAGGTGAAGGAATTTGGAAATTTGATTAAATGAATAAGTGTTGATACCTAATTAAGAGGGGTATGCTTCGTGGGAAATATTTTAGAAGTTAGAAATTTTGTCTATGGTGATCGTGGTAAAGGTTTAGATGACTGAAGTTACAAAAATTTTGAGGGTAGTCATATGAAGGTTGATTTTATATTGGGGTTGTGAGAAAATATGATTAGCAAATGGTAAACTGATAGTATCAGAGAGAGATGATTTACTGACTTTCGTATGAAATCGTTCTTATTTTTCTCTAAAAAGGGTTTTCAATATCATTGAATCCTAGTTTTCTTAATCATGACCAAATCGACTCCGATTATCTTTTCTTATCATATTAATATCTTGGGTTGTACTCAGTTCAATTAAATTTGATTGTGACCTGAATCACCATCCTTGTATGCTCGTTCTCAGACTTGTTGAACTGTCCTCCATATTGCCCAAATCTTGATTTTTCCAATTTGATCAACTTAGATCGTATCGAGACTAAATATTCTTAATATATTGTGATTGGATTTCCATACAATTGACTTTCATTCTTTAACTTCTAATTTTGATTTTTGAATAGTACCCCTTTATGGATAATTGGTAGTTATCTTTATTTTTATTTTTTGATAAGTACCAGTTTTTACATAGGATGGTAGGCTGTCTTACAGTTTTGATGATTTGTATTCAGTGTCTTTTCCGGTTTAACACCCTAGACTGCTTGTGTATTTTGATACCCTATGACCGATTCAGTTAGCATGACTAGTATACCTAGATAAGACTTTCACTACCACCGTATGCCATAACCCTGTATGACGTCCCTTTTGATGGTATGCTTTGTTTAAGTTCCGGGACTTGATTGTGGGGGTTTGACCTAGAGGGAGTATGAACATTTTAATTTCGAGGACGAAATTTTTATAAGGTGGGTAGGATATGAGCACCCTGAATTTCGGGTTGATTTTTTTTCAATTTTTCTGATTGATTTAGTTTTAATAAATAATTTTTCTGTTTATTTATCCTTAAGTGTACTTTCCCGTGACTTTGATATTTGGAGTGTCAGGGATATTCAACTCTGGAAATCTTCTTCACGAGTTTTGTAGTGGACAGGATTACCTTCATGACGGTATATAGTGTCCCACTCAAAGTTGTTCCCTTGTGCTCTTTTTGCTTCGCAGAACTTCGGGTCGAATTAGACCATTTGATCATTAATTGATTTTCCCATTCTTTTCTTTGATCATTATTGGCACGTTACCGTGACTTTTAATTTGGGAGATCAAGACCAGTCAGTTTCTTGAAACCAACTTCTCATGCATGATCTGCTCGAGACACTCTTCACTCATGACCTTCGTGTCCCACTCAGACACGCCATTTTGTGCTCCATTTGCTTTATACAACTTTCCTGACACGTGACCCGATTTTATTTTATCCCACGGTGTCACATTTATCTTCCAACTTGATTTGTGGGTACCCTGTCGACCAAAACCAGTCAGCCCCAAATATGGACATGGCCCACATTGAGCCTACTACCCGCCTGTCGCTTGTGTCCCATTTATTGGAATCCCCATGTACTACTTATTTTCTCATGATCATCAACACCTAATTTTAATTCGATTTTTGCACAATGTCTGATTTTGACCCAATCCGGCTCCATCGAGTCCAGCCCAGCTCCATGTTACTCTCCATCATATTTTCTTGCCCAAAAATATCAAGTACTCTTCTACCTATTTTTTTATATTTAATAGAAATTTTCTATTGATATTAAATTCCATGGAATGACCATTTTTTCCAACATATTAACCCTAGCCATTGGATTCTCCTATTTTTAATCCTAGCCATTCAATCTCCTCATGACAACCTCCCCATCCCCAAAACTCCACTTGGCCGGCCCTAAAATCTAGGCTTGGTTTTCTCTCTCTTTCTCTCTCTTTAACTCTCACAATTATTATTATCATCTCTTCTTTCTCTCCAACTCATTTAAATTTTTCCCACAACACCAACAACAACTACAACACCCCATGGCCGACCACCTCCTCCTGGCCCAGCCTCGCCGCCGGCCACCCTCCAGGCCGTCGGCCACCCACAGCACCTCCACCATCATCACTTCCCTTTTCCTCCTCCTTCTACTTCCATAGTCACCACCATCAACACTATAATCACTACCACCACCTATCAAAATCGCCACCTTCACCCGACCACCTCCGGCGTGGCCGAGCCACCACCTCCGCCGTCGGCCTCCACACACACCCGACCACTCCTCCAACTTCTCCTCCTCCCATTCAAACCAGCCGATCACCACCATCATCCATCCGCCCATCCATCCATCGATCCGGCCACCTCCACCGAGCTGCACAGCCGCAGCTCCGCCGAGCCCAACCGCGCGCCGCCGCGCCTCCGCGCCTCCGTCGGGCCAAGCGCGCCATACAGCCGCGCCTCGCTGCAACAGCAGCAGCGCACAATAGCAGCGGCACCAACATGCGCGGCCGTTGCGCGGCCACGGCGGCCATCGTCGCCGGCCACGCGCTGCCGTGGGCACACCCCCCCTCCGGCGAACTCCGACGAACAGCCCCTGACGGCCACCATCCTCCGGATGCGCCGTCGAGGCGATTCGTGCATTTTGCACGAAGTCCCGACGTGACGAGCTCGGGAACGAGGCTGAAATAGCGTTCCGTCGCAGCGACTTCGCGTGCATTTTCCCTGGAATCCGACCGTTGGATCGGCGATTTTTTTGCTCCGTCACAATCTCGGTATATCCACCTTCATTCTTGTCAATTTTCGTCCGTTAATTTTATCGTTTGATACATCAAAACCGGCCACCAAGTTGACCGTTTAAATTATATTAAATTTGGACAATTTCGCGGGGCCAACTTCGTCAGCTTGTACCTCCTCCACCGCAGCTCCTTTTGGCGTGCTACCAGTTCCTGTGCGAATAACCCTCTTGCTACCCCTCTAGTTTCGTTTCATTGTGAGCTTGTTTGATTGGTTGAATTCGACGCCAAAGTTGGCCGTCCGAATTCGTAATTTTCAACTTGTAAAATTCCATTTTTGAACACGGGACTCCAGATTTCATTTTTGACACCACCATTAGACTCGTGGCGTCGTTCGGGCATGTTTTCATATAAAATTTGTTAGATTAGGAGAACGTGGGCCCTGGCACGTTTTTCGATGCAAAGTAGGTCCCACATTCTGGGTCAACGGGACTTTTTGATGCCGGCTCATCGGAATCCAATTTCGGATATACCGTTGAGTTCGTATCGTCATTCTGGACTCATTGACATATAATTTTTTAGGTTTTGGTGGACATTGGATCTGGCACGTATTTCGGTGCAAGTCGGATACCAATATCCGGGTCAACAGGTCATTTTGAGATCGGCTCATCGGAATACAATTCCGGATATACCGTTGAGTTTGTATCGTCATTCTGGACTCGTTGACATGTAGTTTGCTGAGTTTTGAGAACGATGACTCCGGCACGCATTTCCGTGCAAATCGGAATTCTAAGTTCTAGTCAACGGACCAAATTGAGATCGGGTCAACGGAATCCAATTCTGGATATACCGTTGGGTTCGTATCGTCATTCTAGTTTCGTGGACATATATTTGTTATATTTTATGGACTTATTTTCTTGCACGTTTTTCGGTGCAAAATGGCTCCGGCACGGACACCGTTTTGACCCGAAATGACCTTTTTGCCCTTGTGTCCAAATTTGTGAGCACCCTGAATTTCGGGTTGATTTTTTTTTCTGATTGATGGGTTTCAATAAATAATTTATTCTGTTATTTTTTCTTAAATGTACTTTTCCGTGCCTTTGATAATTGGAGTGTCAGGGATGTTCAACTCTGGAAATCTTCTTCACGAGTTTTGGAGTGGACAGGATTACCTTCATGATGGTATATAGTGTCCCACTCAAACTTGTTCCCTTGTGCTCCTTTTGCTTCACAGAACTTCTGGTCGAATTAGACCATTTGATCATTAATTGATTTTCCCACTCTTTTCCTTGATCATTTTTAGCACGTTACCGTGACTTTTAATTTGGGAGCGCAAGACCAGTCAGTTTCTTGAAACCAACTTCCCATGCTTGATCTACTCGAGACGCTCGTCATCCATGACCTTCGTGTCCCACTCAGATACGTCATTTTGTGCTCCATTTGCTTCACACAATTTTTCTGACACGTGACCCGATTTTATTTCAGTCCACGGTGTCACATTTATTTTCCAATTTGATTTGTGGGTCCCTTGTCGACCAAAACCTGTCAGCCCCAACAATGGACATGGCCCACATTGAGCCTACTACCCGTCCGACACTTGTGTCCCATTTATTGGAATCCCTATGTGCTACTTATTTACCCATGATCTTCGATACCTAATTTTAATTCGACACGCATTTCGATGCAAGTCGGATACCAATATCCGGGTCAATAGGTCATTTTGAGATCGGCTGATCAGAATCTAATTTCGGATATACCGTTGAGTTCGTATCGTCATTCTGGACTCGTTGATATGTAGTTTGCTAAGTTTTGAGAACGATGGCTCCGGCACGCATTTTCGTACAAACCAGAATTCCAAGTTCCAGTCAACGGACCAAATTGAGATGGAGTCAACGGAATCCAATTCTGGATATACCGTTGGGTTCGTATCGTCATTCTGGTTTCGTGGACATATAATTTGTTATATTTTATAGACTTATTTTCTTGTACATTTTTTGGAGCAAAACGGCTCCGACACGGACACCGTTTTGACCCAAAATTACCTTTTTGCCCTTGTATTCAAATTGGACCGATGGGTAGGCTATCCTAGCTAATTTGACCATTCTGGACACGTTGGCGATGTTTATTTCATCGTCCGACAATGCTTGTTGTTAGTTTCTCTGGGTTTAACCTTTTTATAATTAATTAATAATTAATTCTTATAATGTTCGTATTTCGGGATTAGTACAACGAAACTGAGCTCAGTCAATTTCAGTGATCTCACATCGTTGAAATTGACAAGATGGACATGTGGATCACTATAATAAGATTATCAACTTTACCGTTGATCATCTTATCTCGATTTGCGTGTCGTAAGTTTCGACGTACGAATAACGAAGTACACTTTATATCTTTAATAATTAGACTAGAATTAACCATGTTTGACCAGAGTTGACCAGTTGACCAAAGTCAACTGTAAGTCAACACTTGACCTAGTTTGACTAGATTGTTGACCGGAGTTGACCTAGAGTCAATTTGACTTAGAAGAACCTAGGATAATATAGATTGCTTGTAGAGATTCTTTTATTACAACTTGAACACCTTGTAACCTGTGTTGCTTTAAATAGGACTCTGTGGCTTCAGTTGGACCCCTATACCTATCAGCTGTTCAGGTTATCGAGACGAGTACATTCTCTGATCTTTTCATACTTACCTGAATTATTTTCTTGCTCTAGATTACTCTACTTGATGCTGACACGTATCTTCACGGATTAGTACTATATGGATCCTTTCCTGAGATGTTATCCCTCTACGGGTGCATCGGGTATTTTATGTTCATGTACTTTATCATGTGCATCAGGTACTCCTTGTACTCGTACTAGTTCATGTTTTTACATGTTCTCATGTGCTTTCATGTGCTTCATGTGCTTTCATGTGCTTTATCATGTGCCTCATGTACTACTTATTACATGAGTTCACGTATCTTAGCTGTATTCATGTGCTTATAACGTAACTTGAATGGATCCTTGTGTATTGATTGGGGCGGGGTGAGTAGAATTGGTTATGTGAACACTATCTCTAGTAGTTGTATTCATGTGCCTCCTTATTTGTATTTATGTGCCCCTAAGCCGTTTACATAAGCATATTGTACTCTAAATCACGTAGCTACTTACAGTCTCTATCATGTATTACTTTCAGTTACAAAATATCTCCTGTTTATTCGTACTTCCATTCAGCACTTCCTGTATTTTACTCTATTGCATGATTTATACTCCTAACCTGCTATGAACTGTTTGAGAGATATGTGCTCGCTCCTGTCCTGACTGGACCTGTTGATAAATTTTACAGATAGCCTGGAGGTTGCCTGCTAGCCTAGAGGAGACATAGTAGAGGTTGTAGATAGCTAGGGTTTGCTTATAGCTTATTTTTAATTGTCTTGAGTTGTATTTATTTCATGGATTACTGTATTTGAGCTTTGAGATGTATTTCTGGGTTGGTGTATCTTAGACACTTAGACTTCTATCTGCTGTATCTCTTTTGGATTTCATGTTTTATCTATCTTCCATTATGCTCTACCTTAGATGTGATTGAGTTTACATTCTGCTATGTTACCCCCATTCGGGGAGTATAAACTGCTTAGCCTTATACTGTTAGATGCATGAGACCTAGGACAGCGTTCTACCGTCGACACTGCGGCGTAGGCTGGACGTACCCACGTCTCGTGCCCTTACTCTAGGGTCGGGTCGTGACACGTTTTTAGTGGTGGCCCATGCAGGTCGAGTTTGTGTAGTGGTATTCGAACTAGAGTACCACTACAGCCTGCAGTAGGAATAGGATATATTTTGAAGATACTCAATCACAGCTAGGATCCCTTGAGAGATTCCTGGGACGACCCTTGAGAATCTTATTTAACTTCGATTTGGAAACTCTCTTTTCCTTGATTTGATTTATATTTATTTTCTGTCGTTGAAATTGATTTTGATGGATTATTGTTGAATTTGAGTTTGTATTTATTGATTTTGATGGAAGATTGTTGAATTTTGAATCTTGATGTTAGCTATAGCATCCGAGTTTGTATTTATATGATTTGAAGCATTTTTTTTGTTCATTTTTGAATCTTGATGTTCGTTGATAAATTTGAGTTTTGGGTATTCATTGTTGATTTAACTTAATTTTCAAGATGAAATTATATGGGCTAGGTCATCTAAGTTTGGAATCTAGTCTTCTATAGTCACATTAGCCAGCATGCTGAGGACACATAGTCTGGCTTTGGATATATTTCTTGGGTGTGGGAATTTAAGGTTTTCACAGCCAAGCTAGCGGCATCGCGAAAATGTTAAATACCACGATTTTAGAGGTATGTGCCTAAGTCGAGGACTTTGTGATTATCGTAGCCTTACTTACTAGTATGACGGGGATTTAGAGCACCATGATTTTGAATATACGCATATAATTATCAGATTGTACCTTAAATGTTTTGAACATGTTTTCACTACTTTTGTTCAGTCTTTCAAAAAAAAAAAGAATTTTTGTTTTGTTTTGTTTCTCATCATTTAACTTAGTAGTAGCTTTAGCTGTTTTTATAAACCCTTGTGTAACTTCTTACGAATTTCTTCTTAAAGCAATGAATCAATGATTTTGCTAGACCTTATTTTGGATTTGTTATTATAGCTCTGATTTCAAAACGGGTTCCTCTTTTAAACAGATAAGCAGAACATATTCTTTTATCCTTCTCTTCCTGCCAATATTTATTTCCATCATTCTTGTCTTATATAACTGTCATGATTACATCAATTCCCTGTCTCGTATCTAATTCTGTCAGGTAGACTTTAAACCCTTGAATCTTCATATCATTTTACCTGAGAAATGTTGAGGAAGTGACGTAAATCATCTAGTGCGGAAATGACGTAAATGGTTATCATAGGATGATTTTGTAGGAATCAGAATGTTGGATGTCAAATATGAAAAAAAAATTGAGAGGGAGATGTGGTAAAGGTTTAGAATGGAATCAAGTGATAAATGTTATCAATTTAGAAACAATCGCAGAAAATTTTGGTTATGAGTAATTCATGGAAATATTTCAAAAAAAAACTAATGAGGATATCAGAGGTCAACCTAGTTTTGAGAACTTAGAAAATCTTAGTTATTGATTCTTGGGAACTATTACCAGGCTATGTAGAAATTTAGAGATGGAAATGAGAATTTAATTGTATTCAATGATTATGCGAAATTGAACTAGATATTGTAAGAGTGTGACTAGAGACAGAGAGAACACAAGAATTTTAAGTTATAGGAATTATTTTTAGATGATTGGAAAAAATTGTAGAATTCAAAAGGATAATATTGAAGGTGAACTTTGAAGAAAATATGAAGGTTGATTTATAAATAAAAATAAATTTTGTTTGACATAGTGGTATTGGAGTTGAGTAAATACGAGACTTGATTTAAACAAGTTCAAGGATTTCATAAACTGGATTTAGAGGTTTCGAATCTAATTTAGAACGAGGTGAAGGAATTTGGAAATTTGATTAAATGAATAAGTGTTGATACCTAATTAAGAGGGGTATGCTTCGTGGGAAATATTTTAGAAGTTAGAAATTTTGTCTATGGTGATCGTGGTAAAGGTTTAGATGACTGAAGTTACAAAAATTTTGAGGGTAGTCATATGAAGGTTGATTTTATATTGGGGTTGTGAGAAAATATGATTAGCAAATGGTAAACTGATAGTATCAGAGAGAGATGATTTACTGACTTTCGTATGAAATCGTTCTTATTTTTCTCTAAAAAGGGTTTTCAATATCATTGAATCCTAGTTTTCTTAATCATGACCAAATCGACTCCGATTATCTTTTCTTATCATATTAATATCTTGGGTTGTACTCAGTTCAATTAAATTTGATTGTGACCTGAATCACCATCCTTGTATGCTCGTTCTCAGACTTGTTGAACTGTCCTCCATATTGCCCAAATCTTGATTTTTCCAATTTGATCAACTTAGATCGTATCGAGACTAAATATTCTTAATATATATTGTGATTGGATTTCCATACAATTGACTTTCATTCTTTAACTTCTAATTTTGATTTTGAATAGTACCCCTTTATGGATAATTGGTAGTTATCTTTATTTTTATTTTTTGATAAGTACCAGTTTTTACATAGGATGGTAGGCTGTCTTACAGTTTTGATGATTTGTATTCAGTGTCTTTTCCGGTTTAACACCCTAGACTGCTTGTGTATTTTGATACCCTATGACCGATTCAGTTAGCATGACTAGTATACCTAGATAAGACTTTCACTACCACCGTAGCCATAACCCTGTATGACGTCCCTTTTGATGGTATGCTTTGTTTAAGTTCCGGGACTTGATTGTGGGGGTTTGACCTAGAGGGAGTATGAACATTTTAATTTCGAGGACGAAATTTTTATAAGGTGGGTAGGATATGAGCACCCTGAATTTCGGGTTGATTTTTTTTCAATTTTTCTGATTGATTTAGTTTTAATAAATAATTTTTCTGTTTATTTATCCTTAAGTGTACTTTCCCGTGACTTTGATATTTGGAGTGTCAGGGATATTCAACTCTGGAAATCTTCTTCACGAGTTTTGTAGTGGACAGGATTACCTTCATGACGGTATATAGTGTCCCACTCAAAGTTGTTCCCTTGTGCTCTTTTTGCTTCGCAGAACTTCGGGTCGAATTAGACCATTTGATCATTAATTGATTTTCCCATTCTTTTCTTTGATCATTATTGGCACGTTACCGTGACTTTTAATTTGGGAGATCAAGACCAGTCAGTTTCTTGAAACCAACTTCTCATGCATGATCTGCTCGAGACACTCTTCACTCATGACCTTCGTGTCCCACTCAGACACGCCATTTTGTGCTCCATTTGCTTTATACAACTTTCCTGACACGTGACCCGATTTTATTTTATCCCACGGTGTCACATTTATCTTCCAACTTGATTTGTGGGTACCCTGTCGACCAAAACCAGTCAGCCCCAAATATGGACATGGCCCACATTGAGCCTACTACCCGCCTGTCGCTTGTGTCCCATTTATTGGAATCCCCATGTACTACTTATTTTCTCATGATCATCAACACCTAATTTTAATTCGATTTTTGCACAATGTCTGATTTTGACCCAATCCGGCTCCATCGAGTCCAGCCCAGCTCCATGTTACTCTCCATCATATTTTCTTGCCCAAAAATATCAAGTACTCTTCTACCTATTTTTTTATATTTAATAGAAATTTTCTATTGATATTAAATTCCATGGAATGACCATTTTTTCCAACATATTAACCCTAGCCATTGGATTCTCCTATTTTTAATCCTAGCCATTCAATCTCCTCATGACAACCTCCCCATCCCCAAAACTCCACTTGGCCGGCCCTAAAATCTAGGCTTGGTTTTCTCTCTCTTTCTCTCTCTTTAACTCTCACAATTATTATCATCTCTTCTTTCTCTCCAACTCATTTAAATTTTTCCCACAACACCAACAACAACTACAACACCCCATGGCCGACCACCTCCTCCTGGCCCAGCCTCGCCGCCGGCCACCCTCCAGGCCGTCGGCCACCCACAGCACCTCCACCATCATCACTTCCCTTTTCCTCCTCCTTCTACTTCCATAGTCACCACCATCAACACTATAATCACTACCACCACCTATCAAAATCGCCACCTTCACCACCACCTCCGGCGTGGCCGAGCCACCACCTCCGCCGTCGGCCTCCACACACACCCGACCACTCCTCCAACTTCTCCTCCTCCCATTCAAACCAGCCGATCACCACCATCATCCATCCGCCCATCCATCCATCGATCCGGCCACCTCCACCGAGCTGCACAGCCGCAGCTCCGCCGAGCCCAACCGCGCGCCGCCGCGCCTCCGCGCCTCCGTCGGGCCAAGCGCGCCATACAGCCGCGCCTCGCTGCAACAGCAGCAGCGCACAATAGCAGCGGCACCAACATGCGCGGCCGTTGCGCGGCCACGGCGGCCATCGTCGCCGGCCACGCGCTGCCGTGGGCACACCCCCCCTCCGGCGAACTCCGACGAACAGCCCCTGACGGCCACCATCCTCCGGATGCGCCGTCGAGGCGATTCGTGCATTTTGCACGAAGTCCCGACGTGACGAGCTCGGGAACGAGGCTGAAATAGCGTTCCGTCGCAGCGACTTCGCGTGCATTTTCCCTGGAATCCGACCGTTGGATCGGCGATTTTTTTGCTCCGTCACAATCTCGGTATATCCACCTTCATTCTTGTCAATTTTCGTCCGTTAATTTTATCGTTTGATACATCAAAACCGGCCACCAAGTTGACCGTTTAAATTATATTAAATTTGGACAATTTCGCGGGGCCAACTTCGTCAGCTTGTACCTCCTCCACCGCAGCTCCTTTTGGCGTGCTACCAGTTCCTGTGCGAATAACCCTCTTGCTACCCTCTAGTTTCGTTTCATTGTGAGCTTGTTTGATTGGTTGAATTCGACGCCAAAGTTGGCCGTCCGAATTCGTAATTTTCAACTTGTAAAATTCCATTTTTGAACACGGGACTCCAGATTTCATTTTTGACACCACCATTAGA
The DNA here is from genome assembly GCA_029216955.1 of Iris pallida. NCBI lineage: Eukaryota > Viridiplantae > Streptophyta > Magnoliopsida > Asparagales > Iridaceae > Iris > Iris pallida. The sequence goes on along the minus strand of JANAVB010006389.1, from coordinate 13,958,210 downwards.
CTCGTGGCGTCGTTCGGGCATGTTTTCATATAAAATTTGTTAGATTAGGAGAACGTGGGCCCTGGCACGTTTTTCGATGCAAAGTAGGTCCCACATTCTGGGTCAACGGGACTTTTTGATGCCGGCTCATCGGAATCCAATTTCGGATATACCGTTGAGTTCGTATCGTCATTCTGGACTCATTGACATATAATTTTTTAGGTTTTGGTGGACATTGGATCTGGCACGTATTTCGGTGCAAGTCGGATACCAATATCCGGGTCAACAGGTCATTTTGAGATCGGCTCATCGGAATACAATTCCGGATATACCGTTGAGTTTGTATCGTCATTCTGGACTCGTTGACATGTAGTTTGCTGAGTTTTGAGAACGATGACTCCGGCACGCATTTCCGTGCAAATCGGAATTCTAAGTTCTAGTCAACGGACCAAATTGAGATCGGGTCAACGGAATCCAATTCTGGATATACCGTTGGGTTCGTATCGTCATTCTAGTTTCGTGGACATATATTTGTTATATTTTATGGACTTATTTTCTTGCACGTTTTTCGGTGCAAAATGGCTCCGGCACGGACACCGTTTTGACCCGAAATGACCTTTTTGCCCTTGTGTCCAAATTTGTGAGCACCCTGAATTTCGGGTTGATTTTTTTTTCTGATTGATGGGTTTCAATAAATAATTTATTCTGTTATTTTTTCTTAAATGTACTTTTCCGTGCCTTTGATAATTGGAGTGTCAGGGATGTTCAACTCTGGAAATCTTCTTCACGAGTTTTGGAGTGGACAGGATTACCTTCATGATGGTATATAGTGTCCCACTCAAACTTGTTCCCTTGTGCTCCTTTTGCTTCACAGAACTTCTGGTCGAATTAGACCATTTGATCATTAATTGATTTTCCCACTCTTTTCCTTGATCATTTTTAGCACGTTACCGTGACTTTTAATTTGGGAGCGCAAGACCAGTCAGTTTCTTGAAACCAACTTCCCATGCTTGATCTACTCGAGACGCTCGTCATCCATGACCTTCGTGTCCCACTCAGATACGTCATTTTGTGCTCCATTTGCTTCACACAATTTTTCTGACACGTGACCCGATTTTATTTCAGTCCACGGTGTCACATTTATTTTCCAATTTGATTTGTGGGTCCCTTGTCGACCAAAACCTGTCAGCCCCAACAATGGACATGGCCCACATTGAGCCTACTACCCGTCCGACACTTGTGTCCCATTTATTGGAATCCATATGTGCTACTTATTTACCCATGATCTTCGATACCTAATTTTAATTCGACACGCATTTCGATGCAAGTCGGATACCAATATCCGGGTCAATAGGTCATTTTGAGATCGGCTGATCAGAATCTAATTTCGGATATACCGTTGAGTTCGTATCGTCATTCTGGACTCGTTGATATGTAGTTTGCTAAGTTTTGAGAACGATGGCTCCGGCACGCATTTTCGTACAAACCAGAATTCCAAGTTCCAGTCAACGGACCAAATTGAGATGGAGTCAACGGAATCCAATTCTGGATATACCGTTGGGTTCGTATCGTCATTCTGGTTTCGTGGACATATAATTTGTTATATTTTATAGACTTATTTTCTTGTACATTTTTTGGAGCAAAACGGCTCCGACACGGACACCGTTTTGACCCAAAATTACCTTTTTGCCCTTGTATTCAAATTGGACCGATGGGTAGGCTATCCTAGCTAATTTGACCATTCTGGACACGTTGGCGATGTTTATTTCATCGTCCGACAATGCTTGTTGTTAGTTTCTCTGGGTTTAACCTTTTTATAATTAATTAATAATTAATTCTTATAATGTTCGTATTTCGGGATTAGTACAACGAAACTGAGCTCAGTCAATTTCAGTGATCTCACATCGTTGAAATTGACAAGATGGACATGTGGATCACTATAATAAGATTATCAACTTTACCGTTGATCATCTTATCTCGATTTGCGTGTCGTAAGTTTCGACGTACGAATAACGAAGTACACTTTATATCTTTAATAATTAGACTAGAATTAACCATGTTTGACCAGAGTTGACCAGTTGACCAAAGTCAACTGTAAGTCAACACTTGACCTAGTTTGACTAGATTGTTGACCGGAGTTGACCTAGAGTCAATTTGACTTAGAAGAACCTAGGATAATATAGATTGCTTGTAGAGATTCTTTTATTACAACTTGAACACCTTGTAACCTGTGTTGCTTTAAATAGGACTCTGTGGCTTCAGTTGGACCCCTATACCTATCAGCTGTTCAGGTTATCGAGACGAGTACATTCTCTGATCTTTTCATACTTACCTGGATTATTTTCTTGCTCTAGATTACTCTACTTGATGCTGACACGTATCTTCACGGATTAGTACTATATGGATCCTTTCCTGAGATGTTATCCCTCTACGGGTGCATCGGGTATTTTATGTTCATGTACTTTATCATGTGCATCAGGTACTCCTTGTACTCGTACTAGTTCATGTTTTTACATGTTCTCATGTGCTTTCATGTGCTTCATGTGCTTTCATGTGCTTTATCATGTGCCTCATGTACTACTTATTACATGAGTTCACGTATCTTAGCTGTATTCATGTGCTTATAACGTAACTTGAATGGATCCTTGTGTATTGATTGGGACGGGATGAGTAGAATTGGTTATGTGAACACTATCTCTAGTAGTTGTATTCATGTGCCTCCTTATTTGTATTTATGTGCCCCTAAGCCGTTTACATAACCATATTGTACTCTAAATCACGTAGCCACTTACAGTCTCTACTATCATGTATTACTTTCAGTTATAAAATATCTTCTGTTTATTCGTACTTCCATTCAGCACTTCTGTATTTTACTCTATTGCATGATTTATACTCCTAACCTGCTATGAACTGTTTGAGAGATATGTGCTCGCTCCTGTCCTGACTGGACCTGTTGATAAATTTTACAGATAGCCTGGAGGTTGCCTGCTAGCCTAGAGGAGACATAGTAGAGGTTGTATAGATAGCTAGGGTTTGCTTATAGCTTATTTTTAATTGTCTTGAGTTATATTTATTTCATGGATTACTGTATTTGAGCTTTGAGATGTATTTCTGGGTTGGTGTATCTTAGACACTTAGACTTCTATCTGCTGTATCTCTTTTGGATTTCATGTTTTATCTATCTTCCATTATGCTCTACCTTAGATGTGATTGAGTTTACATTCTGCTATGTCACCCCCATTCGGGGAGTATAAACTGCTTAGCCTTATACTGTTAGATGCATGAGACCTAGGACAGCGTTCTATCGTCGACACTGCGGCGTAGGCTGGACGTACCCACGTCTCGTGCCCTTACTCTAGGGTGCGGGTCGTGACACGTTTTTAGTGGTGGCCCATGCAGGTCGAGTTTGTGTAGTGGTATTCGAACTAGAGTACCACTACAGCCTGCAGTAGGAATAGGATATATTTTGAAGATACTCAATCACAGCTAGGATCCCTTGAGAGATTCCTGGGACGACCCTTGAGAATCTTATTTAACTTCGATTTGGAAACTCTCTTTTCCTTGATTTGATTTATCTTTATTTTCTATCGTTGAAATTGATTTTGATGGATTATTGTTGAATTTGAGTTTGTATTTATTGATTTTGATGGAAGATTGTTGAATTTTGAATCTTGATGTTAGCTATAGCATCCGAGTTTGTATTTATATGATTTGAAGGATTTTTTTGTTCATTTTTGAATCTTGATGTTCGTTGATAAATTTGATTTTTGGGTATTCATTGTTGATTTAACTTAATTTTCGTCAAGATGAAATTATATGGGCTAGGTCATCTAAGTTTGGAATCTAGTCTTCTATAGTCACATTAGCCAGCATGCTGAGGACACATAGTCTGACTTTGGATATATTTCTTGGGTGTGGAAATTTAAGGTTTTCGCAGCCAAGCTAGCGGCATCGCGAAAATGTTAAATACCACGATTTTAGAGGTATGTGCCTAAGTCGAGGACTTTGTGATTATCGTAGCCTTACTTACTAGTATGACGGGGATTTAGAGCACCATGATTTTGAATATACGCATATAATTATCAGATTGTACCTTAAATGTTTTGAACATGTTTTCACTACTTTTGTTCAGTCTTTCAAAAAAAAAAGAATTTTTGTTTTGTTTTGTTTCTCATCATTTAACTTAGTAGTAGCTTTAGCTGTTTTTATAAACCCTTGTGTAACTTCTTACGAATTTCTTCTTAAAGCAATGAATCAATGATTTTGCTAGACCTTATTTTGGATTTGTTATTATAGCTCTGATTTCAAAACGGGTTCCTCTTTTAAACAGATAAGCAGAACATATCTTTTATCCTTCTCTTCCTGCCAATATTTTATTTCCATAATTCTTGTCTTGTCTTATATAACTTTCATGATTACATCAATTCCCTGTCTCGTATCTAATTCTGTCAGGTAGACTTTAAACCCTTGAATCTTCATATCATTTTACCTGAGAAATGTTGAGGAAGTGACGTAAATTATCTAGTACGGAAATGACGTAAATGGTTATCATAGGATAATTTTGTAGGAATCAGAATGTTGGATGTCAAATATGAAAAAAAATTGAGAGGGAGATGTGGTAAAGGTTTAGAATGGAATCAAGTGATAAATGTTATCAATTTAGAAACAATCGCAGAAAATTTTGGTTATGAGTAATTCATGGAAATATTTCAAAAAAAAAACTAATGAGGATATCAGAGGTCAGCCTAGTTTTGAGAACTTAGAAAATCTTAGTTATTGATTCTTGGGAACTATTACCAGGCTATGTAGAAATTTAGAGATGGAAAAGAAATTTAATTGTATTCAATGATTATGCAAAATTGAACTAGATATTGTAAGAGTGTGACTAGAGACAGAGAGAACACAAGGATTTTAAGTTATAGGAATTATTTTTAGATGATTGGAAAAAATTGTAGAATTCAAAAGGATAATATTTGAAGGTGAACGTTGAAGAAAATATGAAGGTTGATTTATAAATAAAAAAAATTTTGTTTGACATAGTGGTATTGGAGTTGAGTAAATACGAGACTTGATTTAAACAAGTTCAAGGATTTCATAAACTGGATTTAGAGGTTTCGAATCTAATTTAGAACGAGGTGAAGGAATTTGGAAATTTGATTAAATGAATAAGTGTTGATACCTAATTAAGAGGGGTATGCTTCGTGGGAAATATTTTAGAAGTTAGAAATTTTGTCTATGGTGATCGTGGTAAAGGTTTAGATGACTGAAGTTACAAAAATTTTGAGGGTAGTCATATGAAGGTTGATTTTATATTGGGGTTGTGAGAAAATATGATTAGCAAATGGTAAACTGATAGTATCAGAGGAGATGATTTACTGACTTTCGTATGAAATCGTTCTTGTTTTTCTCTAAAAAGGGTTTTCAATATCATTGATCCTAGTTTTCTTAATCACGACCAAATCGACTCCGATTATCTTTTCTTATCATATTAATATCTTGGGTTGTACTCAGTTGAATTAAATTTGATTGTGACCTGAATCACCATCCTTGTATGCTCGTTCTCAGACTTGTTGAACTGTCCTCCATATTGCCCAAATCTTGATTTTCCCAATTTGATCAACTTAGATCGTATCGAGACTAAATATTCATAATATATATTGTGATTGGATTTCCATACAATTGACTTTCATTCTTAACTTCTGATTTTGATTTTTGAATAGTACCCCTTTATGGATAATTGGTAGTTATCTTTATTTTTATTTTTTGATAAGTACCAGTTTTTACATAGGATGGTAGGCTGTCTTACAGTTTTGATGATTTGTATTCAGTGTCTTTTCCGGTTTAACACCCTAGACTGCTTGTGTGTTTTGATACCCTATGACCGATTCAGTTAGCATGACTAGTATACCTAGATGAGACTTTCACTACCACCGTATGCCATAACCCTGTATGACGTCCCTTTTGATGGTATGCTTTGTTTAAGTTCCGGGACTTGATTGTGGGGGTTTGACCTAGAGGGAGTATGAACATTTTAATTTCGAGGACGAAATTTTTATAAGGTGGGTAGGATATGAGCACCCTGAATTTCGGGTTGATTTTTTTTAATTTTTCTGATTGATTTAGTTTTAAATAAATAATTTTTTTGTTATTTATCCTTAAGTGTACTTTCCCGTGACTTTGATATTTGGAGTGTCAGGGATGTTCAACTATGGAAATCTTCTTCACGAGTTTTGTAGTGGACAGGATTACCTTCATGACGGTATATAGTGTCCCACTCAAAGTTGTTCCCTTGTGCTCTTTTTGCTTCGCAGAACTTCGGTCGAATTAGACCATTTGATCATTAATTGATTTTCCCATTCTTTTCCTTGATCATTATTGGCACGTTACCGTGACTTTTAATTTGGGAGCACAAGACCAGTAAGTTTCTTGAAACCAACTTCTCATGCATGATCTACTCGAGACGCTCTTCACTCATGACCTTCGTGTCCCACTCAGACACGCCATTTTGTGCTCCATTTGCTTTATACAACTTTTCTGACACGTGACCCGATTTTATTTTCCCCACGGTGTCACATTTATCTTCCAACTTGATTTGTGGGTACCCTGTCGACCAAAACCTGTCAGCCCCAAATATGGACATGGCCCACATTGAGCTTACTACCCCCTGCCGTTTGTGTCCCATTTATTGGAATCCCCATGTGCTACTTATTTTCTCATGATCATCAACACCTAATTTTAATTTGATTTTTGCACAATGTCTGATTTTGACCCAATCCGGCTCCATCGAGTCCAGCCCAGCTCCATGTTACTCTCCTTCATAACACCCTCATATTTTCTTGCCCAAAAATATCAAGTACTCTTCTACCTATTTTTTTTATTTAATAGAAATTTTCTATTGATATTAAATTCCATGGAATGACCATTTTTCCCAACATATTAACCCTAGCCATTGGATTCTCCTATTTTTAATCCTAGCCATTCAATCTCCTCATGACAACCTCCCCATCCCCAAAACTCCACTTGGCCGGCCCTAAAATCTAGGCCTGGTTTTCTCTCTCTTTCTCTCTCTCTCTTACTACTCTCTCGTTCTTTCTCTACTTCTCTCTTCTTCTAACTCTCACAATTATTATTATCATCTCTTCTTTCTCTCCAACTCATTTAAATTTTTCCCACAACACCAACAGCAACTACAACACCCCATGGCCGACCACTTCCTCCTGGCCCAGCCTCGCCGCCGGCCACCCTCCAGGCCGTCGGCCACCCACAGCACCTCCACCATCATCACTTCCCTTCTCCTCCTCCTTCTACTTCCATAGTCACCACCATCAACACTATAGTCACTACCACCACCTATCACAACCGCCACCTTCACCCGACCACCTCCGGCGTGGCCGAGCCACCACCTCCGCCGTCGGCCTCCACACACACCCGACCACTCCTCCAACTTCTCCTCCTCCCATTCAAACCAACCGATCACCACCATCATCCATCCTCCCATCCATCCATCGATCCGGCCACCTCCACCGAGCTGCACAGCCGCAGCTCCGCCGAGCCCCACCGCACGTCGCCGCACCTCCGCGCCTCCGTCGGGCCGAGCGCGCCGCGCAGCCGCGCCTCGCTGCAACAGCAGCACGCACAATAGCAGCGCGCAGCATGCGCGGCCGTTGCGCGGCCACGGCGGCCATCGTCGTCGGCCACGCGCTGCCGTGGGCACACCCTCCCCTCCGGGGAACTCCGACGAACAGCCCCCTGACGGCCACCATCCTCCGGGACGCGCCGTCGAGGCGATTCGTACGTTTTGCACGAAGTCCCGACGTGACGAGCTCGGGAACGAGGCTGAAATAGCGTTCCGTCGCAGCGACTTCGCGTGCGTTTTTTCGAGAATCCGACCGTTGGATCGGCAATTTTTTTGCTCCGTCACAATCTCGGTATATCCACCTTCATTCCTGTCAATTTTCGTCCGTTAATTTTATCGTTTGATACATCAAAACCGGCCACCAAGTTGACCGTTTAAATTATATTAAATTTGGACAGTTTCGCGGGGCCAACTTCGTCAGCTTGTACCTCCTCCACCGCAGCTCCTTTTGGCGTGCTACCAGTTCTTGTGCGAATAACCCTCTTGCTACCCCTCCAGTTTCGTTTCATTGTGAGCTTGTTTGATTGGTTGAATTCGACGCCAAAGTTGGCCGTCCGAATTCGTAATTTTTAACTTATAAAATTCCATTTTTGAACACGGGACTCCAGATTTCATTTTTGACACCACCATTAGACTCGTGGCGTCGTTCTGGCATATTTTCATATAAAATTTGTTAGATTAGGAGAACGTGGGCCCTGGCACGTTTTTCGATGTAAAGTAGGTCCCACATTCTGGGTCAACGGAACTTTTTGATGCCGGCTCATCGGAATCCAATTCCGGATATACCGTTGAGTTCGTATCGTCATTCTGGACTCGTTGACATATAATTTTTTAGGTTTTGGTGGACATTGGATCCGGCAAGCATTTCGGTGCAAGTCGGATACCAATATCCGGGTCAACAGGTCATTTTGAGATCGGCTCATCGGAATACAATTCCGGATATACCATTGAGTTTGTATCGTCATTCTGGACTCGTTGACATATAGTTTGCTGAGTTTTGAGAACGATGACTCCGGCACGCATTTCCGTGCAAACCGGAATTCCAAGTTCTAGTCAACGAACCAAATTGAGATCGGGTCAACGGAATCCAATTCTGGATATACCGTTGGGTTCGTATCGTCATTCTGGTTTCGTGGACATATAATTTATTATATTTTATGGACTTATTTTCTTGCTCGTTTTTCGGTACAAAAAGGCTCCGACACGGACACCGTTTTGACCCGAAATGACCTTTTTGCCCTTGTGTCCAAATTTGTGAGCACCCTGAATTTCAGGTTGATTTTTTTTTTGATTGATGGGTTTCAATAAATAATTTATTCTGTTATTTTTCCTTAAGTGTACTTTTCCGTGTCTTTGATAATTGGAGTGTCAGGGATGTTCAACTCTGGAAATCTTCTTCACGAGTTTTGGAGTGGACAGGATTACCTTCATGATGGTATATAGTGTCCCACTCAAACTTGTTCCCTTGTGCTCCTTTTGCTTCACAGAACTTCTGGTCGAATTAGACCATTTGATCATTAATTGATTTTCCCACTCTTTTCCTTGATCATTTTTAGCACGTTACCGTGACTTTTAATTTGGGAGCGCAAGACCAGTCAGTTTCTTGAAACCAACTTCCCATGCTTGATCTACTCGAGACGCTCGTCACCCATGACCTTCGTGTCCCACTCAGACACGTCATTTTGTTTTCCATTTGCTTCACACAACTTTCCTGACACGTGACCCGATTTTATTTCAGTCCACGGTGTCACATTTATTTTCCAATTTGATTTGTGGGTCCCCTGTCGACCAAAACCTGTCAGCCCCAACTATGGACATGGCCCACATTGAGCCTACTACCCGTCCGACACTTGTGTCCCATTTATTGGAATTCCTATGTGCTACTTATTTACCCATGATCTTCGATACCTAATTTTAATTCGATTTTTGCACAATGTCTGATTTTGACCCAATCCGGCTCCACCGAGTCCAGCCCAGTTTCGTGCTACCCTACATCATGACACCCTCATATTTTTCTCTCCCAAAAATATTAAGTACTCTTCTACCTATTTTTCTATATTTAATAGAAATTTTTGTTGATTTAAATTCCTTGGAATGACCAACTTCCCTACATTTAATCCTAGCCAATTAATTCTAGCCATTTGATTTCCCTCATCATATCATCACCATTCATTTCCTAAACACCCACACAAACTCCCCATAGCCACAAGTGGTCGGCCCTAAAATTCATGTGGAGACCAACTTTTTCTCTCTCCCTCCCTCTCTCACAATTATTATCTCTCTCTCTCTCTCTCCTCTTCCTAATAACTTCTTTCCTACACAACAACATAACCAACAACAACATCACAACACCAACTCCACACCATATTAACACACGCACACCCGACCTTACCCCCTGGCCGAGCCCCCTGGCCCAGCTCGCCGCCGGCCACCCTGGTCGGTTAGCCACCCATCCAGTCCCCTCCTCCTCCTTCTTCAACCCCTACATCCACATCAACTTCCTATTCCACTATCGAACGACCACCAAGCCATCCATCAGCCCTCGCCGCACCACCACCTTCACCCCACCGTCGTGGCCGCACAGCAGCCTTCGCCGTGCCTGACCACCGTGCAGCCTCCGCCGGGCCAGGCAGGCGCGCAGCGCTGTACCGCAGTGTACGGCGGCTTGCGCGCACAGCTGCGTACAAGATCCGCGCGCGTTCGGGCGCCCCGCCGCCGGAGTCGCCGCCGGGGTCGGCGTGGCCGACCCCCACATGGCCGAGCGCACCCTAGGCTATCCTCCCATGGAGGCCACCGTCCTCCGGGACGCGCCGTCGAGGCGATTCGTGCGTTTTGCACGACGTCCCGTCGTGACGAGCTCGGGAACGAGACTGAAATCGCGTTCCGTCGCAGCAACTTTGTTCACGTTTTTCCGAAAATTCGACCGTTAGATCAGCGATTTCTTCGTTCCTTCACAATCTCGGTATATCCACCTTCACTCCTGTCAATTTTTATCCGTTAATTTTTTCGTTTGATACATCAAAACCGGCCACCAAGTTGACCGTTTAAATTGTATCAAATTTGGACAGTTTCGCGGGGCCAATTTCGTCAGCTTGTATCTCCTCCACCGCAGCTCCGTTTGGCGTGCTACCAGTTCCTGTGCGAAGTTGGTATAACCCTCTTACTACCCCTCCAGTTTCGTTTCATTGTGAGCTTGTTTGATTGGTTGAATTCGACGCCAAAGTTGGCCGTCCGAATTCGTAATTTCCAACTTGTAAAATTTATTTTTTGAACACGGGACTCCAGATTTCATTTCTGACACCACCATTAGACTCGTGGCGTCGTTCTGGCATATTTTTATATAAAATTTGTTAGATTTGGAGAACGTGGTCCCTGACACGTTTTTCGGTGCAAAGGGGTCCTACATTCTGGGTCAACAGGACTTTTTGATGTCGGCTCATCGAAATCCAATTCCGGATATACCGTTGAGTTTGTATCGTCATTCTGGACTCGTTGACATATAATTTGCTAGGTTTTGGTGGACATTGGATCCGACACGCATTTCGGTACAAGTCGGATACCAATATCCGGGTCAAGGGTCATTTTGAGATCGGCTCATCAGAATCCAATTCTGGAGATACCGTTGAGTTCGTATCATCATTCTGGACTCGTTGATAGGTAGTTTGCTGAGTTTTGCGAATATTGGCTCCGGCACGCATTTCCGTGCAAACCGGAATTCCAAGTTCTGGTCAACGGACCAAATTAAGATCGGATCAACGGAATCCAATTCTAGAGATACCGTTGGGTTCGTATCGTCATTCTGGTTTCGTGGATATATAATTTGTTAATTTTGTAGACTTGTTTTCTTGCACGTATTTCGGTGCAAAACGGTTCCGACACGGACACCGTTTTGATCCGAAATTACCTTTTGTCCTTGTGTCCAAAATAGACCGTTGGGTAGGCTATCCTAGCTAATTTGACCATTCTGGACACGTTGGCGATGTTTATTTCATCGTCCGACAATGTTTATTGATAATTTCTTAGTTTAACCTTTTTATAATTTATTAATAATTAATTCTTGTAATGTTCGTATTACGGGATTAGTACAACGAAACTGAGCTCAGTCAATTCCAGTGATCTCACATCGCTGAAATTGACAAGATGGACACGTGGATCACTATAATAAGATTATCAACTTTACCGATAATCTTCTTATCTCGATTTGCGTGACGTAAGTTTCGACGTACAAATAACGAAGTACACTTTATATTAAACTAGAATTTACCCTATTGACCAGAGTTGACCAGTTGACCCAAAGTCAACTATAAGTCAACACTTGACCTAGTTTGACTATATTATTGACCGGAGTTGACCTAGAGTGTTTGACTTAGAAGAACTAGAAAAATAGATTGTTTGTAGAGATTTATTTATTACAACTTGAACACCTTGTAACCTTTGTTGCTTTAAATAGGACTCTGTGGCTTCAGTTGGACCCCTATACTTATCAGCTGTTCAGGTTATCAGGCGAGTACATTCTCTGATCATTTCATATCCTGCTTAGAATTATATTCCTGCTTTAGATTACTATACTTGATGCTGTCACGACATTATCACGGATTAGTACTATATGGATCTCTTCATGCGATGTTATCCCCCTCGGGAGCATCGGGTACATTGTGTCATGTGCATTTCACTTTCATCATGTACTCCTGTGCTTTCACCATACATGTACACTCTTGTGAATCTTGTACTCTCATGTTCACAGAGCCTTCATGTATACTATCATGTGCACCCTTTCAAGGGCCCAATGTGATATCATGTACAATAACATAACCTGCTTAGATCCTTGTGTATTGATTGGGGAAAACGGGGGAGTGCTAGTAGTCATGTGAACAATTCCATAGTAGTGTAGATCATGTACAACTCTTTAGTGTAGATCATGTACAAATCTGTCCTGTTCACATGTGCTATCCTGTACTCTACATCACTAGCCACTGTTAGTTCCCTATTTATAATAGATATTTCTATTACAGTTCTCTCTCTGTTTACATACTGTATTTCTTCAGATCCTGTATCTTACTTTACTGCATGATTATATTTTCTAACCTACTATGATTTGTTGAGATGTATTGTGCTCGCTCCTGTCCTGACTGGACCTGTTGATAAATTTTACAGATGGCCTGGGATTGCCTGCTAGCCTGGAGGAGACACAGTAGAGGTTGTTTAGATAGTTATTTCATTTTGTCTGGAGTTGTATTTACTTTGTGGATTACTGTATTTGAGTTTTGAGATGTATTTCTGGGTTTATGTATCTTAGAAACTTAGACTTCTATCTCATGTATCTCTTTTGGATTTCATGTTTTATCTATCTTTACCATGCTCTACCTTAGATGTGATTGAGACTGTATCTGCTATGTCACCCCCATTCGGGGAGTATAAACTACTTAGCATTATTTTGTTAGATGATGTGACCTAGGACAGCGTTCTACCGTCGACACTGTGGCGTAGGTTGGGCGTTGTTACGTTCTCGTGCCCTTACTCTAGGGTGCGTGTCGTGACACATTTTTAGCGGTGGCCCATGCAGGTCGAGTTTATGTAGTGGTATTCGAACTAGAGTACCACTACAGCCTGCAGTAGGAATAGGATATATTTGAAGGTACTCAATCACAGTTAGGATCCCTTGAGAGATTCCTGGGACGATCCTTGAGAATCTTATTTTAACTTCGATTTGAAAACTCTTTTTCCTTTGATTTGATTTATCTTTACTTTCTGTTGTTGAATTTGATTTTGATGGATTGCGGTTGAAATTGAGTTTGTATTTATTGAATTTGATGATGATTGTTGAGTTTTGAATCTTGATGTTAGCTGTAGCATCCGAGTTTGTATTTTTGATGAATTTTTGTTCATTTTTGAATTTTGATGTTCGTTGATAATTTGATTTAATTTTTGGAAATTCATTGTTGATTTAATTTAATTTTTGTCAAGATAAAATTATATGGGCTAGGTCATCTAAGTTATGGAGTCTAGTCTTCTACAGTCATATTAGCCAGTATGGTGAGGACATATAGTTTGACTTGGATATATCTGTCGGGTGTGGGAATTTAAGGTTTTCGCAGCCAAGCTAGCGGCATCGCGAAAATGTTAAATACCATGATTTTAGAGGTATGTGCCTAAGTCGAGGACTCTGTGATTATCGTAGCCTTGCTTACTGGTATGACGAGGTGTACCATGATTTTGGACAGACGCATATGATTATCAGATTGTATCTTAAATATTTGAACATGTTTTCTCTACGTTTGTTTCAGTCCTTCAAAAAAGGAATTATTAATTGTTTTGTTTTGATTTGCTTCTCATTATTTAACTTAGGAGTAGCCTTAGTTATTTTTTTAAAAAAAAACCTTGTGTAACTTCTTCTATGAATTTTTCTTAATACAATGAATCAATGTTTGCTAGACTTGTTTTGGATTTGATATTTCAGCTCTGGGTTTCAAAATGGTTCTTATTTAAACATATAAGCAGAACAGATTTTATCGTTATTTCCTTCTTGCTATTATTCTCGTATTAAATAATAATAATAATAAAACTGTCTGATTTTGTCAATCACCTGCTTTGTAATATTGGTAGGAATCGAATGTTGGTCTTGATATAGAATTTGATTTTATTTGGGACATGAGAATATAGATATAGTGGACACAGACACTTTGCCTGATACATATACATGCTACGCTTGATTTCCAACCTATCTAAATAAATATTAATATGTTGTTGATGTTAATTTCCAAACCCCAATATTTTTGGTTCTCTGCTTTTTTCCAGCTTAAATTCGTAATTTAAATCTAAATTTTATGATAATAGTTTTGTTTACATCACTGCATATGTATGTTATACATAGGGTTTCAATTCAAAAAAAAAGTGTTTGGTTGAGTTTTGTGTTTGAATTGTCAAATCTAAGACTGTGTGCATATTAACCCTTAATACGGGATTTTAATGTTAGTTCAAATTGTTGTTTTAAATGTAATATTTAGAACTGTGTACATTGTTGTTGTAGGGATATAATGTTAGGTTTCATATTCTTACATGATAGGTTGTGATAAACATTGAGTTGGTTTTTGATGTGCAATTCTCCAAAATCCTGAAAACTGAATACATGTTAACATTTTTACATTGATTTCCATGTTTAGTTCAATTTCAGATTCAACATGTAATATTGAACTGTATGCGTAGATAAATGTATGGATAATATGTTAGGGTTTCATTTCTATCATGTTAGGATGTATTGGGAGCATTGAGATTAGTTGTGATGTTTCAAACTCCTAAATTTTGAAATTGCATTATGTTAATATTGCACTGGTTTAAATGTTAGCTTATTTTCAGATTTTGTATGTAAATGCTGAACTAAAACTGGATTTAACCTTTTAATACTAAGCTATAACCCTGTACAAGGACACACACACACCCTAACTTAGTATACCCTGTCATGTAACCTAACCTTTCCTCTCTATGTTATGATCATGTACCTGTATAGATATATATATAGAGTTTATGCATACATGTTATAACGTATATAGATACAAAACTAAATCTCTACCTCTTTATATATATATATGTATAAGGATAGCCATGCATGTTATGAGTAAATAAGTTGCGTATTATAGATTGTTAACCCATAGGCCATGACTAGTGTAACTTGATAGTTATCGTTTGAAACCCAAATCCTCCTATGCACTTTCATGTATATTCACGTACACACACGCCTACTATCTAGCCATATGAACATGTCCCCATACACATAATGCTAGTTTTCCCCCTCTAACGCTCTCTATATATATTGTGATTGGATTTCAATGCAAGTGATTTTCAATTCCTTAATTTTTTGAATTTAATTTTTCTGTACCCTTTATAGATAATTGGTAGTTACCTTTATTTTATTTTGATAAGTACCAGTTTTCATATAGGATGGTAGACTGCCTTACAGTTTTGATGGTTTGTTGTTTCTGTAACTTCTCTAGTTTAGCACCCTAGATTGCTTGTGTGTTTTGATAGCCTATGACCGTTTTGGTATTAGCACGACTAGTATACCTAGATGAGACTTTCACTACCACCGTATGCCATGACCCTGTATGTTGTCCTTTTGATCACATGATTTGTTTAAGTTCTGGGACTATGATTGTGGGGGTTTGACCTAGAAGGAGTATGGACATTTTAATTTCGAGGACGAAATTTTTATAAGGTGGGTAGGATGTGAGCACCCTGAATTTCGTGTTGATTTTTTTTTTTTTTCTGATTGATGGGTTTCAATAAATAATTTATTCTGTTATTTTTCCTTAAGTGTACTTTTCCGTGCCTTTGATAATTGGAGTGTCAGGGATGTTCAACTCTGGAAATCTTCTTCACGAGTTTTGGAGTGGACAGGATTACCTTCATGATGGTATATAGTGTCCCACTCAACTTGTTCCCTTGTGCTCTTTTTGCTTCACAGAACTTCTGGTCGAATTAGACCATTTGATCATTAATTGATTTTCCCACTTTTTTCCTTGATCATTTTTAGCACGTTACCGTGACTTTTAATTTGGGAGCGCAAGACCAGTCAGTTTCTTAAAACCAACTTCCCATGCTTGATCTACTCGAGACAATCGTCACCCATGACCTTCGTGTCCCACTCAGACACGTCATTTTGTGCTCCATTTGCTTCACACAACTTTCCTGACATGTGATCCGATTTTATTTCACTCCATGGTGTCACATTTATTTTCCAATTTGATTTGTGGGTCCCCTGTCAACCAAAACCTGTCAGCCCCAACTATGGACATGGCCCATATTAAGCCTACTATCCGTCCGACACTTGTGTCCCATTATTAGAATTCCCATGTGCTACTTATTTACCCATGATCATCGATACCTAATTTTAATTCGATTTTTGCACAATGTCTGATTTTGACCCAATTCGGCCCCACCGAGTCCAGCCCAGTTTCGTGCTACCCTACATCATGACACCCTCATATTTTTCTCGCCCAAAAATATCAAGTACTCTTCTACCTATTTTTCTATATTTAATAGAAATTTCTGTTGATTTAAATTCCTTGGAATGACCAACTTCCCTACATTTAATCCTAGCCAATTAATTCTAGCCATTTGATTTCCCTCATCATATCATCACCATTCATTTCCCAAACACCCACACAAACTCCCCATAGCTACAAGTGGCCGGCCCTAAAATTTATGTAGAGACCAACTTTTTTTCTCTCCTCCCTCTCTCACAATTATTATCTCTCTCTCTTCCTCTTCCTAATAACTTCTTTCCTACACAACAACATAACCAACAGCAACATCACAACACCAACTCCACACCACATTAACACACGCACACCCGACCTCACCCCCTGGCCGAGCCCCCTGGCCCAGCTCGTCGCCGGCTACCCTGGACGGTTGGCCACCCATCCAGTCCCCTCCTCCTTCTTCTTCAACTCCTACATCCACATCAACTTCACCATTCCACCACCGAACGACCACCAAGCCATCCATCAGCCCTCGCCGCACCACCACCTTCACCCCGCCGTCGTGGCCGCATAGTAGCCTTCGCCGTGCCTGACCACCGCGCAGCCTCCGCCGGGCCAGGCAGGTGCGCAGCACTGCACCGCAGTAGTGCACGGCGGCTTGTGCGCACAGCCGCGTACAAGATCCGCGCGCGTTCGGACGCCCCGCCGCCGGCGTCGCCGCAGGGGTCGGCGTGGCCGACCCCCACATGGCCGGGCGCACCCTAGGCCGTCCTCCCATGGCGGCCACCGTCCTCCGGGACGCGCCGTCGAGGCGATTCGTACGTTTTGCACGACGTCCCGTCGTGACGAGCTCGGGAACAAGACTGGAATTGCGTTCCGTCGCAGCAACTTCGCGCGTATTTTTCCTAAAATTCGACAGTTGGTTCGACAATTTCTTCGCTCCGTCACAATCTCGGTATATCCGCCTTCACTCCTGTCAATTTTCATCCGTTAATTTTATCGTTTGATACATCAAAATCGGCCACCAAATTGACCGTTTAAATTGTATTAAATTTGGACAGTTTTCGCGGGACCAACTTCGTCAGCTTGTATCTCCTCCACCGTAGCTCCGTTTGGCGTGCTACCAGTTCCTGTGCGAAGCTGGTATAACCCTCTTACTACCCCTCCAGTTTCGTTTCATTGTGAGCTTGTTTGATTTGTTGAATTCGACGCCAAAGTTGGCCGTCCGAATTCGTAATTTCCAACTTATAAAATTTCATTTTTGAACACGGGACTCCAGATTTCATTTCTGACACCACCATTAGACTCGTGGCGTCGTTCTGGCATATTTTCATATAAAATTTGTTAAATTTGGAGAACGTGGGCCCTGGCACATTTTTTGGTGCAAAGTGGGTCCCACATTCTCGGTCAACGGGACTTTTTGACGTCGGCTCATCGGAATTCAATTTCGGATATACCGTTGAGTTCGTATCATCATTCTGGACTCGTTGACATATAATTTGCTTGGTTTTGGTGGACATTGGATCCGGCACGCATTTCGGTGCAAGTCGGATACCAATATCTGGGTTAACGGGTCATTTTGAGATCGGCTCATCGGAATCCAATTCCGGAGATACCGTTGAGTTCGTATCATCATTTTGGACTTGTTGACAGGTAGTTTGCTGAGTTTTGAGAACATTGGCTTCGGCACGCATTTCCGTGCAAACTGGAATTCTAAGTTCTGGTCAACAGACCAAATTGAGATCGGGTCAACGGAATCCAATTCTGGAGATACCGTTGGGTTCGTATCGTCATTCTGGTTTTGTGGACATATAATTTGTTATATTTTGTAGACTTGTTTTTTTGCACATATTTCGGTGCAAAACGGCTCCGACACGGACACCGTTTTGACCTGAAATTACCTTTTTGCCCTTGTGTCCAAATTGGACCGTTGGGTAGGCTATCCTAGCTAATTTGACCATTCTGGACACGTTGGCGATGTTTATTTCATCGTTTGACAATATTTGTTGATAATTTCTCTGAGTTTAATCTTTTTATAATTTATTAATAATTAATTCTTATAATGTTCGTATTTCGGGATTAGTACAACGAAACTGAGCTCAGTCAATTCCAGTGATCTCACATCGCTGAAATTGACAAGATGGACACGTGGATCACTATAATAAGATTATCAACTTTACCGATAATCTTCTTATCTCGATTTGCGTGACGTAAGTTTCGACGTACAAATAACGAAGTACACTTTATATTAAACTAGAATTTACCCTATTGACCAGAGTTGACCAGTTGACCCAAAGTCAACTATAAGTCAACACTTGACCTAGTTTGACTATATTATTGACCGGAGTTGACCTAGAGTGTTTTGACTTAGAAGAACCTATAATAAAATAGATTGTTTGTAGAGATTTATTTATTACAACTTGAACACCTTGTAACCTGTGTTGCTTTAAATAGGACTCTGTGTCTTCAGTTGGACCCCTATACTTATCAGTTGTTCAGGTTATCAGGCGAGTACATTCTCTGATCATTTCATATCCTGCTTAGAATTATATTCCTGCTTTAGATTACTATACTTGATGCTGTCACGACATTATCACGGATTAGTACTATACGGATCTCTTCATGCGATGTTATCCCCCTCGGGAGCATCGGGTACATTATGTCATGTGCGTTTCACTTTCATCATGTACTCCTGTGCTTTCACCATACATGTACACTCTTGTGAATCTTGTACTCTCATGTTCACAGAGCCTTCATGTATACTATCATGTGCACCCTTTCAAGGGCCCCATGTGATATCATGTACAATAACATAACCTGCTTAGATCCTTGTGTATTGATTGGGAAAAATGGGGGAGTGCTAGTAGTCATGTGAACAATTCCATAGTAGTGTAGATCATGTACAACTCTTTAGTGTAGATCTTGTACAAATCTGTCCTGTTCACATGTGCTATCCTGTACTCTACATCACTAGCCACTGTTAGTTCCCTATTTATAGTAGATATTTCTATTACAGTTCTCTCTCTGTTTACATACTGTATTTCTTCAGATCCTGTATCTTACTTTACTGTATGATTATATTTTCTAACCTGCTATGATTTGTTGAGATGTATTGTGCTCGCTCTTGTCCTGACTGGACTTGTTGATAAATTTTACAGATGGCCTGGGATTGCGTGCTAGCCTAGAGGAGACACAGTAGAGGTTGTTTAGATAGTTATTTCATTTTGTCTGGAGTTGTATTTACTTTGTGGATTACTGTATTTGAGTTTTGAGATGTATTTCTGGGTTTATGTATCTTAGACACTTAGACTTCTATCTCATGTATCTCTTTTTGGATTTCATGTTTTATCTATCTTTACCATGCTCTACCTTAGATGTGATTGAGACTGTATCTGCTATGTCACCCCCATTCGGGGAGTATAAACTGCTTAGCATTATTTTGTTAGATGATGTGACCTAGGACAGCGTTCTACCGCCGACACTACGGCGTAGGCTGGCATTGTTACGTTCTCGTGCCCTTACTCTAGGGTGCGGGTCGTGACAAAATTGGACAGATGGGTAGGCTATCCTAGCTAATTTGACCATTCTAGACACGTTGGCGATGTTTATTTCATCGTCCGACAATGCTTGTTGTTAGTTTCTCTGAGTTTAACCTTTTTATAATTAATTAATAATTAATTCTTATAATGTTCGTATTTCGGGATTATTACAACGAAACTGAGCTCAGTCAATTTCAGTGATCTCACATTGCTGAAATTGACAAGATGGACACGTGGATCACTATAATAAGATTATCAACTTTACCGTTGATCATCTTATCTCGATTTGCGTGTCGTAAGTTTCGACGTACGAATAACGAAGTACACTTTATATCTTTAATAATTATACTAGAATTAACCCTGTTTGATTAGAGTTGACCAGTTGACCAAAGTCAACTGTAAGTCAACACTTGACCTAGTTTGACTAGATTGTTGACCGGAGTTGACCTAGAGTCAATTTGACTTAGAAGAACCTAGGATAATATAGATTGCTTGTAAAGATTCTTTTATTACAACTTGAACACCTTGTAACCTGTGTTGATTTAAATAGGACTCTGTGGCTTCAGTTGGACCCCTATACCTATCAGCTATTCAGGTTATCGAGGCGAGTACATTCTCTGTTCTTTTCATACGTACCTGGATTATTTTCTTGCTCTAGATTACTCTACTTGATGCTGACACGTATCTTCACGGATTAGTACTATATGGATCCTTTCCTGAGATGTTATCCCTCTACGGGTGCATCGGGTATTTTATGTTCATGTACTTTATCATGTGCATCAGGTACTCCTTGTACTCGTACTAGTTCATGTTTTTACATCTTCTCATGTGCTTTCATGTGCTTCATGTGCTTTCATGTGCTTTATCATGTGCCTCATGTACTACTCATTACATGAGTTCACGTATCTTAGCTGTATTCATGTGCTTATAACGTAACTTGAATGGATCCTTGTGTATTGATTGGGACGGGATGAGTAGAATTGGTTATGTGAACACTATCCCCAGTAGCTGTATTCATGTGCCTCCTTATTTGTATTCATGTGCCCCTAAGCCGTTTACATAACCATATTGTACTCTAAATCACGTAGCCACTTACAGTCTCTACTATCATGTATTACTTTCAGTTACAAAATATCTCCTGTTTATTCGTACTTCCATTCAGCACTTCCTGTATTTTACTCTATTGCATGATTTATACTCCTAACCTGCTATGAACTGTTTGAGAGATATGTGCTCGCTCCTGTCCTGACTGGACCTGTTGATAAATTTTACAGATAGCCTGGAGGTTGCTTGCTAGCCTAGATGAGACACAGTAGAGGTTGTATAGATAGCTAGGGTTTGCTTATAGCTTATTTTCAGTTGTCTTGAGTTGTATTTATTTTATGGATTACTGTATTTGAGCTTTGAGATGTATTTCTAGGTTGGTGTATCTTAGACACTTAGACTTCTATCTGGTGTATCTCTTTTGGATTTTATGTTTTATCTATCTTCCATTATGCTCTACCTTAGATGTGATTGAGTTTACATTATGCTATGTCACCCCCATTCGGGGAGTATAAACTGCTTAGCCTTATACTGTTAGATGCATGAGACCTAGGACAGCGTTCTACCACTGACACTACGACGTAGGCTGGACGTACCCACGTCTCGTGCCCTTACTCTAGGGTGCGGGTCGTGACAAAAAGATACCAGAATGTCAAGCTAGGGTTGAGAACAACGAATCATGAGATCAAGGGGGAACGTGTGTGATTGAGACATCCTATAAATTAAAACACCCCACAAGTCTAAACTCAGACCTGCATGGGCCACCACTAAAGCCTTGTCACGCCCCAGAACCAGAATATTGGAGAGCGGGGAAATGACTCAGCCAGCTACGTATTACGGGTAGATGAATACCGTATAATACGATCAATGTTGTCTAAAAGACGAGGGGTACATACTACATGAAAGTCTCACTATGGTCACTTCACATCTATTGTCTCAATTATTCAAACAAGAAACAGTAATAGAGAACATATAAGATAAAGCAGTAAGGCATCCCAAACGCTCAGTCAAAATGTTCTTGATATCTGGCTTTACAAAACATAGCCAGATGATATAGCAAAATATACACAATTGTTTATCAGCTGCAGCCTGACTTAGTTACAATTATATAAAAGTAAATACAAGACAATCCGACTAACATGTCAGTGCCAAACGGCAAAGTATAAAGTAAGTAACAAAACGAGCAAGGAAGTAAGGAACCCACTCGAGTCCTCCTGCGATCATTCCTCTAGTATTGACCATCTTGGAGGTGGAAGTAAGCTGAATCCTCGGGGACCGGCTCTAAATCTGGCAATGCAAAACCAGAGAGTTTAGACCTCTAATAGCAAGTACCACAAGGAAGCACGACATGAGAATTAAAACCAGTGATAAGAGTTAAGGATATAATACATAGGTCTCTGCTTCCTACTGGGATTCACACAACATCACGACACTACAAACCAACTTTCCAACCAAATAAGGACAGAAGTTGACCCGTCGTGCCCTGACATTGTGATCATCTCAGTTAGTAAATAGAGTAGGTACAGTACACAAACAAATCAATTTAAATGGCCATGCAACTACTACGGCTTGCTATTGTGAGTTCTAAGTTACCTTGGAATTATGCAATAAGGATTCCTCAGTTCTTACTATTTGTAAACAAGGCTAGTTTACCCAATCAATCAATTAAGCCAATCATGAATTAGACGAGTCCCAGTGGGACGCCCGTCATCAATATACAATATACAATAAATAATATAAGCAGATACCGCTCCCTGCCCGTGAGGCAGATTTGCAATATCTGTGGGAACCAGCCGTCCTGTCAGGCACTTAATAGTCCCAAGGAGGGCTGCCATGTAAGAACTCGGGAATCAATTCTCTCCATGTAATCATTATTTTATTTAACTTAATAGTCTCTATGTTGAGTGAAATCCCAGGCCGTGGATCATAGTCATTCAGAATGAGTACCTTTGTACGGGGTACGATATGTACAACTCTACAACGATACCCGTGAGGTTAGATTGTAGGTCTTACATAGCGTAATACAACAATCAAAACTAACTACAGAATAATTATGCCTTGACCATAAAGTACACATGCTGCTTTTGTAGAAGAATAAATTGAAGCTTGCACGTGCCTGTATGCCAATATTCGGGATCGGCCAGTCGATTACAATAGTTCATAATTCATATGAACGTGTCTCATTCATTCAATAAGACGACTAGCCAGTCTCTTAGCTCCAACTAGAAACGCATAATCAATTATTAGTCAAGATAACAATCAATGTCAATTTGTAACAAGGCATGAAAGTCAACTATTGTTTAGTATGGTCGAGTCTACAACTCTCAGGATTTAATTCCATTCATTCGGGGTATCTATAAATCTGTTCATGACACATGGTACATTCCACGTAACAATCTATATTAAAGAAAATATTAACATATCATGATTATATCAAGTTCATGCCAAAAGGCGTAAGGATATAAGAGGAGAATTATCATGCCAACATAAAGTGAATAAAGTATAGGGTAATGGGAACACCAAGGTTGGATTACGCCAAGGCTAGTTTATACCATGATTAGTCTACGCCAAAGTTTTACGCTAAGGCAAAATACGCAAGTAAAACATGGTATACGTAAAAGTCAGGTTTACGCATGAATTTATATGCGTAAAAGGTAACGTCACGCGTAAAACTCGCGCGCGTATGGGTCATAGTATACGCAGGGATGAATACGCGTAAAGAAAGTACGCTCAAAATAAAGTAACAAGTTGCGCGTAAAAACTCGTTTTACGCCGAGCCAAGGAGTACGCGTAAAAAGATTAGAGTTTTACGCAGGAAACACTGTGCGCGTAAAACATTGCATACGTAAAGGATCGAGCCACGCGTAAAAGTTGCTCGTGTAAAGAGTCAAATTTTACGCCTGAAATGCTGTACGCATAAAAAGAATACGCCAAGTCAAGTAGACTTGCATAAAACAGTTTTATGCTGACACGAGTGATCGTGGGCGTAAAGCTCGACACTACGCGGACACGTATAACGTGGGCGTAAAACTCAATATTACGCTAACACGTAACAACGTGGGCGTAGAGTTCCTCCTGAACTCTAATTCCTATGGAACCTTCGTTCCAAGCCAAAAATGGGGTTCCCATGGGTCAGAATCGCGTATAACACAACCTCAACAATCTGGAATGAACAAAACTTGGAAATAAGGAAGTTTGACAGATCAAAACCACTGAAATCCGAAAAATAGTAATTTCTAGATCTACTAAAAATAAGACTTCAAAATGAAAAATACCAAGTTCTAAACTCTCTTAGGATCACGAGAGGGAGATAAATGAACCATAAAAATATGGTTCTCATGTGGAGCAAGATGTACTTGCCTATGGGTTTTGGTAGGTGGAGAGAGTTATGAGGAAGAAGAAGAGTAATGAGAAGAAGTAATAAAGAGAGAGAAAGGGGATGGGGCTTAAATGGGGGTGTTGGGTTTGGTTCACGATGAACCATCATAAACCCGAAAATAAACCAAACTAGGCTGAACCTAAAGCAAGCTAAAGCAGAGAATAAAAGCAGAAAGTAAAATACAAAAAATTAATTAGCGTGAAATTAAAGGAAATTAAATACAGAACAATACATGATAAATATTAAATAAATACATTCGAGCAGTACACATATTAGAATACGTATTCTGGGAACGATGAGTGACAGGGGTCGACTACCTCAAGGCCTATGGCAACTCGAAACTGATAATCAACTAGGTTAGAGGCCAATATGAGGTTCGACATGAGGATCTATTCCCTTACCATCAGGCGACAATCAACATCATCTTTACCTTTACAGAATTCTTTATAGAACATGTACCTCGATTACGAAACTTGGAGGCCGATGCCCTTGCCGGTCTCGCCGCTTCTCCGGCAGCTTCTATCGGAATCCAGTACTCCGTCACAGCGATGGATCGGGAGCTGGTTTGCCCAAAGAACAATCTACACACGTGTTTGAGTTATCCTTTATAGACAGACACTAATGTTGACATTCAAGATTGGCAGTTCCCGTTTATAGACTATGCAGTCTACGGAATCCTACCCGAAGACTCGGAGGAAGCTACTTCTATCAAGAGATGCTCGCTCCGGTTCTTCTATGACACAGCTACCAAAATGTTGTATCGTCGTTCATATGATGGACTTCTCCTTCGGTGTCTATCTAATGCTGAAGCAAAAAAAGCACCCCGGGAGGCGCACAATGGTACCTACGGAGCTCACCAGCCTAGTCCTAAGTTACATGACTGATTATGTTGCACACAACCAAAATATAGCTATTTGGCGATGGACAATTAGCGACGGATAAAGGCCGTCGCTAATAGCGACGGACTACCGACTAAGTACAGACCGATTGTTGTCGAAAAGCTGATATTTTTTTTATTTTAAGGGCGAGCAAAGGTCACCAGTCCATCGTTAAGTCGTTGGAGATAAAGCGACGGATCGTGAAGCCGTCGCTATGCTGTCACTTAGTTGTCAAAAGTTGGCAGAAAATGTTGAAAAAACTTCTAAAAAATTTATCGACCACATAACGACGGATATTCCGTCGGCCATCTAAGGGGATATAGCGACGGATTAGCGACGGATATATCCGTCGCTATGTGGTCGCTCCCCAACTTAAATTTTGCCGACGGGGGGGGGAACTTTTCATTTGCCTCCAAATTTTTTCTCTCTCTCTCCCTCTCTCTCTCTTGGTAGTCGGGGGGGCGACGGTGGTGGGGGTCGCGGTGGTAGGGGTGGGGGTCGCTTGGGGGGGTAGGGAAGCGAAGGGGCCATTTCGGGGTGGGGTGGGGGAGGAGGGGGTCGCGGGGGAGGGGGAGGGGGTAGAGCAGCGGGTGGTTGGGCAGCGGAGGGGGGTTTCAAATTCGGGGTGGGGTGGTGGAGGTGGGGGTCACGGAGGGGAGGGGTAGGGCAGCGGAGGGGGGCCGGGATGGGGGTGGTGGTGGTCGGCGGTGGTGGGGGTGGGGGTCGGGGGGGATGTAGGACAACGAAGGGGGGGCGGGTGGGGGTACGGAGGCCAGCCGGGGGTGGAGGGGCCGGGGGTGGGGTCGATGGCCAGCCGGGGTGGGGATCGGCGATGGTGGGAGTGGGGAGTTGGGGGTCGGCGGTAGTAACACACACACACACACACACACACACAGAGACACACACAGACACCAAAACAGAATTTTTTTAAAATCGAACCGAATCTCTTAGTATATATATATATATATATTATATATATATATATATATATATATATATATATATATATATATATAAACTTTGGACCAAAATCCCTTAGTATATAAATTAGTATATATATATAAGATACTTCTCTTGCGAAGTAGAATACCATTGCAAGGTGAACTATAAGATCTGACATAGAACATTAAGTATCTTAATGTTCTATAGCTGTTAATGTTCCCGAACCAAAATTTTGAGCTAGAATACCATTTCAAAAGAAGTATCTTAATGTTCTATAGCTCTTGAAGAAAGACTGATCTGACATAGAACATTAAGATACTTCTCTTGCAAAGTAGGTTATGAACTTGATACGGCCAATACCTATCGGATGTGGCCGATAACGAATCGATACATCAAATACGAATCCTAGCTATACGGCCGATACATATCGGATAGGATGATACCAATTCGCTAAGGCCAATACCAATTTGATACGGCCTATACCAAACCTATAGACCGATACTAATCTGATATGGTCGATACTAAGTATATCCGGATTATACCAACGGATCCACTAGTTACTGCACGGTGGGCCCCAGAGTACACCTGGACTCAGTTACATCCGGTTACTGGTGAGTACATGATTATATACTAATTCTGTTTAGTTTGTCTTACGATACAGATTTTAACATCCAATCTGTGATGGATCGTTACTTCGTTGATCGTACATGGATGTACAAACGACAACACAAGAGAAGAATAGGTGTGAGCAACAATTTTCAGGAGGCATGGTGTTTGCCATTGATTGTAGAAGTACAAAACAATTATATAGGAGGACTGAACTTAGACTCACAATACAAACTCGCTCGTACAAAGAAAGCCTAGGGACAAAAACCTAGGTACAACAATCTAAGTACAATTGTTTATTTTTGATTCTGGGGGGTGACGGTAGAGGCTCGGGAAAGCGACGGCAGCTCTGCCTTACTCCTTGGACGATCGGACGTAGCCTTGACTCTGATGAAGAAATACTCTCAGAATGTGTGGGGAGACTCTTCTGCACGTGCCTTTGTCTCTCTGTGTATACCGCCGGGGGTCTCCAATTCTTCAGGTCTCTCCCGGTCTCTCCAGGTAGTTTGCAAGGGAATGGCACCTTGCTATTTATAGGAGCGGGGGTATGATTATTAGGGTTTACAATAATTCCGTCCTTAAAAAAGTCGGCGGCCAATCATATGGACTATTGATTTTGATTGCAATAAATCTGGGCAATTAATGTGGATTGTACCAAATCTTATGGGTAATTACTGTTGATTGCCATGAATTTTGATAGGCTCGGATCTCCTGCCACGTGTTCGATTTGTCTTCTCTGATTTGATTTGGGGTAATTATTGTCACTGCCACTTTTCTAGCTTGAGGGTATTTTGGTCATTTTTAAAATTTTGGAATTATTTTGGGATTATTATTATTAATTATATTTAATATGATTTTTAGTGATTTTTGGTGATTTTTGGTAGAATTGTTTTGACCCTATATTTGACTTTGACTCATGTTGAGTAGGAGACTGTCCTATTGGCTAACCTAGGTCAAGACACTTTGGTTAGGTTAAGAAACCCTAGTGTGACCTAAGTTAATTATTTCAAGTTCATTAGAATTGGTTTGGGGTGATTAGGAGTTAGTTTGGCCTAAGAATGGCTTGTGTAGTCACAAGTCAAATCATGACTTGAACCTATTAGGACCCAACCAACTTAGCCAAAACCCTAGATCTAAACCCTTTGGCCAGCCACATAACAGCCCCTTCCCCTATTCATATCCTCCCAAATTTTAGGGCTAGCCTCTTTTCATTAGGGTTCATCAAGTTTTAAAAAGAGGTAATGTTCCATCCTTACAAATTCATAGAAAATCCAAATTAGGTCCTTTTCCCTTCAAACAAATTCCTATAGGCTCTAAATATTGTTCTCTTGCTGTTGGGATTGAGTTTTGACAGGGAGCAAACAATTTGGGGAGTTTTGGTGTTTTGAAGGATCCTCTTCTTTGGAGCTTTTTGGAGCTTTGGACAACTATAGGTATAATCTCCATTGATACTCCTTAAATCCTGTAAAAATCATTTTTAGGGTCCCCTAACCCTCACCCAACTGTAGGGAAGACCAACCCTAAGTTTTGAGCTCGTTTCGTGTCCGTATCAGACACTTATCAGAGCTGTGATGAAGGTGCTCGACGAAATGTCCCAAAGGACTGCTCGATCGAGTTTTCCTAATCTTTTTGAATAGAAATTTAGATCTAAGTGTCGTCTAGGGTTTCCAAGTGTCCTGTGTTAATTTGTGAGTCGTGTCGTGTCGTGGGGAACACGGGACACGCGTGTGCGGGCGTGTGCGCGCGGTACTGTAGCTCCCCTGCTACTCGGGGGCTACTGCGCGCTGGACACGCAATGCCGACACGTGAAAATTGGTCTGTGGTTCGTGGCAATGACTGACACGAGGCTCGTCAAGTTTCACGAGTCCTCGTGTCGTGTCGGACACGTTCTTGGGTGTGCACGGGAATGGCTGTGTGTGCGTGCGTGTGCAGTGAGTGTTTTGCTATTTTAATTCGTTTTAAATGTTCTAACATAAGTTTAATGATTGTTTAAGATCCTAAAATTGTTGCCTAAACTCTGTTTCATTGGATTGCACTTTGGGAATGGGTTAATGTGGATGTTTGGTTTGAAATGTTGTGGAACATGTAAAAGTCTGATACTGGTTTCCATTTTTTTTTCCCAAACAGTTTAAATCTCTTTATTATATGTTTTCATCTGTCAATGACTCCCTACATGTCATGTTATATGTTAGATAGGCTTTGGCATTCGAAAATTGGCTTGGGTTTGTGTATATAGGAATTTGACAGTTGGGTGGATTCATTTATGGGTGAACTGGGCTTCTGTGTAAAGAACAGGGATTTGGTAGTATTGTTCTTCAATCTAAATTGTTCCATGCTACATTTAGGGTGTTTTCACTGATTAATCCTAGTACAGTTGCTTGATTCATTTCATTTAGTTTCCTGTTTTGTTCACTTTTCTTCAAATCTGTTTTAGGTTCAGTTTCTTTTCTGTTAATGAGAATGAAGTTTAAATTACCTGAGTTCATGCTTGTAAGCCTATGATGTTTCAACTGAAATCTGAAGTAAATGTTTTAAGACTGGGTTGATGTTTGTTCAATTTAAAACTGAGTTCTTTGTTTGAGATCTGGGATTCATTTCCAGTTATTTACAAAACCTGAGATTAGTTCTCAGTCTTTAAGAAACCTGAGAACTGTTAACTGGATTGAGGTTTCATTTGAACTGTTGGGGTTAAGCAAAGTGAAATCATTGGACTGTTAGATGTTTTTCATGAATGCTAAAAGCCTGGGAGTTAACTTCCATTCTCTGTTTTAACGAAACTGGGAAGGGTATTGCCTGTTTGTACATTGATCTCCCTTCCTTTGTAATGTATGAACTCAAGATTGGTTGTGTAAAGAACTGAGATTGATTGTGTTCACTGTTTCCTGAGAATGTAGGCTTTGGGATGTGCTAGAGTGTTAAACTGTTTTGGTTCATCTGAGATATTTCTGTGTTTCCAGTTCCTTTTTTTTTAAACCTGAGATTGTAAATGATTGTTTAACCTGTTATGATATGGGGGTGTTCTGGAAAGCTGAAATGTGTGTGAATGCAATTGATTTTCCCTTCCTTTTCTTTTACTGCAAATGATTCCACTGTTTCCAGTTTCATTGAAATCTGAGAATAGCCTTAGCTATACAGTTAGTTGTACTGATTTCCTTCTTTCCTTTTTCTGTCATTACACACTTGTATCAATGCACACACAACACTTGTATTTCCCCCTTGTATACCTATATATAACAATACATGTTGTAGTGATATCAGTTTTTCTATATACATATATTAGATATATTGGTAATATGTATGAAATGTATGTATATATATATATATGGTAAATGTGGTGTCTTGATATTGGGATTTATGTGTTATGTTATAGTGTGAATATAGGTATGGCTTGAGATAGTATTGCCTAGATTAGTCTAGAAAGCCTAGAATAGTCTTGCTAGACATAGTTTAGACTAGTTTGACCTAGTTTGACTTCTAGGGTTGACCAGAGTTGACCAAAGGTTGACTTTGATCTAGATTGACCTAGATTCATGTAGAACGCATTGTAGTGCATTACATTTCTATTCTGGACTTGTTGTGACTCGTACTGTTCTAAATAGGAGCCAGACACCACTCCTCGGACAGTACTTTCATCTCGGACTTTCAGATAGCAGGCGAGTACATTCTCTGATCTTTTTATACCTGTCTGGATATATTCATGCTCTAGATTACTCTACATGATGCTGACACGTATCTTCACGGATTAGTACTATATGGATCCCTTCCTGAGATGTTATCCCTCTACGGGTGCATCGGGTATTTCATGTTCATGTACTTTATCATGTGCATCAGGTACTCCTTGTACTCGTACTAGTTCATGTTTTTACATGTTCTCATGTGCTTTCACGTGCCTCATGTACTACTCATTACATGAGTTCACGTATCTTAGTTGTATTCATGTGCTTATGACATAACTTGAACGGATCCTTGTGTACTGGTTGGGGCGGGGTGAGTAGAATTGGTTATGTGAACACTATCCCCAGTAGCTGTATAAATGTGCCTCCTTATTTGTATTCATGTGCCCCCAAGCCGTTTACATAACCATTATGCTCTAAATCACGTAGTCACTTACAGTCTTTACTATCATGTATCTATTTCCAGTTACAAATATCTCCTGTTTTACTTGTACTTCCATTCAGCATTTCCTGTATTTTACTCTATTGCAATGATTTATACTCCTAACCTGATATGAACTGTTGAGAGATATGTGCTCGTTCCCGTCCTGACTGGACCTGTTGAAAATATTACAGAGGACGAGGCTGAGGCGTTCTGCCCTACTTACTACGGTGCCACACTAGATGAGTGCCCAGACTTGGACCAGCAGCAGGAGCCACTAGCTGTAGATGACACTCCTTTAGATTAGGACTGTCTTTTCTATTTGGGATTACTGTACTAGACTTTGAGATATTCTGAGATGTATTTATTTTTAGACACTTAGTTCTGGAATTGTATCTCTGTGATTCTCTGTTCTGGATTTTGTTATCTTTCATTATCTATCTATCTTACCTGTTCTACCTTAGCTGTGATTGAGTTTTATTTTGTGTTATGTCACCCCCATTCGGGGAGTATAACTGCTATGCCTTCAATTGTTAGATGTTGTGACCTAGGACAGCGTTCTACCGCCGACACTGCGGCGTAGGCTGGACGTACCCACGTCTCGTGCCCTTACTCTAGGGTGCGGGTCGTGACACGTTTTTAGTGGTGGCCCATGCAGGTCTAGATTAGAAATGTAGTGGTGTTCGAACTAGAATACCGCTGCAGCCTGCAGTAGAAATTAGTGAAATTTTTTTTTTCTGAAGGTACTCAATCACACTAGGAAAACTCCTTATCAGATTCGGTATATCTATTTTGCTGCTTATTGTCTTCCTTAGAATTTTAAACTGTCCTCCTTTGATTATTTCGACTCATTCTCAGTAATTGTTTCTTGTTTGATCTGTGTCTCCAGGATGGTTGAGACGCGATCGCAGCGTCCTGGGCAGGGAGATGCTGGTGAGGGGTCTAGCACCTCTCGACCCCGGCAGCAGGCAGCTCCCCCTGCCACAGGGCCAGTACAGCCCTTGGGAGTTGGTGCCTCGGCAGCCTTTGGAGGAGCACCTCCACCAGTTAGGAGGCCGAGCATGGTGATTCCTGAGATCCTTCTTTCGCAGCAGCCTCCGCCTGCGGGGATGGTTGATGCTGCCCATCTCTTCTCCTTCGTGGAGAGGATTCTGGAGTCCTCGCACCAGCGCAGTGAGAGGCAGACAGCAGATTTCAGGCAGGGGATTGATGAGGCGCACCAGCTGGTACGCACGACTGTTGAGATGGTGACTGGTCAGGGGGCCTAGCAGCAGCCCCGTCGGAGGGAGAGAGATATACAGGACTTCCAGAAGATGCACCCTCGGGAGTTCTTCGGCACGGAGGGCATTCACGTTGCAGATGATTGGGTTGAGCACATTGAGAAGATTTTTCGACTAGCAGAGATACCAGCTCGACTTCACATAGAGGCAGCGGGCAGCCAGATGCAGGATTTGGCCCGTGCATGGTACCAGACTGATCCCAGAGTAGGAGTGGAGGGCCAGACTTGGGCCCAGTTCAAGGAGCTGTTCAAGGAGCAGTTCTTTCCCGATGTAGCCTTGGGTGGGATCGAGGCGCAGTTCGAGGCTCTGGTTCAGGGGAACCAGACGGTGGCAGAGTATGCCGGGGAGTTCTGCCGACTGGCCCGGTTCATTGATGACTTGACGGAGAAGACCAAGGCGAGGAAGTTTCGCCGAGGTCTGATTAGAGAGATTCGGTCGCTGACTAAGAGCGACCGGAACGCTACATTTGCTGAGATTTATTCTGGGGCCATGGCGGCAGAGGACGACCTGGGACTGAGGCAGAAGAGAGGTCGAGACTTTCAGTCAGGCAGTAGCAGTCAGGGGCAGGCCAAGAGGCCTCACTTCCAGCAGCAGCAGCAGAGGCCAGTGCAGCAGTATCAGCAGCAGCATCAGCAGCAGAGGCCAGTGCAGCAGCACCAGCAGCAGAGAGGGCAGCAGGCACCTCGTCAGTTAGTCATTTGTGCCTTCTGCAAGAAGCCGGGGCACATGATCCATGAGTGCAGGAAGAAGCTAGGCAAGTGCCTACTTTGTGGTGCTGGAGATCACCAGTTGAGGGACTGTCCAGGGGCTTTTGGACGAGGACAGCAGGGAGGTGGAGCCAAGGCTCCAGCAGGCCAGCAGAGGGGACCAGCCCTGCAGACCCAGCAGCAGAGGTTCCAGCAGCACCAGCAGCAGGCACGGGGTGGACAGCAGGGGCGAGCTTTCGCCATGGCAGCTGAGGATGCTGAGGTCATCGGAGAGCTGATAGCAGGTTCGGTTCTTCTCGACTCCCTTCCAGCATTCGCATTGTTTGATTCCGGGGCTTCCCACAGCTTTGTGTCTGTATCATATGCTATTAGACACAGTTTGATTTCGGAACCATTGCCTAGGACATGCAAGATCACAACCGGGGGTGGGGTCATCCTCGTGAGTGATGTTTGCAGAGGGCGGAGTGTTATATTGGGAGGCCGAGAGTTGGGAGTGAGTTTACTCGTCATGCCATTACCGAACTACGATATAGTATTAGGTATGGACTGGCTGAGTAGACACCACGCCCGCATTGATTGCCGTGGGGGTAGAGTTTTGTTCGGGGCGCCAGGAGAGCCAGAGTTTGAGTACACCCGACGGCAGGCAGAGCAGGACGGCGGAGTTTTCTGTGGAGCAGGCTCCGCATCCCTTGATCGCAGAGTTTATGGACGTGTTTCCAGAGGAGTTGCCAGGGCTTCCACCGGACAGAGATGTAGAGTTCTCAATAGACTTGGTTCCCGGCGCGGAACCGATCTTCCAGCATGTCTATCGAGTGAACAACAGCGAGTTGGTGGAGCTGAAGAAGCAGGTGGATGAGCTGCAAGACAAGGGCTTCATTCGCTCTAGTTCTTCACCTTGGGGTGCACCGGTGCTTTTCGTACCGAAGAAGGATGGGTCGGTACGTATGTGTATCGACTACAGGGCACTCAACAACCTGACAATCAAGAACAGATACCCACTGCCGCGGATAGATGATCTGTTTGATCAGTTGAGCGGAGCTCGGGTGTTCTCCAAGATTGACTTGAGGTCGGGTTATCACCAGGTGAAGGTGAAGAGGGAGGATATCCCCAAGACCGCTTTCAGGACGCGGTACGGGCAGTTTGAGTTCTTGGTTATGCCGTTTGGGCTAACCAATGCACCAGCAGTGTTTATGAATCTAATGAACAAGGTGTTCCATCAGTACTTGGACAAGTTCGTGGTGGTGTTCATTGATGATATCTTGATATATTCCAAGACAGAGGAGGAGCACGAGGAGCATCTGCGGATAGTGCTAGAGACTCTCAGGCGGGAGCAGCTTTATGGGAAACTCTCCAAGTGTGAGTTTTTCTTGGACCAGGTGGACTTCTTGGGGCATGTGGTGACTGGAGATGGTATCTCAGTTGACCCCAAGAAGATTGTAGCAGTTGAGGCTTGGAAGGCGCCGACTTCAGTAGCAGAGATCAGGAGTTTCCTGGGGCTGGCAGGATACTATAGGAGATTTGTGCAGGATTTCTCCCGGGTTGCAGAGCCGTTGACACGGTTGACCCGGAAGGATACTGAGTATGTTTGGTCAGAGGAGTGTCAGGCAGCTTTTGATGAGTTGAAGAAGCGGCTTACGACAGCTCCGATTCTGACATAGCCTTCAGGATCAGGTGGTTTCACTATTTATAGTGATGCTTCAGGAAAGGGGCTGGGTTGCGTCTTGCAGCAGCATGGAAAGGTGATTGCCTATGCTTCCAGGCAATTACGTCCTCATGAGAAAAACTACCCTACCCATGACCTGGAGCTGGCGGCGGTGATTTTTGCTTTGAAGTTATGGAAGCACTATCTGTACGGCGAGAGGGTGGAGATCTTCACAGACCACAAGAGCTTGAAGTACGTGTTCACTCAGAAGGAGTTGAACATGAGGCAGCGCAGGTGGCTTGAGCTGATGAAGGACTTTGATATCGCACTCCAGTATCACCCGGGAAAGGCCAACGTGGTTGCCGATGCCTTGAGTAGGTATCCGACAGCCATGTGTTTGACTACGGATCGGCACCTGCTTGCAGATTTAGAGAGCCTTGGGATAGAGGTGATTGTGCCCGGAGTGCAGATGCAGTTATGGGGCCTACAGATACAGTCAGATTTGATGGACAGGATCAAGGCAGCACAGTTTGATGATGTGGCTCTGCGGAGTATCCGAGAGCAGATCAGTATGGGAGTGCAGGATATTGAGTTCTCGCTTGCAGAGGATGGTGCCCTGAGGCACGGTGCCAGGTTATGTGTGCCTAGCGGGGAGCTCAGAGAGCAGATTATGCAGGAGGCTCACAGATCGCAGTACTCTATACATCCTGGTGCCAACAAGATGTACAGGGATCTGCGAGAGCATGTCTGGTGGTACGGGATGAAGAGGGAGGTATCCAACTTTGTAGCTAGATGCTTGATCTGTCAGCAGGTCAAGGCTGAGAGGCAGAGGCCGGGAGGATTATTGCAGCCGCTGCCCATTCCAGAGTGGAAGTGGGAGCACATTACCATGGACTTTGTATCAGGATTGCCCCATACACCAGGAGGGAAAGACGCGATTTGGGTCATCGTTGACAGGTTGACCAAATCGGCCCACTTCTTGCCATTCAAGGTGGGTACGTCTACAGAGAGGCTGGCGGAGTTGTATATGAGACAGATAGTCAGGATTCACGGAGTCCCCGTCAGCATAGTCTACGATCGGGATAGCCGCTTTACTTCCCATTTCTGGAGGAGTCTGCAGACTAGCTTGGGCACTCAGCTCAAGTTCAGTACGGCATACCACCCCCAGACGGACGGACAGTCAGAGAGGACTATTCAGACCCTTGAGGATATGCTGCGGACGTGCGTCCTGGATTTTGGAGGTTCTTGGGAGGATCACCTGCATTTGGTGGAGTTTGCTTACAACAACAGTTTTCAGGCCAGCATTGAGATGTCACCGTTTGAGGCTCTGTACGGGCGTAGGTGTCGTACACCCTTATCTTGGGATGATGTTGGAGAGCGAGCTTTACTGGGACCAGAGATGGTTGTTGACGCAGCCGAGAAGGTGAAGCTCATCAGGGACAGACTTCGCGTGGCGCAGGACAGACATCGGCACTGGGCCGATAGCCATCGGAGGCCGCTGGAGTTTGAGGTTGGAGACATGGTTTTTCTGCGGATATCTCCGACTCGTGGTACGATACGTTTTGGTGGAGGTGGTAAGCTTAGCCCGCGCTTCATCGGCCCTTTCGTCATCAGCGGGAGAGTCGGTGACGTGGCATACAGGCTAGACTTGCCACCTGCACTAGTGGGAGTTCACAACGTATTCCACGTGTCACAGTTGAGACGGTACGTGGCTGACCCTAGCATGTGCTCGATCACTCGGAGATAGAGGTTGGACCTACTCTCAGTTATCCAGAGCAGCCTGTGGAGATTCTGGATCGCCAAGAGAAGGTATTGAGGAACCAGGTGATACCCTTGGTACGTGTCGCATGGAGGCATCATTCTCCAGGAGAGTCTACCTGGGAGCGGGAGGATGAGATGCGCGAGCGGTACCCCTATCTTTTTGGACCTTGAGGTATACTTTCTATCCTTCTCAGCAGTTTAGTTTCGCCTTTAATTTCGAGGACGAAATTATTTTAAGGGGGGTAGATTTGTCACTGCCACTTTTCTAGCTTGAGGGTATTTTGGTCATTTTTAAAATTTTGAAATTATTTTGGGATTATTATTATTAATTATATTTAATATGATTTTTAGTGATTTTTGGTGATTTTTGGTAGAATTGTTTTGACCCTATATTTGACTTTGACTCATGTTGAGTAGGAGACTGTCCTATTGGCTAACCTAGGTCAAGACACTTTGGTTAGGTTAAGAAACCCTAGTGTGATCTAAGTTAATTATTTCAAGTTCATTAGAATTGGTTTGGGGTGATTAGGAGTTAGTTTGGCCTAAGAATGGCTTGTGTAGTCACAAGTCAAATCATGACTTGAACCTATTAGGACCCAACCAACTTAGCCAAAACCCTAGATCTAAACCCTTTGGCCAGCCACATAACAGCCCCTCCCCCTATTTATATCCTCCCAAATTTTAGGGCTAGCCTCTTTTCATTAGGGTTCATCAAGTTTTAAAAAGAGGTAATGTTCCATCCTTACAAATTCATAGAAAATCCAAATTAGGTCCTTTTCCCTTCAAACAAATTCCTATAGGCTCTAAATATTGTTCTCTTGCTGTTGGGATTGAGTTTTGACAGGGAGCAAACAATTTGGGGAGTTTTGGTGTTTTGAAGGATCCTCTTCTTTGGAGCTTTTTGGAGCTTTGGACAACTATAGGTATAATCTCCATTGATACTCCTTAAATCCTGTAAAAATCATTTTTAGGGTCCCCTAACCCTCACCCAACTGTAGGAAAGACCAACCCTAAGTTTTGAGCTCGTTTCGTGTCCGTATCAGACACTTATCAGAGCTGTGATGAAGGTGCTCGACGAAATGTCCCAAAGGACTGCTCGATCGAGTTTTCCTAATCTTTTTGAATAGAAATTTAGATCTAAGTGTCGTCTAGGGTTTCCAAGTGTCCTGTGTTGATTTGTGAGTCGTGTCGTGTCGTGGGGAACACGGGACACGCGTGTGCGGGCGTGTGCGCGCGGCACTGTAGCTCCCCTGCTACTCGGGGGCTACTGCGCGCTGGACACGCAATGCCGACACGTGAAAATCGGTCTGTGGTTCGTGGCAATGACTGACACGAGGCTCGTCAAGTTTCACGAGTCCTCGTGTCGTGTCGGACACGTTCTTGGGTGTGCACGGGAATGGCTGTGTGTGCGTGCGTGTGCAGTGAGTGTTTTGCTATTTTAATTCGTTTTAAATGTTCTAACATAAGTTTAATGATTGTTTAAGATCCTAAAATTGTTGCCTAAACTCTGTTTCATTGGATTGCACTTTGGGAATGGGTTAATGTGGATGTTTGGTTTGAAATGTTGTGGAACATGTAAAAGTCTGATACTGGTTTCCATTTTTTTTTCCCAAACAGTTTAAATCTCTTTATTATATGTTTTCATCTGTCAATGACTCCCTACATGTCATGTTATATGTTAGATAGGCTTTGGCATTCGAAAATTGGCTTGGGTTTGTGTATATAGGAATTTGACAGTTGGGTGGATTCATTTATGGGTGAACTGGGCTTCTGTGTAAAGAACAGGGATTTGGTAGTATTGTTCTTCAATCTAAATTATTCCATGCTACATTTAGGATGTTTTCACTGATTAATCCTAGTACAGTTGCTTGATTCATTTCATTTAGTTTCCTGTTTTGTTCACTTTTCTTCAAATCTGTTTTAGGTTCAGTTTCTTTTCTGTTAATGAGAATGAAGTTTAAATTACCTGAGTTCATGCTTGTAAGCCTATGATGTTTCAACTGAAATCTGAAGTAAATGTTTTAAGACTGGGTTGATGTTTGTTCAATTTAAAACTGAGTTCTTTGTTTGAGATCTGGGATTCATTTCCAGTTATTTACAAAACCTGAGATTAGTTCTCAGTCTTTAAGAAACCTGAGAACTGTTAACTGGATTGAGGTTTCATTTGAACTGTTGGGGTTAAGCAAAGTGAAATCATTGGACTGTTAGATGTTTTTCATGAACGCTAAAAGCCTGGGAGTTAACTTCCATTCTCTGTTTTAACAAAACTGGGAAGGGTATTGCCTGTTTGTACATTGATCTCCCTTCCTTTGTAATGTATGAACTCAAGATTGGTTGTGTAAAGAACTGAGATTGATTGTGTTCACTGTTTCCTGAGAATGTAGGCTTTGGGATGTGCTAGAGTGTTAAACTGTTTTGGTTCATCTGAGATATTTCTGTGTTTCCAGTTCCTTTTTTTTTAAACCTGAGATTGTAAATGATTGTTTAACCTGTTATGATATGGGGGTGTTCTGGAAAGCTGAAATGTGTGTGAATGCAATTGATTTTCCCTTCCTTTTCTTTTACTGCAAATGATTCCACTGTTTCCAGTTTCATTGAAATCTGAGAATAGCCTTAGCTATACAGTTAGTTGAACTGATTTCCTTCTTTCCTTTTTCTGTCATTACACACTTGTATCAATGCACACACAACACTTGTATTTCCCCCTTGTATACCTATATATAACAATACATGTTGTAGTGATATCAGTTTTTCTATATACATATATTAGATATATTGGTAATATGTGTGAAATGTATGTATATATATATATATGGTAAATGTGGTGTCTTGATATTGGGATTTATGTGTTATGTTATAGTGTGAATATAGGTATGGCTTGAGATAGTAGTGCCTAGATTAGTCTAGAAAGCCTAGAATAGTCTTGCTAGACATAGTTTAGACTAGTTTGACCTAGTTTGACTTCTAGGGTTGACCAGAGTTGACCAAAGGTTGACTTTGATCTAGATTGACCTAGATTCATGTAGAACGCATTGTAGTGCATTACATTTCTATTCTGGACTTGTTGTGACTCGTACTGTTCTAAATAGGAGCCAGACACCACTCCTCGGACAGTACTTTCATCTCGGACTTTCAGATAGCAGGCGAGTACATTCTCTGATCTTTTCATACCTGTCTGGATATATTCATGCTCTAGATTACTCTACATGATGCTGACACGTATCTTCACGGATTAGTACTATATGGATCCCTTCCTGAGATGTTATCCCTCTACGGATGCATCGGGTATTTCATGTTCATGTACTTTATCATGTGCATCAGGTACTCCTTGTACTCGTACTAGTTCATGTTTTTACATGTTCTCATGTGCTTTCACGTGCCTCATGTACTACTCATTACATGAGTTCACGTATCTTAGTTGTATTCATGTGCTTATGACATAACTTGAACGGATCCTTGTGTACTGGTTGGGGCGGGGTGAGTAGAATTGGTTATGTGAACACTATCCCCAGTAGCTGTATAAATGTGCCTCCTTATTTGTATTCATGTGCCCCCAAGCCGTTTACATAACCATTATGCTCTAAATCACGTAGTCACTTACAGTCTTTACTATCATATATCTATTTCCAGTTACAAATATCTCCTGTTTTACTTGTACTTCCATTCAGCATTTCCTATATTTTACTCTATTGCAATGATTTATACTCCTAACCTGATATGAACTGTTGAGAGATATGTGCTCGTTCCCGTCCTGACTGGACCTGTTGAAAATATTACAGAGGACGAGGCTGAGGCGTTCTGCCCTACTTACTACGGTGCCACACTAGATGAGTGCCCAGACTTGGACCAGCAGCAGGAGCCACTAGCTGTAGATGACACTCCTTTAGATTAGGACTGTCTTTTCTATTTGGGATTACTGTACTAGACTTTGAGATATTCTGAGATGTATTTATTTTTAGACACTTAGTTCTGGAATTGTATCTCTGTGATTCTCTGTTCTGGATTTTGTTATCTTTCATTATCTATCTATCTTACCTGTTCTACCTTAGCTGTGATTGAGTTTTATTTTGTGTTATGTCACCCCCATTCGGGGAGTATAACTGCTATGCCTTCAATTGTTAGATGTTGTGACCTAGGACAGCGTTCTACCGTCGACACTGCGGCGTAGGCTGGACGTACCCACGTCTCGTGCCCTTACTCTAGGGTGCGGGTCGTGACAATTATGATGATTGTAATAAATCTGGTTGTTGGGATCTGTTGATAAATCTTATTTGATTTAATGCCACGTATCTAACCATCATTACGGGAAAACTGATCTTCTGCCACGTGTCATAACTGCGAGCCACAGCCGTATGAGGGTAGCTTCTTAGGTTTTAAACCGCATGAATGTGGCAGCCGCATAGATGTAGCTTCTGAAGTCTGAGCCGCATAGGGGTAGTTTTCAATTGAGTCGCATAAGACTAGCCACGTGTCAAGGCTGCATGGGTATGGCTTCTCAACATTTGAGCCGCATAGAGATAATCCCTATGATCTGGGCCGCATGAGGACAGTGGCCGCATGGGGTAGCTTTTTATGGTGTGACCCGCATGACGATAGTCTCCACGATACGAGCCGCATGAAAGCATCAGCCACATGAGGGGGGTGGCAGCCGCATAGGTAGCTTTGAAGTTGGTGGATCGTGCCAGCTGTATATGAGATTTTCTCCGTTTCTTGAAGAACATGCCGTCATGTCAGAGTTCATCATTTCAGCTTTAATGTCAGAGTTATCACTTTATTTCAGAGCATTAAATGGGAGCAGTCACTTCATGGCCAGCTGTAAAAAGCAAGCTGCATAGGGTCATGTGATTCTTTCCTGAGCCGCATGAGGCTATTGGAGAGTTTCTGAGCCGCATGAGGCTCCGATAGATTTCTGAGCCGCATGGGGCTCCTTCTGTTTTGAGCCGCATAGGCTTCTTCTGTTATGAGCCGCATGGGCTTTTCTTGTTCTTTTTTATGCTTCTACAAGACCCCTTCAAAGTTTTCAATTTGAAAAATTAAAATACTTTGAATAAGAAGCATGGCTATATGAGCTCCGCTGGCCGCATGGGATGTTCTGGCCACATGGACTTCCTGACCGCATGGCCTGTCTGGCCGCATAGACTCCCTAGCCGCATGGATCGCTTCTGGCCGCATACTGTCCTCTCTGCCATGTAGGCGGCATTAATTGCTCTTGATTCATTATGATTTGGAGCCATCTTTTGGGGGAATCCTAAGAGTTGGTTCATTAAATATTTGGATTTTATGCCCTGGGTGAATCTCCTTTATGAGAGGGGACAAAATCCGAGGAGTCGATTTCGCCTGCAGCACACGACCCGAAGCGATTATTGGTCCATGTGCCCCCCATAGAGATTTCTTTATTTTCTTTTGCTCTTCTCTTGCCCTAAGCTGCTGCTTTTCCTTCTCCGACCATCATGGACAATGGCCCCCAAAGCTTCCAAAGCTCCCAAGGCCTCTGCTACGACGAAAGGCAAGAAGGCGACGGCCTCATCGCCGACTGTAGCGCCCCCTGTCCATCCTGACGTCCACCCTGCCATCAAGGGTAAGGACTATATAGAATATCGAACACTTCAAACCCTGAAACAATGGCTCTGTTGCATGTTTTTTATGCACAAGCCTTCTTTCCCTCAGCATTCAATACGTTCTTCGTCTTTATGAAGCCGCATATGTTGTATGGGCCGCATGAACTTCTCATATCCTAGTCGCATGGGGTATGCCCTATGTTTGAGCCGTATGAGAACGTCTGAGCCGTATAAACGCCTTTAGAACTGAACCGCATGAAGCCCCTCTGAACAGAATCATATGAGCTTCTAATGGACTGAGCCGCATAGCGTTCCAGGAATCAGAACCGTATATGAACCCACCTAAACAGAGCCACATGAGGACTCGTCTAAACCGAGCTGCATGAACTTTGTGAAAAAACCGAGCCGCATAAAGACTCATCTAAACAGAGCCGCATGTACTCTGTAAAATCCGAGCCGCATAAGAGCTCGTTTAATCAGAGCCGCATGAACTCTAAATGTTTTTGGGCCGTCTCCTGACTTTGTTTCTTTTATCTCTTTTCAGTAAATCTGTCAGTCAATGCTGCAGGAGAACCCCTGGTGGGTCAGGCCCAATTTGCCATAGGAGTTCGGTTTGACCATATAGTCCAGCAGGTGGTAGAATAATTGCCCCAGAATGAGCCCGAAGAGAGGCTGAATCTTATCAAGAACCAGCCCTTTCGCTTTCTCTGTGCTATGCTGAACTCAGGGCGATTGGATGGGAAGTACCTGAAGCCGGCATTCTTCTTCGGGACGCCCTGACTGTGAAGAACTCTCAGGTATTGGATATATCTGAGAATTGGAATTTCATTTCTGCTGGGAGGGCGATCCACATCCCCCAGATGGAGCATCATTTTCTATTAGCATGGTTCAATATGTTGCCGATGGACAGGAAGATGCCGGAATCCTTGACCCCGAGCCGGTCGGGAATGATTGTGGGTAACATCCACTACAATAAGCATATTGGATCAGCGTACGCGGGCAGGGAACCGGTCAGCTGCTATGTGATGGGGCTGGCCCCGGATACCTTCTTAAATACGCAAGGTCCCAATTTCTCGTTCTCTCAAGCCGACACCTTCCTGAATTAACTTGCTCGGAAAGGGTCTTATCCCGTTGGCCGGTTCTCGCTTTTGAACTGGATATACCCCATCCCTTCGTGGGCCAATTTGACCGGGTAGATTTTGTAAGAATATGGAACTTTCCTGCGTGAGGTTGGTCTCTACCACGCCATCCGAGGTACATGTCACGGACTGTCCATCAACAAGGAGTTGTTCATGGCTCTCTTGGAGATGTACAACCGGCGGACGGGGACCTTCTTCGTGCCTGGAGGGGAGATTGGTCTTGCTCTTCATGAGATGCACGCAGTTTCTAGGCTGCCCTGGGGCAATAAAGTATTTGAAGTGTATACTCAAACGAACAAAGAGTTCAAAGATTTGGAGCAACGGTATCCGAGTTTCGTTGCTGTCTACCAGGAGTTACTGTGTCACCACAGTTATTGTCAGCAGACGACCAAGAAGGATGGTAGCTCGGAAGGAAACCTTCCTCATACTAGGGCTTGGCTCTCCCACCTTTTTCAGCAAGGTGCCTCAGGCCGGGTTACTCCCCGAAATCCTCTGACACGAGAGCGAGTACAGGATCTGGTGTCAACCGCCAAGAAATCGAGGGCCTTGAACGACACGTTTGGGAGTCAAACTGATTCCTTCGGTTATTTTTATCAGGATACCCAGCCGTTGTCGGAGAAGGCAATCCTGGCAGGGTTCCTGATGGTATGGCTACGGAATTACGTA
Source organism: Iris pallida (assembly GCA_029216955.1). NCBI lineage: Eukaryota > Viridiplantae > Streptophyta > Magnoliopsida > Asparagales > Iridaceae > Iris > Iris pallida. The sequence continues at coordinate 13,914,384 of JANAVB010006389.1, read as the reverse complement.
GTCTTAGGAGGAGTTGGTTCCATTGAGAGGATCAGCCGAAATTTTATCCTTCCTGCCGTAAAGCTGGCCTTCGGGGTCAGACTGGCTCTTCTTTCGGCCATGGTGTACAGTATACACCGTAGCCTCCGTACTTTTTTGTCCAAGGTTATTGCCCATGACATGACGATGAACTTTGAACGAATCGAGTTGCCCTACCATTATTTGATGGGGTGGCTATTAATGTACTGCCGATCTTTGATGAGACCTGGCCCAGAAGATGGTGTAACTGACGACGATGCTTTTATCTTCCAGTATCGCCAGATGTCCTGGGAGTACAACACTATGCCTGCCTGTCGGAGGGCGCTGGCAAGGATGGATGGATATAACTTTTTCGTGTCTGTTCCCCATTTTTCTGCTGATGAGGTGAGGAATGTACACGTTGACGGTGCCGGGCCTCCTCTCCTCTTACCCGGGAGGATGCTTCTTTGGTTGCATAACATTCGTCCCTCGTACTTAGTATATCGCAACCGTAATACCGTCTACCTGGAGCCTTACTTGCCTAGCCGATTCTCCCGCCAGTTTGGGTACTGCCAGCTGTTCCTAGAGAGTCCCAGCTCTTGCCTGGGTTTTGAAGGCAGCGTTCTGGATGGCATCAGGGCCTGGCACTACTACGATATTGCTCATACCCGTACTAGGTTCTCGGTCCCTGACGCTGAGACGCAAGGGGAGATTTTGTATTTAACGGCTCTCTACCACGTTACTGCGAGCAGGTTTTCTGTTAACTTTGACCCTCGTACCAGTTTTATTGTTAGTACCGGCTTGGTGGAGAAGCCCCAGGGGTCGAAGACGAGGAAGCAGAGGGCGAACGCGGTTCCTGTGCCAGACTCGGAGTCCACCACTACGGATGAAGAGGATGGTGAGCAGGGTGCCGATGACTCTCTTCCTCCTCTAGACGAGGTGGCGGCGGGTCAGCCGCCCGTTGTGTCCGATGAAGTGGTGGCGGGTCAGCCGTCCGATGTGCCTGATGAGATGGTGGTGAATCAGCCGCCCGTCGCGCCTGGTCCTTCGTACAAGCGGAGCAGACACGTGTCTACTGATGGTGGTAGAACTTACTCGACGAAGCGGGCTGCGGTAAGACGTCGCGTGCTGTTCATTAAAGAGAGAGGTGAAGGTGATGATGCCACTTCGGAGGTGAATTGAACTACATCCATCTTTTCCTTTGGTCCTTCTTTTCCCTGAACTGTTGTTTTAATCATTTCTTTTCTCTCTGTAGTCGTCAGAAGAAAGGGATTTCTCGGAACCCGCTGATATTCCTGAACCTGATCCGGTTATAGCCACTTTGGTTAGTGACATGTGTACCGAGGTCGTTGCTGCCGGGGCCCTCCTGGCGACGGCTGAAGTTCCTCCGGTCGCGGAGGTCTCTATTCAGGGCGATGTGGGCCCTTCCGAGCCAATCTCCGAGGGTACTGGATTCCAACCGGGTGATGTGGACCCTACTGCGTCTACCTCCGGGACTGCTGGAGCGGAGGAACCCGCGGCATTCGTCTCGGATGTTGCCGGTGAGGAGGACACGATTACTGAGATCGAGCCTCAACTTCCGCAACCCTCCCCTGGTAAGCTAAGTCAGATGTTGACCAGTGAGGAGGTTTATACGCTCTATCATCACATCTTTCGGGTTAAGATGATTGATAGTTGCTCTGGACATACAGGTCCTGCCTCTTCGCTGCCCATGACGGATATTGTCAGGGAAGGCTCTGCTAGCGGGGATCTGTTGGAAGGGAGCGTGCCTCCTCCTCTCCTGATTTATCTCGAGAGGCCTCCCGCCGGATCGAGTTCGGGAGACCAGCTGGTGGCACAGCCTGGACAGGGAGCAATGGTCCCTTTATCCTCATCTGCTTGTATGACTTTGGGGGTTGACCTCTCAGCCTTACCGAGTGTCCAAGTTCTTCGGGCCGTAGAGGAAGAATTGGCCGCTATTCAAGCGTCCTTTCGCTCAGGATTTATCTCTCTTATGGCAGGGGCAGCAAGTTCTGTTGCGTCTTCTTTGACACTGCCAGCTACACTTTCTTTGACGCCATCCTCTACGGAAGTTTTGGATGAGGTGTCACAGGATGTGGTTGACAGCTTCTATCATCATTTAAAAAGAGGAGTCGATGCTGCTGTAGAGCGGGGGACTCCTTTTGCCCTGGTTCGATAATGCGCTCATGGGCAAATTGAGATTCTTAAAACCCTTCCTGGCGGGGTGGGGATAGCTGTACTTCTGGAGCCCAAGTTGTTAGAGGCCGATCAGCTTGTAGCCCAATTTCGAATGCTGTGGCAAGCTGATTTGTCTACAGTAATAGATCAGGAGCGGGGCTTCCTCACCACTATCTTGGAGAAGATAAGGCTTGCGCGAGATACTTCTAAGCTGGTCATAATGAAGGACCTTGGCGACCTATCTCTCTTGTACGACCAGCTGAGCCGTCGGAGCGAGGTTTGCAGAGCTCGGGAAGCGGCCGCCTCCCGTGGAGTAACTGATACAAGGGAGCAGATCCTCGAACTTCAGAAGAAGCTGGACTTCTTGGAGTCTGAGCTTGAAGCTTCCCGTGTGGATAAAGAGTTGATCATTCAAGATGCCGAAAGGGTTTCCCGAGCTTCTGCTAACCTGGAGCGTGCTCTGAAGAAGTTTGAGGATGGCTGGCGGGCTCATGCGTACCTGGAAGATGCGGCGCTACTGAATCAGGAGGCCGAGCGTCGGGCCAAACAGAGGTTTGAGCGGTCGACTACCCTGTTGAGAGACCGTCTCATGACATTGTGTATCGCCGAACAATAGTCGGCTTTTTTCTTCTTTTGTTTATGCACTTTTTCTTTCTCTTTTCATCTTGTAATAGGGACATAGTCCCAGATAATGCAGTACCTTGGATTCTGAATAAATGAGCATGTTTTGACTCATCCTTCATTTCTTGTACTTGTTGTGTTTGTGGCATTTTGTCCCACTGGAGGACTATTTGTGGACCTGTTACCCTGGACATACCTTGGTTTTAGGTACGAATAATAAGTTTGAGAGGGATACCTAGAATAACTTTGCGATGAGGGCGTTGTGGAAGGTCTTGGTATCGAAAGAATGCCAGGGGGCAGCTGGGCTCCCAAGACATGATAAGAAAAGAGTGGCATGTACTAGAAAACTTAGTACAACATTTGTGGTCGACTGCGGACATTCGTGGTCAACAGAGGACATTGGCGGTCAACAGAGGACATTTGTGGTCGTCGAAAGACATTTGTGGACCTATTATCCTTGGCGTACCCCGATTCAGAATACGGATAATAAGACGAGAGAAAACCAACATACTTACTCAGAGGTAATGAGGACGTGGCAAGTATGGGGGTTTTACCGTGGGGTCTTCCTACTCAGAGGTAATGAGGACGTGGCAGGAGTGGACTCCGCGGAGGATATTTGTGGTCAACAGTGGACATTTGTGGGCCTATTATCCTTGGCGTACTCCGGTTTTGGGTACGGATAATAAGTCGAAAGGGAACCAACATACTTACTCAGAGGTAATGAGGACGTGGCAAGCATGAGGGTTTCTTCGTTGGAGCCTTCCTACTCAGAGGTAATGAGGATGTGGCAGGAGTGGGCTCCATGAAGGGGTACATAGAACGACTCAGAGGTAATGAGGACGTGGAAGTTCTACGTAAGGGGGTGATTTGTTTTTGGCGGAAGTGAAACAACTCAGAGGTAACATCGATGTGGTTGTTTTGGGAAATTTGTGGATCTGTTACCCTTTTTTGTGCACTAGAAGTGCGGGTAGTGGATCATGAGGAAGGAGCTTCTTTTAGGGAGAAAGTTCAGAGGTATGATCATACGTGACTTACTACCCCAAAGATGCGATACAGATTGACCAGGATGGGAGTTCAGCGGTACCTGCGGGTACATAACTCGACAATCTGGAAGATTTGGAGGCAGAATATGAGTTCATCGGTACCAGAGGGTACGTAACTCTACAATCTGGAATATTTGCGGTATGTCATTTTAGACATAATACTTCTTCAGGAACTTGCCGTTGATGGGCAACATGAGCAAGTCTCCATTTCGTTTCGCGAGGCGGTAAGCACTGTTGGAGAAGACAGACTTAATGACAAATGAACCTTCCCACTTTGGCTGGAATTTGCCGACAGTTTTGTGAGTCATAACCATCGGCCTCCGAACTGCCAGAACGAGATCGCCCACTTAAAACGTTCTAATTTTGACCTTCTTGTTGAAAGCTCCGGAGATTCAGGCTTGATAAAGCTCAATTCGTTGTTGATCTAATAGGCGCTTCTCATCTAGGTCCTCCAACTCTTGTAGTCGACGATGGTGATTGTCATCTGTTGTCATGAGGGGATTTGGGTCTCCAAGGGAAGAACTGCCTCACTTCCGTATACCAAGGAGAATGGTGTGTTTCCGGTGGCCGTTCGTACTGTAGTACGGTACGCCCATAAGCATTCGCCGAGCTTTTCATTCCAGTCGTGTTTATTCGACGACACGAACTTCTTGAGAAGCTTGATGATTGTTTTGTTGAATGCTTCTGCCAGACCATTAGCCGCTGGGTTATATGGTGTTGAAGCAATATTCTGGATTCGGTGTTTGTCGCATAACCGATAGAAGGCGTGGCTTGCGAACTGCGGACCGTTGTCGTGGATGATCCTTCGGGGCAGTCCAAAGCGCTAGATGACGTGATGCTTAAGGAAGCTGATCACGTTTGAAGATTTGACTTCTGCCAATGGAATAGCCTCCGCCTATTTGAAGAAGTAATCAGTGATTGCGAGTATGAAGCGATGTCCTCTGGACGAAGGTGGAGTAATCGGACCAATGATATCCATTCCCTATGCTTCGAATGGCCAGGATGCTACCGTCGGGTGTAGAAACTCGGATGGCTGATGGATGAAATCTGCGTGGACTTGACAGGCTTTGCATTTTCGTATATATTCTATTAGATCTGCAACCATCGTGGGCCAATAATAGCCCATTCGTCGAAGGCGATCCTGTAATTTCGGGCAAGGCTGATGGGCCCTACAGACGTCGTCATGAGCTTCGCGCACGGCTTCTTTGGCTTCTGTACTTGACGGACACCAAAGCAGTAATCCATCATATGATCGTAGATACAGCATTTTTGTTTCTGTATCGTAGAAGAATCTGAGGGAACGTCTTCTGATAGAAGTGGCTTCCTTCGGATTCTCTGGCAGGATATCGTAGACTACGAACTCAATGAATGATTGTCTCCAGTCTGGTGTTTCGTCGACTGCCAGCACGGAGTAACTCTCAACATATTGAATATTATTCCTGGGACAGACCAACTCACGGCCTATTATGTCGACCAGATGATGAACATAATTCGAAACTGCTAAGGAAGCGGCGAGACCTGCTAGGGCATCGACTTCAATGTTCTGGAGCCTGGGAACGTGTTCTATGAAGAACCCTGCCAAAGAAGAGATGATATCGATCGCTATTTGGTGATAGGGGATCATATCTTCATGGCGAACCTCGTATGAACCCCGAATCTGATTGACGAATAGCTGCGAATCACCATATGCTTCGAGGTATTGTACCCCCAGTTCTTTTGCAAGTCAGAGGCCAATGACCAGAGCGTTGTACTCGGCCATATTGTTTGAGCCGGACTCCGTGAGGGAGTAAGCCCTATTGATTACCAGCCCGGATGGAGAAATCAGCACCACTCCGACTCCAGCGACGATGTTGCCCTTGGGCCCCGTTCTGGAAGCACTGTCGAAGAACATTCGCTATATGGTATCATGAGAGGCCACATTTGAATTAGCGACTTCATCTAGTATCTCTTCGTCTATTCTGGTTGACTTCGAACCTGGATGAGCCGCTAAAAAGTCTGCCAGGGCTTGACCTTTAATCGCTTTCTTTGGAACGAAGATCATGTGGTAGGGGGATAGTAATATCGCCCAGGTAGAGAGGCGAGAGCTGAGTGCGCCTGGCTTAGTTATGAGGACCCGGAGGGGGTTAATCCTCGATATGACATGGATGGTTTATCCCGTAATGTAGTATCGCATTTTCTGAATGGCGAACACCAGAGCAAGGCATTCCTTTTCTACGATAGTGTATCGGTGTTCCAGCCCCATCATCATTTGGCTAAGGTAATATATAGCTTGCTCATGGCCTGTATTATTATTTTGTGCTAACAGAGCACCGAGAGAATGCTCCATAGCTCGTACATAAAGCAGGAATGGTTTTCCAGCAACCGGAGCCACAAGAACCGGAGGGTTCGTCAGATATTCTTTGATGCTGTCGAAGGCGCGCTGGCATTCTTCATCACATACGAAGGAGACGCCTTTCTTCATGAGGTGAGTGAATAGCTGACATCGCCCGGAGAGGTTAGAGATGAACCGCCTGATGTAGGCCAGCCTCCCTTGATGGCCTCGGAGTTCATGGAGATTTCTCGGGGGACCCATCTCCATGATTGCCTTTGTCTTCTCCGGATCTATATGAATCCCCTGAGCAGTAATGATAAAACCCAGGAATTTTCTGCTGGATACGCCCAAGAAGGATTTCGTAGGGTTGATCTTCAAGTTGTGTGCTCGCATCAGGTCGAACACCGTCCTTAGATCCCGCAGATGGTCTTCCTTATAGCAGCTTTTGACAGCGATGTCGTCAACATAGCACTCCACAGTCTTATATAAGTGGTCTCTGAAGATGACACTCATGGCTCTTTGATACGTGGCGCCAGCAATCTTTAAACCAAAAGGTATGACTATGTAGCAGTATGTGCCAATCGGTGTTCGGAATGAAGTGTGCTTCTCGTCGTCGGGAGACATCTTGATTTGGTTGTATCCCGAGAAACCATCCATGAATGACATACGCTCGAAGCCGCAGGTGTTATCAATTATGATGTCTGTGATAGGGAGGGAGAACTCATCTTTAGGACACTCCTCGTTCAGATTGCGGAAGTCGATACAGATTCGAATCTTTCCATTTTTCTTGAGGACCGGTACTATATTGGCGACCCAATTCGGATGTTGTTTTTCACGAATGAAACCACTGGCTATCAGTTTGTTGACTTCGGTTTCGATCGCATTCATAATATCCGGGCGGAAGCGTCATTGTTGTTGCTTGATCGGCTTTGCATCCGACTGAATGTTGAGTTTGTGAAGTGCAATCTCGGGGTTTAGCCCTGGCATGTCTTCATAACTCCAGGCGAATACATCAATATATTCTTTGATGAGTTGTAGCAGCGATTCTCGCTCTTCGTCTGCCAGGCTTTTACTAACGAAGATTAGTTTTGGAGAAGACTCATTGCCGAGGTCAACTTGTATAACCTCATTTCAGTAGGAGGCCCTCTTTTTTCGAACCGTTTTTCCCATTGCGCATCCAGCTGTTGGGCCTACGGCTCTAATTCAAGGAGTTCAGGAATGTCTTCTTCTTCTTCGTAAGCATCGGTGGATGCCATATTGACAGATAAGACTTGTCTGAATACGTCCCCGATGCTGATATCTGAATCAGAAGTTGGTGATCCGATTGAGTGTGAATGCCAGTCGCACTCCTCATCTGAGCTTTCAGGGGTCGTTGTAGGCGTAACATACCCCAGTCCACATCGGGTCTTGTTGTAGTAATCCCGAGGTTTCCCGGCCGGGACTGGCAACTGTAAAGGTAACCGCCGACCAGTACCATAGTTCAAGCCTGGTGTAGTCTCCAGATCATACCCCTGTCTTTGCATGAGGTACTTAGATTGGAAGCTATACAGATAACGGGGTTGTCTCCCGACGTCCGAGTCGAGATCGACTTTCTCTATTGCGAAGGGCTGTGGATCATTCTTCCAGCCGAAGATGATTGGATGGTCTTCTCCCTCGACTATGAAGTAGGCGCCTTCCACAGGACTAAGTTGATTTGTATTGTAAATATTTGTCACTTGCATGTGTAGGTGAGTGCCTATACCGTGTTCCATAGCATATATTGTACAAAGCTTATCAAGCCCGAGGTAGTTCAAAGACAGCCCTTTATTGATGAAGTAAGGTATCTTTTCCAGTAGGATTACATCATCTGCGGATGGAACATCAGTATGAGCAGCCACATATTTGGCCAATTCTGGTTCTTCTTCGGCCACCCCCTGTATAAACGAAGGCTGAGAGGATGACTTGGGCAGCTTAATCATCAAGGGTTCCGCTGGTGGGGCAGAACGTGGAGTCGTTGGCGAACTAGCGACTCCCTGTTTGGCACTTGATGCTTGGCGGGGGGTTGTTGGCTCGCTAGGAGTTTCTAACTTCGCATTGGGCTGACGATTCATCTTGGGAAGACGTATCATTATTAGCTTATCAGTGGGTTTAAGCTTCTCTGTTTGTGGTTGGCCGACTCTTGGTAGCCTGATGGTCAGTGGCTCTATTGTGGGTTTTGGCGCTTGGCCAGACCTTTGCAGTCGGATTATCATTTGCCCCTCTTGTGCCGAGAGACTGATTGCATTCTTACGCAGAGCGGCCGTAAGGGGTACGGTCTTACCAGGTTTGTGAGCTTGAAGGTGGATTGTCAGAGGTTCTTCTGATCCCGTTGTTGTCTCAGTTTGAGCTTGCATATCTCCTTCGACAAGGTGCCTTTTCGACTTCTCGTACAAGCAGGAGTCCGAGTAATAAGACTCGACCCCTTTGAAAGGATCAATGTCGGCAAACTCTGTTGTCACGAAGCCGTGCTTGTCGACATACTTGAAGCACTGGTGTAGCGTAGAAGGCAAGATCATGTAATCATGTATCCAAGGATGCCCCAGGAGAATATTATAGGAAGTGTCCGCATCTATGACATAACAAGTCACTTCTGACTGCAGATCGCCGATTTGGCACTTCAAGCGAATCTTCCCGATCGGGTAGCTCCTGCCTGAATTGAAACCGCTTATGGCGGTGCTTGTCGGCGTCAGGCGATGCATGGGGATGCGAAGATGGTGCAACAAACTCTTCAGGATGATGCTTATGGAAGAATCGGGGTCAATGTACATCCGATCCACCTTTACGTCATCGATGTATCTAGTGTAATACAACGGACGATCATGCAAGTTGGTTTTAATGAGCATATCCTGCGGAGTGAAGACGATGTTGGGCATTGCACCTGTGCAAACGCTGTTTTGGAGATTTGCAGGCGAGCTTTCTCCCGTGAGGTTGACCTGAGCCAGATATGCGTCGGCATTCTGGAGTGCATCGCTTAGTGCCACGCGAACATCTTTGGAGAGTCTCAGGAGCTCGTATAATGATAATTTGGCCGGTGTGTTGGCCAATTATGCCAAGTTGTCAAAGTTGTAGGGCCTCTCCAGCCCCTGAGGCACCTCTTTTCGGAGCGGCTTGTCAAAGCGAGTCTCCTTCGGCCTAGGCTTGTCGGTCGTTGAAGGCTGAGAAGGTCCTGGGGCATCAGCAGCTGTCGGCTGATGATCTTCAGTCGAGTTACCCGGTGGAGGTTGGGTTTGTGTGTCGGATCGGGTAACAACAGCAGTAGCTTATTCGACCGCTGCTGGGATTGTACGGCATGACTTGACTTTTCCACTCTTCTTCTTGTTGGGAGCGGGTGGTGCGGACCGAGTTACATCTGGTACCAGGTCCAGGTGGACCCACATGACCTTCCCTCGTGTTGTGGTGAGGGGCACTAGACCAGCGACCTGATCTTGAGGAGATGGAAGATTAGCGATCTACATTGTTGCCCGAGGGACGGGTACTACGCCGTCTTGAGTCTCTGTCGGAGGGAAGCTGCCGAACTATACCGACACCATGTTGGCTGCTACGGTTACCTCCTCGAAATCGATGGCCAGAGCCTTCGAATCGATGAGATGCTGAATATATCGCTTCAATTGGATGCAGTCTTACGTGGCGTGGTGGACGTAGCGATGGTAATGGCAGTACTTGCGGCTTTCCATCTCGGCCGGCCGAGGTTCCCGTCTAGGTGGAGGGAGCTGGATTATACCTCATTGTATGAGCATGTCCAAGATGGGCTTGACATGACCATCTTCGTAGGAGTAAGTCACTTGCGGCCACTGCTTTTCAGCTGGCTTCGATTCAGGCTTCTGGGTTGCGTCGGCCACCATAGCCTGTTTGCCCTTGTTGTCTCGATTATTGGAGGAATTACCTCCGTTTTTGGTGTTAGCATTAGGGCGTTTGCCCTTGTCCTCTCCCTGCGAGATGTGTAATCCCAGTTGGCGAGCCTTCTTCAACTTATCTTCGGCGCTAGTGGCATTGATGATGAATGACTTCCAGTCCTTAAATTGACTTTCACCCATCCAGAGGATGATTGTTGGGAGCAGCCTCTTTTGGAAAATTTCAATTAAGAAGGAATCCGGATTTCTAGACGGCAACTTCATTACGGTTTGGCAAAACCGGTCAATATAGTTCCTTATCAGTTCCTTCTCCCCTTGAACAACATCCATGAGGATGGACATCGTTACGTCTTGTCCTACTTCGTAGAACCTCTCCAAGAACATACGCTTGAAGCTGGCAAAGTAATGGATGCAGTTGTCTGGCAGGTTGCGGTACCAGTCGAAGGCGACCCCTTCCAATGCTCCGATGAATAATCGTGTAAAGATGGCTTCGTCATGGGGCAGATGGTCGGTTGTGACCTCGAAGTAAGTAATGTACCGACTTGCAGAAGTTTTGCCATCATAGGGATTGATGTTGAACGACTTATATCTTGGTGGAAAAGGGACATCCCTCCATGCAGCAGGGTATGGTTGCCGTATTCTGAGGTCTTGGAAGGTTTCCCGGGCGTGAAACATGGCCAGGAGCTTATGGACTTCTCTTCGTGCCTCCCTGGCCTCATCCGCAGTGGTGGGAGCCGATATTTCAGGAGGATTGTCACCCGGGTTTGGTGCCGCTGAGTTTGAGTCTACATTGCCCGCGGGACCCAAGCTTGTTTGGCCAGACGTCCTTCCTTACAGAGTTGGAAGCGCCGCTTTGATTTCGTCCACGGATTTGACCAAGGTACGGAGTATGGCCTCCAGATTGTCGAGGCGTTGGCGATCACTGGGACCGTCTTGATCGTCGTTTGTCATGAATACCGTCCTCACACGAGTCGAAGTAGAAGGTAGGGTGGACGACGTGTCCTCTGAATCATACCCCTGTATAGAGAAGTCGTCGGGGTATGTGGGAATGTTTTCCTCTGTTCAGACTCAGAAGGAATAGTACCCCCAGCTTCAGAGCTTGCCTCGTCTTGAGAGTCGCGAACATCCTCGGGGACGTCGGCACCTGCTGTATCTGTTGGGAGAGTCGTTTCCCCGGGCTCATCTTCTTGGAATACCAGATTATCGTGGATGTTCGAAGAAATGCTACCCCCGGTTCCAGTGACCCCCAGTGATGTGGATGATGAATCTCCCAATGTTGTAGATTTTTTCTTCGAACGGGTACCTTGGAAAACTCCGGTGGTAGGCAACCGCTTAGATGATAGTTTCTTGGTTGTAGTGGTTGAAATATTCGGGCTGGAGATATTTGTTTTCTCCCCTCTCCTGCTGGCGAGCATTCTCTGAGCAGAGTTGCAGGAGACGACGGGAAGTGCCTCATCCTCTGAACTTGGTTGTTGCAGTCTTTGGAAGACGGACCGCCGGTCTTCTCGTACTGCTGCGTTGTTACAGCAGCAGTTGACAATAACTTGGGTGCAGTAATGTCCGTGGGAGGACTCTTTGCACACTGAGTCCCCTTCTCCTTCCTTGCGTTTGTGAAGGATCACGTCACGCAAGTTAGATGGGTCTCGAGCAACCTGAGAAACCCGAGCATCCGAGTGTATTGGCACCATGTTTGCTCCCTGATGGTTGGGAGACTTTTGGGAACCACTCTGTCCGTTTACCGTCGGGGGTTGGACTTGAGTGGTTCGGTACAACTTTCCATCGGAGGCCCGCATAACAGTAAGCGGAGCGCTCGAATGGTCAGAGGTTAGGACAGCTGACTGAGCTCGCCGAGCCCGCACTGTCCTGAACTTCTTCACTCCAGCACCCGTGGGTGCATAGTAGGAAGAGTCCAAATGGTGTCGCAGAGAGTCTGGCACATGTTCTTGGGAGCGTGAGAGATCAGGGCCATGGGAGAGGCGGTCGAAGACGGAGCCTGAGCCGCATGGAGTGGACAATATGCGGCTGGAATCAGCAGTCTTCATGCGGCAGGCAGTCGCGGTCGCATAGGCCTTTTTCATGCGGCTGGAAGTCTCGGCCGCATGAGTCTCCTTCATGCGGCTGGAAGTCTAGTCCGCATGGGCATTCTGCACGCGGCTGGCAGTTTTGGCCGCATGAGCATTCTGCACGTGGCTGGCAATCTTGGCCGCATGAGCATCATACATGCGGCAGGCAATCTTGGCCGCATGAGCATCATGCATGCCGCTGGTGCCTTTCTTCGACTTCTTCCTGGACCACATAGAGTCCCTCTTTGTCCCTGCAAGTCCAGCATCGTAGTATTTTCCTCTGCCAGACTTGGGAACAGCAGAGTCCTCTATGGCCTGAAGTGGAGCCGTATGAGAGTCTTTTTCGCCGTCTTGTGCAGCAGAGAGTACTTCGTCCAGGGCCTGGGGAGGAGCAAATGACTTGGGCCTCCACTTCCTGTGAGCCTTCTTCGTGCGGGCTCGCCGCTGGACCGGGCCAGCGCTTCCGTCGGAGAGCATTTCCTCAAACGCCTGCTGGTCGAACCGGACGACCAGCATTTGTTGAGTGGAGCCAAGTTTGGCTGTGTCCGATTGCGTCACCAACTCCTCAGCCGTATAAAATTTTGTCCCCAGCAGAGTCGCCATCGTATTTTCCATTGATTGTAGAAGTACAGAACAATTATATAGGAGGACTGAACTTAGACTCACAATACAAACTCGCTCGTACAAAGAAAGCCTAGGGACGAAAACCTAGGTACAGCAATCTAAGTACAATTGTTTATTTTTTATTCTGGGAGGTGAAGGTAGAGGCTCGGGAAAGCGACGATAGCTCTGCCATACTCCTTGGACGATCAGACGTAGGCTTGACTCTGTGAAGAAATGCTCTCGGAATGGGTGGGGAGACTCTTCTGCGCGTACCTTTGTCTCTCTGTGTATCCCGCCGGGGGTCTCCAAGTCTTCAGGTCTCTCCCGGTCTCTCCAGGTCTCTCCAAGTAGTTTACAAAGGAATGGCACCTTGCTATTTATAGGAGTGGGGGTATGATTATTAGGGTTTATAATGATTCCCTCCTTAAAAAAGTCGGCAGCCAATCATCTGGACCATTGATTTTGATTGCAATGAATCTGGGCAATTAATGTGGATTGCACCAAATCATATGGGCAATTAATGTTGATTGCCATGAATTTTGACAGGCTCGGATCTCCTGCCACGTGTTCGATTTGTCTGCTCTGATTTGATTTGGGGTAATTATAATGATTGTAATAAATCTGGTTGTTGGGATCTGTTGATAAATCTTGATTGATTTAATGCCACGTATCTAACCATCATTACGGGGAAACTGATCTTCTGCCACGTGTCATAACCGCGAGCCACAGCCGCATGAGGGTAGCTTCTTAGGTTTTGAAACGCATGAATGTGGCAGCCGCATAGATATAGCCTCTGAAGTCTGAGCCGTATAGGGGTGGTTTCCAATTGAGTCGCATAAGACTAGCCACGTGTCACGGCTGCATGGGTATGGCTTCTCAGCATTTGAGCCGTATGGAGATAATCCCCATGATCTGGGCCACATGAGGACAGCGGACGCATGGGGTGGCTTCTTAGGGTGTGACCCGTATGACGATAGTCTCCATGATCCGAGCCGCATGAGAGCATCAGCCGCATGAGGAGGGTGGCAGCCGCATAGAGAGCTTTGAAGTTGGTGGATCGTGCCAGCTGTATAGGAGATTTTCTCTGTTTTTCGAAGAATACGCCGTCATGTCAGAGTTCATCATTTCAGCTTTAATGTCAGAGTTATCACTTTATGTCAGAGCATTTAATGGGAGCAGTCACTTCATGGCCAGCTGTAATAAGCAAGCTGTATAGGGTCACGTGATTCTTTCCTGAGCCGCATGAGGTTATTGGAGAGTTTCTGAGCCGCATGAGGCTCCGATAGATTTCTGAGCCGCATGGGGCTTCTTCTATTTTGAGCCGCATGGGCTTCTTCTATTTTGAGCCGCATGGGCTTTTCTTGTTCTTTTCCACGCTTCTACACATGGAAGTGTTTCTTAAGTATGCGATGAGCAAAGCTCAGTACATGGACAGTAACTAAATCAAGTGTCCATATGGTAATTATCGCAATAGACGTTATGAAGAAGTGGTGACTGTGAGAGATCATTTGACCCGTAAGGGTTTCGTACGTGATTACGGCCTGTGGTCATCGCAAGGTGAGCTATATGCAGAGTGACAGGTTGCGAATGCTGCTACTTATGTTTTTGATGATAATGCTGTAACAAATTTTGTCATCGAAGACGAAGGATGCTCTGTTGATTATGGAGACCGGCAGAACCTTGCACGAGATATGGTGCACGATGCGGTGGGGCCTAATTTTGATCCGGGGGATCCTAATGCCGAGGCGAAGGAGTTCTATGATATGTTTCAGGATGCAGATACTCCTCTATATCGTGATTGTGAGACTCATTCTGTACAGTCAGTGACGATGCGGCTGTTGAACATAAAGTCTGATTTTAACTTACCACAAGCTAGCTATGATCGGATTACACAACTAATCAAGGGTTGTTACCAAAGGAATCAAAAGAGATCCCAAAAAACTTTTCCAAGTCAAAGATGATAGTCTGACAAATGGAATTGGGATACAAGAAGATAGATTGTTGTCGCAACGGATGCATGTTGTACTACAAGGAGAACGAGGACATAGAAAGTTGCAGCTTCTATAATGCGGATCGTTACAAGCCAGTGCAGAAAAAAGGAAAGTCAACTAGAAAACGATGTCCTTACAAGTATATGCATTACTTTTCAATCACGAAGCGCTTGCAGAGGATATATATGTCTCTGAATACAGCAGAACACATGACGTGGCACAATGAAGAACGCACAAAGGACGATGGAGAATTGTCACATCCTTAAGATGGAGAGGCGTGAAAACATTTTGATTTGTGTCATCTAGATTTTGCTACAGAACCTAAAAATGTACGTCTGGCGCTATGTTCTGATGGCTTCGCCCCTTTCGGACAGTCAGGATCTCAATACTCCTGTTCGCCGGTTATTCTTACCCCTTACAATTTGCCACCATGGATGTGTATGAAGACTCCTTATATGTTCTTGACAGCTATCATACCAGGTCCCAAGAATACGATAAAGAACATCGGTATATATTTACAGCCGTTGGTGGATGAGCTGAAACAGCTGTGGAAGATCGGCGTCGCGACCTATGATATTTCCAGAAAATAGAACTTTCAGATGAAAGCTTCACTGATGTGGACAATCAATGATTTTCCAACATATGGTATGCTGTCGGGATGGAGTACTCACAGCACCATGTCTTGTCCGATATGCATGGAAAATAGAAGGCGTTTCGCCTTAAGCATGGAGGAAAAACTTCTTTCTTTGACTGTCACCGTCAATTTCTGCCCGCGAGTCATCATTGGAGAAAGATCAAGGACGCATTCAGAGCTGGAAAACAAGAATTTCCTCATCTGCATGCCAGATTGTCGGGATACAATATTTGGGAAGATGTAAAGGATTTGTCCACCGTAATTGAAGATCCATCGAACAATCGTGTCGAGGGGTTCGGACAAAGCCATAACTGGACCAAACGGAGTATCTTCTGGGACTTGCCTTATTGGAAAGATAATCTTATAAGGCATAATCTTGATGTTATGCATATCGAAAAAAATGTGTTTGATAATGTCTTCAATACCGTCATGGATATTAAAGGAAAGATGAAGGACAATCCAAAAGCAAGACAAGACATTGCCGAGATATGCAAGCGTCCTTATCTAAACTTGATACAAAGGGGAGCTGGTGGGCCATTAATTAAGCCGATAGCACAATACACATTGAGCAAGGAAGATAGATTAATAATCTGCGAGTGGATATCTACTTTAACATTTTCTGATGGCTATGTGTCGAATTTGGCTAGATGCATTGATCTCAATGAACGCAAGCTAATAGGAATGAAGAGTCACGACTGCTACGTGTTTATGGAAAGATTACTGTCCATTGCTTTGAGAGAGTTGTTGCCTTCTGCTGTATTGGTTCCGTTGGCCGAGCAATCTACATTCTGTAGGGATATTTGTTCAACTAAGTTGACGGTGCAACACATGGTTGAACTTGAGGAGAAGATTGTCTTAACAATTTGCAAGTTAGAGAAAATATTTCCTCCGGTCTTCTTCGACAACATGGAGCATCTACCGATTCATCTAGCATACGAAGCCCGTGTCGGTACATCTGTTCATTATCGATGGATGTACCTATTTGAAAGGTAAATAAAAATCGATATAATTTAACTTGAATTTAAGTGGAATTTAAAATTCATTGTTAATTCTCAAGATAATTTGTCTCTCTAGATACCTACACCATCTAAAGAAGAAAGTTGGCAACAAGGTTCATATAGAGGCTTCGATATGCGAAGCATATATTATCGAGGAGATATCAAACTTTTGCTCCATTTATTTCGATACTCATGTTCAGACAAATCAAAATAAACCTCAAAGGAATGACGAGGATGTTGAGGATGGAGGTATATTCAATGTAAGGGACAAGCCTATTGGGGCTAGTAAGAAACGGTGGTTGACTGACGATGAGTATGATACCTCTCATCGATATGTCTTGTTAAATTGTGACATACAAGAAATGAGAGATTTGGAGAAGTAGGTGACTACACTTACAATCGTTATAATCTCTAATTTGGTGAAGTAAGTGACTACACTTATTTTTATTCTCTCTAACAGTGTATTTAGAGATGAAGTCAAAATGAGGACACCCAATATAACCGATGAGGGACTTCAAAGAGAGGTTGTTTGTACATTTTCGTCCTGGTTTCACATGTACGTAAGTAACTGAGATAATATGTTATACGGCTACCATTAAAATATATGCATCTAAAACATTTAAATTATCAATATTTGTTTACAGGTTTTATTGCCTGAAATAATACTCACAAATGAGAGTATTCGTTATTTAGCATTGGGACCGAAGAAGCATGCAAAGACTTGGCCAGGCTATATCGTTAATGGCTTCAAGTTTAAGGCAACTCAGAATGCTATAAATTTCGAATTTCTCAATGACGACTTCAGTACCAAGGATTCTGGTATTTGTATAAGAGGCACCATCTATGACGACGAGCCAGACTTTGACTATTATGAAGTACTTCAGGATATTATAGATTTACAATATACTGCCCCATATGATATGCATATTGTGATGTTCAAATGTGAGTGGTTCGATACGACACCAAATATCGGTTGGAGAATCGATAAACAATTTGAATTCGTCGATATAAATCATCGCAGGAGATATAGAGGGTCTGACATGTTTATGATAGCAAGTCAGGCTGTTCAAGTCTATTATACAAGTTATCCAAGGCGTCGTAGAGATCAATTTGACTAGTGGGCAGTATGCAAGATTAAATCTAGAAATACATTCAACGTTGGAGACCCAGCATACCAAGAGGACCAGATCAAAAAGCCCTAATACTTGGGACAACAGTCGGATACCATGAATGTTGAAGATATTATTGAGGAAAATAGAGGGGAGGAAGAGGTTGATACACAAGACTTAGTTGTCAACCAGGGGAGAAAGAGACGTCTTTAGGCTTAAGAAGAAGAAGAAAAAGATGATGATGATGATGATGATGATGAAGAAGAAGAAGAAGAAGAAGAAGAAGAACTTGATGAGGATGAGGATACAGATGAAGTCGATAATGAGGATAAGGATGAGGATGATGATGAGGATGAGGATAAAGACGAGATCGAGGACGAGGACAAAGACGATGACGATGATTAGGTTAAATATTGGTATATATTAAAAACACTTCCAAATACGTGAATTTAGTTTGACCTCATAAAAGCACTTACAACTAACTTAGTGAATTTAGTTTAAACTTCTGTATTCTTGTTTCAATTCATGGTTTTTTCGTTTGATCATCTACTTATTGTATGATTTTCTTTTTGCAGATGGCACTCCTAGTTCTTCTCGTTGCGGCGGCACTCGTCGCCATGCTGGTGGTATATATATATAAATATATATATTTTTAGTTTATTTTTATATTCATTTATAATTATATATTTGTCACGACCCGCACCCGCTTTTCGGACGCAAGCTCGTGAGCAAGCCAGCTACGTATCAAGCGGTCTCCAGTCCGACTCGAATACGTAAATGTTGTCAAGGCTATGGTATACTGCCAAATCATGGCAATACAATATATATCTAAAATCCATAAGAGTAATATAAGCATGAATGAACAACTATGGGTCGTGGTCGGCAGCCCAGTAGCATAATATCTGATAAGACTCCAAAGAATATAACAAGAGTCTACAAACTGAATCAATAAATAGGATATCTCATGAAAATGAAAGGAAAGCACGAGCTGGATAATAAACATGGTATCAATAACTGAATCTCGTAAGCAATATCGTAATCATATGAAACCCACAAGTGTTATAATCATCCGCCATCCAGAACTGCTAACTACTCCACACAATAACTAACCTGAAGAGATCATCAAGTCCTCAGGGGATATAGTAAGATACATAAAAACATTCCTATCTAGCAGTTTAATCATGCATAAGAATATAAACAGGAAACTAGACATGAGACTGACATGTGGCTACTGACAGGTAATTATGAACACGAATACGTGATCAACTATGCATAAATGAACTGCTGGAGTAAACAAGAGATCAATGGAATACCAAACCCTCGCCCCGAATGGACTCGCAGGTTTGAACTAATCACTAACCCTCGTCCCGAGTGTGGACTCGCAGGTTAGTTCAAGACAAGACACCCTCGCTCCGAATATGGACTCGCAGGTGCAATCAATCAAGACAAATACCCTCGTCCCGAGTGTGGACTCACGGGTTAAGAAGAAAAATTAGGAATAGTATTTCAGTTACACATACTTGTTCTAAGACATGACTCAGTCGAGGCATAGGTGAGACAAGGTACAACTCATATCAAGACACGGGTAAGGACAACTCTAGCATGAACTATAAAGTGAACCAGCCTGGTATAACTACACTATCTAATCATGAAGCTGATATACAAGCAAGACGATAATCTCGTAAAACATGGAACGCAGGAAACATATAGATAAACTCATATCAAATAGAGAATAAGATGATAACATATAAAAATATGAAAACTATAAGCATGAAAATAAACTGTAGAGGGAGGCAAGGTATCTTGCCTGGTGGTAGCACGAAGAATCAATAATATACCGTCAACAAGTAAGCCATAAAGTCCAAATCTCACAACTGTCTTCGAAAGTTGAAACAGACATTGTCAACATTCTCAGAATAGTCAAATTAGCCAAGATTGCTTGTCCTTAAGTCCAATTCTGGATACAGGGGCAAAACGGTGTTCGCCCTTGGACCCACTTTGTACCGAAAACTGTGCCAGAGTCAATGGTCTCTAAAGTCATCAAACGATATGTCTACGAATTTGTTTCAATGATACAAAACCAACCGTATGTCCAAAGTTGGATTTCGGCAGGCCGTGCACAAAATCGTCCGTTGAATCGGATCGTGGGACCCACGAAACGGTGATCCGATCAACTGTCTCAGAATTGGACCAAACTTGGCATACAGGACAAAAAAAAAACGATACGGTCCTGTTGGCGCAAGTTTGGTCTCGATCTGACAAACGTATACAAAGTAATTAGAAACTTTACACAGAGGACGATACGGAGAATTTCGACGGATACACATCAAATTCGTCGCGTACGCGCAACCAATTTCAATTCCGTCAAAGCCCACACGTCGATATGCACCTTTCGATGCTTTTGGTTCGCGGCTACGTCGCCCGGTTTGGCGGAACGTACGTCATATAGTAGGATTTTTCTATTTTCTATTGTTTTGAAAAATAGTTTTTTGGTCAATTTGGGTTGTCGATTTCTTAGCGCTCAGTCGATCAAATCGACTTCTGCAAGATTCGTTGCGAAGCCCTATAGGTTGGCTGCAACTTTCTTTGATTGTATTTCGAAATCTCTTAATGGTTAGTTCACAATCTTCCTTCCAATTATGGGTTGGGACTGTCTTATTACTCTGTTTTAGAATAGGTTTCTCGGGATTTTTGTAATAAATTTCTGATCGATATAATCTAGTAGAATTAGTTCTATATGAACAGGGGTGAAGGGGGTCAACTAGACTCTTCGAAATAATTTACGGTTCGAAAAATGATTAAGTATTCAGTGAGAAAACTCGAGACGAACATGGTACCTGTATAGGGTTGCTGCTGCTACTGGTGCTCGGCTGCGCGCGTTCAGGCACCAACTCCGGCGGCTCCCGGCGGCTAGGTCGGCGCACAGGTGGCCGAGGGTGCACGCAGGAGATAGGGGAAGGGAAAGGAACAGTTAGGGTTAGGGTTTTTCGAATTTTCCCATTCCTTTCTCTCAATACTTATGTGCGAGGGGGGTTCAGCTGTGCAAACAAAGGGGGTCGGGCCGTTGGCCTGGGACAGGCTGGGATTCTTTACTTTTTCTTATTATTTCTTCTTATTTTTATTATTATTATCTCTATATAAACCATATATATATATACAACTATATATATATTCATATATATATATGTCTCTCTCTTCCTCTCTCTAACTATGTGTATCCATACATAGATACTCTATTTAATATAAAAAACTGAAAACACTTTTATTAACAATTATCATAATACAAATGCAAAATATTATTTTAAATAATAATACTATATAAATATGAGATACATTTATTATACCTCAAAAGTAATAACCATTATAATAACAATAATAATGAAATAAGGAGCATAAAAAAATAAGGTAAGTGCGATAATAGGGGTTTGTACATATGTGTATAGTAAATTCCTAATGCACGAAGATAGTGCAAAGGAATTAGTTATCATATAAATTAAATAGTGGATCAATAGCCAGCCAATATATATATATATATATATATATATATATATATATATATATATATATATATATATATATATATATATCAATTAATTAGAACAATAACCATTAGGCCATTAAGTAAACTATGAAATATATAGATGAGAAAAATATATCTACATGGACGTTGTTGGTCGTACTACATCACTACAGGGTTTGAGCTTGGTTTGGGTCTAGTCCGGACTAAATTGGTACAACTGAGGCATCCCAAAATATCAATCTCAAAAATAAATAAATAAATCATTTATAGGGGTCATGTCTTAACTTTGCCTGGTTTTCCTAGTTAGGACTCACTATGGCTTGGCATTCCCCTATCATGGCCAAACACTAGTCAAAGCACGCCACTGCACTATTCGTGCCATAATTTTTGGTCATCTTGTACTCCAAATCTTAACTATGGCTAAGGTCATCTATCGTAATAATTAACTAAATAATTATTTATAAAAATCTAAAAATCACCATTTAAATCAAATAAATAATAAAAAATATTTTTAAAAATTTTCGGGAAGAGGAGTTACAAATCTACCCACCTTAAAAATAATTTCGTCCTCGAAATTCTAATTCATAACTATTCCTTAAAATACAAAGTCTACTATTACCTTAATCTCCTCAAATTTAATTTCTCAAAAATATTTTATAACCCTCTCTAGCCATTTTATAACTCCGAATACTTGAGGACTTCTACCCACCTTTGGTCACACTACTCCTCAAAATACGGTCACTAAAATCTTATAACCTTCTAACTAGTGTCTAATAATTCTACCAAAAATATCTAGGACATATGGTATCTTTAATCCCCCATATCTATCAAACAACCAAAAAAATCAAGCAATATTATACTATAATTTAAGAATTTCTGATAAATTCTAGACAGCACGATCATTCGTCACCCCGGAATAGGAAGGGACGAGAATCAATGGTACGGGAGTGCAAGGGAGAATAATCGAGAACGAATACGAAGTTTCAAAGACGGTAGAGAAATTTCTAAAAAAAAATTCAAGGCAGAGTGGATTGAGATTTCTAAGGGATTAGTCATAATCGCAGGCTCGTATCAGTACAGTTACGTAACCGATACGATATGCTCTGACCTGTATGGGCCACCAAAAAAATTGTCACGACCCGTACCCGCTTTTCGGACGCGAGCTCGTGAGCAAGCCAGCTACGTATCAAGCGGACTCCAGCCCGACTCCAATACGTAAACGCTGTCAAGGCTATGGAATACTGCCAAATCATGGCAATGCAATCTATATCTCAAATCCACAAGAGTAATATAAGCATGAATAAACAACTATGGGTCGTGGTCTACAGTCCACTAGCATAATGTCCTATAAGACTCCAAAGAATATAACAAGAGTCTACAAACTGAATCAATAAATAGGATATCTCGTGATAATGAAAGGAAAGCACGAGCTGGATAATAAATATGTATCAATACCTGAATCTTGCAAGCAATATCGTAATCATCTGAAACCCACAAGTGTCATAATTATCCATCATCCAGAACTGCTAACTACTCCACGTAATAACTAACCTGAAGAGATCATCAGGTCCTCGGAAGACATAGCAAGATACATAAAAACATGCCTATCTAATAGTTTAATCATGCATAAGAATATAAACAAGATATAAATAGGAAACTAGACATGAGACTAACATGTGGCTACTGACAGGTAACTATGAACACGGATACGGGATCAACAATGCATAAATGAACTGTCGAAAGAACAAGTAAATAAGAGATCAATAGAATACCAAACCCTCGCCCCGAGTGGACTCGCAAGTTTGAACTAATCACTAACCCTCACCCCGAGTGTGGACTCACAGGTTAGTTCAAGACAAGGCATCCTCGCCCCGAATGTGGACTCGCAGGTGCAATCAATCAAGACAAATACCCTCGTCCCGAGTGTGGACTCACGGGTTAAGAAGATAAATCAGGAATAGCAGTTCAGCTACACATACTTGTTCCAAGACATGACTCAGTCGAGGCACATGTGAGACAAGGTACAACTCATGTCAAGATACGGGTAAGGACAACTTTAGCATGAACTATAAAGCAAACCAGCCTGGTGTAACTACACTATCTAATCATGAAGTTGATATACAAGCAAGACGATAATCTAGTAAAACATGGAACGCAGGAAACATATAGATAAACTCACATCAACTAGAGAATAAGATGATAACATAAAAAAAAGGAAAACTATAAGCATGAAAATAAACTATAGAGGGAGGCAAGGTATCTTGTCTGGTGGTAGCACGAAGAACCAACAATATACCGTCAACTAGTAAGCCAAAATATCCTACTCTCACAACTATCTTCAAAAGCTGAAACAGACATTGCCAACATTTTCAAAATAGTCAAATTAGCTTAGATTGCCTATCCTTAAGTCCAATTCTGGACACATGAGCAAAATTGCCAGTTCGGGCCAAAATGGTGTTCGCCGCTGGACCCGCTTTGTACCGAAGAGCTTGTCAGAGTCAATAGTTTCTAAAGTCATCAAACTATATGTCTACAGATTTATTTTGATGATATGAACTCAATCGTATATCCAAAGTTAGATTCTGGCAGGCCGTGCACAAAATCGCCCGTTGAATCGGATCGTGGGGCCTACGAAACGGTAATCCGATCAACTGTCTCAGAATTGGACCAAACTTGGCATACATGACCAGAAAAATGATACGGACCTGTTGGCGCAAGTTTAGTCTCGATCTGACGAACGTGCACAAAGTAATTGAAAATTTTGCACAGAGATTGATACGATGAATTTCGACGGATACACATCAAATTCGTCGTGCACGTGCAACCAATTTGAATTCTGTCAAAGCCCACACGTCCACGAAGTCGATACGCACCTTTCGATGCTTTCAGTTTGTGACCACGTCGCCCGGTTTGGCGGGACGCACGTCGTATCGATAGATTTTTTGATATTCTATTGTTTTGAAAAACAGTTTTTTGGTCAATTTAGGTTGCCGATTTCTTAGCGCTCAGTCGATCAAATCGAATTCTGCAAGATTCGTTGTGAAGCCCTATAGGTTGGCTGCAAATGTCTTTGATTGGTTTTCAAAATCTCTTAATGGTTTGTTCACAATCTTCCTTCCAATTATGGGTTGGGACTTTCTTATTACTCTATTTTAGAATAGGTTTCTCGAGATTTTTGCAATGAATTTCTGATCGATATAAATAGTAGAATTAGTTCTACTGAACAGGATTGAAGGGGGTCAACTAGACTCTTCGAAATAATTTACTGTTCGAAAAATGATTCAGTATTCAGAGAGAAAACTCGAGATGAACATGGTACCTGTGTAGGGTTGCTGCTGCTACTGGTGCTCGGCTGTGCATGTTCAGGCGCCAATTCCGGCGCCTCTCGACGACTAGGTCCGTGCACAGGTGGCCGAGGGTGCACACAAGAGGTAGGGGAAGGGAAAGGAACAGTTAGGGTTACAGTTTTTTGAATTTTCCCATTCCTTTCTCTCGATACTTATGCGCGATGGGGGGTTCGGCTGTGCAAACAAAGGGGGTCGGGCCGTGGGCCTGGGACAAACTGGGATTCCTTACTTCTTTTTATTATTTCTTCTTATTTTTATTATTATTATCTCTATATAAACCATATATATACAACTATATATATATTCATATATATATATATATATCTCCCTCTCTCTAACTATGTGTATCCATACATAGAAACTCTATTTAATACAAAAAAAACTAAAAACACTTTTATTAACAATTATCATAATGCAAATGCAAAATATTATTTTAAATAGTAATACTATATATGAGATACATTTATTATACCTCAAAAGTAATAACCATTATAATAACAATAATAATGAAATAAGGAGGATAACAAAATAAGGTAAGTGCGATAATTGGGGTTTGTACAAATGTGTATAGTAAATTCCTAATGCACGAAGATAGTGCAAAGGAATTAGTTATCATATAAATTAAATAGTGGCTCAATAGGCATCCCATATACAATATATATATATATATCAATTAATTAGAATAATAACCATTAGGCCATTAAGTAAACTATGAAATATATAGATGAGAAAAATATATCTACATGGAAGTTGTTGGTCGTACTACATCACTACAGGGTTTGAGCTTGGTTTGGGTCAAGTCCGGACTAAATTGGTACAACCGAGGCATCCCAAAATATCATAGTCTCAAAAATAAATAAATAAATCATTTATGGGGGCCATTTCACAACTTGGCCTGGTTTTCCTAGTTAGGACTCACTTATGGCTTGGCATTCCCCTACAATGGCTAAACACTAGTCAAAGCATGCCACTGCACTATCCGTGCCATGATTCTTGGTCATTTTGTACTCCAAATCTTAACCATGGCTAAGGTCATCTATCGTAATAATTAACTAAATAACTATTTATAAAAATATAAAAATTACCATTTAAATCAAATAAATAATAATAAATTTTTTAAATTTTTTTGGGAAGAGGAGTTACAATATTGTTAATTATGTTTATGTGTTCAATTTACAGGTCATGATGGCGAACACTCGTCGTAGTGGTGTTGGTCGTGGTGGTTTTGGTGGTGGAGGTGCTGGTGCTGGTTGTCACGACCCGCACCCTAGAGTAAGGGTACGAGACGTAGGTACGTCCAGCCTACGCCGCAGTGTCGGCGGTAGAACGCTGTCTTAGGTCTCATGCATCTAACAGTATAAAGCTAAGCAGTTTATACTCCCCGAATGGGGGTGACATAGCAGAATGTAAACTCAATCACATCTAATGAAGAGCATAATGGAAGATAGATAAAATATGAAATCCACAAAGAGATACATCAGATAGAAGTCTAAGTGTCTAAGATACACAACCCAGAAACATCTCAAATCTCAAATACAGTAATCCATAAATACAACTCAAGACAACTGAAAATAAGCTATAAGTAAAACCCTAGCTATCTATACAACCTCTACTGTGTCTCCTCTAAGCTAGCAGGCAATCTCCAGGCTATCTGTAAAATTTATCAACAGGTCCAGTCAGGACGGGAGCGAGCACAATACATCTCACGCAGATCATAACAGGTTAGAGAATATAAACATGCAAGAGAGTACGATACATGAAACCGAAAAAAAGTACATGATGTAAACAGAGAGAGAACTGTAATAGAAATATCTACTATAAGTAGAGAGCTACCAGTGACTAGTGATTTAGAGTACAAAGTCGACATGTGACTGGCTTGATTTGCACATGGCTATACTAAAGAGGCGTACATGGCTATTCTACTTTGGAATTGTTCACATGACTATTTATACTCCCCCATACCCCAATCAATACACAAGGATCCAGACAAGTTATGTTACGTACATGGTTTTCACATGAAGCCCATAAATGGGTGCACATGAAGTATACATGAGAGCTCATATATGAGTGCACATGAAGTTCACATGGGGGCCCATAAATGGGTGCACATAAAATTCACATGAAGGCTCATAAATGAGTGCACATGCAATATAGGTTATACATGAGATACATGGGAAACATGACCGATTCATGAGAGCACATGAGAGTACACGAGCATGCATGAACTAGCACGAAGCACATGAGAAACATGAATAACATGAGAGCGAGGAATACATGATGTACACGAAACACATGACATAATGTATCCGATACTCCCGAGGGGGATAACATCTCAATGTAGGGATCCATATAGTACCAATCCATGATAATATCGTGACAGCATCAAATAAGGTAAACTAGAGCAGGAATATAATTCTAAACAAGTTATGAAATGATCAGAGAATGTACTCGCCTGGTGTCTGAATGTCCAAAGTAAATATACTGTCCGAGGAGAGGTGTCAGGCTCCTAATCTGAACAGTACAAGTCACAACAAGTCCAAAATGGCAATATGAAGTTCTACTATGCATTGTACATGATTCTAGGTCAATCTAGACCAAAGTCAACTCTTGGTCAACTTGGTCAACTCTAAAAGTCAAACCTAGGTCAACTATGGTCAAACTAGGTCTAAGAAGTCTAAATTAGGTCAAACAAGTTATTCTAGGTCTAAACAAACTAAGTATATGCAAATCAAGTATCCAAGATAGCTACTAACTCATAGCCTAAGTCACTTGCTAAACCAAGCACAAAACTAAACCATAAGCTAACAAGACACACAAACTTAGTCATATAATGTATATATATTATTCACATTCACATATTAATATACATAGATATATATAGAAAAGCTATATATATATAGGCACATATATATATATATATAGAGAGAGAGAAAGAGAGGTTAAAGAGTAAGTGAGTATGTGTGTGTTTGGCATGTGTGTGAAAGGATATGTGTTAATGTTATAAAATTTAGTGATAGGTAGGTGTATGTGACATGGGATACATGATTTCAAAGGGTGTATGAATACATGTGTGTAAAAGGTTATAGGTTAACTCAGTTTATAGAAATACATACATACATACTTACCTTCTATACATGCATACATACATATCATGTATATTATATTTACATGATACATACATGTATACTTGTATTATATTATACTTACATTCATGCATATTAGATACTTGTATTTATATTAACATATTACAAACATTCATTTCATTCATGTATCTATGTATTACCTACATGTTTTATACATATGAATACATTGTATATTCATATCATTTCATACATTAACATAGAGATATACAAATATACACACATCATATATTTCATACCTTGCATTACCTTACATATCATGTTATATATTATCATTCATTCCTTTCATATATTACATTATCTTTAAGTTGAATACATCATATATGGATACAATACATTATCTTGCATGCTTGCATTCATACATTATATTCTATATTACCTATATACATGTATTTCTTCCATTCATTCATACTTGCATCATATACTCTACATTACCATACATGTTATCATTATATATTGTATTACAATATTTATATATTATGCATTCATATCTATCATTATATATATATATATCTTGCATTCATATCTAGCATTCATTATATACTTTCATGCATACATTGTATATCATTCTTTCATGCATGCATTGCTTATATGCATTATATTAATTGTATTCCTACATGCTTGCATTCAATCATATATATACATTAATGTAAAGAGAATATATATCATATATATATTATTTCATTCATCTAACATATCATGCATTACGTCCTCTATATTCATTTAATATCCATACTAAATAGGCTCATAGGTTACACAAAATACATATATCGTATAGTCACTCTTCTACTTAAAATCAATACTGTACCAATTGGGCATTCACTAAATTCTAGGATTAAAGTATGTCGTAGCCCTTTGTGTTATCTTTCCGAAACTTTAAACGGATCGCATTTTCGTGTCCGGAAGCTCTCGGAATCGCAAAAACACCGAAACACGTTCATCTTTCGTACAGCTGACACTCAAATAATTCTACAGAAAGTTATAGAAAGAATTTTGCTTATTAAAATATATATTTTGAAAGATAACTTCGATACGGTTCTTTTAAAAAAATGGGAGATAAATCAGAGTTCTAAGCTAAAAGTTATGATATTTCTAATTTGCTCTGGCTACTAAAAACGTGGATAAAAATTATGACGAATTTAGGTAGTTTGAGACAAAAGAAACACAAGTATATAACATAATATATCAAGAACTCACTCTCTACACTAATATATATATATGAGACACTATAGAACACATCTCCAATACAAAAATATGAGATTAAACATGTAATAATTCATTCATACATAACAACAACACAGTGTGTCCAAATTTGGGATTTTTCCACATGGACACAACCACAACACAAAGGAGACTCCTATGACCTCCAAATGGACACGAAATGGACACAAATGGAGATACAACAATGGGGGTCATTCCTATGGGTTCAAAATATTTCTATATGCATGTAGGAATGGATTAGAGGAGAGATTATACCTTCCTGGAGAGACATTCAAAGGAAAATCCTTCCGACACGACACCGACACGTAGAGATTCTAAAAGGACACGAACGAGCTCCGAATCCTCCCAAACTTGGCTAGCACCCTATAACCATGGAGTAGAGGAGAAATGAAGAAGATTTGGTGGAAGAAAGGGTTGATTTGGAGATGAAATCAATGGAGGTTCATCTCTAAATTAATTTGGGGAAGAACAAGAGAGAGAAAGTGGATGAAAACAAATGAATGAAGGAGTGACTCACTCCTTATCCTCCCCATATGTGGCTGCCCAAAAAGGGTGAGGTGTCCCCTATTTGAATGTCCAAAATGCCCTCCACTAATCTATTTGATTTAAATTAGGAATGGGTTAAAGGTTGAGGTCAATTTAGTCTAGTTTTAAGTCTCTAATTAAACTAAACCTATCCATAAATAATTAGTCTAACTACTAACTAAAATTAATATCATGTGGACTAAAATTAATATCATGTGGACCATGCCTAACTAGTGTGTGGGTCCCGCTAGAGTCAAACTACCCCCCGGGTCCCTGTTTCAAGTCAGATTGAGTTGAAATTCGAACCCGACTCAAATAACCCCAAAACAATATCATAAATAATAAAATAAATTTCAACCCCAAAATAATATAATAAATAATAAAATAAATTTCAAAAAATTTCAAAAATGTAAAATGACAAAAATACCCATGTTTCTGAAAACTGGGGGTGACAAATCTATCCACCTTAAAAAAATTTCGTCCTCGAAATTAAAATGTTCATACTCCTTCTAGGTCAAACCCCCACAATCAAAGTCCCAGAACTTAAACAAATCATATGATTTAAAAGGACGGCATACAGGATCATGACATACGGTGGTAGTGAAGTCACATATAGGTATACTAGTCATGCTAACCAAAACGGTCATAGGGTATCAAAACACACAAGCAATCTAGGGTGCTAAACTAGAAAAGATACAGAAATAACAATCATCAAAACTGTAAGACAGTCTACCATCTTATATGAAACTGGTACTTATCAAAAATAAATAAAGATGACTACCAATTATCTATAAAGGGATACTATTCAAAGAAAATTACAATCAAAAGTTAAAGAATGAAAGTCAATTGTATTGAAATCCAATCACAATATATATATATATATATATATATATATATATATATATATATATATATATATATATATATATATATATATATAGTGTTAGAGAAGGAAAGCTAGCATTATGTAAGGTTATGTGGTTCGTGTGTGTATGGGTGTATGTGGACATGTTCATATGGTTAGATAGTAGGCATGTGTGTATATGAAATATACATGAAAAGTATAGGAGGATTTGAGTTTCGAAACAATAGCTATCAAGTTACACTACTCATGGCATATTGGTTAAACAATCTACAATACACAACATATTTACTCATAACATGCATAGCTAACCATATACTTATCTATATAAAGAGGTAGAGATTTAGTTATGTATATATATACATTATAACATGTATGCATAAACTCTATATATATCTATATAGATATATGAACATAACAAAGAGAGGAAAGGTTAGGTTTACATGGCAGTGTATACCAAGTTAGGGTGTGTGTGTCCTTGTACAGGGTTATAGCTTTAGTATTGAAAGGTTAAACCCAGTTTTAGTTCAGCATTTACATACAAAATCTGAAAATAAGCTAACATTTAAACCAGTGTAATATTAACATAATACAGTTTCAGATTTTAGGGGTTTGAAACATCACAACCAACTCAATGCTTCCAATACATCCTAACATGATAGAGAAGAAACCCTAACATACTATCCATACATTTAGCTATGTATACAGTTCAATATTTCATATTAAATCTAAAATTTAACTAAACATTGGAAATCAATGTGAAAATGTTAACATGTATTCAGTTTTAGGATTTGGAGAAATTTGAAAACCAAACAACCCAATGTTTATCACAACCTAACATGTAAGAATATGAAACCTAAATTTATATCCCTACATACCACAATCTATATAGCTCAAAATATTATATTTTAAAAAAATAAAATAGCAAATTGAACTAAACATTTGGAATCCAGTATTAAGGGTTAATATGCACACAGTCTT
Source organism: Iris pallida (assembly GCA_029216955.1). NCBI lineage: Eukaryota > Viridiplantae > Streptophyta > Magnoliopsida > Asparagales > Iridaceae > Iris > Iris pallida. The sequence continues at coordinate 13,883,371 of JANAVB010006389.1, read as the reverse complement.
AGATTTGATAATTTGAAACACAAAACTCAACTAAATTTTTTTTTGAATTGAAACCCTATGTATAACATATATGTGCAGTGATGTAAACATAACTAATAACATAAAATTTATATTTAAATTACGAGTTTAAGCTGGAAAAAGCAGAGAACCAGAAATATTGGGGTTTTGATAATTTAAACATCAACAACATATTAATATATATTTAGATAGGTTGGAAATCAAAGTGTAGCATACATACGTATCAGGCAAGTGTCTGCTATATATATTCATATATATTCTCATGACCCAATATAAAAATTTAATTCTACGTTAAGACCAACATTTAGGTTCCTACCAATATTGTAAAGTAGGTGATTGGTGTAATCAAGACAGTTTTATTATTGTCATTATTATTTAATGCAAGGATAGTAGCAAGAAGGAATAACAATGAAATCTGTTATGCTTATTTGTTTAAAAGAAGGAACCCTTTTGAAACCTAGAGTTAAAATATCAAATCCAAGATAAGGTCTAGCAAAAATTATCAATTCATTGTATTAAGAAGAACTTCATAGTAAGAAGTTACACAAAGGTTTATAAAACAGCTAAACCTACTCCTAAGTTAAATAATAAGAAACAAAACAAAACAAACAAATAATAATTCTTTTTTTTGAAGGACTGGAACAAAAGTAGAGAAAACATGTTCGAAAATATTTAAGGTACAATCTGATAATCATATGCGTCTATCCAAAATTATGGTACTCTAAACCCTCGTCATACTAGTAAGCAAGGCTACGATAATCACAAAGTCCTCGACTTAGGCACATACCTCTAGAATCGTGGTATTTAACATTTTTGTGATGCCGCTAGCTTGGCTGCAAAAACCTTAAATTTCCACACCCGAAAAATATATCCAAAATCAGACTATATGTCCTCACCATGCTGGCTAATGTGACTATAGAAGACTAGATTCCAAAACTTAGATGACTTAGCCCATATAATTTCATCTTGACAAAAATTAAAATTAAATCAACAAGGAATACCCAAAAATCAAATTTATCAACGAACATCAAGATTCAAAAATGAACAAAAATCCATCAAGTCATATAAATACAAACTCGGATGCAACAGCTAACATCAAGATCCAAAACTTAATAATCATCATCAAAATCAATAACTACAAACTCAAATTCAACAATAATCCATCAAAATCAAGTTCAACAACAGAAAGTAAAGATAAATCAAATCAAGGGAAGAAGAGTTTTCAAATCGAAGTTAAAATAAGATTCTCAAGGGTCGTCCCAGGAATCTCTCAAGGAATCCTAACTGTGATTGAGTACCTTCAAAATATATCCTAATCCTACTGCAGGCTGTAGTGGTACTCTAGTTCGAATACCACTACACAAACTCGACCTGCATGGGCCACCACTAAAAACGTGTCACGACCCGCACCCTAGAGTAAGGACACGAGACGTGGGTACGTCCAGCCTACGCCGCAGTGTCGGCGGTAGAACGCTGTCCTAGGTCTTATGCATCTAACAGTATAAGGCTAAGCAGTTTATACTCCCCAGAACCAGAATACTGGAGAGCGGGAGCAGACATAGCCAGCTACGTATAATGAAATGGAATCCATCTCACCATACGGTCACGACTGTCTAGATATGTGAGGGTTTATCTACAAGCCATCAGTCTCTTAGGGTCAATAACAAGCCTAGTGTCTCAATCTCAACAAGTAATAATAGTTACAAGATATCAGATCACCAAATATACAATTGTAAGGCATCCCAAACATTACATATCCAGATGATCATGAAGCTAGTCGTACAAAATGTAAGGACTAGCAAGAGTTAAGTCATACATGATCAACCTCGAGTTGCCAATCATGTTACAGCCCGTAGGCAGACAGTAAGTAAAATATACACGAGCTAACACTTGCTCGGCGGCTAAATGCCTCAAAAGAATAATGTACAATTATAGTGGGAGAACAAAAGAAACCCACTAATTGCCAGGATTCCCTCTAGTGGTCACCATCTGGCTGGAAAGCAGGTAGATCCTTTGCTGCTGCTCCGGTATCTGGCCATACAAAACCAGCTGGGTCAGACCCCAGAAAGAGTAAGTGCCACAAAGGAGGTTTCACTTAAGAACTAAAACCAGCAAATTAGCACAAGAATATAATTACTTAATAAGAGACAGTAATTTAAGAAAAAGCATGACAGGTGAATATAAAAGACAATCTTGTACATAATCAATAAAAGACAGAACATATGATAAAGCATGACAGTATGATATACGATGAGATAACCATGGGACTATTCAGATAACCAGGTTACAACCCGTAAACCAAACAAGGACCAGGGTTGTAATCCTTCGTCTAAACGGAACTTGGCTTCTTCCACCATTTATCGGCAAGGTAAATATAAGAAATTGAGACATGTAACAATCTTGTACAGGATCAAGACAGGACTGACAGATTAAACCCCATCCAACAATCACGGCCAAGCAATAAGTACGGCTTGATACTTTAACTAACTAGGGTTATCACAGGCCTAGTTACTAGCAAGATGCAATGAGAATTCCAAGTTCGGTTACCTGTTTGTTACTACCTGAGTGATCCCAGCAAGAAAAGAAAAAGATAGCTGGATATAGCAGACACACTGTAGTAAGATACATATGTCCTAAGGTACCACACTCGACGGCGGGCTGGAAGTGCGTTCATCTCGACGGATAGTAACAAATCCTATGTATATATATATATAAGGCCGGGACCAAAGGGGCAACAGGTAACTGGAAAATTCTCCATGAACTAATTGATCAATCTAGTCATTAACCTAGCCAGATTCAGTATGAATCCCTGACCGTGGTACTCAGGGATCATGCCCTAGACATGATGCAAGACACAACCGGACTAGTAGTTTATACAAGCACAATCTATGCAAACAACCACGGTGTCCAGGCCAATGAATTAATTTGTCAAGAGTGCGCCGCGACGGGCCACTATCATGCATTGTCAGGGTACTTGTCAAGAGTGCACCACTACGGGTCACTGTCATGTCATGTGTAGCAGGTCAAGTTATCAGGTCAAGTTATCATGTCAGGAGTGCACCACGACGGGCCACTATCATGCATTGTTCAATTATTATTCCAAACATAATAAATAAATTCGGGATTATCAAGTTTATGACAAAAGACGTAAGGATATAAAATGGGTGCAAAAAATCATAAAAAGGGGAATATGGGGACATAATACGCCCAAGAGGGGGGAGCAAGAGGTACTATGGCCAACAAGTGGCATTAGCCAAGTTGCGCCAGGGTAAGTAGGGTCAGGTCCAGTTGCGCCTAAACATCAGGTTGCGCTCAAGTCAGGCTACGCTCAGGACAGGCTACGCTCAGGTCAGGCTACGCTCAAGTCAGGCTACGCTCAAGTCAGGCTACGCAAAGGTCAGGCTAGGCTACGCTCAGGTCCGGCTACGTTTAGGTCAGCGTATGTAAGACATACGCTTCCAAAAGGCAGCGTATGTACTCCATACGACTCCTCATCAAGGCAGCGTATGAGGTCCATACGACTCCTTGTCAAGGCAGCGTATGAGGTCCATACGACTCCTTGTCAAGGCAGCGTATGAGGTCCATACGACTCCTTGTCAAGGCAGCGTATGCAAGACATATACCTCCAAAAGGCAGCGTATGAGTCAGACTGCGCTTCGCTAAAGAGCGCACGCAGCTCAGTGGCGCAAGCTAAAAAGCTCGCGCACTGCTCACTGTCTTCTCCAAATCAGCAAGAACTCCATAGTTTGAACCCAAAGCTTCAAAAGTCCATAACTTGGTCAAAACAAGTCCAAATCCAACTTTTCAAAGGTCAAAATTGGGTAGAATAAAATTCTCAACAACATGGAACCATCAAAACTTGAAAACAAAGAAGTTTGATAGATCAAAACCACACAAATCCGAAAATAACTAATTTCTAGATCTACAAAAATTAAAGCCTGAAAATGGAAAATGACAAGTTTTAATGTGTCTTAGAAACATGAGAAGAAGCTGTTAGAACAATAAAAATGGGTTCTCTTGTGGAAGCAAGTTGTACTTGCCTAGACCTCTCTCTCCCTCTCTTTGGTAGGTGAAGGGAGTAAATAGAAGAAGAAGAAGAGATTAATGAAGAGAGAGAAGAAGAATAGGTAATAAATATGAGTGGTGGTGGTAGGTAGGGGGTTCACCCCTTGGTTCATGATGAACCAAGAGCAATCCCAAACCGAACCAAGCCAACCCAAACCAAGCCAGGCCAAACCGAGCCAACCAAATCCTCCTTCTATCCAAATAAAACCAAGCTCCACTAATCAAAATTAATCCATGAACGATAAATGACAATTAAACCACAATGCTAAATATGAAAATAAACCACAACTAACTAATCAAGGAAAAGAGAAATACGGGTCAAAAATACGAATACGTATTAAATACGTTTCACAAATTTCGGGGCACTACAGAAACATCTCAAATCTTAAATACAGTAATCCATAAATACAACTCAAGACAACTAAAAATAAGCTATAAGCAAAACCCTAGCTATCTATACAACCTCTACTGTGTCTCCTCTAAGCTAGCAGGCAATCTCCAGGCTATCTGTAAAATTTATCAACAGGTCCAGTCAGGACGGGAGCGAGCATAATACATCTCACGCAGATCATAACAGGTTAGAGAATATAAACATGCAAGAGAGTACGATACATGAAACTGAAAGAAAGTACATGATGTAAACAAAGAGAGAACTGTAATAGAAATATCTACTATAAGTAGAGAGCTACCAGTGACTAGTGATTTAGAGTACAAAGTCGACATGTGAACGGCTTGATTTGCACATGGCTATACTAAAGAGGCGTACGTGGCTATTCTACTTGGAATTGTTCACATGACTATTTATACTCCACCATACCCCAATCAATACACAAGGATCCAGACAAGTTATGTTACGTACATGATTTTCACATGAAGCCCATAAATGGGTGCATATGAAGTATACATGAGAGCTCATACATGAGTGCACATAAAGTTCACATGGGGGCCCATAAATGGGTGCACATGAAATTTACATGAAGGCTCATAAATGAGTGCACATGCAATATAGGTTATACATGAGATACATGGGAAACATGACCAATTCATGAGAGCACATGAGAGTACACGAGCATGCATGAACGAGCATGAAGCACATGAGAAACATGAATAACATGAGAGCGAGGAATACATGATGTACACGAAACACATGACATAATGTATCCGATGCTCCCGAGGGGGATAACATCTCAATGTAGGAATCCACATAGTACCAATCCGTGATAATATCGTGACAGCATCAAATAAGATAAACTAGAGCAGGAATATAATTCTAAACAAATTATGAAATGATCAGAGAATATACTCACCTGGTGTCTGAATGTCCAAAGTAAATATACTGTCCGAGGAGAGGTGTCTGGCTCCTAATCAGAACAGTACAAGTCACAACAAGTCCAAAATGGCAATATGAAGTTCTACTATGCATTCTACCTGATTCTAGGTCAATCTAGACCAAAGTCAACTCTTGGTCAACTTGGTCAACTCTAAAAGTCAAACCTAGGTCAACTATGGTTAAACAAGGTCTAACAAGTCTAAATTAGGTCAAACAAGTTATTCTAGGTCTAAACAAACTAAGTATATGCAAATCAAGTATCCAAGATAGCTAATAACTCATAGCCTAAGTCACTTGCTAAACCAAGCACAAAACTAAACCATAAGCTAACAAGGCACACAAACTTAGTCATATAATGTATATATATTATTCATATTCACATATTCATATACATAGATATATATAGAAAAGCTATATATATAGGCACATACATATATATATATAGAGAGAGAAAGAGAGGTTAAAGAGTAAGTGAGTATGTGTGTGTTTGGCATGTGTGTGAAAGGATATGTGTTAATGTTATAAAATTTAGTGATAGGTAGGTGTATGTGACATGGGATACATGATGTCAAAGGGTGTATGAATGCATGTATGTAAAAGGTTATAGGTTAACTCAGTTTATAGAAATACATACATACATACATACTTACCTTGTATACATGCATACATACATATTATGTATATTACATTTACATGATACATACATGTATACTTGTATTATATTATACTTACATTCATGCATATTAGATACTTGTATTTATATTAACATATTGCAAACATTCATTTCATTCATGCATCTATGCATTACCTACATGTTTTATACATATGAATACATTGTATATTCATATCATTTCATATATTAACATAGAAACATACAAACATGCACACATCATATATTTCATACCTTGCATTACCTTACATATCATGTTATATATTATCATTCATTCCTTTCATATATTATATTATCTTTAAGTTGAATACATCATATATGGATACAATACATTATCTTGCATGCTTGCATTCATATATTACATTCTATATTACCTATATACATGTATTTTCTCCATTCATTCATACTTGCATCATATACTCTACATTACCATACATGTTATCATTATATATTGTATTATAATATTTATATATTATGCATTCATATCTATCATTATATATATATCTTGCACTCATATCTAGCATTCATTATATACTTTTATGCATACATTGTATATCATTCTTTCATTCATGCATTGCTTATATGCATTATATTAATTGCATTCTTACATGCTTGCATTCAACCATATATATACATTAATGTAAAGAGAGTATATATCATATATATATTATTTTATTCATCTAACATATCATGCATTACATACTCTATATTCATTTAATATCCATAGTACATAGGCTCATAGGTTACACAAATTACATATATCGTATAGTCACTCTTCTACTTAAAATAAATACTGTACCAATTAGGAATTCACTAAATTCTAGGATTAAAGTTTGTCGTAGCCCTTTGTGTTAGCTTTTCGAAACTTTAAACGGATCGCATTTTCGTGTCCGGAAGCTCCCGGAATGGCAAAAATACCGAAATGCGTTCATCTTTCGTACAGCTGACACTCAAATAATTCTACAGAAAGTTATAGAAATAATTTGTCTTATTAAAATATATATTTGGAAAGATAATTTCGATACGGTTCTTCTAAAAAAAAGAGAGATAAGTCGGAATTCTAAGCTAAAAGTTATGACAGTTCTAAGTTGCTCGGGCTACTAAAAATGTGGATAAAAATTATGACGAATTTAGGTAGTTTGAGACAAAAGAAACACAAGTATATAACATAATATATCAAGAACTCACTCTCTACACTAATATATATATATGAGACACTATAGAACACATCTCTAATACAAAAATATGAGATTAAACATGTAATAATTCATTCATACATAACAACAACACATAGTGTGTCCAAATTTGGGATTTTTCCAAATGGACACAACCACAACACAAAGGACACTCCTATGACCTCCAAATGGACACGAAATGGACATAAATGGAGATACAACCATGGAGGTCATTCCTATGGGTTCAAAATATTTCTATATGTATGTAGGAATGGATTAGAGGAGAGATTATACCTTCCGGGAGAGAGATTCAAAGGAAAATCCTTCCGACACGACACCGACACGTAGAGATTCTAAAAGGACACGAACGAGCTCCGAATCCTCCCAAACTTGGCTAGTACCCTCTAACCATGGAGTAGAGGAGAAATGAAGAAGATTTGGTGGAAGAAAGGGTTGATTTGGAGATGAAATCAATGGAGGTTCATCTCTAAATTAATTTGGGGAAGAACAAGAGAGAGAAAGTGGATGAAAACAAATGAATGAAGGAGTGACTAACTCCTTATCCCCCCATATGTGGCTGCCCAAAAAGGGTGAGTTGTCCCCTATTTGAATGTCCAAAATGCCCTCCACTAATCTATTTGCTTTAAATTAGGAATGGATTAAAGATTGAGGTCAATTTAGTCTAGTTTTAAGTCTCTAATTAAACTAAACCTATCCATAAATAATTAGTCTAACTACTAACTAAAATTAATATCATGTGGACTAAAATTAATATCATGTGGACCATGCCTAACTAGTGTGTGGGTCCCACTAGAGTCAAACTACCCCCCGGGTCCCCGTTTCAAGTCGGATTGAGTTGAATTTCGAACCCGACTCAAATAACCCCAAAACAATATCATAAATAATAAAATAAATTTCAACCCCAAAATTATAACATAAATATAAAAAAAAATTCAAAAAATTTCAAAAATGTAAAATGACAAAAATACCCATGTTTCTGAATCTTGGGGTGACAATGGTGGCCCTGGTTGTGGGCGTGGTCGTAGTTGTGCTGCTGGTAGTAGTGGTCGGGGTCGCCTTCCGCAGACCCAGGATATGACCCTATCGAGCAATCCCAACCCGGAGAGTACCCCAGGCATGGACTCATCCCACAGGCTATCTACCCCGGGGCTATCGTCCCCTCGACGAGGTATGCATCTCCATCTGTTGACGGTTCCGTTCCGCCTGTGGATCCACCAGTTACTGCTCAGTAGGCCCCGGAGTACCCCCGGACTCAGTGTCACGTCCCAGAACCAGAATACTGGAGAGCGGGGGCAGACATAGCCAGCTACGTATATGAAATTGATTTCATCTCGCTATACGGTCACGGCTGTTTAGATACATGAGGGTTTACTACAAGCCAACAGTCTCTTATGGTCATGAACAAGCCTAATGTCTCAATCACAAGCAAGTAAGTAAATGTTACAAGAGGTATGATAATTAAATATACAATAATAAGGCATCCCAAATATTACATATTCAGCTGATCATGAAGCTAGTCGTTACAAAATGTTAGGACTAGCAAGAGTTTAGTCATACATGATCAACCCTAGGATCTGTCAATCATGTTTCAGCCCGTAGGCAGACAATAAGTAAGTACAATTGAGCTAAACAGGTGCTCGTCGGCTAAACGCCTCAAAAGAATATTTTTACAATAGAGTGGGAGAGCCAAAAATAACCCACTCGTTGCCAGGGTTCCGTCTAGTGGCCACCATCTGGCTGGAAAGTCGGTAGATCCTCTGGAGCTGCTCCGAAATCTGGCCACACAAAACCAGCTGGGTCAGACCCCAGAAAGAGCAAGTGCCACAAAGGAAGCTTTACTTAGGAACTAAAACCAGCAATTAGCACAATAGTATAAATAAGTAAGAACAGGAAATAAGAAAATACATCAGGATGATATACGACGAGATAACCAGGGAACTATTCAGATAACCAGGTTACAACCCTTAAACCAAATAAGGACCGGGGTTGTAACCCTTCGTCTGAACAGAATTTGGAATTCTCACCATTTATCGGTAAAGTAATACAAGCACTCTGGTCATGCAGTAATCTGAGACAAAATCAGGACAAGACTTGACAGATTAGACTCCATCCAATCATTTCACGGCCAAACAAGAACTACGGCTTGATACTTTAACTAACTAGGGTTATCACAGGCCTAGTTACTAGCAAGATGCAGTGAGATTATTCCACAGCCACAAGCCCTGCAGACCATCCAGGTTACCCGGGTTAAAAGAATTAGAGTTGAATTCAGGTGGGTACACTGTCCAGGAAACGAATGTACCTTTAGGTAGCTTGAAGGGTGCAACACATGACAGTGTACTGGAAATGTGCCCTACTCGACGGCAGGCTACAGATCCCAAGACGTGCCCATGTAACGAGATTGCCTGTAGCTGGGAAATCTCTTCATGACTAATGTATTAATCTAGTTATTAGCCTTAGTCCATTTCAGTAGGTACTCCTGACCGTGGTACTCAGGAATCCCCTCATAGACATGATGCAAGACAGGACTGGATAATTTGTACAAGCAAAATCGCCCACGGTGTCCAGGATTAATTATACAGGTCATGTAATGTCAGGTAGCCGTCGCAACAGCTTATCAAGATATATCATGTCAGATTATCATGTCAAGTGTACTGGTCAAGGGAGTGCCACGACGGGCCACTATCAGGTCATGTCATGTTTACTTGTCACACCGTGTCATGTACAACTGTCATTTCAATCATGTCAATCAAATTATGATTTATCAAGTTCAGGACAAAAGGCGTAAGGATATAAAATGGACGTAAAAATATATAATAATAATAAAAATATAACAAGACAAGGCACAGAAAGTCCATGCGGCTCAGGGGGATGAATTTTTGCGGCTCAGGAGAATGGATTCAGGCGGCTGAAGGGTATCAGTCGTATGCGGCCAGTGGTAAAGAAGGGGCATATGCGGCTCAGCCAGAGCACCCCATACGGCTGGGAAGGTATGAGTCCATGCGGCTGGCGGAAAACCAAGCCTATACGGCTGGCGGAAAACCAAGCCTATACGGCTGGCGGGGGAATGGATCCTATGCGGCTAGCTGACCAATCAGGTATATGCGGCCGGGGAGGAGCAACCCATGCGGCTGCGGGGAGCAATGACTATGCGGTCAAGGGAAGCAAACCCATGCGGCTGGGAGACTGCGGTCTATGCGGCTCGCGAGCGTTGAGTTCATGCGGCTCAGGGTTGCTAGAAATCCATGCGACCAGGAAGGACTGGGCCTCAGTCATGCGGCTGAGAAGGAATACTTGCCGCATGAACTTGTCATGCGGTCAAGTCAAGGCAATAGCGCATGCGGTTGGAACTGACTTGCCGCATGAATATTCATGCGGTCAAGTGCTACCATGCGGCTTCCAAGCTGCATAAGTCTATCATCCGGAGCCCAAATCCGAACTTCCATAGGTCAAAATGGGGTAGAACGAAATTCTCTACAACATGGAACCATCAAAACTCGGAAATAATAAGATTAAGAGATCAAAACCCAAGAATTCCGAAAATAAAGTAAACTTAAATCTACAAGAATCTAGTCATGGAAAGTAAAAATGCCAAGTTCTAAAGTTAGTTAAAATGCTGTAAGGAAGAGAATGAAGCAATGAAATTGGAGTTCCTCCATGAAGCAAGTTGCACTTGCCTAGACCTCTCTCTCCCTCTCTCTGGTAGGTGAAGAAGTAAATGGAAGAAGAAGAAGAAGAGGTTAATGAAGAGAGAGAATGAAGAGGGGCTAACAAATAGGGATGGTGGTGGTAGGTAGGGGGTTCACCCCTTGGTTCATAATGAACCAATAGCAATCCCAAACCGAACCAAGCCAACCCAAACCAAGAATAACCAAGCCAAACCAAACCAAGGAGATATGCAAATACAAGATAAAATACGTATACGTATTCCAAATACGTAATACGAACACAGGCATTACAACTCTACCCACCTTAAAAGAATTCCGTCCTCAGAATTTAATTAAGAGGCTAGAGAGACAAGAACAAGCTACACTAATCACAGGAAAGCTATACTAGACAATCAATCAATCAAGCAATCAATCATGCAAGCAAGGAATTGAAGGCATGAGGCATAAGGAAGACATTATACCTCACGAGTCAAACAAATCGGGATATCGCGATCGGATATCATCCTCACGCTCCCATGTTGACTCACCCAAAGAGTGATGACCCCAAGCAACTCGGACTAACTTGATAGTCTTGTTCTTGAGTGTCTTCTCTCTTCGGTCCAATATAGACACGGGCCTCTCCTCATACGAAAGGCTGGTACCAACAACCAATTCCGAATGATCCAGGATGTGGCTCGGGTCCAGAATATACCGTCATAATTGGGATATATGGAACACGTCATGCACCTCGCTTAGTGACTGCGGAAGAGCGAGACGATAGGACACATCTCCTACTCGCTCCAGAACGTCAAACGGCACTATATACCTAGGACTAAGCTTTCCCCGGACGCGGAAACGAATGACGCCACGGTTAGGCAAAATCTTCAGGAATACATGATCGCCGACCGAAAACTCGAGAGGGCGCCGATGAGAATCGGTCCAATGACGCTGGCGATCTTGGGCAACTCGAAGATGATCTCTGACTCGCCTGACCACTTCAACTGTTTGAGCGATCATTTTTGGACCGAGCATCTGCCTCTCTCCGACATCATCCCATGCTAGCGGGGATCTGCACCTCCTACCATACAATGCCTCGAACGGTGCCATCTGGATACTAGCCTGGAAACTGTTGTTGTACGAGAACTCCACCAGGTGCAGGTGATCTTCCCACGAACCACCAAAGTCAAGTGTACAGGACCGCAACATATCTTCAAGAGTCTGGATCGTGCGCTCTGACTGACCATCTGTCTGCGGGAGATAGGCCGAACTGAACTGGAGATGAGTTCCCAAACTCTCCTGCAGGCTACGCCAAAAGTGCGACGTAAATCTTGAATCTCGGTCCGAGGTGATACTCACTGGTACACCGTATAATCTGACAATCTGTCGGAGATACATCTCTGCTAACTAAGCTGTCGACTGACCAACTCTGAACGGAAGGAAGTGAGCCACCTTCGTGAGCCTGTCAACTATAACCCAAATAGCATCTCGACCAGCTGGAGATCTTGGTAATCCGGTCACAAAATCTATGGTCACATGCTTCCACTTCTATTCTGGAATCGACAAGGGATGAAGAAGTCCAGCGGGCCTCTGATGTTCAGCCTTAACTTGTTGGCAAACCAAATACCGAGAGACAAACTGAGCTATCTTTCGCTTCATGCCATTCCACCAAAAGTGCTGACGGATATCACGGTACATCTTCGTACCACCAGGATGAATGGAATACTGTGAACTGTGAGCCTCTGATATGATCTCCTGTCTGATATCTCCACTGGGTACACAAAGACGCTTACCATGTCGAAGTGTACCATCTTTATGAATGCATAACTCTGGTCTTCGTCCTGCCTCACACTCTGCTCTGAGTCGTTGAAGCTTGGAATCTGCTGACTGCGCCATCCGGATCCTCTCGACGATAGTGGACTGAAATTGCATGCTGGCCATCAAGGCCACACTGGAAGGGAGAACAACTTCTATACCCATCTTCTGAAGATCTGCTAACAGCTCCGGTTGTGCTGTTAGGAAATAAACTCCGGCTCTCCTGCTCAATGCATCCGCAACGACGTTGGCCTTCCCGGGATGATACTGCAGGTTGACATCATAATCCACAAGAAGCTCCAGCCACCTCCTCTGACGCATGTTAAGATCCTTCTGGGTGAAAACATACTTCAGCTCTTATGGTCGGTGAAAATCTCCACCCTATCTCCGTACAAATAGTGCCTCCACAAGCCAGGCACAATCCTTGTGCCCTGCGACATTCTGCCACCACATGGCCCGGCTTCCCAAAATGAGAACATCCTACTGCGGAAGACTGCTTCTGCTTCTGCTACTGCTGCTGAGGGTACGTCGGGGTGGAATGCTGGACCGACGTCACTGAGGCCGCCCGCCTCAGAGCTCCAATAGTCAAAGCCCTGGCTGCCGGGACTGGTGCTGAAGACTGATTCATCTGGCCATGGGATCTCTTCCGACCTCCGGCCCTATCCATAATCCTCTGGGAGGTATACTCATGCCTCCTAGCTGCTCTCAAGACTACATCAAAAGTCTGATGCTCAAACTGCTCAACTGCCAACAAAATCTCCAGGTGAAGCCCTTGCTGAAATTGCTGAGCTCTATCATACTCGGTTGCCACCAAGGTGGGAGCAAACCGACTGAGTCTCGAAAACTCGGCCGTATATCCGTCGACCGTCCTACCCATCTGCTTCAGATTGGTGAACCTCGTCTGTAGATCGTACCGAGCTACAGCATCAAAATACTTGGTCTGGAATCTCTCTCTGAATACTGCCCCGGCAATGGGTGCTGCTAACCCAACAGCCTGAGCTGCCCACCAGCTGCGGGCAAGATCTAATAACTGCAGGCGCACCACGGCTACCTTCTCGTTCTCTGGGGTCCTGGCTGCTTCGAGAATCACCTCAGTGTCCTGAAGCCAAGTATCTGCTGCGATAGTATCTTCACTACCGTCAAAGAAGGGTGGATTCAAGCGCTTGAAGCTGTTGGCCGTGCTGTTACCCTGATGACCTCCTCTGGTCAAAGCATCCGTCACTGCCTGGTGCAAGGCGTCTCCACGATGATCTTGAGAAGCTATCAAGGTCCTGACGAGACCTACCAAAGTGCCATCATCAGGCTCGGCAGGCTGAACAGGCTGGACTGGTGGCTCTCCGTCAGAAGGCACGACTCTGGAGGCTACTCCAGAATGCTGGGCTTGATCTCCGGGTCGCTGCTGATCCGCTGGAAGTGCTCCGTCTTGCTGACCGGCAGGTCCAGGAACAATGCCGCTGAAGAAGACGACAGGGGGAACAATAAGGAAGGACCAAGACAGATCAATGATACAAGCATATGATCAGGACAAGAATCCAGGGATTCAGAAGATACGAACAGAGATCAAAGGCGAATACTGATTGAGACATCTATTCGGTAAACCCTCACATATCTTGATTTACAAGACCTGTATGGGCCACCACTTAAACCATGTCACGCTCCAGAACCAGAATACTGGAGAGCGGGGGCAGACATAGCCAGCTACGTATATGAAATGGATTCCATCTCGCTATACGGTCACGGCTGTCTAGATACATGAGGGTTTACTACAAGCCAACAGTCTTCTATGGTCATGAACAAGCCTAATGTCTCAATCACAAGCAAGTAAGTAAATGTTACAAGAGGTATGATCATTAAATATACAATAATAAGGCAACCCAAATATTACATATTCAGCTGATCATGAAGCTAGTCGTTACAAAATGTTAGGACTAGCAAGAGTTTAGTCATACATGAATAACCCTAGGATCTGTCAATCATGTTTCAGCCCGTAGGCAGACAGTAAGTAAGTGCAATCGAGCTAAACAGGTGCTCGTCGGCTAAACGTCTCAAAAGAATATTTTTACAATAGAGTGGGAGAGCCAAAAATAACCCACTCGTTGCCAGGGTTCCATCTAGTGGCCACCATCTGGCTGGAAAGTCGGTAGATCCTCTGGAGCTGCTCCAAAATCTGGCCACACAAAACCAACTGGGTCAGACCCCAGAAAGAGCAAGTGCCATAAAGGAAGCTTTACTTAGAAACTAAAACCAGTAATTAGCACAATAGTATAAATAAGTAAGAACAGGAAATAAAAAAATACATCAGGATGATATACGACGAGATAACCATGGAACTATTCAGATAACCAGGTTACAACCCCTAAACCAAACAAGGACCGGGGTTGTAACCCTTCATCTGAACAGAACTTGGAATTCTCACCATTTATCGGTAAAGTAATACAAGCACTCTGGTCATGCAGTAATCTGGGACAAAATCAGGGCAAGACTTGACAGGTTAGACTCCATCCAATCATTTCACGGCCAAACATGAACTACGGCTTGATACTTTAACTAACTAGGGTTATCACAGGCCTAGTTACTAGCAAGATGCAGTGAGATTATTCCACAGCCACAAGCCCTGTAGACCATCCAGGTTACCCGGGTTAAAAGAATTAGAGTTGAATTCAGGTGGGTACACCGTCCAGGAAACGAATGTACCTTTAGGTAGCTTGAAGGGTGCAACACATGACAGTGTACTGGAAATGTGCCCTACTCGACGGCAGGCTACAGATCCCAAGGCGTGCCCATGTAACGGGATTGCCTGTAGCTGGGAAATCTCTTTATGACTAATGTATTAATCTAGTTATTAGCCTTAGTCCATTTCAGTAGGTACTCCTGACCGTGGTACTCAGGAATCCCCTCATAGACATGATGCAAGACAGGACTGGATAATTTGTACAAGCAAAATCGCCCACGGTGTCCAGGATTAATTATACAGGTCATGTCATGTCAGGTAGCCGTCGCAACAGCTTATCAAGATATATCATGTCAGGTTATCATGTCAAGTGTACTGGTCAAGAGAGCGCCACGACGAGCCACTATCAGGTCATGTCATGTTTACTTGTCACACCGTGTCATGTACAACTGTCATTTCAATCATGTCAATCAAATTATGATTTATCAAGTTCAGGACAAAAGGCGTAAGGATATAAAATGGACGTAAAAATATATAATAATAATAATAATATAACAAGACAAGGCACAGGAAGTCCATGCGGCTCAGGGGGATGAATTTCTGCGGCTCAGAAGAATGGATTCAGGCGGCTGAAGGGTATCAGTCGTATGCGGCCAGTGGTAAGGAAGGGGCATATGCGGCTCAGCCAGAGCACCCCATGCGGCTGGGAAGGTATGAGTCCATGCGGCCGGCGGGAAACCAAGCCTATGCGGCTGGCGGGGGAATGGATCCTATGCGGCTGGCTGACCAATCAGGTATATGCGGCCGGGAAGGAGCAACCTATGCGGCTGCGGGGAGTAATGACTATGCGGTCAAGGAAAGCAAACCCATGCGACTGGGAGACTGCGGTCTATGCGGCTCGCGAGCGTTGAGTTCATGCGGCTCAGGGTTGCTAGAAATCCATGCGGCCAGGAAGAACTGGGCCTCAGTCATGCGGCTGAGAATGAATACTTGTCGCATGAACTTGTCATGCGGTCAAGTCAAGGCAATAGCGCATGCGGTTGGAACTGACTTACCGTATGAATGTTCATGCGGTCAAGTGCTACCATGCGGCTCGGAACTGTACTTCTTCTCCAAATTTCCGAGAAGAAGTACACCATAAGCCATGGCTTCCAAGCTGCATAACTCTATCATCCGGAGCCCAAATCCGAACTTCCATAGGTCAAAATGGGGTAGAACAAAATTCTCTACAACATGGGGCCATCAAAACTCAGAAATAACAAGATTAAGAGATCAAAACCCAAGAATTCCAAAAATAAAGTAAACTTAGATCTACAAGAATCTAGCCATGGAAAGTGAAAATGCCAAGTTCTAAAGTTAGTTAAAATGCTGTAAGGAAGAGAATGAAGCAATGAAATTGGAGTTCCTCCATGAAGTAAGTTGCACTTACCTAGACCTCTCTCTCCCTCTCTCTGGTAGGTGAAGAAGTAAATGGAAGAAGAAGAAGAGGTTAATAAAGAGAGAGAATAAAGAGGGGCTAATAAATGGGGATGGTGGTGGTAGGTAGGGGGTTCACCCCTTGGTTCATAATGAACCAATAGCAATCCTAAACCGAACCAAGCCAACCCGAACCAAGAATAACCAAGCCAAACCAAACCAAGGAGATATGCAAATACAAGATAAAATACGTATACGTATTCCAAATACGTAATACGAACACAGGCATTACAACTCTACCCACCTTAAAAGAATTTTGTCCTCGAAATTTAATTAAGAGGCTAGAAAGACAAGAACAAGCTACACAAATTATAGGCAAGCTATACTAGACAATCAATCAAGCAATCAATCATGCAAGCAAGGAATTGAGGGCATGAGGCATAAGGAAGACATTATACCTCACGAGTCAAACAAATCGGGATATCGCGATCGGATATCATCCTCACGCTCCCATGTTGGCTCACCCAAAGAGTGATGACCCCAAGCAACTCGGACTAACTTGATAGTCTTGTTCTTGAGTGTCTTCTCTCTCCGGTCCAATATAGACACGGGCCTCTCCTCATACGAAAGGTATGGCCACCAGAGAGGCCGATGGGCGAGTTTCGACGAGAGCTATGGCCCGCGGGTGAATCGTATGTAAATTTAAGTTAATTTATTAAATTTGTTTTATTTATTCAAGTTAATAATCCAGTTGTTGCTTCTTTGTAGGTTTTTTTCGTGGGATACTGCCAGGCTTCTAGGCAGATTATCCGGTCAAACTACCATGCCCCTACCTCAAATTTTCTGAGGTGCCCCTAGACTTGTAGTACGTCTGACTCGACGAGATGAGGGTATATATATATATCTTGTGGTTAATTATTAATTACTCTTTAATCAACCTTTTTTTTTAATTACGTGATAATTGAATTTTTATGTCAGAGGACGTTCTAGTGGCCCCCCCATCGCGAGGAAGCGATCCGCAAGTCCTACAGAAGCGTCGCCCGGAAGAAGATACGGGATGCGGTGTATGAACTTCAAACGACACATTCGAAGAAGGAGTGGATCCGACAGGACTATTATGGACAGATCTTGGAGAAGATGGATGCTCCTGCGTACAAGCAGAAATTGAAAAAAGCGAAGGCGAACCTGTTAGGGTTATATACTAAAAGCATCACTTTTGTAGTAACCTTATTTCCTTAAATTTTGAATTAGAATCATATGGGCAAATGTTTGCATATTGTATTTGTTGCAAGTGTTAATGCAAATGTCTGATATTCTATATTGTAGATAATTTGGTGTGTGGTGTCACACAGAAGATCATATTATCAATTTCCTATGGAGTATATAAATAGTTCACAACCTAGATGGACTTGGACAATCTATTGGAAAGGTTGTAGTATAATCTGGTATTAGTCTATCTTGACTATAGGTTAAAACTAGTACACTTTGTGTGTATTGAACAGGACCACTTGAGGTTGTTCTCTTTATACTGACTACATAAGAGAACAAACACCTCTGTTATTATGTATGCTTGTGCTCTTAATCCGGATATAATAACGGACATGTATATGTAGTATGTATTACTTTGACTCATAAAAGAGTGAGATTCATTATGGATCAACAACCTCTATGAATTGGGTAATAACATTGTATGTATGATGGGCTGTTGATTATAAATAGAATCCATGTTCCGATACATCGGGTTGATGATGTCCTCTTAAGGAGCTCATAAGGATTGTCATGTAAACCTACAGGTAGATTATATCCGACATGACAAATAAAGTTGAGCGGTACTACTTAAGGATAAAAGACGTCGAATCAATATAGTTGTCAGTAACTTAATTTCATCGACGGACATACGATATCTTAACATGGGGAGCCAAACGAGCATATAATAAAAGGAGCCCACAAACATAATTTGGGATTAGGGAGGTAGTGCAATAATAGCTCATTAGTGGACTGAGCTATTGTTAATGGGCCTGGATTGTGTGTTCGGGCTGAACACGGGATATCCAGATCCGTTAGGAGGCCTAACCCTAATTTCTCCTTATGATCCCTGTCGTAGCCTATATATATCCTCTATTCTCTGGCCGCCAGATTACTAATCAGAAATCTGAAATTTTCTCTAAATTCGTGATTCACGTAAGGAGAGAAAGAGAGGGCTGCCAAGGAGAAGAAAAGGTTGGGAGATCGTCGACCACACGACGTCCAACTCGGGGAAGAAATACGTGCAAAAGATCTTGGGGTCGTCCGCTCGAGATTGTCAGGAATTACTTGTCTCCTTTCCGTCGCAGGTATAATTCGTGAACCCTAGTTTCCGCCTATGAAGGGTTAGAACACGTATTAGATCTGTTTAACTTTCTATCGATCAATACGTACACCAAAGGAAGGGTCCAGGGAATCCCCAGTTCCATCAATTGGTATCAGAGCAACTTTGGATCTACGTATTGATTGATACGTCCATGTTGTCCAATAAAACCTGCGTTGTATAATAGTCGGTAGATGTAGATCTGTTCTAGCTCGATTTTGTAGGCATCTTAGATCCAACTATTATGGTCTAATGCATGTTTTTGATTGTGTTGTTTAAACCACGGACATGTCGTGGATGTTGTTGTTGCTGTGGATGTAATTAAAATCACGCGGGTTGATCGTGCTTATTATTTTAATTTTGTAATCTAGATTATGTGTGAACTCCTTCGGGAGGCATAGGATTGATGTAATTTTTATTATTTTTGATCAATCATGATGGCGGTGGTGGTTGTTTCTGACGTCGGACGAGATGCTGGTTTTAAGCAGTCCAGAGGCAGACAGATAATTTTTGATGAAGGAATCGACAGCCAAAACCTAAATAAAAAAAATCGGGGTGCTACCCTGAACCTCGTAACCTGACCGGGCAGGTCAAACCCCGAATAGATCTGTACAGTGCCAGATTTTGGATTCGGATAGTTGAGGACGGAGCAGTAAAGATGACCATAATAGTTGGATATTTTCTCTTATTTTTGTTATTTTGCTTTCTCTGATTATGCATGTTTATTATTGTGTGGTTGTTTTTTTGAAAAACCAAGCCTACATTAATAATGGACAATATGGACATAATATCAACTAGTAGAAAAACCCTCATTGCTAAATAACTAAGTGGGAGAGAATTTTTATTTAGTATAAATCCTATGGCCTCCATTACTGGTTTGTAGGTAATGTAATTATACTTGCGTGTTGGCTTTAGTGCTTTTCTCCATATCGGATGAGTATAATTATGGATCACCAGTACAAACTTTTTTAGGAATAATTGTAGAAAGTTACCTAGTATGTGTTCACTTCTCCATCTGAAGGAACTCATTACAAGGTAATGGACTTAGTATTAAGTAATGGTATACACTTAGATACAAATAATGGTATCCTCCCCATCGGAGTCACTGCTATTATTTGTATGACCAGAGCAAGACCAGCATATTAATTTTATTTGTCATAAAGTTATATTGACATGATAGTAAAATTAATAAAAAAAATCTACTTGAACAAAGTTGAATTTGTATACGTCCACACTATCGTGGCATGCTAAATTCATGGTGTTCAAGGTGTTGGTGAATTTCTTATTATTGTTTTGAGGGAATCAATATTTAGTTAATTCAAAAAGTTTTTTTGTCCTACATAATTTTATTTATGTGATTCTCAGGATTTCAAAAATGGGTTCTTTCAGTCCACTTATGGTGATTCTTAAAGAAAATAAACTTACTGGACCTAATTATATTGACTAGAAACGTAATTTGGACATTGTTCTGACTGCTGAGGAGTACAAATATGTACTTGTTGAGAAATGCCCACCTAAGCCTGATGCTAACTCTGATGAAGAGGTCAAAGAGGCTTATAAGAAGTGGAAAAAGGTAGATAAGATGGCGCGGTGTTACATTCTGGCATCTATGTCAAATGTACTGCAACATCAGCATCAGACCATGGCCACAGCTTATGATATGATGTATAACCTCAAGAAACTCTTCGGACATCAGAGTAGAGCAGCTAGGCAGTTTGCTATAAAATGTTTGATGAATACAAAAATGGCTGAGGGTACACCAGTAAGGGATCATGTTCTCAAGATGATGGGTCATCTGAATGAGATGGAGATCCTTGGATCTGAAATCGATGGGGAATCCCAGGTCGATATCATTCTCGGGACTCTGCCTAAAAGTTTTGACAATTTCTGCCTTAATTACAACATGAACAAAAGGTTGTATAGTTTGGCAGAACTTACAAAAGAGCTACAGGATGCTGAATCTCTCTTTAGGCAGAGTGGTCATGTTTTTGTTTCTGAAAAGGCTTCTACTTCTAAGCCAAAAGGCGGTAAGAAGAAGAATAACATTCAGAAACAGGCAAGCTCAGCAAAGAAGGGCATGGGACCTCAAGGCACGGTGAAAAAGCTGAAAGGCAAATATTTCAAGTGCAAAGGGTCAGGACATTGGAAGACTGATTGTCCACTTTTCAAACAAGGAAACAAAGAAGGTATATCTCATTTACTAGTAGTTGAAACATGTTTAGCGGTGTTATCTATCGGCACCTGGTGTGTAGATACAGGAGCCACTAATCATGTCTGCAATACATTACAGGGGTTCCAGGAAACCAGACGGCTCAGTGATGGAGAGATATGCTTGTTCATGGGTGATGCTACAAAAGTATCGGTCGTTGCATTAGGAGATGTTACTTTATCTTTTGGTAGAAGTAAGTCTTTGACATTGAGAGATTGTCTTTATGCACCTTCACTTAGAAGGAATTTAGTTTCTATTTCTATGTTAGTTAAGGATGGATATTCAGTTTATTTTAATGATAATATTGTTATTAGAAAGAATAAACATTTTATCTGTTCTGATGCATTGGTTGATAATTTGTATGTCATTAATCCTATTTCGCCCACAATGCAACTTATGGAAATGAATAATATGTCATCTAACTTAAATAAGAGAAAAGAACCTTCTTGTATGAACCAAACATATTTTTGGCACTTACGATTGGGACATATTAACCTAAGAAGGATTTAAAGACTGGTTGAAGATGGACCTTTGAGTTCATTGGAAGTGGAGGCACTACCAGTCTGTGAATCCTGCTTGGAAGATAAAATGACCAAAAGGCCTTTTACGGCAAAGGGGTATAGGGCCAAAGATGTGTTAGAATTGGTTCATTCTGATTTGTGTGGACCCATGACTATCCAAGCTAGAGGTGGCTTTGAATATTTTGTCACATTTATTGACGATTATTCATGGTATGGATACATTTATTTGATGCGTCGTAGGTCTGAGTGCTTTGAGAAATTCAAAGAGTACAAGGCTGAAACGAAAAAACGTCATGGAAAATGTATCAAGTTATTACGATCAGATCGTGGTGGCGAGTACCTTTTTGTAGAGTTTAGGGATTATTTATCAGAGGCTGGGATTGCATCCCAATTGATTGCACCTGGAATGTCCCAACAGAATGGTGTAGCCGAAAGAAGGAATAGAACTCTTATGGAGATGGTTAGATCAATGATGAGTAATTCGGATTTGCCAGATTCGTTTTGGGAATATGCCTTAGAGACAGCAGCTTATATTTTGAACTTGGTTCCTTCTAAGTCAGTACCTCTTACTCCCACAGAGCTGTGAATTGGGCATAAGCCTAGTCTGAAACATGTTCGTATTTGGGGTCATCCAGCATATGTGCTGAATGGGAAAGCAGATAAGTTGGAATATCGTACAGAAGTACGCTTGTTTGTAGGCTATCCAAGAGGAACGAAAGGAGGTTTATTTTATAGTCCTAAGGATCAGAAGGTCATTGTTAGCACTAATGTCCGATTCTTAGAGGAAGACTATGTGATGAACCATAAACCCACAAGTAGAGTTGTTCTAGAAGAACTGAGACATGAGACACCAAGTACTTCAGTACCAACAGTACAAGAGGATGAACCACAAATAACTGCACAACGTGTCATAAATGTTACACCACAACCGATAGTGCCTCGTCGTAGTGGGAGGGTTGTGATACAACTTGATAGATATATGTTCTTGGAAGAGTCGTCAGACTTCGTCCCTGAGGAACAAGATTATGATCCATGTACCTACAATGAAGCACTCCAAGATAAAGATACAAAGTCTTGGCAAAAAGCAATGATATCTGAAATAGAATCTATAGATTCTAATCAGGTCTGGGAGCTTGTAGAACCACCCGTTGGTGTAAAAGCCATTGGATGTAAGTGGGTCTATAAGATAAAAAGAGGATCAGACGGTAAGGTTGAAACCTTTAAAGCTCGGCTTGTAGCAAAAGGTTTTACTCAAAGAGAGGGTATCGATTATGAGGAAACATTTGTTCCTGTAGCCATGCTTAAGTCTATTCGGATTCTTTTATCTATTGCAGCTCATCTCGATTATGAAATTTAGCAAATGGATGTCAAGACAGCTTTCCTTAATGGAAGTCTTGAGGAAGACATCTATATGAAGCAACTAAACGGGTTCATTGAAAAGGGCCAGGAGCATCTTATTTGTAAGCTCAAGAAGTCCATTTATGGACTTAAGCAAGCTTCCAGATCTTGGAACATATGTTTTGATCAGGTGATAAAATCCTATGGATTTGATCAATGTCAGGATGAATCATGTGTATACAGAAAGTGTGACGAAAACATGGTGGTGTTCCTAGTACTTTATGTGGATGATATCTTGCTCATTGGAAACAATGTGAAGGTATTATCTGATGTAAGGGTATGGTTATCCAAACAGTTTGATATGAAGGACTTGGGAGAAGTAGGTCACATCCTTGGGATCAAAGTTCTACGAGATCGCAAAAAAAAGATGTTGGGCTTATCCCAAGCTTCCTATATCGATACTGTACTAACTCGTTTTAGTATGCAAAATTCTAAGAAAGGTTTCTTACCTTTTAGACATGGAATTGTTCTATCAAAGGAGCAGTGGCCGAGGACACCTAAAGAGATAGAGAACATGAAGGCAGTTCCTTATGCTTCAGCAGCAGGAAGCTTAATGTATGCAATGCTATGTACGAGACCAGACATCTGCTTTGCCGTAGGCATGGTCAGCAGATATCAGTCTAACCAAGGACAAGAGCACTGGACTGCCGTAAAGCATATTTTGAAGTACCTGAAAAGGACTAAAGATTATATGCTAGTTTACCAGGCATATAGTTTAGTTCCCTTGGGGTATACAGACTCAGATTTTCAGTCAGATAGGGATTCCAGGAAATCTACCTCAGGTTATATGTTTACTTTGGGAGGTGGAGCCATTGTGTGGAGGAGTATCAAGCAAAAATGTATTGCCGATTCCACCATAGAAGCCGAGTATGTGGCAGCCTCTGAGGCAGCCAAAGAAGCGGTTTGGCTCAAAAACTTTCTGTTGTACTTGGATGTGGTACCGAGTTTGCCTAAGTATATTACACTTTATTGTGATAATAGTGGTGCAGTTACAAACTCGAAGGAACCACGAGCCCATAAGACAGGCAAACATATTGAGCGCAAGTACCACCTGATAAGAGATTTCGTAATGAAAGGAAAAGTTGTTGTGATCAAGATAGCATCAGCCCACAACCTAGCTGATCCCTTTACAAAGAGCTTACCAGCTAAGGCTTTTGACAGTCATGTTGAGGGAATGGGAGTCAGATGTGTAGCAGCATGGCTTTAAGTATAAGTGGGAGATTTGTAACAGTATACTGAAAAGCAATGCTTTGAGTATAAGTGGGAGATTGTTAGGGTTATATACTAAAAGCATCATTTTTGTAGTAATCTTATTTCCTTAAATTTTGAATTAGAATCATATGGGCAAATGTTTACATATTGTATTTGTTGCAAGTGTTAATGCAAATGTCTGATATTCTATATTGTAGATAATATGGTGTGTGGTGTCACACAGAAAATCATATTATCAGTTTCCTATGGAGTATATAAATAGTTCACAACCTAGATGGACTTGGACAATCTATTGGAAAGGTTGTAGTGTAATCTGGTATTAGTCTATCTTGACTATAGGTTTACATTAGTACACTTTGTGTGTATTGAACAGGACCACTTGAGGTTGTTCTCTTTGTACTGACTACATAAGAGAACAAATAGCTCTGTTATTATGGATGCTTGTGCTCTTAATCCGGATATAATAACGGACATGTATATGCAGTGTGCATTACTTTAACTCATAAAAGAGTGAGATTCATTATGGATCAACAACCTCTATGAATTGGGTAATAACATTGTATGTATGATGGGCTGTTGATTATAAATGGAATCCATGTCCCGATACATCGGGTTGATGATGTCCTCTTAAGGAGCTCATAAGGATTGTCATGTAAACCCTGCAGGTGGATTATATCCGAAATGACAAATAAAGTTGAGCGGTACTACTTAAGGATAAAAGATGTCGAATCAATATATTTGTCAGTAACTTAATTTGATCGACGGACATACGATATCTTAACATGGGGAGCCAAACGAGCATATAATAAAAGGAGCCCACAAACATAATTTGGGATTAGGGAGGTAGTGCAACAATAGCTCATTAGTGGACCGAGCTATTGTTAATGGGCCGGGATTGTGTGTTCGGGCTGAACACGGGATATCCAGATCCATTAGGAGGCCTAACCCTAATTTCTCCTCATGGTCCCTGCCGTAGCCTATATATATCCTCTATTCTCTGGCCGCCAGATTACTGATCAGAAATATGAAATTTTCTCTAAATTCGTGATTCACGTAAGGAGAGAAAGAGAGGGCTGCCAAGGAGAAGAAAAGGTTGGGAGATCGTCGCCCACACGACGTCCAACTCGAGGAAGAAATACGTACAGAAGATCTTGGGGTCGTCCCTCGAGATTGTCAGGAATTACTTGTCTTCTTTCTGCCGCAGGTATAATTTGTGAACCCTAGTTTCCGCCTATGAAGGATTAGAACACGTATTAGATCTGTTTAACTTTCTATCGATCAATACGCACACCAAAGGAAGGGTCCTGGGAATCCCTAGTTCCATCAGAACCGACGGGCCGCGGGGCTACATACCCGAGGATCAAGGTCCCACGCAGCAATGCTTGTAGATCTGGTGAGATACCGCACATTCATTCCACTATCTAATTTGGTACTATTAATATACTTAATTAATTCAATTTTACGAATATTTTGTATGCAGACCCAATGGGCGTTGAAGGAGAAAAAAGGGGCAGAATCGGTCACCATGCACGATGTATTCCAGCATACCCACAAGAGGCGGAAGGACGGGAGTTTTATCGACCAGAGGGCCAAGGAGACTGATGTAAGTACTTACGTTTATGAGATTTATGTTAGAATTATAAGTATTGAGACTATAACTTAAGTAAACTTAGGATTCAGACTATAACTTAGGTAAACTTAGGATTCAGAGTATAACTTAGGGAAACATAGGATTTAGATTATAACTTAGGTAAACTTATAGTATAAACACATTCATTTGATAGACTGCATATCGTGAGGCCCTTAGTCGAGTTCAGCCATCTGCTGCCGAGGATGTCGGCAAAACGACACCCGCCCGGACGCCCTCTTCTATGGCCGATCGCTACGACGACATGTTCGTAGATACCGTCGGCGGCTTTAGAAAAGGGCGCCTGTACGGAGTCGTCTCCCTGGCGCCATTGCACGCGACGATTCCGAGATTTCCACTGCCCCCGCCTCCTCCTGCGGCCCCGGTAGACGTTGATGTAAGGACACAACTTGTGCATCTGAACGAGGCGATGTCGGACTCGTGGGCGCAATTGGCCACGTACTTTCTGTGCCCTTCTACTGCTTTCAGTCCGTCTGCTGCCGGTCTGTCTACTACTAATTCTGGCACTTCTACTGTTGTTGTTGGTCCTTCTTCCGTCGGACGTCTTTTTTTTTACCCTACTGCCCCTATAGTACCGCCTCCTGCTGTGACGACCCTCCTTGACCTGATGTCGCCAGAGCAGCTACGCCAACTTTCAAACCATATCTTCGACGGACTGCTGCCATACATGGTGGACGTGTATATGCGTCGGGCATAGTAGAGAGTACCACCAGTGGACGATCGAACTCCTCCTCCTCCGTGATGTATTGTATTTGGATAGTTTGACATCTTTTTAAATATTGAATATTTGTGTGTTTTATGTAAGGATAATTTTAAATATGGGATAATGCTGAATGTTTGGATAATTGGTGTGTGATTTATGTTGGTTTGTGTGATGTATTTGTGATAGATTGTATATTGGTGTGTGATGTTTATTGTTTGTTGGTTTCTGTGATATGTGATGCATATTGTGATTTTCTAATGTTTTGGATGTTGTGTGAAAAGGGAATGCTCTGTTTTATGCAAAAAAAATTCAAAAATTACCCAGTTAGTGACGGACTAGCGACTACTTGTCGATGAATTATCCGTCGCTAACTGGAGATATTCCCAGTTAGTGACGGGTTGGCGACTACTGATCGACGGGTATCCGTCGGCAAGGTACTGGAAATATAAAAGATTCACAAAACCTTAGCGACGGGGCCATCCATCGCTATTTAGTCGCTCATAGTCGGTAAAGGTATAGCGACGGATTTCTGTCCCCATTTTTGCGACTGCGTGCCGACGGCGTAGCGGCAGAATAACCGTCGCCAAAGTTCTGGAAACATCGATGATTTCCAGAACTAGATCGACGGATGAACCACCGCTATCCCGTCGCCAGTCCGTCGAAAGGTAGAAACGAAGAGCGACGATTTAGCGACGGAGTTTGCGTATCAGAAACTCTCTTATACGCTTTTACCGACACGTTTCTGACGGATTGCCGACGGATTAACCTGTCGATAAGACGATGTATAACTTACTTTCTGATACTTGATTTGACGAAAACCCGTCGGCCAGTCGACGCTAATTGTACGAATATGGCTGCTAGAAATTCGTCGCTCAGTCGTCGCTTGGCGATAACTTGGCGACGGATTATTTTTAGTGACGAGTAAAATTTTGACAAATTTATTTGACCCAAATCCATCGACAAACCGTCGGTAATCTGATTTACCGACGGGTTGGCGACTGATATGGCCGTCGCTAAAATGTTGAATTTTGGTAGTAGCATGGGTTAAGACTGGCCCACCATGATAGCGGATGCTATTGATTATGCTAAGAAGTGTCGGGTATGTCAGTTGCATGCTGACTTTATCTACCAACCTTCTGAGTTCCTACACCCCTCTGTGGCCGCTTGGCCGTTCGAAGCATGGAGAATGGATATCATCGAACCCATCAACCCTCCATCCTCCAAAGGACATCGGTTCCTCCTCGCCATCACCAACTACTTTTCCAAGTAGGCGGAGGCGATACCATTGGTCGAGATGAAAACCTCGAACATTATTAGCTTTGTCGAGCATCACGTTATCTATTGCTTCGGAGTTTCTCGAAGAATCAACCACAATAATGGCCCTCGGTTCGTGAGCCACGTATTCCGTCGATTTTGTGATAAAAACCGAATACATAACATAGCATCGACATCATACAATCCTACAATGAATGGGCTAGCCGAAGCATTCAATAAGACAATCGTTAAGTTATTCAAGACAGTCATATCTTCCAATAACCTTGACATAAATGAAAAACTCGACGAATGTCTATGGGCTTACCGTACAACCGTGTTGACACCCATTGGCAATACAACATTCTCTCTCGTCTACGAGAGTTAGGCGGTACTCCCTCTGAGATCCAAATTCTATCTCTACGGGTAGCCGTCACCAACCAGCTGATAGACGAAGACAATCAGTTTCGTCGGCTATAAGAGTTGGAAGCATCGGATGAAAAGTTTCTGCTAGCTCAGCAGCATATCGAGCTGTATCAAGCTCGAATTTTCGGGGCCTTCAACAAAAAGGTCAAAGAAAGGACATTCTAAGTAGGTGACGTCGTCTTATCAGTTCAGAGACCAATGGTGATGACTCACAATACGTCTAGCAAATTCGAACCCAAGTGGAAAGGACCGTTCGTCATAGAGATTGTCTATTCCAATGGTGCTTACCGGTTGGCCAAACCTAATGACGATTTGCTAGTGATGCCGATCAGTGACAAGTTCCAAAAGAAATACTATGTCTGAGGTCTAAATCAACATGTATTCCTACATCCCTCGCAGGTGTTTATGGATTCTACTAACGAATCCATCCTTTTTTCATTTTTCCAGTAAAGAACTCCTAAGTTCACATCACCTCTGAATCATTTTCTATACTCCAACAAGGTTCATGTCTACCGCGTCCATATTATCTCTGATTAGACATTTTCCTATTGCAAATCCCGTGTTGTCTATATTTATCTATAGAACATCTCAAGTCCATACTACCTCTGGGTCGTTCTATACATCCCTACAGAATCTATTATTACCATGTCCTCATAACCTCTGAGTAAGGAAAATTCTAACATAAATTCTGTGTTTACCATGTCTATATTACCTCTAAGTAAACATCCCATAAAAATATCCCCAACGGAGTTAGGGTATTACAAAACGTTCACAAATGGGTGAGCAAATAAAGAGGGATGACTTTTATTCATAAAAGAAAAGAAGTTCTACTACATCAAAAAAAACTACTCCAAAGGAGGGGAACAAAAATAAGACATCAAGACTGCTGCCTAAGTAGGCCGGCGCGTGAGCTCATCAATCTGGTTCCTTAGGAGGGCGATCCTGGGTCCGACAAACTCCATTGTTTGGTGCTCCGCTTTCTGATGCGTTGCTTAATCCTTTCTCAGTAAAGATAGGCCTTGGTAAGCAGCCTCCAGCTCTGCATGATAAGCATCGACTTTTTTCTTCTCTTGAGCCAAAGCCTCAGACTGTAGACAAAGGGACTCTCGTTCGTCCCTGTATTTCTCTAGCTCACTCTCAGCGGTAGCCAGCTTTTCCTTTAAAATTTGGATATGCTCTCGGAGACTTTCACATTGCTCTTCCAGAATGGCTTGATGGCTGACCTGGATCTCCTCGGTGGCGACTACCTCTACGATCCGAGCCTGGCTCTCAGCAAGCTGACACATCGTGGCCTCTCGTCCTAATTCATATTGGGAGAGTTCCGTAGCCATCTTCTCTAACTCTGCATCCTCCATAGATGAAAGGTTCTTCTCAAGGCCTTGAAGCTACAGTATAGTAGCTTCCAACTATGCAAGAGAGGCCTCCAGGGCTGTCACGCCCCAGAACCAGAATACTGGAGAGCGGGGGCAGACATAGCCAGCTACGTATATTGAAATAGAATACATCTCAACTATACGGTCACGGCTGTCTAGATATGAGGGTTTACTACAAGCCAACAGTCTCTTAAGGTCAAGCCTATTGTCTCAATCTCAAGCAAATAATATAATTACAAGATGTATGATCATTAAATATACAATAAAAGGCGTCCCAAATATTACATATCAGCTGATCATGAAGCTAGTCGTACAAAATGTTAAGACTAGCAAGAGTTTAAGTCATACATGATCAACCCTAGGATTTGTTAATCATGTTTACAGCCCGTAGGCAGACAGTAAGTAAAAGTGCATCGAGCTAACAGGTGCTCGTCGGCTAAACGCCTCAAGGAATAAATTTACAATAGAGTGAGCGAAACAAAATAGAAAACCCACTCGTAGCCCGGGTTCCTTCTAGTCGCCACCATTGGGCTGGAAGCTTGGTAGATCCTCGGGAGCTGCTCCAAAATCTGGCCACACAAAACCAGCTGGGTCAACCCCAGAAAGAGCAAGTGCCACAAGGGGGCCACGAAATAAGAACAAAAGCCAGCATTAACACAAGAAGATATAATATTAAACTAAAATTATGAAAACATGTCAGGATGATGTACGACGAGATAACCATGGAACTATTCCGATAGCCAGGTTACAACCCGTAAACCAAACAAGGACCGGGGTTGTAACCCTTCATCTGAACAGAGCTTGGTTTTCCACCATTTATCGACAAGATAATAATGTAAGCAATCAAGACAGAAAACATTCTGGTACTGGATCAAGACATGCCCAGACTGGTTATACTTCATTCAATCAATCACGGCCAAGCAGATACAACGGCTTACTACTTTAACTAACTAGGGTTATCACAGGTGTAAGCCCCCTGAATTTCAAGGTTTATTTTTAATTTTTCTAAATGAATTATTATCGATAAATATTTTATTTATTTAATTGTTTTTATCGTTAATGTACCTTTCCATAACTTCGACTTCTGGAGCGTCAGGGATGCCAATCTCTGTAAACTCTCTTCACGAGTTTTGAAGTAGACGAGATTATCTTCGTTTTGATATATCTTGTCCCACTTGAATTCGTTCCCTTGTGCTCTTTTTATATCGCGCAAGTTCGGGTCAACTTAGACCAATTAATCGTTGAATATTATTCCCACTTTTATTTTTGATCATCGTTTGCACGTTACCGTTGCTTTTAGTTTAGGAGCACCAGATCAGCCATTTTCTCAAAACCAACTTCTCATAAATGATCTACTCGAGACGCTCTTCACCCATGACCTTCGTGTCCCACTCAGACACTCCATTTTGTGCTTTATTTTCTTCGCACAACTTCCGGGTCAATTTAGGCCGATTTATTTTCTACCGTGAAACCCGATTTAATTTTCGATTTAATTTCGGGACCCGACATCGATCCAACCTGTCAACCCAAAGTATGGACGTGGCCCACTTGAAGCCTACTATCCATATGAAACTTGTGTCCCATTTATTGGAACCCTCGCATATTATTTATTTTCCCGTGATTATAAATCCCATTTTAATTCGATTATTTCACCCGGTCCGATTTTGACCTGACCCGGCTCGACCGAACCCGAGCCTAAGCTCTATATTGTTCTCTCATGACTGCCCAAATACTCTACACAATATTTCTCTTTTTTCTATTTTGAAAATATCTTTCTCTCTCCACTTTACAAATATCTATATATATATATATATATATATATATATATATATATATATATATATATATATATATATATATATATATATATACATATATATATATATATATTATATATAAATACTTCTCTCTCTCTCTCTTCACTACACACTCACACACCCCCTCACCTCCACCTCACAGTAGGAGAACACCCCCCCTCTTCAGCCGACCTCTCTCTCTCCCCCTCTCTCTCTCACTATAATATCTAACTCTCTCTCTCTCACTCTCTTTATATTACACACCCATATATATCACTCTATCTCCTTCTCTCAACACAACTCCCACATAACACCACCACCACACCCGAGCTCCTCCCTCCCCTCCTCAGCCTCCTCCCCACAGCTTTTTCCTCCTCCATTCTCCTTCACCTTCTCCTCCTCCTACTCTCCACACAACCACCACCATCATCACTATTATCATTTTCATCTTCATCACCATCATCAAAACCACTCCCACCACCACCACATCAACACCACCGCCGCCGTCGACCCTCGGCCGCCGTGACCGACCAGGCCAGCCCCTGCCGGAGACCGCAGCCGCTGCCGTGCGCTCACGCAGCAACACGCAGCGCAGCAGCAGCTGCATGCGCATGCGCGCGCACACAAACGTGCGCTACCCCGTGCACTGCCGCGCGCCACCGCGGCCAGCCGCCGCCGCCGGCGACCCCCCCCCACCGGCGCGACCCCCCGGCAAACTCCCCCAGGTCACCGCCCGCTTCCCCAGCGCGACGCATGGGCTATTCGTGTATTTCGAACGAAATCCCGTCGTGACGCGCGAGTTTGGAACTCAGAATTCGCGCTCCGTCGCAGCAACTTCGCGTGCATTTTTTGGGAGATCCGACCGTTGGATCGGCGAACTTTTTACTCCGTCACAATCTCGGTATATGCATCTTCACTCCTGTCAATTTTCGTCCGTTAATTATGTCGTTTGATACCTCAAAACCGGCCACCAAGTTGACGTTTTAAATTGAACTGTTTTTTGACAATTTCGTGGAGCAGACTTCATCAGCTCGTAACTTCGCCGTCGCAGCTCCGTTTTACGCGCCGTCAGTTCCGGTGCATAGCTGGTATAACCCTCTTCCTGCCTCCTTTAGGTTTCGTTTCATTATAAGCACGTTTGGTTGGTTGAATTCGACGCCAAAGTTGGCCGTCCGAATTCTTTAATTTGCACTTGTTAAATTCCATTTTTGAACCCGGGACTACGGATTCAATTTCTGACACCACCAGTAGACTCGTGGCGTCGTTTTGGCATGTTTTTATATAAAATTTGCTTGATTTGGAGAACGTGGGCCCTGGCACGCATTTCGGTGTAAAGCGGGTCCCACTTTTCGGGTCAACGGGTCACTTTGAGATCGGCTCATCGGAATCCAATTCCGGATATACCGTTGAGTTCGTATCGTCATTCTGGACTCGTTGACATATAATTTGCTGAGTTTCGAAGACATTTGCTCCGGCACGCATTTCTGTGCAAACCGGATACCAAGTGTCGCGTCAACGTATCATTTTGAGATCGGCACATCGGAATTCCATTTTGGACATACCGTTGGGTTCGTATCATCATTCTGGATTCATGAACATATAATTTGCTAGGTTTTGTAGACTTCTATCCCGACACGCTTTTCGGTGCAAAGTGTGTCCAACGGCGGACATCATTTTGACCCAAAATTACCGTTTTGCTCCTGTGTCCAAATTGGACTTATGGGTAGGCTATCCTAGCTGATTTGACCATTCTGGACACGTTGGTGATATTTATTTTATCATTCGACAACATCTGTAGATTTTGATTATGTATTATCCATAATTTATAATTAATTATTTTTCTAGATATTGTTACTTTCTGGTTTTGAATTTTTATATATATTTTAATTTCTGTAAAAATCTGAGAAAAATTGTATTTAAATATTATGTTACTTTAGCTAATTTATTATAATTTTTCTAGCATTTAATAAGTAGTTTTGGTATTTTATAAAAATAGGAAAATAGAACTCATTTTCAGTATATTTATGTTTGCTGATTTTTAATAAATATTTATGAGGGTTTATAAATCCCAAAAAAATTAGTATAAATTTCTATAATTAACAAAGATTATTTTGGTACTTTATTTTATATATATTTAAGTTTTTTGTCTATCTCTAAAATTGTTGGAACTTAGTGTACCGTTTGATTTATTTTTTGAGTAGTTACAACTTGCAAGTTTTTGCGTTGATTTGAGTTGTTATAGTATTGGACCTCACCCCGCACTAGTGTAAAGACCCTAGAGAGTTAGTTTGTGTATAGTGGCACTTCACATTAGACTTTTATGCTTGGTTACCACTTGGCTAGTATCCAGTTAGGAGTCGTGTCACACCACTAGTGTATTATTGAACATAGCTTAGAACTGAATTTGTATATCATTATTGACAGGACACAGGACATCTATATCTTCGTACTAGTATTCTTGCTTTGATCGAGGCAAGTACATCTACACACTCATTTACCATATTTTAATGCTAGAACATGTATTAACCCTGTTAAAATACTGCTTTCTGAATAACTGCAAGTTAAATCTTCACATGTTACATTAAATTGGTCCCTACCATGCTTAGGACAGTTATCATATCTTCACATGTTCCTTACTGGTTCTCAGTACATGTTTTACTATGCTTTATACTACTCAGAGTATTCACATGTTTCATATTGTTCCCAGTACCGGCTATGCTTATATTACTCCCAGTGTCTCTCACATGTTTTTACTGTTCTCGTATCTCTCGCATGATTAGAAAATGGGTTATGGGGAAACTGATAGTAGTGTACGTGATCACGACCCCCCTATAGTAGCGAGCTTGGTCGCATTTTATATGCATACCTTACCGCAGGTAAATATCCCGCATTTTCTGTACGGATGTACACCTATGCTTGTCTACTTGTACGTATGTACATTTCATTATGTGCCCCAGCACATTGTACATCTATTGACCGATCACGTACCTGCTCCAATTTTAAATATTACATATACATCTGTCTCTATGACATATGTATCCTTGCCGTGATAGATTATGAGATATACCATGATTCCAGATATGCCATGTTCCCTGTGTTAATATGATATTGTGATCCCAGTTGTACCATGAGGCCATGTTTCTAGTATTTCCTGTTTTATAGACTTATCACACCATGTTTCTTGTTGTACATCTCTTTCATTATATGTTCAGTACTTTAGTTGTAGTGGTTGTACTTGCTCCCGTCCTGACAGGATAACGTTGTAGGTTTACTTTTCGAGAAGGAAACGCTATGTGTTACATATTATGGTACTACATTGAGGACCTGGCCTTAGCTCCAGTAGAGGCCCCAGCGGGGAACCTTGCTTAGTTATCTTTCTTGTGTTTTGAGACTTAGACTTTGGTATGTACTTATATTTAGATACTGGACTTTGTCTCCAGTTAGATACTTTGGTTATGTATTATTAAGTCTGTGCTCATGTTACCTTCGCCTATAGATGCTGTGTTGTGATGAACTTTAAATGTGATTTTAGAACTGTTAGTAGCTTAGATCATTTATTGTCTATTCTTAGAACAGCTTACTACGCTTTAACCAAGCGTAGGCTGGACATGGCTCGGCCCGGCCCAACAATTTGGGTAACGGGTCGTGACATATTTTTTTGGCGGCCCATGCAGGTCTCGACTTAAGTTGTTTGGTTACATTATTGTACCAAGCATGCCTGCAATTAGGATCTAGGACAACTTGATAACACTAGGAATGACATTTAGAACACCTAGAGGATTACTAGGATTACAACATAGGAGAACTCATCACAGCATAGGACCGTTAGCTATAATTAGTTTCTTGTTTGTATTTCAGTGGGTCAATTTAGACCAAGTTTGTACCCTTGGGATGATCTCACTCTAATCTCACTCTAATCTTACCTAGAAATCTGTTTTCGCTTAATTCCATTTGCTTTTCTTTAAATTCGTTGTTGAATTTAATTTCTGATTTCGTTGTTGACTTTGATCTCGCATCGTGATAAATTTTGTGGATCGAATTATGATATATCCTGATAAGGTAAACGTCTGTTTTAGTTATGGAGTTTAGAATTTATCGCAGCCATATTAGCTGGTATGACAAAAACATAGAGCCTGATTTCGGATATACTATCCTATTCATAGAATTTAGATTTTCTTGCAGCCATACCGGTTGGCGTGGTAAGGAATCTAGATGATATGACTATAGGGTGTATACCTTAGTTATGACTCTATCGTTTATTGCATCTAAGCTTACTGGTGGGGCAAAAATTCTGGCAACATGATTTCAGGAAGACGTATATGGTTATCAGATCATATCTCAACTTGGTTCACTTTGTTATGACCGAATGAGCAAGGATAAATTCTTATTATTATTATTCCTTCCCGTCTTGATCAACTCTGTTCTA
This sequence comes from Iris pallida, assembly GCA_029216955.1. Lineage (NCBI taxonomy): Eukaryota > Viridiplantae > Streptophyta > Magnoliopsida > Asparagales > Iridaceae > Iris > Iris pallida. Next base: position 13,847,236 of record JANAVB010006389.1, on the reverse strand, counting down.
TCTACATCTGCAACTAGGATTACAGGTTTTCTAGGACTCTCCAATAGGATTGCTTTCGCGTTATCTTTTGGACATAATTATTTTTGTGTTCCATCTTTCCTATGACCTGACTAAACTCTTCTTCGTTAACCTCTTGGATAATCCTTCTCGTTATATATCCCGTTGTTTTCGTACCATTCTTGGAGATATTCCAATAAACTTTTCTGTCTTGCTTGACCCTTTAAACTTGTTTGGACACTGTTATGGATTGCTTGACCCAGTCTTAGGCCTTGTTACCTTCTACTTGATAGACGACCGAAATAGCCAAACCTTGTTGACTGATCCTGTAGTATAACTATAGATGTATGGTGTGATTGTGATAAGTATTTTTCCTAGGGATTGGTTAGATTTAGCTTATAGGACGAGTATAAGTGACTGACTGTAGTAGACTTGGAAACCATTAAGAACGATTGCATTGATAATATGACTTGATGACAGGGTATCTAAAGATGGAGAAATGAGATATTATATTGTTATGACTATGGATTAAGGATTAGAATCTTGTGCTTAGCAGTTTGAGGATTTAGCATTTGTAAAATTTTGGTTGGTTATCTATAGCTAATTACATGTGATTAGAGGGTAGATCGATACGTGGATTGATATAGAATAAATTAGAATGAGTTATCGTATTGCGTACGAGATCGGAAAGATATCAGTTAAAAAGACAATGAACGAGGCAGAGACATATGTACATTGGTAATTAATAAATCGGGAGTTTTGAAATCGAGGATTTATATTCGGAGGACTTGTTGAGTAAAAAGAAAGAGGCTCTACGCCAAGAATAAGAATTGAAAGTATGATTTCAAGGAGAAGCTGTGTAGGAAAGGATTGACGACAAATGATGCTAAGGAACTGTGGATTGATAGAATATGGATACTTAGGATACGATAAAGAAATCCAGTATTTACAATTAAGGTTGGAAATATGATTGATGATTAAGCATTTTAGGCTTATAGACATGTCCAGAGAACGACCTATAGTTTAGGGTATACATAAATGTTTCATGTTAGTATGGAAGATTCTAAAGGATATATGACGTAGTTTATGATAGAAGGACCTTTGTTAAACCTGAACCAAAAAGATTGTAAGGAGAAACAGAAGAGATGATTACAAGGATATCAGATTGAGTATCGTAGCCAGAGCAGCTACATGTTATAGTTTGACCTATTGGATGATTTTAATTTCGAGGACGAAATTTTTGTAAGGTGGGTAGGATGTAAGCCCCCTAAATTTCAGGGTTTATTTTTAATTTTTCTAAATGAATTATTATCGATAAATATTTTATTTATTTAATTGTTTTCATCGTTAATGTACCTTTCCATAACTTTGACTTCTGGAGCGTCAGGGATGCCAATCTCTGTAAACTCTCTTCACGAGTTTTGAAGTAGACGAGATTATCTTCGTTTTGATATATCATGTCCCACTTGAATTCGTTCCCTTGTGCTCTTTTTGTATCGCGCAAGTTCGGGTCAACTTAGACCAATTAATCGTTGAATATTATTCCCACTTTTATTTTTGATCATCGTTTGCACGTTACCGTTGCTTTTAATTTAGGAGCACCAGATCAGCCATTTTCTCAAAACCAACTTCTCATAAATGATCTACTCGAGACGCTCTTCACCCATGACCTTCGTGTCCCACTCAGACACTCTATTTTGTGCTTCATTTTCTTCGTACAACTTTCGGGTCAATTTAGGCCGATTTATTTTCTACCTTGAAACCCGATTTAATTTCAGATTTAATTTCGGGACCCGACATCGATCCAACCTGTCAACCCGAAGTGTGGACGTGGCCCACTTGAAGCCTACTACCCATATGAAACTTGTGTCCCATTTATTGGAACCCCCGCATATTATTTATTTTCCCGTGATTATAAATCCCATTTTAATTTGATTATTTCACCCGGTCCGATTTTGACCTGACCCGGCTCGAACGAACCCGAGCCCAAGCTCCATATTGTTCTCTCATGACTGCCCAAATACCCTACACAATATTTCTCTTTTTCCTATTTGAAAATATCTTTCTCTCTCCACTTTACAAATATCTATATATATATATATATATATATATATATATATATATATATATATATATATACATATATATATTATATATAAATACTTCTCTCTCTCTCTTCACTACACACTCACACACCCCCTCACCTCCACCTCACAGTAGGAGAACACCCCCCCCTCTTCAGCCGACCTCTCTCTCTTCCCCTCTCTCTCTCACTATAATATCTAACTCTCTCTCTCACTCTCTTTATATTACACACCCATATATATCACTCTATCTCCTTCTCTCAACACAACTCCCACATAACACCACCACCACACCCGAGCTCCTCCCTCCCCTCCTCAGCCCTCCTCCCCATAGCTTCCTCCTCCTCCATTCTCCTTCACCTTCTCCTCCTCCTACTCTCCACACAACCACCACCATCATCACTATTATCATTTTCATCTTCATCACCATCATCAAAACCACTCCCACCACCACCACATCAACACCACCGCCGCCGTCGACCCTCGGCCGCCGTGCCCGGCCAGGCCAGCCCCTGCCGGAGACCGCAGCCGCTGCCGCGCGCTCACGCAGCGCAGCAGCAGCTGCATGCGCATGCGTGCGCACACAAACGTGCGCTTCCCTGTGCACTGCCGCGCGCCACCGCGGCCAGCCGCCGCCGCCGGCGACCCCCCCACCGGCGCGACCTCCTGGTGAACTCCCCCAGGCCACCGCCGGCTTCCCCGGCGCGACGCATGGGCTATTCGTGCATTTCGCACGAAATCCCGTCGTGACGCGCGAGTTTGGAACTCAGAATTCGCGCTCCGTCGTAGCAACTTCGCGCGCATTTTCTGGGAGATCCGACCGTTGGATCGGCAAACTTTTTGCTCCGTCGCAATCTCGGTATATCCATCTTCACTCCTGTCAATTTTCGTCCGTTAATTATGTCGTTTGATACCTCAAAACTGGCCACCAAATTGACGTTTTAAATTGAACTATTTTTTGACAGTTTCGTGGAGCCGACTTCGTCAGCTCGTAACTTCGCCGTCGCAGCTCCGTTTTGCGCGCCGTCAATTCTGGTGCACAACTGGTATAACCCTCTTCCTGCCTCCTTTAGGTTTTGTTTCATTATAAGCACGTTTGGTTGGTTGAATTCGACGCCAAAGTTGGCCGTCCGAATTCTTTAATTTGCACTTGTTAAATTCCATTTTTGAACCCGGGACTCCGGATTCAATTTCTGACACCACCAGTAGGCTCGTGGCGTCGTTCTGGCATGTTTTCATATAAAATTTGCTTGATTTGGAGAACGTGGGCCCTGGCACGCATTTCGGTGCAAAGCGGGTCCCACTTTTCGGGTCAACGGGTCACTTTGAGATCGGCTCATCGAAATCCAATTCCGGATATACCGTTGAGTTCGTATCGTCATTCTGGACTCGTTGGCATATAATTTGCTGAGTTTCGAAGACATTTGCTCCGGCACGCATTTCCGTGCAAACCGGATACCAAGTGTCGCGTCAACGTATCATTTTGAGATCGGCACATCGGAATTCCATTTTGGACATACCGTTGGGTTCGTATCATCATTCTGGATTCGTGAACATATAATTTGCTAGGTTTTGTAGACTTCTATCCCGACACGCTTTTCGGTGCAAAGTGTGTCCAACGGCGGACATCATTTTGATCCGAAATTACCGTTTTGCCCCTGTGTCCAAATTGGACTTATGGGTAGGCTATCCTAGCTGATTTGACCGTTCTGGACACGTTGGTGATATTTATTTTATCATCCGACAACATCTGTAGATTTTGATTATGTATTATCCTTAATTTATAATTAATTATTTTTCTAGATATTGTTACTTTCTGGTTTTGAATTTTTATATATATTTTAATTTCTGTAAAAATCTGGGAAAAATTGTATTTAAATATTATGTTAATTTAGCTAATTTATTATAATTTTTCTAGCATTTAATAAGTACTTTTGGTATTTTATAAAAATAGGAAAATAGAACTCATTTTCAGTATATTTATGTTTGCTGATTTTTAATAAATATTTATGAGGGTTTATAAATCCCAGAAAAATTAGTATAAATTTTTATAATTAACAAGGATTATTTTGGTACTTTATTTTATATATATTTAAGTTTTTTGTCTATCTCTAAAATTGTTGGAACTTAGTGTACCGTTTGATTTATTTTTTGAGTAGTTACAACTTGCAAGTTTTTGCGTTGATTTGAGTTGTTATAGTATTGGACCTCACCCCGCACTAGTGTAAAGACCCTAGAGAGTTAGTTTGTGTATAGTGGCACTTCACATTAGACTTTTAAGCTAGGTCCCCACTTGGCTAGTATCCAGTTAGGAGTCGTGTCACACCACTAGTGTATTATTGAACATAGCTTAGAACTGAATTTGTATATCATTATTGACAGGACACCGGACATCTATATCTTCGTACTAGTATTCTTGCTTTGATCGAGGCAAGTACATCTACACACTCATTTACTGTCTTTTAATGCTAGAACATGTATTAACCCTGTTAAAATACTGCTTTCTGAATAACTGCAAGTTAAATCTTCACATGTTACATTAAATTGGTCCCTACCATGCTTAGGACAGTTATCATATCTTCACATGTTCCTTACTGGTTCTCAGTACATGTTTTACTATGCTTTATACTACTCAGAGTATTCACATGTTTCATATTGTTCCCAGTACCGGCTATGCTTATATTACTCCCAGTGTCTATCACATGTTTTTACTGTTCTCGTATCTCTCGCATGATTAGAAAATGGGTTATGGGGAAACTGATAGTAGTGTACGTGATCACGACCCCCCTATAGTAGCGAGCTTGGTCGCATTTTATATGCATACCTTGCCGCAGGTAAATATCCCGTATTTTCTGTACGGATGTACACCTATGCTTGTCTACTTGTACGTATGTACATTTCATAATGTGCCCCAGCATATTGTATATCTATTGACCGATCACGTACCTGCTCCAGTTTTAAATATTACATATACATCTGTCTCTATGACATATGTATCCTTGCCATGATAGATTATGAGATATACCATGATTCCAGATATGCCATGTTCCGTGTGTTAATATGATATTGTGATCCCAGTTGTACCATGAGGCCATGTTTCTAGTATTTCCTGTTTTATAGACTTATCACACCATGTTTCTTGTTGTACATCTCTTTCATTATATGTTCATTACTTTAGTTGTAGAGGTTGTACTTGCTCCCGTCCTGACAGGATAACGTTGTAGGTTTACTTTTCGAGAAGGAAACGCTATGTGTTACATATTATGGTACTGCATTGAGGACCTGGCCTTAGCTCCAGTAGAGGCCCCAGCGGGAAACCTTGCTTAGTTATCTTTCTTGTGTTTTGAGACTTAGACTTTGGTATGTACTTATATTTGGATACTGGACTTTGTCTCCAGTTAGATACTTTGGTTATGTATTATTAAGTCTGTGCTCATGTTACCTTCGCTTATAGATGCTGTGTTGTGATGAACTTTAAATGTGATTTTAGAACTGTTAGTAGCTTAGATCATTTATTGTCTATTCTTAGAACAGCTTACTGCGCTTTAACCAAGCGTAGGCTGGACATGGCTCGGCCCGGCCGAATAATTTGGGTAACGGGTCGTGACAACAGGCCTAATTACTAACAAGATGCAGTGAGATTGTTCCACAGCCACAAGCCCTGCAGACCATCCAAGCTACCCAGGACGAAGGATTAGGGTTGAATTCAGGTGGGTACATCGCCCATAAGACAAATGTACCCTTAGGTGACTTAGAGGGTGCAACACTCGACGGTGCGCTGGAAATGTGCCCTACTCGACGGCAGGCTACAGATCCCAAGAGCGCCCAGGTAACTGGATTGCCTGTAGTTGTGTCATCTCTTCATGACTACTGTGTTATTCTAGTTATTAACCTTAATCTATTTTAGTAGGTACTCCTGACCGTGGTACTCAGGAGTTCCATCCTAGACATGATGCAAGACTGGACAAGTGGATTAATAAGCAAGCAAGAAAGAACCACCCACGGTGTCAAGACAGGTCAAGTTAAGTTATCAAGTCATGTCAAGTCAGGAGTGCGCCGCCACGGGCCACTATCAAGTCATGTTGGTCATGTCAGGAGTGCACCACTACGGGTCACTGTCGTGTTATGCTAGTTCCTTACCATACCAAGCCATGTACCATAGTCATTCCAGCATATTAAGTAAAATCAAGTTCATAACAAAAGGCGTAAGGATATAAAATGGGCATAAAATATCTAATAAAATATCAAAAGACAGGGTTATAAAAGAGCCAAGCTTAAAGAAATAAAACTAAAACTCCAAGGGTCAATAGGTTAAGCAAGGGGTCAGGAGAGCAGCGTACAAAAAGTCACGCATGCTCAAGGGGAGCAGCTGCGTGAAAAGTCACGCAAGCTCAAGGGAGCAGCTGCGTGAAAAGTCACGCAAGCTCAAGGGAACAGCTGCGTGAAAAGTCACGCAAGCTCAAGGGAGCAGCTGCGTGAAAAGTCAAGCAAGCTCAGGGGCAGCATACATGAAAAGTCACGCACGCTCAGGGGGGGCAGCGTATGTGAAAGTCACGCACGCTACAGGGAGCAGTGTGTGAAAGTCACGCACGCTACAGGGAGCAGTGTGTGAAAGTCACGCACGCTACAGGGAGCAGTGTGTGAAAGTCACGCACGCTCAAGGAGGGACAGCGTATGTGAAAGTCACGCACGCTCAAGGAGATACGCTTCCAACAGGAAGCGTACTCAAGCCTGCGTACGCAGCGCTAAAGAGCGCGCGTAGCTCAGTGTGCGTAGCTAAACAGCTCTGCACACTGCTCACTGTCTTCTCCAAACAGCAAGAACACATGGCTGAAACCAAAACTTCAAAAGTTCATAACTTGGCCATCCGAACTCCAAATTCGAATTTCCAAGGCTCCAACTGGAGTGAAGCTGAAAGCTCTTCCACATGGAAACATCAGAACTCAAAGAAAACCAACCAAAATGGATCAAAACATGTAAATACGAAAATAGCAATAACTTAGATCTACATCAACAGAGACTCCAAATCATAAAAACCCAAGAACTAATGCTGATCTCCATGTCCTAAACTAGCAAATGGACAAAGAAAAGAGGGTCCTCATGTAGTGGCAAGATGCACTTGCCTAGGAGTTGGGGAGTTGTGTGGAGGAAGAAGAAGAAGAAGAAGAAATTAATGGTGGTTATGAAGAGAGAGAAGAGGTTGGTGGAGTTATAAAGAGGGGGAGTTGTGGTGGGTTGAGGGTGTAGCATAGGGCTAGGGTGTTCCAACACATAAACCAAACCAAACCGATTCCAAACCAATTAAAATCGAGCCAAGCCCAAAACCCAAAATACGAGAAATATCAAAATTCCACAAATTGAGAAAAATAAAAATACATGCCAAAATCCAGATACGAGTATAAATACGAAATACTGGAAATACAGGAAATGAGGATGACAACTCTACCCACCTTAAAAGAATTCCGTCCTCGAAATTTAATCAAGGAGCTAGAGATTGTCACGACAAGCTATATTAAGCACATGCAAGTTACACTAAGCAGTTCAATCATACATTCATACAATACAAGCAAGGAAGGGAAAACGTAAGGCATAAGAAAGACATTATACCTCACGAGTCAAACAGGTAGGGATATCGCGATCGGATGTCGTCCTCACGCTCCCACGTTGACTCACCTAGAGAGTGATGACCCCAAGCAAACGGACTAATTTAATAGTCTTGTTCTTGAGTATCTTTTCCCTCTGGTCCAATATAGACACGGGCCTCTCCTCATACGAAAGGTTGGTACCAACAACCAATTCCGAATGGTGTAGGATGTGGCTCGGGTCCAGAATATACCGTCGTAATTGGGACACATGGAATACATCGTGTACCTCACTTAGCGATGGCGGAAGAGCGAGACGATAGGATACATCTCCTACTCGCTCTGGAATTTCGAACGGCCCTATATACCTTGGACTAAGCTTTCCCCGCACGCCAAAGCGAATGACGCCGCGATTAGTCGAGATCCTAAGGAATACATGGTCGCCGACAGCAAATTCTAAGGGACGTCGATGAGCATCGGCCCAATGGCGCTGGCGGTCCTGGGCAATTCGGAGGTGATCTCTGACCTTCCTGACCACTTCAACCGTCTGGGAAATTAATTCGGGTCCGAGCATCTGCCACTCCCCGATATCGTCCCATGCTAGCGGGGATCTGCACTTTCTGCCATAGAGAGCCTCGAAGGGTGCCATCTGGATACTGGTCTGATAACTGTTGTTGTACGAGAATTCCACCAGGTGCAGATGATTCTCCCATGAACCACCGAAGTCAAGGGTACAGGATCTCAACATATCTTCAAGGGTCTGGATTGTGCGCTCTGACTGACCATCCGTCTGCGGGTGATAAGCTGAGCTGAACTGGAGACGAGTCCCCAAACTCTTCTGTAAGCTGCGCCAAAAGTGTGATGTGAATCTTGAATCCCTGTCCGAGGTGATGCTGACTGGCATACCGTGAAGCCTGATGATCTGCCTGAGGTACATCTCTGCTAGCTGCGCCGTCGACTGTCCAACTCTGAATGGAAGAAAGTGTGCCACCTTGGTAAGCCTGTCCACAATTACCCAAATAGCATCTCTGCCGGCCGGAGATCTGGGCAATCCGGTCACGAAATCTATGGTTATATGCTCCCATTTCCATTCTGCAATCGGTAAGGGTTGAAGAAGTCCAGCGGGCCTCTGATGTTCAGCTTTAACCTGTTGGCAAACCAAACACCGAGAGACAAACCGGGCTATCTCCCTCTTCATGCCATTCCACCAAAAATGCTGACGAATATCACGGTACATCTTCGTACCACCCGGATGAATAGAATACTGTGAACTGTGGGCTTCTGCCATGACTTCCTGTCTGATATCTTCCCTAGGTACACAAAGACGAGTGCCGTGCCGAAGGGTACCATCTTCATGGATACATAACTCTGGCCTTCTTCCTGCTTCACACTCTGTTCTGAGTCGCTGGATCTTGGGATCTGTTGACTGCGCCACCCGGATCCTCTCAACTATGCTGGACTGAACCTGTAGACTGGCCACCAATGCCACACTGGTTGGAAGAACTACCTCAATTCCCATCTTCTGAAGATCAGCCAATAATTCTGGTTGCGCCGTCAGGAAATAAACTCCGGCTCTCCTGCTCAATGCATCTGCTACAACGTTAGCCTTCCCGGGATGATACTGCAAATCCACATCATAATCCACCAATAGCTCGAGCCATCTTCTCTGCCGCATATTAAGGTCCTTCTGGGTGAAAACATACTTCAGGCTCTTATGATCAGTAAAGATCTCCACACTATCTCCGTACAAGTAGTGTCTCCACAACTTTAAAGCAAACACTACCGCCGCCAATTCCAAATCGTGGGTCGGGTAATTCTTCTCATGATCACGTAGTTGACGTGACGCATAAGATATTACCTTCCCATGCTGCATCAAGACACACCCCAATCCTCTGCCTGAAGCATCGCAATAAACTGTGAATCCTCCTGTCCCATCTGGAAGGGTGAGAATGGGAGCCGTTATCAAACCTCGCTTCAACTTCTCAAATGATTCCTGACACTCTGCTGTCCAAACAAACGGCACATCCTTGCGGGTCAACTGGGTCATCGGCGCTGAAATCCTTGCGAAATCTGAAATGAACCGTCGGTAGTAGCCGGCCAATCCAAGGAAGCTGCGAACCTCTGCCACTGAGCTGGGTACCGGCCATGACTCGATAGCCATAATCTTCTGGGGATCCACTTCCACTCCTCCTCGGGTAATGATGTGACCCAAGTACGAAATACGATCGAGCCAGAACTCGCATTTACTGAACTTGGCGTACAACTGTTGCTCCCTAAGCGTCTGAAGGACGACTCTGAGATGCTGCTCATGCTCTGCTTCACTCTTGCTGTAGACCAGGATGTCATCTAGGAACACGATCACAAATTGGTCCAAGTAAGGCATGAAAATGTGATTCATGAGGTCCATGAATACGGCCGGCGCATTGGTCGCTCCAAAGGACATAACAAGGAACTCCCAATGCCCATACCTCGATCTAAATGCTGTATTTGGGATGACCTGCTCTCTGACTCTGATCTGGTGGTATCGTGACCGCAAGTCGATTTTCGAGAATACTGAAGCCCTTCTGAGCTGATCAAACAAGTCATCTTCCTCGGAAGAGGGTATCTGTTCTTGATTGTTACCGAATTCAAGGTACGATAATCAACACATAGCCTGGACGTACCATCCTTCTTTTTTACAAGAAGCATCGGGGCTCCCCAAGGTGATCCACTTGCACGGATGAATCCCTTGGTCCTCAGTTCTTCAATCATCTTGTATAAAATCTCCAATTCTGAAGGCGACATCCTGTAGACTCGCTCTGACACTGGTGCTGTCCCGGAAATCAAGTCTATAGTGAACTCAATCTCCCGCTCCGGCGGCATCCCTGGAAGCTCCTCTGGAAAGACATCTGGAAACTCTTCAACTATCCGGGGTAACTGCACTGCTGCTACTGCCATCCGCAATGCTGGGGAAGATGGCTCCACTGCGCCTCTGGAAAATGAAAACTCTGGCTCGCCGGGGATACTAAAGACAACTCTGCCAATATGGCAGTCTATCCTAGCATACTGGTTCCTCAACCAATCCATGCCTAGGACTACATCATAGTCTGCCATAGGAAACTCTATGAATCTAGCGGGGAATTTCCTACCGCTAACTACGATCCGACACGAGGAAAACACTGGATCTACTCCCACAAGACCATTACCAGTAAGTATATTGAGCCTCACTGATAATGACTCAGGCTCCAATCCTATCCGTGTCGCGAATCGTGCAGACATGAATGAATGCGATGCACCAGAATCAAACAATACCGAAGCTGGAAAGGAGTTGACGAGAATAGTACCTGCCACTACCTCACCTGGTGCAACTTCTTCTTCCATAGCCATCATCATGGCCTGACCTTGTCCTCTGGCTGTCGGTCCCCTCTGCTGGAAACCTCTCTGCCTATTCTGGGTCTGAGCTTGGACTTGCGCATACTGTTGGGGGTGTTGTTGCTGGAATGCCTGAGACTGAGGCGGCAAGGGCCTCGAAGACTGATACTGCTGCTGCTGAACTGGTGCTGGGGCCGGTCCTCTCACCGAAGAGCTAGAAGGGTTGGATGCTGATGAACCACCCCTATTCGGGCAAGCCCCTATCCTATGATCTGCTGCTCCACAAGCCAGGCATAATCTCTCCGCCCTGCGGCAGTCTGCCACCACATACCCTGGCTTCTCGTAATGAGAATATCCCATCGCGGAAGTCTGCTTCTGCTTCTGCTGCTGTGGGTACGTCGGGGTCGAATGCTGAACCGACGTTACGGAGGCCGCCCGCCTCGGAGTTCTAATGGTCAATCCCCTAGCTGCCGGGGCTGGAGCTGATGATTGGTGCATCTGACTGTGGGACCGCTTTCTACCTCCGGTCCTATCCACTATCCTCTGGGAGGTATACTCATGCCTCTTAGCTGCTCTTAAGACTGCATCGAACGTCTGGTGCTCGAACTGCTCAACCGCCAACAAGATCTCCAAATGCAGCCCCTGTTGGAATCGCTGGGCCCTATCAAATTCGGTCGCCACCAAGGTGGGGGCAAACCTACTGAGTCTAGAAAACTCTGATGCATAACTGTCGACTGTTCTGCCTCCTTGCTTCAAGTTGGTAAATCTGGTCTGCAGGTCGTACCGAGCCACAGCGTCAAAGTACTTCGCCTGGAATCTCTCTCTAAACACTGCCCAAGCAATGGGTGCCACTAATCCCATAGCTTGCGCCGCCCACCAACTGCGAGCTAGGTCCAACAACTGCAGGCGTACCACCGCCACCTTCTCATTCTCAAGTGTCCTGGCTGCTTCCAGAATCACCTCGGTATCCTGAAGCCATGCATCCGCGGCAATCGCATCCTCGGTGCCGTCGAAGAAAGAAGGGTTCAATCGCTTGAAGTTGTTCGCCGTCTAGTTCCCTGGATATCCGCCTCGGGTCAAAGCATCTTGAACTGTCTGGTGCAGGGCGTCGCTTCGACGATCCTGAGAAGCTATCAAGGTTCTGATGAGGCCTACTAAGGTACCATCATCTGGCTCTGCAGGCTGGACGGGCCAAACTGGTGACTCTCCTCCAGTGGGTATCACTCTGGAGGCGACCCCAGAATGCTGGGCTTGATCTCCAGGTTGCTGCTGGCCCACGGGAGGTGCTTTTCCTCGTTGATCGATAGGACCAGGTACAGTACCGCTGAAGAAGATGACACAGGGAACAATAAGGAAAGGACCAGGACAGATCAATGATATAAGCACAGGATCAGGGCAAGAATCCAGGGATTCAGAAGATACGAACAGAGATCAAGGACGAGTACTGATTGAGACATCTATTCGGTAAACCCTCACATTTCTTGGTTGACAAGACCTGCATGGGCCACCACTTAAACCATGTCACGCCCCAGAACCAGAATACTGGAGAGCGGGGACAGACATAGCCAGCTACGTATATTGAAATAGAATACATCTCAACTATACGGTCACGGCTGTCTAGATATGAGGGTTTGCTACAAGCCAACAGTCTCTTAAGGTCAAGCCTATTGTCTCAATCTCAAGCAAATAATATAATTACAAGATGTATGATCATTAAATATACAATAAAAGGCGTCCCAAATATTACATATCAGCTGATCATGAAGCTAGTCGTACAAAATATTAGGACTAGCAAGAGTTTAAGTCATACATGATCAACCCTAGGATTTGTTAATCATGTTTACAGTCCGTAGGCAGACAGTAAGTAAAAGTGCATCGAGCTAACAGGTGCTCGTCGGCTAAACGCCTCAAGGAATAAATTTACAATAGAGTGAGCGAAACAAAATAGAAAACCCACTCGTAGCCCGGGTTCCTTCTAGTCGCCACCATTGGGCTGGAAGCTTGGTAGATCCTCGGGAGCTGCTCCAAAATCTGGCCACACAAAACCAGCTGGGTCAACCCCAGAAAGAGCAAGTGCCACAAGGAGGCCACGAAATAAGAACAAAAGCCAGCATTAACACAAGAAGATATAATATTAAACTAGAATTATGAAAACATGTCAGGATGATATACGACGAGATAACCATGGAACTATTCCGATAGCCAGGTTACAACCCGTAAACCAAACAAGGACCGGGGTTGTAACCCTTCATCTGAACAGAGCTTGGTTTCCTACCATTTATCGGCAAGATAATAATTTAAGCAATCAAGACAGAAAACATTCTGGTACTGGATCAAGACATGCCCAGACTGGTTATACTTCATTCAATCAATCACGGCCAAGCAGATACTACGGCTTACTACTTTAACTAACTAGGGTTATCACAGGCCTAATTACTAACAAGATGCAGTGAGATTGTTCCACAGCCACAAGCCCTGCAGACCATCCAGGCTACCCAGGACGAAATATTAGGGTTGAATTCAGGTGGGTACATCGCCCATAAGACAAATGTACCCTTAGGTGACTTAGAGGGTGCAACACTCGACGGTGCGCTGGAAATGTGCCCTACTCGACGGCAGGCTACAGATCCCAAGAGCGCCCAGGTAACGGGATTGCCTGTAGCTGTGTCATCTCTTCATGACTACTGTGTTATTCTAGTTATTAACCTTAATCCATTTTAGTAGGTACTCCTGACCGTGGTACTCAGGAGTTCCATCCTAGACATGATGCAAGACTGGACAAGTGGATTAATAAGCAAGCAAGAAAGAACCACCCACGGTGTCAAGACAGGTCAAGTTAAGTTATCAAGTCATGTCAAGTCAGGAGTGCGCCGCCACGGGCCACTATCAAGTCATGTTGGTCATGTCAAGAGTGCACCACTACGGGTCACTGTCGTGTTATGCTAGTTCCTTACCATACCAAGCCATGTACCATAGTCATTCCAGCATATTAAGTAAAATCAAGTTCATGACAAAAGGCATAAGAATATAAAATGGGCATGAAATATCTAATAAAATATCAAAAGACAGGGTTATAAAAGAGCCAAGCTTAAAGAAATAAAACTAAAACTCTAAGGGTCAATAGGTTAAGCAAGGGATCAGGGGAGCAGCGTACAAAAAGTCACGCATGCTCAAGGGGAGCAGCTGCGTGAAAAGTCACGCAAGCTCAAGGGAGCAGCTGCGTGAAAAGTCACGCAAGCTCAAGGGAACAGCTGCGTGAAAAGTCACGCAAGCTCAAGGGAGCAGCTGCGTGAAAAGTCACGCAAGCTCAGGGGCAGCGTACATGAAAAGTCACGCACGCTCAGGGGGGGCAGCGTATGTGAAAGTCACGCACGCTACATGGAGCAGTGTGTGAAAGTCACGCACGCTACAGGGAGCAGTGTGTGAAAGTCACGCACGCTACAGGGAGCAGTGTGTGAAAGTCACGCACGCTACAGGGAGCAGTGTGTGAAAGTTACGCACGCTCAAGGGGGGACAGCGTATGTGAAAGTCACGCACGCTCAAGGAGACACGCTTCCAACAGGAAGCATACTCAAGCCTGCGTACGCAGCGCTAAAGAGCGCGCGTAGCTCAGTGTGCGTAGCTAAACAGCTCTGCACACTGCTCACTGTCTTCTCCAAACAGCAAGAACACATGGCTGAAACCAAAACTTTAAAAGTTCATAACTTGGCCATCCGAACTCCAAATTCGGATTTCCAAGGCTCCAACTGGAGTGAAGCTGAAAGCTCTTCCACATGGAAACATCAGAACTCAAAGAAAACCAACCAAAATGGATCAAAACATGTAAAATCCGAAAATAGCAATAACTTAGATCTACATCAACAGAGACTCCAAATCATAAAAACCCAAGAACTAATGTTGATCTCCATGTCCTAAACTAGCAAATGGACAAAGAAAAGAGGGTCCTCATGTAGTGGCAAGATGCATTTGTCTAGGGGTTGGGGAGTTGTGTGGAGGAAGAAGAAGAAGAAGAAGAAGAAATTAATGGTGGTTATGAAGAGAGAGAAGAGGTTGGTGGAGTTATAAAGAGGGGGAGTTGTGGTGGATTGAGGGTGTAGCATAGGGCTAGGGTGTTCCAACACATAAACCAAACCAAACCGATTCCAAACCAATTAAAACCGAGCCAAGCCCAAAACCCAAAATACGAGAAATATCGAAATTCCACAAATTGAGAAAAATAAAAATATATGCCAAAATTCAGATACGAGTATAAATATGAAATACTGGAAATAGAGGAAATGAGGGTGACAAGGGCATCCACTTTTGCCTCATACCCATGATACTCTCGCAAGCCAACCAACTGGGCTCTGACTGTAGACTGAGCCAGTACAAAGGTCCATTTATGCTGAAGGACACTCTCTACACCACGCTTTAAAGAAGTATAAATAGTGCCGAGAATAAGGGTGGCATAGTAATCATTTTTGGCCATAGCCATCGGGGTCATAGGTGGCGCCATGATAGACGGTCCTAGAGAAGGTAGAGCAGGAGCAACCATAGCCATAGTAGGAGCAATCATAGCCATAGGCATTGTAGAACTAGAGGCGATAACTGGGGCAAAAACACCCGTACCCGAGGACAAGGCCGCCAATGGAACAACAACACTAACCTTAGGCATTATTTGATCCAACTCCTGTACCACTATCTCAGAAGGAGCCCTGTGTGTCGCTCCCAATGGGACATATGCTAGGTCGGGACCTCCTCAAGAGGAAGGCCCCTCCATCCTAGAGCTAACTCATATTCCCCCAGCCGCCAAAGGTGCTCTACTACTTCAGCAGCTGGCTTGTCAACCCAATCTTCGATGGCTTGTTCGGCCAACTTATCAACAGCTTCCCTAGCAGGCTCTTCAATGGCTGCCTCGACCGCCTCTTCAGTGCCTGCCTCGATCGGTTCTTCAGCAATTTTTTTGACCGATTCTTCAGCGGTGTCTTCCACCAGCTTTTCAGCGGTCTCTTCGACCGGCTCTTCAGCGGTCTCCTCGACCGGCTCTTCGATGGCCGCATTGACCGGCTCTTCAGTGGCTGCCTCGACCGGTTCTTAAGTGTTCTTTTCAATCGGCTCTTCAACGTTCTCTTCGACCGGCTCTTCAATGGTTGCATCGACCAGCTCCGCGATAGCCTCCTCGGCTGCCATTTTTATGGCTGCATCGACCGGCTCTTCAATGGCCTCCTCGGTCGCCATTTCTATGACCGTATTGACTAACTCTTTTATGACCGCCTCGGTCGCCATCACAAGTGCCTATACCAACTTTTCAATGGCCCCTTCGGTCGGCATTTTAATGGCCACATCGGCCAACTCTCCAATGGCACTTTGGCATTATCCTCCTCATCTCCATAAACTTTAATGGTCTTTTCAGCCATTTCATCAGTATGGGAAGGAGGTTCGATAGAGGTATCCCGGGCAGTGCGTTCAGTATCCTAGACCGTTTGGCCCATCTCGGATACGGGTTCTCCGGCACGCCTTTGGCCCCCATAAGACCAACCCCGGGTATCACAACAAGCTCATCCGTAGTCGACCCCGTATAAGTCTCTTTCTGATACGAAGCCATCAACTCCGAAAAGTCCTGAGTTTCGTAGTGAAAAGAAGCAGGAGAAGAAACTTCTTCCGAGTCAGCAACCTCAGTAGCTGCAGTCGCCTGGTTCTCCTCTGGGACACAAGCCTTCTCAGCCCTCGTGATCATAGGCACCTCGACATTCAAGGGCCCTGCGGCAGAAGTGACTCCTTCTTTTATCCTCAAAGGAGGACCTCCGGTCGGGACAGGGGTAGCAACCCTAATATCCAAACGCAACGATACCTGAAGAGGTACCTTAGTAAGAGGCTCCTCAGGAAGTTCGCCGAGAATTTTGGGCTCGCGATCGGGCGTATCTCTTCGACTGGCTTGATTGTCACTTTGCTTGTACAAATAAAACAACAATAATTAAAAGGCCCAGGATGAAACTAGGAAAAAAGGACTGGTGTGTACCTGTAAAGAAAGCACAGTGGGTAAAGTCTTCTTCCATGGTGAAGACCGTCGTACAGATCCGCTATGCTTATGTGTGGTCTGCTTGAATCTCTTGGCAGGTGGAGAACTCACCTCTAGGGTAGCCTGACGTTTCGATGGGGTATTCAAGGGCGCCGCGTCTTCTCTTTCTTCCTGGGAGGTACTGGACCCATCCGAGTTTCCACCACCAGATGATGCAAGCTCTTGGAGGCACGCGAGGACCGATTGATTGTCCTCCAACTTTGTCCCCTCAAGTAGACTCCGTTCTTGATCATAGCCAGACGAGAAGTTGTTCGCCAAGCAGTAAAACTTACGATGGAGTACAAGATGCGAGTCTCCCTTTGGATTGTGGGGATCATAAAACTTACCCCTGTACACCCGGTATTATAATAATACCACATACGAGTGCCATCCAGCAGACTGCCCTCGTAACCCAGGCAGGTGCTTGGGTTGTCCATCATTGTCTGGCGGTAACCGAACTACCTCACAAACTTGTCATGCCCCGGTCCTATAGGACCGATCATCCTTGCTAAGACGTGATACCACGTGTGGCTGGATTGCGCTCACGCAAGGGAGGTTCCATAACGGTCGATTACGGGCTAAGCGACGGGGTCGTCGTACAGAAGTCCCAAGCAGATATATTGAATAAACAGCAGTAAAACCCTGAAGCAAAATGATATGTCATTCAAATTGCTCTTTATTGATATTGAAACAAAGGTTACAAATTGGGATGAGGTCGTGATAACAATCGCTCAAACTCACTCTTCTTACAGTACAAGTCACTCAGCTCTCTCTCTCTCTCTCTCAACTTGCAGTACATTACGATGAGCCAGCGGATGCTTCAGATAGGCGATGTCCACACATTATGTCCCGTATAAGTCTAAACTCTATGAGGCCACGCCTCGAAACTCCAAGAAACTCCATACCTCGATACATCCAAGCGAGCTTCGCGCCAATGAGCTTTTACTTGTGCCTGTACATGAAAACTGTATGGATGTCTGTACTCAACTGTACTGGTGGAATTAGCTCCTCACCCACCCATACAAAACCAACACATTTATTTAATTTGTGCATTATATCCTTTTACGATTGTCTTTCTATTCTTGCCTTAGGATCAGTTTTAGGACATATCCCTGGCCAATTTTATGTCTATAGACCATCACCGTGGTTTGCACGAACAACTTACTTATACTTTTCCTCTAGACCCTTCTCATGCCAACAACGTCATCTTATCGACCCGAGCTTGCCTTTCGGCCCATATTTGTACGCAACAACTTGGTCGTGCCATAAATCCCTTCATATAACATAATCGAGGCAGTGCCTCACCACTTAGTAACTTGCCTATACTTGTGTCGTAACAACGTAGAATTGTCATAACATATCGAGGCCGTGTCTCTCAATTTAACATGACTTAACCGAACTTACCCTACGACCCTTCTTGACTTAACTCGAAAGTACTGATTTCCAAATTATGCAACTCTATGCTGACGACTTATTACTCGACGCCACATCTCGTGCCGAAGCACGTGTTCGTACTAAACGTGAACTTAGGCCATAATGGTGTTACAACCGTACACATCTTCTTAACTCCATTCATGCCGTGCTTGCACTATCTTTGATTTTACCAATACTGTGCATACGAATTTTCGCTTAATACACCAACTTATCTATATAAAAGTAACTGGCAATTCAAGCCATCATGGATATAGCTCGGGTAGACGGCAGGTCTTTCAATGCAAGGTAGCTAGCCCTATGGAAAGCCCCCGACTAGCCACACGGTACTATCCAATGCTGATATAACGTCTTCTCCCTAGGTTGACTGGCCCCGGCGCCCCGTCGTAATACTAGTCGAGGAAGAAATCCTGTCGACAAGTTTTCCATGACCATGCACCTACTAGAACATCCAGACTCACGTAAATGCATGGCCTACTTTGTGGTACGACTAGAACCATACTTAGCAGAACGTGCTTTAGAACCATACTATGTAAAACGTGTATAGAAACCATAGTATGCAAAACATGCATCTTCTGGAGACTCACAAACGAGGGGCCGCCTCCGCGACAAATGATCGCATGAACTTTCCATTCTTTGAAACCCAGGGAACGACTAATGCGTAGCCTTCCTACTTAAATTGAACAAAACATGCCCCTTATGTGCCATAGACCGTGACTAAATTTTCATCGAGCCAGCCATGGCTCGTGCCTTAAACCAATTTGTGCTCTATGTGACACTATAGTCCAAGTCATACTTTATATGACAAGCCTGGAGATCGTGGGACTATGTGACTTACCAACCGCAGAAAGGGCGAAACAATGCTTAGAATGACTTCAGCAGCCCAACATAAAATTTTTCTAACTCGATCATACAACAACTTAGTCCGTAGGACGGGCAATGGCTATGCCAAGCCTTGGATGATAGGACCGTGCATGCTTTATCGAGCATTTATATGTACGACGCCTATGACTTAGGCTAAGTTCACAGCTTTGTGGTAACTTAAACCAACTTCCTTCTCCCAAACCACGTGACGAAGGACCGAGTGTCATTTTGCAAGTACGTCATGCAACACTTCTATGCCGACCGTGGGACATTTTCATATTCTAACTCATTCCGACCCAAGTTGGGATTATTCCCTTAGCTATGTGGATTCATCTCTTTTATTATCAAGCCTACTTGTGCATTTGAAAACATTCTTTTATTAGTACGAAGGCCAAGCATAGGTAAGTTCACCGAAGCCACCTACCTGAACGAGGAGTCCCTCGACCTTGCGAGTCTTCGAGCAAGCCGTTGTATGGCTAAGTCCGAACGCCATTGGTATTTCGATTCCTCCGATTGAGCTGAGCGGGACAGGGCACTACATTATACACCACTCAGAAAAAGTTTCATCCTCAAAACTAACTGAGTACACTTATCGACTTATAACTTGATTCAATATCCAACGATTCTCGCACACATTCCTCCTATGCATTTTTTCAATCCGAGCCATGCTCGTACTTTGGTTATCTTTCGACACGGACAACTATATCTCGACTTGGGTATAACTTATACTTATCACGCACGCGGGCGACTTAGTTCTAGGACAAACCATTCGATCAATCGACATTCAAGTTTATTTGAATCCAACGATCACACTACCATCAATACTTTATTTGCAACACATGATTTCCAAAATCCTTGATAACTTCTCGTTCCTTTATTCTCGTTTGAATTCAACGTATTAGTTATTTGGATCATGTACATATTGAAGGCGTCGTCGAAATATATACATTTCAGCCAAGCCTTGTGATAGTGAATCCAATCCCACCTATCCGATTCATCCTATCAGTACTGAAAACTAATCGTACCGATGATATCTCTCGAAATAGGGATGTCTCGCCTAACTGCTAGGCCATCTCTCCGGGCTAAAGTCAATCATGAGTATTAGAATCATAGTTCCCTAACAATAATATCAATACTGACCCCAATCCTAAGGTCAAACCAAAGTTGATAATACGAGGCTTTCTACCCAAGCTCGTATCACTCCAATTTCTAAACTTCGAGCATAGTTTCCTCCTATTCACGTTCGTAACGTTCAATCTAGGCGTCCGAGTCATTCAGCGAAGCCATCCTACTATGAGTTCTTCTCAAACAAGTCTTCTGCATATCACTATTGCACATCCAAACTAGCAATTTGCATAGTCTATCTTTTCGAACCCGTTTGATATAATCTACCTATCCATTTTTCCTAAGTCAAGCACGCTATGACACGATTTGTCGCTAAACCATAATTCTTATTTTATATTCCCTAAGTCATTTATCATAATTCACGTAATCGATCACAAGGTCGTCTAGCATAACAATATATCACGCCCCAATCTTACGCAAGTCTGATTATCCCCGATGGACATAAAATCACTATACCATGCACCACATGATAATCATTCTCATTGGGACGTAACTCTTGCTTTAAGTCTAGACTAATTAACTCTTGATATGCAGATTGGGCCTCAATCCTCAAGTTTACTTAATCATCAATCACAAGTCCGACCAATCCTCGAATTTACCTTCGCATCAAACCATAAGTCGAAACATACAAATTGACATGCCCTGATCTCCCAAGTTTGATCATTCTCGCTGGACATGATTTACCATATCAATGCTCACATAGAACGATCGCTCCAAATTCGACGACGCATGTGCGAGACTGGAGTTGTGCTCGCGTAAGACAAGAACGTCGACATTGTGGTTATCGTCGAAGAAATCAAGACATGATTATTTTTATCCAAGCATTCATTTTAATCAAAATTTTAAGTATAGCATCCATCCAAAATAATAACACTTTACACGATCCTCATTCCTCGAATCAGAGTACCCCCGATTTATCGTATATCGATCTTTGATAAGTCTCAATACCATCGATAATATACATAACCTGACGACCTTCATTTGCAACAAATTTCGAGTCGCATAACTGATGCTATCATCCAAATTGGACATTCCATAATCTCCATGATATTCAATATCAAATTTCAATCATTAGTCCCTGAACTAGTCATATGATCAGTTCGTTCAAACCCATAATCATGCATGTTCATCCGTCTATCTTAAGTCATCAAGCATCATTTTTTTTAAAGTTGCAACATTCTATACTAACTCAAATCATCGAGCAACATCAATTCCAATTCTTAGAGTCATTCCCATAACTTCAAAATTAAACTTTTTCATGTATACTATCTTCCTATCGTGCTAACTTTTTATATACGATTCATATCGATTTCTTCGATCGAGTCATCTGTTCGTTACATAACATTTTCCTCAATTCAATATTTATTATCGATCCTTTTTTACATTTCATACTTGCGCAATCTTAATCCCGTGCGCATTATTTCTAGTTCGTTCAAATCAACTCAACAAAATCTTTAAGATTATAACATACACAACGATACTCAATCTAAGGCTTTGCGTACTCATCGCTTGCTGATAGACTCATTGGCACCCTGTATTCTCAATCGATCGACATCCCCGAGTCTATCCCATACACCACTCAGGGATGAAGTCATTCGAAACATCTTCTAAACTATCATTCGATTCACAATCAATTTCTTCGAATCTTCGTTCAAACCATTCCTCGATTTCAAGTACGTTCTATTTATTGCATTGACGATATCGTCTTATGATAGCACCTCTATCGCAACTAACCAATACTTTTATGAATCGAGTCTAACTCATTCTTGTTCAACATATTTTGAATCCTGCATACGACTTTGCTAAGGTCAACATAATTTTGGTGCATGCCCAGCCCGACTTAGCCAACCGTGCTTAACGTGAACCATCTTTTATTTTGTCAAAAAATATTCTCAAACGATTTGCAAATTACATAAACTTATTGTATGGACATCCCACGAAACATTGAGAGAGAGCATACTAACGATATCAATCGCAGAAAAAATATCAGAGTTTGCGGAAACAACATCAGGGTTAAAGAATTTAATCGAAAGTCCAAGGACGTAAATCTGTGTTCTGATACCATTATGTCACATCTCGGTCCTGTAGGACCGATCATCCTCACTAAGGCATGATATCGTATGAGGCTACATTATGCTCACACAAGGCAGGTTCCATAACTGCCGATTACAGGCTAAGCGACTGGGTCATCGCACAGAAGTCCCAAACAGATATATTGAATAAACAGCAGCAGAAACTTGAAGATAACAATATGTCATTCAAAATTCTCTTTATTGATATTGAAACAAAGGTTACAATGCGTCACGAGGCCATGATTACAATCGTTTAGACTCACACTTCTCACGTTACAATTCACTCAGCTCTCTCTCATCTCTCAGTACATTACGACGAGCCAGCGGATGCTTCAGATAGGCTATATCCACACATTATGTCCCATATAAGTCCAGATTCCATGCGGCCATATGACTCGAAATGCCAAGGAACACCATGCCTCGACGCATCCAAGAGAGCTCCACACCAACGAGCTTCTACCTGTGCCTGCACATAAAAATTGTATGGGTGTCAGTACTCAACTGTACTGGTGGAGTGACCTCTTCGTCCACCCATACAAAACCAACATGTTTATTTACTTTGTGCAACATATCCTTTTACGATTGCCATTCTATTCTTGCCTTAGGATCAGTTTTAGGACATACTCCTGGCCTATTTTATGTCTCTAGACCATCACCATGCTTTGTACGAACAACTTACTTATACTTTGCCTCTAGACCCTTCTCGTGCCAACAACATCTTCTTATCGACCCGTGCTTGCCTTTCGGCCCATATTTGGTACGCAACAACTTGGTCGTGCCATAAATCCCTTCGTATAACATAATCGAGGCAGTGCCTCGCCACTTAGTAATTTGTATATACTTGTGTCATAACAACGTGGTTGTGTCATAACATATCAAGGTCGCGCCTTCCAATTTAACATGACTTCACTGAACTTGCCCTACGGCCCTTTTTGACTTAACTCGAAAGTACTAATTTCTAACTGATGTAACTCTATGCTGACGACTTATTACTCGACGCCACATCTCATGCCGAAGTACGTATCCGTACTAAAGGTGAACTTAGGGCATAATGGTGTTGCAACCGTACAAACCTTCTTAACTCCATTCGTGCTGTGCTTGCACTATCTTTGATTTGACCAATACCGTGCATACAGATTTCTACTTATCACACCAACTTATCTATATGAAAGTCACTAGCAATTCAAGCCATCGTGGACATAGCTTGGGTAGATAGCGGGTCTTTAAATGCAAGGTAGCTAGCCCTATGGAAAGCCTCCGGCTACCCACACGGTACAATTCAGCGCTGTTATAACGTCTTCCCCTAGGTCGACTGGCCCCGGCGCTCCGTCGTAATACCAGTCGAGGAAGAAATCTTTGTCGATAAGTTGTCCACGACCACGCACCTACGAGAACATCTAGAATCACTTAAATGCATGGCCTACTTTATGGTACGACTAGAACCATACTTAGCAGAACGTGCTTTAGAACCATACTATGCAAAACGTGCATAGGAACCATACTATGCAAAATGTGCATCTCCTGGAGACTCCCAAATGAGGGGCGGCCTTGGCGACAAAGGGTCGTATGAACTTTCCATTCTTTGAAACCCTGGAGACGACTATTGCATAGCCTTCCTACTTAACTTCAACAAAATATGCTCTTTAAGTGCCATAGACCGTGGCTAACTTTTCATCGAGCCAGCCGTGGCTCGTGCCTTATCCCAACTCGTATTCTATCCGACACTATCGTCCAAGTCATACTTTATATGACAAGCCTTAAGATTGTGGGACTATGTGACTTAACAAACGTAGAAAGTGCAGAACAGTGCTTAGAATGACTTCGGCAGCCCAACATAACTTTTGCCTAACTCTATCGTACAAAAACTTAATCCGTAGGATGACAATGGCTATGCCAAGCCATGGACGATGGGATCGTGCATGCTTTATCAAGCATTTATACGTGCGACGCCTACGACTTAGGCTAAGTTTACAGCTTTGTAGCGACTTAAACCAACTTCCTTCTCACAAACCACGGGACGAAGGACCTAGTGTCATTTTGAAAGCACATCGTGCAACACTTCTATGCCGATCGTGGGACCTTTCCATATTCTAACTCGTTACGACACAATTTGGGATTGTTCCTTTAGTCATGTGGATTCATCTATTTTATTATCAAGCCTACTTGCGCGTTTGAAAACATTCATTTTATTAGTGTGAAGGCCAAGCTGAGGCAAGTTCCCCGGAGCCACCTACCTGAACGAGGAGTCGCCTCGATCATGCTGGTCTTTGAGAAAGCTGTTGCATGGCTGAGTTCGAAATGTCGTTGGCATTTCTATTCCTCCAATTAAGCTGAGTGGGATGGGGCACTACATTGCTCAGATCTATCTTGGTGAAATAGTTCGACTGTACGGGATTCCAGTATCAATTGTCTCAGATCAGGATTGGTGATTCGTGTCATACTTCTGGTGCAGTCTTTAGTCAGTAAAGGGGACCAAGTTTAAGTTTAGCTCAGTATATCATCCTCAGGCCGATGGCCAAACAGAGCGGATGAACAGATTCTCGAAGACATGTTACGCCTCTGTGCAATCGACTTGAAGTCAAGCTGGGACGTCTGACTCAGCGGATAGAGCCCTAGGAACACTCGATTCTGATTTCGGTACACCAAGTACGAGGGACGGATGGACTTCAGCTAACGAAAAGTGTCACGAGTCATATCGCTCTTCTTCCCGCCCTGGTCTACTAGCTTATCTTCTATAAAGTAGCCTCTGTAATAGGGCGAAGTCACGTTAAAGTTGTAGCCATCCAAGCAACCCAATACACATCTACCGACGGGAACGCCTTGATAGAGCCACTTCGCTCGACGATAGTTGAGCAGGGTTGCATCTCCCTCCTTATAACCCTCGGTGGTGTTAGAGGCTATCAGACCCGGGCGATGTTGTGCTAACCAGGCCATCAGGTAGTGGTAAGGGATTTTAGCCCGAGAAAATTTTCCAGCTCCCCTACGATGCTCTATTACCATCCTCGAGAGATCCCGTAAGCCCCATTGAGTATCACACACCATAGCTGGAAGCAAAACCAGCGGGTGACCAAAGACCAGCTTTATAGTCGGCGTGATGAGGTCTCGACTCACTCGCCCCATAGATCCATAACATCCAAGTGCCACGGCCTTCCACAGCCATATCATCAAAAAGGTAGCCAGTACCACTTTCGGGCTCAAGGCGGTCAAGTTTTGGCAAAAGTAGTTGTGGACTATAGAGGTGGGATTTCTCTCAACATCTGCCAAAGGAGCTGACACCTTCGCCTTGACCATCATAGCTTCAACCTCATCAGGTGTGTACGTCCTACAAGTGGTAAAGTGACTTGATCAGGTTCCGAAGGATGTTGTATAAAAATATAGCTTCTCCAAGCAGAAATGTGCAGGTGAGCCTTCAAGGAATCCTGGCATATGCACACCTGATGATGGCAGAACAGTTCTTTGTACACTGCCATCATTTCAGGGTACTTATTCTTGAGCCCCAAGAACTCCTCTTTGCAAGGAGCACATTCTTCGTACGGCTCTTCACCCAAGGGCAGCTTTGAGATGGCATGCATCTCGTGAAGGGCTCACCCCATCTCTCCTTCTAGAGTTTAGAATATCCCAGTGTAGTAATTATACATCTCCAATAAGGCTAGAACATGGGCTGATTGATGCCTATACCATGTTCGGTAGCCCTTATGGCACGGCACAAGCCAATACCCTTCAGTTGTGCCTTGTACTTACCTAATATCCATTGGGTCAGGTCGCGCCATTTAGCCTCAGGGTGGATCCAACCTTCGACCGGGAAGCTCCTTTCGGGTCTATGCATCTCACCGCTAGAAGCTGGTTGGAGAAAAGAGAAGCCCCAAATGGATGTACGTCCAGGGTAAAATCACTTAGCAGATGGCCGAAAAGCAGTACCCGCAAAGTGTGACACACTTAAAAGAGTCCCTCCTCTTAGAGTGTGTGTCTACCTTAAAATGTTCTATCATTAACCTCCCGGAGTCGGGGTTAGATTCCATTTTAGACGTCGCTTTTCGGAGAAATAGTAGAAAATCGAGAGCGGAAGGTGCCGATAGGTCGCTGGAACATACAAACTGAGGTCGTAGTTTTCGAAATACCAATCCTCCTTAAGCTGCAGGAGGTCTGTCTCCTTCAAGATCAGCTTGTCACTGAAGAGGAACTGTGGCTTTAGCATCTTAACCTCGACATCAATAACGGCTGACAACTTGCCTCGATCCATCACACGACAAAAATAGGCGTGTTGTTGTGCATGTATCATGTTCAGTCGCCCCTCCGGTTGGCTTCGGGCATTCAATCTCCTGGCAGGATTAACAATCGCCTCGTCGAAATTTATGCCCAGTGTGTAGATTGATGAGTCGAAGAAGATCTCATCACAAAGAGCATAGTCACGAAATTTGTGCACAAAACAAACAAAAGTCAGAAGAAAATACAAAGTATTTTCTGCAAAAAAAAGCAAATATGCACAGTTACTGTTCGGTAGCCCTGTGCATCACTGAGCAAGCATCTGCACAGACATTATTTGGTGATACTGCACATCAGCAGACAAGCATCCGCGTAGGTACTATTTAGTGACACTGCACTTTAGCAGGCAAGCATC
This sequence comes from Iris pallida, assembly GCA_029216955.1. Taxonomy (NCBI): domain Eukaryota; kingdom Viridiplantae; phylum Streptophyta; class Magnoliopsida; order Asparagales; family Iridaceae; genus Iris; species Iris pallida. Next base: position 13,820,075 of record JANAVB010006389.1, on the reverse strand, counting down.
GGTACAAGCAATTTTAGTGACTGTACATCAGCTAGCAAGCATCCGCGCAGGCACTGTTTAGTGACGCTGTACATCAGCTAAAGCCTTAGCACATCTTACAGTCGCTACTTCGAAAAGTGCCGACCATGCACAACAGCAGATAGAGCTTTAGCACATCTTACAAACACTACTCTGAAGAAGTAGCACCCATGTGCATCAGCGGGGGAAGCTTTAACACATCTTCGAGCCACTACTCCAAGAAGTAGCGCTCATGCGCATCAGCTGACGGAGGTAGGCATCGATGATTTTTAATCGAACACCTACTCGCAACAGTCGGTCGCATGTCTACGGGCGTGCTAACAACAGCAACCGAAGAATCGTCGACATCGACAACCTCTGACGACGGCTGCTTCCCTTTGGCCTTGTTCGTGCTAGCCACACCCGCCTTGTCGGCCTTGGGAACTCTAGAAGCTCTCGGATGTTTGGGGGCCATGGAAGAAAACTAGGGTCTTGATTTGGGGGAAGAAGGAGTACTCGCTCTGAAAAAGTTTAAGAGAAATAACAGAAGGAAGAAGTCTCTCTCTCTTTAACAAACTCCTACTTATAGGACGGAGCCACACATCAGCAAATAAGGCCAAGAGACTCTTCATAAGGGAAGAAATGCTTCGAACAACATGAAGATGAAACAAAATTGTGATGAATCTTTTCCTAAAAATGAGGAGTCATTATCATTTAATATGAAATGACGACTCAAAAATAAAAGCTGACGGCTACTAAATGCTTGACAGCCTGTCAGAAAGAGGTGTGCAACTTTTTATACCACATGTCATTTCATGTATCTATTCAAAGTGCTCCAAACTTGTCCAAGTTTAAAACTTTGAAGGGGGTCTTGTAGAAGCATAAAAAAAGTGCAACATCAACAAAGGTGCACGAGACATCAAGTCGCTTTACACACTTTGTAGAAGCGCAGGAGACACCAGGTTGCTACGCACATCCGAGCTCAGATCACAAGAGAAGGCAGCACATAAAGGAAAAAAAAAACTTTATTAAAATTATGACAAATTCTTCATGATTACATAAAAAGCTATCTACTCATTCTAAGTGCACAATTCACAGAAGCACATCTTACACGCCGAGAAAACCACTTCCTAGTCAAGTGCGCTGCACCCCCGCTCCAATATGGCTAGTGAAGCAGTTATTGAGCAGAACGGGAATGCATCTCCTATGCGAGCCTCATAGCATAACATATGGCTCTTCAGATTGGCAATAAATCCAAATCTGGTATCTTGGGCCTCGAAGACCTCCAAGATGTCGCTTATGCTCGAACCCATCTCGCCAAACGCTCAAGTACATCTCGAATCCTTGAAGTTGTTCTCCACCGAGTCTCCGACTTCTTTGAACGAAGAGATCTACAACCAATGGTCTACTTATGCAAGTCCTATGGCCGTCCGAAGGTAAGTCAGGATCGACCATGACAGAGGAATGTCAAGAGCAATGAACAATGACTTCCTCAAAAGTTTACCTTTATAAAGGTTGTGTGTGGTCCAACCCGCACGCCACGTGGCAGTTGGTCAAAGGCCCCGAGTTAATAGGATGAACCTAGAATTCATCACAATGAACCTCTTTTAATAAAGTCGGTTGACTAAGCCTTTAGTCACCGCTTCTCGAGCCCCCCAAAATGGCAGCAATAAGAAAGCATTGACTCAGCCACTCAGAAGCAGTCACTAGGTGCCCCAAAAGTGCGGTGACAAAGCTTCCCAGAAATATAGCTCCTTCAGAGCTCCCTAGAACCGCAGCTCCTTCAGAGTCCTCTAGAAGCGCAGCTCCTTCACCGTTCCTTCAGGGTCCCCAGAAGCACAGCTCCTTCACAGCTCCTTTAGAGCTCCTCAGAAGCACAGTCACTCGTCGCCTCGAAAGTGCAGTTACTCGTAGCTAAAGATACAGTCACTCGTTGCCTTGAAAGTACAGTCACTCGTCGCCTCAAAAATGTAGTCACTTGTCGCCTCAAAAAGTGCAGTTACTCGTCACCTCAGAAGTAGTCTCTTCATCGTCTCAAAAGTGCAGTCTCCTCCACGTCCCCAAAAAAGTGCAACTCATATAGCGCGCAGCTCCTTCACAAATATGGTACAATACCACATGGATAGTATGATAGCCGTATCTCTCCAAATACAATCAGATCTAGCTTGTTCAAATAGTCATATCTCTTCAGATACAACTAAATCTAGTTTGTTCAAACCGTCGCTCCTTCGATAAATTCACAATCCAGTTTGTTTAAACCGAATGAGATTTTCGAGCAGTATGCGCACGCCATGTGTCACTGATGAATAGTGGTGCCAACTGCCTAAGACCTCAGTAACAAAGGAATCCCAAGAACTGCTATGTATTAGCTCAACAACAGCCCCCACAGTGCGGTTACAACAGATTCTTCTGAAATCTCGTATGTGCAGTGTTCCTGCGTGCCAAAATCCCTACACACATCGTATATGTGCTCACCAATAAATATAAGAAGTCTTCATTCATTCAGGATCCTTCGATTGCTTCTTGATTGGCAACCCAGATCACCACTCACAGGCATTCAGAAAGTCAGAACAAGTTCATTTCGTCATCAGATCGTCAAAGGAGTAAAGAAGTCGTTGCAGTGCTCGATCTCCATCGTTACACTTTCCATAATCAACTGTACTTAGATTTCCTATTTAGGATCTCTTTGTACTCTTTCAAAACTTTGAAATATAAAAGTTCTTCAACTTTTTGTTCATGGCAAACAATATCATGCTCTACTTTCTCCACAGAATGTATCTCAAGCCATCTTTGGTTATCAATGCATAGACTTCCTCTCCCAAACGATAAGCTTGGACGGGGTGACTCGTATCATCGTGGGTTAGCCCAGTGTATCACTTTCGACAAGTGTTGTAAACTTCCTAAATTTTACAATAGATTGTTTATTTATTTTTATTTTGGCATTTGTACAACGAGTGCGAATACTTTTTTACAAAATATTTAATTATTTGTATACAAAAGTTTTATTATTAGACTTTTCATAAATATATAACTATTTTGTTTCGATATAATATAAGGTAAATATTTTCTATATTGTTCGACTATAAATATGTCGTCCAAAATTTGCCAAAGTTATTTTTATTATTATAAAAATGTTTTTTATTTGATATACAAATATAGGTACTAATTTAGAGTAATATTGATGTAAATAATTTGTACTATTTGTGTGCGGTGTACATGAAAATAAATTCATGTATATTTTGTAAAAGTTTGGTTTTAGAAAAAAATATTTGGAATCATTTAAAAGTATTTTAAATTAATTAAAATTGTTTTAATTTATAAAAAGATATTTTAAATTTATTTTCTGTAATCTAAATTGGGAGTAGACATTAGATTTTAAATATTTTTAAATTAAAGATGAGATTTATCTAGTTTTAAATTTGGATTCGATTTTATTATAATTGTTTTAAATCGATTTAAATTAATGTGAGATTTATCAAGTAAAATTTAAATCGTTCATAATCCTTGTCGAATTAGGATTCCTCCATCCTATTTTTATGGGAGCGCTTCTATTATTTTTCTCCACAAAATTTTCCACCACCATTATGTGTGCACTGTGTCGGTGTCCACCCACTTCGTCTCTGCCTGTGTTGGCCTCGGGTCCAACCCGATTGTCTTTCGACTATCACAATTCCTCTCTTTATTGTCCAAAATACCAAAATTCGTTATAAAAGTCAGTATCGGCTGTAGCAACTTTGAAGAGCCATAATTTCCAACTCCGGACTCCTTTTACATCTTTTTTTTTTGAACCGTATTGAGGTTAGCTTCGATAATGTATAATTTATTTTAGCAAATTTGTATTATATTTTTCTGTCAAATTATTTAAGCTAGTTGTCCGAAAATCGATGCGTCGTACTATTTTTGAGACTTCGGGAGATCCCAAACTCGGTTTGTAATTTGTTTGATGTTTCGAAAAGCCGACATGATAATCTATTACATGCAAAAAAATTCAGAAATTAATTTTAACAGTTTAGATTTTTATTTTGGACTAATGTATATTTATATTATTTTGTGGTATTTAAAATAAGCTTTTGACCCAAAAATATTATTGTATTATTTTCTACCAAATTAAATTATAGTTTTTTTTATTATCTAAAATAATATTTCTTGATTTTTAAAGTATTTTCCAAAATTATTGTAATATTATTATAATATTTTCTTGACCCTGACCTGCTATTAGACGTTGACTATACATGACAACCTCATTCGTGAGCTCCCACCGAGCTGCGATAGAGACTTACTATAGGTTGTGAGCCTCTACTGAGCTGCGATCTACAGGACCGTGAGCTTCTACCGAGTTGTGGTTTACCCTGATTTACTTGTAGTCACTTCTAGTACCACACTTCTAGTAAGGCATGCTAGTGTCTTAGTCTTCTTGTGTCCTAGCTTTCTTGTGCCTTAGTCACCTTGTGTCTTAGTTGATTCTTTCACGACTATTTTTTTTCTGCATATTTATACTGTTATATATGACATTTTTTATGTATCTTGCTACGTCCCTCTGAGAACTTGGTGATCTCTCCAGGTGTGTGTGTTTCTTAACTTTTTCTGGAGTTTCCGCCAGGATCGTGATCTTTACCTTCCTATCGAAGATGATATGCTCTTGGATCATCCTTAGCTGCTTGTGCCAAATTCTTTATTTTATTATGTCACGACCCACACCCGGATATTCGGGCACGTGTACGTGGGCGACGCCCAGCCTACGCCATAGTATCGACGGTAGAACGATGTCAAGTACCCAATAAATATCTACAACATATAAATGATCCATAACCACAATGTACTCCAATCACATCACAAACAACTAAGTAAGATATGAAATAGGAAAGATATCAATAACTCTGTAATAACTAAAGTCTACAAATGAATATATAAGACCAGAAAGTAACAGAGACAAATCTAATAATGAAGCATAAATCAAAAAATACAATGGCCAAGAGCTCTCCAGAGGTCAACTCGCGGTCTAAAAATATGTCAAGATCTATCATCATGAAGTCCAGAGTAAGGAGCATAACATTGCCGAAAAATAGTTATCCAGTCAGGATTGGAACGAGCACATCACTAACAACAGTTTCCAGTAAATGATAAAGATTATGTAACAGTAAATAGGGAGAATATATGAGAATAAGTAAAGTGTACATGAAAGTAGCATGACATGGTAAAACTATAAACCAAAGCAAGGAAGAGTAAAGCAGGTTATATCATGTACAAGAGTCAAGAATCTATACTAGCTATATGAGTAAGTACTAGCTTCGACATGTGGCCGGCTTGGGAAATTGCACAAGGTCTACTGGCCTGGTTAATTATACGTGAGATGTATGATTGTCATGACCCGCACCCTAGAGTAAGGGCACGAGATGTGGGTACGTCCAGCCTACGCCGCAGTATCGGCGGTAGAACGCTGTCCTAGGTCACAATATCTAACAATATAATTCTAAGCAGTTTATACTCCCCGAATGGGGGTGACATAGCAGTAAGTAAACTCAATCACAACTAAGGAAGAAGAAGCACGATATGATATAGAACTCAAAGAAAATACAGTTGATCAGAAGAGTCTAAGATAACATCTCAGCAAATATCCAGAATACAAGTCTCAACTACTGAATATGAAAAATATATACAACTCAGATCTCAAAGCCAGAAATAAAGTCTAACTAAACTAGTCTCAAGACAACATAAGTAAGATAAAGCCTAACTAAGCTAGTCTAGGCAATAGGGGTGATGTCATCAGCTAGAGCTGGGTCCTCCTGAGGGTCCAGCTCACAAGTGTCGTCTAGGGCTGCCCCGTAGAAGGTATCCACACAGGCCTCCTCCTCGTCCTCTGTAATATTTTTAACAGGTCCAGTCAGGACAGGAGCGAGCACAATACATCTCAACAGATCATAGCAGGTTAGAAAATATAATTATGCAGTAAAGTAAGATACATGAACTGAAAGAAATACAGTATGTAAACAGAGAGAGAGAGAACTGTAATAGAAATATCTACTATAAGTAGAGAACTAATAGTGGCTAGTGAGTCAGAGTATAATATAGACATGTAAATGGCATAGGATGATTCTGATGCTACACTATGGAATGATTCTGATGCTACATTACTTGGATATTATTCACATGTCTACTTCTACTCCCCCGTACCCCCAATCAATACACAAGAATCCAGCCAGGTTATGTTATGATTCATGTAACGGCCCCCGAAGGGTGGTATATGATAGTCCCATAAATGGGGATTCTAGGAAGCCCAATAAATGGAAGGATTCAAGGAAAACTCTGTGATCATGAGAGTACATGTCACAAGTGATCAATGAACCATGAAGCATAGTGATACACCATGTAAGTGAAACGCACAGAACATGTAGTACCCGATGCTCCCTGAAGGGATAATATCTCAAGAAGGGATCTATATAGTACTAATCCGTGTGACCAATATGACAGTATCAAGTAAAGTAATTTAAAGCAGAAAAATAATTCTAAACAGGATATGAAATGATCAGAGAATGTACTCGTCTGCTATCTGAATGTCCAAGATGAAAGTACTGTCCGAGGAGTGGTGTCTGGCTCATATTTAGAATAGTACAAGTCATAACAAGTCCAGAATGGTAATAAGATGTACTACAATACATTCCACATGAATCTAGGTCAATCTAGGCTAAAGTCAACTCTTGGTCAACTCTGGTCAACCCTAGAAGTCAAACTAGGTCAACTAGGTCCAACCTAAGTCAAACAAGACTATACTAGTCTAGCAAGTCTGTTCTAGGTCTAACAAGGCTATACAAGTCCATCTAGACTCTATACTGACAAACAGATACACCCATAGGCTAAGAGCCTAGGCTATAGGTTATTAGGCAATACCATGCCTAAACCAACCTACAAATCACATATACACATGACATTATTTATATCTAAAATATAATATACACATTAATATAATATAGTAACACACATCCTAATAATGTATCTAATGTAATATATATGTACGCATGTATCACTAATATATATAGAATACCTATTTATACATCTCAAATATATATACATACATAGAAAATAGGAAAGGCAATGCACTCTCATGTGTGTGTGTGAGGGCACAAGAGTGTGTGTCAATGAAAACAATGGCATGGCAATGGGAATAACCTGTGTACAGTGATCCTGGAATCAGGAAACAAGAGTATGCAGTGTAGCATTAAGGAAACAGTTAGAAGAAAATAGTGGATACATTGGATATAATATCCTGAATTCAGAATAGTGTAGTGATACACTTGTGTACATGTGTCAAATGAAATCAGTAGCTAGAACCTATGTACATGAGTGACCCTGTGTGCAGTGATATGTGCAAGACTGGAAAAACATTGACAGTGTAGATTAGACAACCTGGTACAAAATATTAGTGAAGTGTGCATGTGTCATAGGAAGTCAGTGAAATGTTAAAGAAAATAGTGGCAGCATATCCTGGAAATCAGTAAACACATTTGTGTAACCTGGAATTCAATTGGTGAAATCCAGGAATAGTGCACTGACAGTTACATGCAACCCATCTCAGGAAAGAAATAACAGTTAGCTAACTACCAATCCCTGTGACAGGAATGAGTGATTACCTTGAATAAAATCAGTTAAAAGCTTTAGGGAAATCTGGGAAATCATTCTCAGTTTTACAGCTGGTGTTGAAACAAAACATTCAACCCCATGTATCAGTCCAATGAAGGTAACCAAATTCGAATTCACTGAACAAAGTACAATGTGTGGGGATCAAATTAACTCATCAAAAGGAAATCAGTTCAATTCAGTTTAAAAAGAAGAACAGGAAACCAAATTCCCAGTTGGGAATCATGTGACAGCATTGAAACACTTAACAGCCTAGCTATTCGAAACCAACATTGTCCAATTCTCATTCTCAACTCAAAAGGCCAATTTGAATTGAAATACTAAGCCAACATGAACTACCAAACATGTGGGAGACATTAACCAGTGAAAAACATTACTTAAAACTGGGAATTAATGTTCAGAGAATTAGAAAAACCAAGTATCAGCTACATGTATCAGTGAGCATGCCATTTAACCCAATCGAATCCACATTTCCACATCAAAACCTAAAATAACATGTAAATCTAATCTAACATATATCATACATCATATTTAGGATCCAATTGACAATTTAAATCACAAATAAAATCATTTAAAACCGAAATTAAACAGAGAACAAATAATACACTGATACACGCACAGTGCATTCCCCATGCACGTACGATTTTGTGTCCGATACGACACAAAAGGTCGTGTAACTTGACACACGTGGTGTCAGTGGTTGTCCCAAGGTGTGTGTCCAAAATCACACATCCACGTGGCGTGTGCTGCTCGCAAATGACCCCGAGCAGCAGGAGAAGCAACCTGCTCGCGCGCGCGTGTACAACCGCGTGTTCCCGTGTCCGTGGCAACACGACACGACACCAAAAATGACTCAGAACTCCAAAAATCCATAAACAACACTAAACCCTAATTTCCTTTTCAGAAATATTTCAGAAAACAAATCAAAATGCCCTTTGGAGTATTTTATCAAACACATCATGCATCCACTGATACGTGTCCGATACGGACACGTATTGGACACGAATCCCAGGGTTAGCTATACCAACAGTTAGGGTAGGCCTAGGGCTTCCTAAATATGCAATAATAACAGAAATCTATGGTGTAGAATCGAAATTACCTATAGATTTGCAAAGTATCAAAAAGCCCCAATATGAGTGGATCCTCAAGCTTCCAAAACTCTCCCAAATTGTTTTTTTCTTGAAATTCCTCAATACCAACAGTAAGTAAAATAGATTTAGAACCTATTGCAATTGGTTTGGGTGGAAAAGGAATTGAAATGAATTTTCTAGGAATTATTGAAGTTGGGGACTTACCTCTTTCTTAAACTTGCAAATATTTCTATGGGAGGCTAGCCCTAATTTCTAGGAGGCATTAAATAGAGGGGGAAATAGGCTTGGCCGGCCATAGGTGGATTGGGCTAGGGTTAGGGCTCTACAAGTGGTCTATGGGCCTCTATGGGCCTAAGTCACAAGTCATGACTTGTGAAACCACAAGCCATTATCTAGCCTAATCAATTCCTAATCTCTCCGAATAAGTTCTAATTGGTTAAATATCACTAACTTAGGTCAAGCTAGGGTTACACACTCTAACCAAGTAGTCATGACCTAGGTTAGCTTCTAGGACAGTCTCCTAAGTCAACACTAGTCAAGGTCAAATAGTAGCACCAAAACAATTATAATAAATATCACTTAAAATTCTAATAATTATAATTAATACTAAATAATTCCCAAATAATTCCAAAATTTTAAAAATGACCAAAATACCCTCAACCTAGAAAAGTGGTAGTGACAAATTTACCCCCCTTAAAATAATTTCGTCCTCGAAATTAAAGGCAAAACTAACTGCTGTGAAGGATAGAAAAGTATACCTCAAGTTCCAAAAAGAAAGGGGTACCGCTCGCACATCTCATCCTTTCGCTCCCAGGTAGAATCTTCTGGAGAATGATGCCTCCATGCGACGCGTACCAAGGGCATCACCTGGTTCCTCAGTACCTTCTCCCGGCGATCCAGAATCTTCACAGGCTGGTCTGGATAACTGAGAGTAGGTCCAACCTCAATCTTCGAATGATCGAGCACATGGCTAGGGTCAGCCACGTACCGTCTCAACTATGAAACGTGGAATACGTTGTGAACTCCCACTAGTGCAGGTGGCAAGTCTAGCCTGTATGCCATGTCACCGACTCTCCCGCTGATAACGAAAGGGCCGATGAAGCGGTGGCTAAGCTTCCCACCTCCACCAAAACGTATCGTACCATGAGTCGGAGATATCCTCAAGAAAACCTGGTCTCCAACCTAATCACAAGCAAGGTCTCAAGTTATTAAAAAGTCAAACATGATCAATCAAGCAAACAAATACAACCTACTTCTAATCCTATCTCTCAATCTGTACCTCAAACTCCAACGGCCTCCGGTGGCTATCGACCCAGTGCCGAGGTCTGTCCTGCGCCACACGAAGTCTGTCCCTGTTGAGGTTCACCTTCTCGGCTGCATCAACAACCATCTCTGGTTCCAGTAAAGCTCGCTCTCCAACATCATCCCAAAATAAGGGTGTACGACACCTACGTCCGTACAGAGCCTCGAAAGGTGATATCTCAATGCTGGCCTGGAAACTGTTATTGTAAGCAAACTCCACCAAATATAGATGATCCTCCCAGGAACCTCCAAAGTCCAAGACGTACGTCCGTAGCATATCCTCAAGCGTCTGAATAGTCCCCTCTGACTGTCCATCCGTCTGGGGGTGGTATAGTACTAAACTTAAGCTGAGTGCCCAAGCTAATCTGCAGACTCCTCCAGAATGGGAAGTAAAACGACTATCCCGATCTAAAATAATGCTGACAGGGACTCCGTGAATCCTGACTATCTGCCGCATGTACAACTCCGCAAGCCTTTCTGTAGACGTACCCACCTTGAATGGCAAGAAGTGGGCCGATTTGGTCAACCTGTCAACGATGACCCAAATCGCGTCTTTTCCTCCTGGTGTACGTGGCAACCCAGATACAAAATCCATGGTGATATGTTCCCACTTCCACTCTGGAATGGACAACGACTGCAATAATCCTCCGGGCCTCTGCCTCTCTGCCTTGACCTGCTGACAGACCAAGCATCTAGCTACGAAGCGAGCTACCTCCCGCTTCATCCCGTACCACCAGACATGCTCTCGCAGATCCCTGAACATCTTGTTGGCACCAAGATGTATAGAGTACTACGATCTGTGAGCCTCTTGCATGATCTGCTCCCTGAGCTCCCCGCTAGGCACACATAACCTGGAACCGTACCTCAAGGCACCATCCTCTGCAAGTGAAAACTCGCCATCCACAACCCTGCAAAAATCTTCTATAATATCCTGCCAGCCCCAGGAAATTCCTGATCTCTGCCACTGAAGTCGGCGCTGCCCAAGCCTCAACTGTTGTGATCTTCTTCGGGTCCACTGAGATACCATCTCCAGTCACCACATGACCCAAGAAGTCTACCATGTCTAGGAAGAACTCGCACTTCGAGAGCTTGCCATACAATCTCTCCCTCATGAGTGTCTCCAGAACCACTCTCAAGTGCTCCTCGTGCTCTTCCTCTGTCTTCGAATACACCAAGATATCATCAATGAATACCACCACGAACTTGTCCAAGTACTGGTGGAACACCTTGTTCACTAGGTTCATAAACACTGCTGGTGCATTGGTCAGCCCAAACGGCATAACCAAAAACTCAAACTGCCCGTACCGCATCCTGAAAGCGGTCTTGGGAATATCCTCCCTCTTCACCTTCACCTGGTGATAACCTGATCTCAAATCAATCTTAGAGAACACCTGAGCTCCACTCAACTGATCAAAGAGATCATCGATCCGCGGAAGTGGGTATCTGTTCTTGATCGTCAGGTTGTTAAGTGCCCTGTAGTCGATATACATCCGTACCGACCCATCCTTCTTGGGTACGAAGAGTACCGGTGCACTCCAAGGTGAAGAACTCGATCGGATGAAGCCCTTGTCCTGCAGCTCATCTACCTGCTTCTTCAGCTCCACCAATTCACTGTTGTTCACTCGATAGACATGCTGAGAAATCGGTTTCGTGCCGGAAACCAAGTCTATCGAGAACTCTACATCCCTGTCCGGTAGAAGCCCTGGCAACTCCTCTGGGAATACGTCCATAAACTCTGCGATCAAGGGATACGGAGCCACCTGCTCCTCAACTGATGCTCCACAGAAGACTCCGATGTCCTGCTCTGCCTGCCGCCGGGTATACTCAAAATCTGGCTCTCCTGGCGCCCCAAACAAAACTCTACCCTCTCGGCAATCAATACGGGCGTGGTGTCTACTCAGCCAGTCCATACATAATACGATATCGTAGTTCGGTAGTGGCATGACGAGTAGACTCACTCCCAACTCTCGGCCTCCCAATATGACGCTCTGCCCTCTATAAACATCACTCACGAGGATGACCCCACCCCCGGTCGTGATCTTGCAGGTCCTAGGCAATGGTTCAGAAACCATACTGTGTCTAATAGCATACGATACTGACACAGGCTGTGGGAAGCCCCGGAATCAAAGAGTACAAAGGCTGGAATAGAGTCGAGAAGAACCGAACCTGCTATCAGCTCTCCGATGGCCTCTGCATCCTCAGTCACCATGGCAAAATCTTGCCCCTGCTGTCCACCTCGTGCCTGCTGCCCTCTCTGCTGCTGATGCTGCACCTGCTGAAAAGGAGCCCGACCCTGCCGCTGATACTGCTGCTGATATTGTACGAACCGCTGCTGCTGAAAGAAATCGGGAATGACAGGAAAAAAGTCTCTGTACAGACAGAGGTGCACCTCCAATATAGCAGAAATGCCAACCTGAGTCGGCATAACAGGAGCTGCGGTCTCGAGGCCCTGATGAACAGGACGAGAGGTGGCCAGCCTCTCGATAGTATCCCCCGAACCGGAGCGATAAGATCGCGTCTCCATAACCATCACGAAGATAGATCAAAATAAGAAGCAATTTCTGAGAATGAAGCAAAAATTCAAAGGAGGACAATTTATACTCAAGGGATGACAATAAACAGCAAATTTAGATAAAATGAATCTGATTAAGAGTTTTCCTAGTGTGATTGAGTACCCTCAAAAATATACTAATCCTACTGCAGGCTGTAGTGATACTCTGGTTCGAATACCACTACACTTCTAGTCTAGACCTGCATGGGCCACCACTAAAAATGTGTCACGACCCGCACCCTAGAGTAAGGGCACGAGACGTGGGTACGTCCAACCTACGTCGCAGTGTCGGCGGTAGAACGCTGTCCCAGGTCACAACATCTAACAATATAATTCTAAGCAGTTTATACTCCCCGAATGGGGGTGACATAGCAGTAAGTAAACTCAATCACAACTAAGGAAGAAGAAGCACGATATGATATAGAACTCAAAAATACAGATGATCAGAAGAGTCTAAGATAACATCTCAGCAAATATCCAGAATACAAGTCTTAACTACTGAATATGAAAGAATATATACAACTCAGATCTCAAAGCCAGAAATAAAGTCTAACTAAACTAGTCTCAAGCCAACATAAGTAAGATAAAGCCTAACTAAGCTAGTCTAGGCAATATTGGTGATACCATCAGCTAGAGCTGGGTCCTCCTGAGGGTCCAGCTCACAAGTGTCGTCTAGGGCTGTCCCGTAGAAGGTATCCACACAGGCCTCCTCCTCGTCCTTTGTAATATTTTCAACAGGTCCAGTCAGGACAGGAGCGAGCACAATACATCTCAACAGATCATAGCAGGTTAGAAAATATAATCATGCAGTAAAGTAAGATACATGAACTGAAAGAAATACAGTATGTGAACAGAGAGAGAGACTGTAATAGAAATATCTACTATAAGTAGAGAACTAACAGTGGCTAGTGAGTCAGAGTATAATATAGACATGTAAATGGCATAGGATGATTCTGATGCTACACTATGGAATGATTCTGATGCTACACTACTTGGATATTATTCACATGTCTACTTCTACTCCTCCGTACCCCCAATCAATACACAAGGATCCAGCCAGGTTATGTTATGATTCATGTAACGGCCTCCGAAGGGTGGTACATGATAGTTCCATAAATAGGGATTCTAGGAAGCCCAATAAATGGGAGGATTCAAGAAAAACTTTGTGATCATGAGAGTACATGTCACAAGTGATCAATGAACTATGAAGCATAGTGATACACCATGTAAGTGAAACGCACAGAACATGTAGTACCCGATGCTCCCTGAAGGGATGACATCTCAAGAAGGGATCCATATAGTACTAATCCGTGTGACCAACGTGGCAGTATCAAGTAAAGTAATTTAAAGCAGGAAAATAATTCTAAACAGGATATAAAATGATCAGAGAATATACTCGCCTGCTATCTGAATGTCCAAGATGAAAGTACTGTCCGAGGAGTGGTGTCTGGCTCCTATTTAGAACAGTACAAGTCACAACAAGTCCAGAATGGTAATAAGATGCACTACAATGCATTCTACATGAATCTAGGTCAATCTAGGCTAAAGTCAACTCTTGGTCAACTCTGGTCAACCCTAGAAGTCAAACTAGGTCAACTAGGTCCAACCTAAGTCAAGCAAGTCTATACTAGTCTAGCAAGTTTGTTCTAGGTCTAACAAGGCTATACAAGTCCATCTAGACTCTATACTGACAAACAGATACACACATAGGCTAAGAGACTAGGCTACAGGTTATTAGGCAATACCATGCCTAAACCAACCTACAAATCACATATACACATGACAATATTTATATCTAAAATATAATACACATATTAATATAATATAGTAACACACATCCTAATAATGTATCTAATGTAATATATATGTACACACACATCACTAATATATATAGGATACCTATTTATACATCTCAAATATATATACATACATAGAAAATTGGAAAGGCAATGCACTCTCATGTGTGTGTGTGTGAGAGGGCACAAGAGTGTGTGTCAAAGAAAACAATGGCATGGCAATGGGAATAACCTGTATACAGTGATCCTGGAATCAGAAAACAAGAGTATGCAGTGTAGCATTAAGGAAACAGTTAGAAGAAAATAGTGGATACATTGGATATAATATCCTGAATTCAGAACAGTATAGTGATACACTTATGTACATGTGTCAAATGAAATCAGTAGCTAGAACCTGTGTACATGAGTGACCCTGTGTGCAGTGATATGTGCAAGACTGGAAAAACATTGACAGTGTAGATTAGGCAACCTGGTACAAAATATTAGTGAAGTGTACATGTGTCATAGGAAGTCAGTGAAATGTTAAAGAAAATAGTGGCAGCATATCCTGGAAATCAGTGAACACATTTATGTAACCTGGAATTCAATTGGTGAAATCCAGGAATAGTACATTGACAGTTACATACAACCCATCTCAGGAAAGAAATAACAGTTAGCTAACTACCAATCCCTGTGACAGGAATGAGTGATTACCTTGAATAAAATCAGTTAAAAGCTTTAGGGAAATCTGGGAAATCATTCTCAGTTTAACAGTTGGTATTGAAACAAAACATTCAACCCCATGTATCAGTCCAATGAAGGTAACCAAATTTGAATTCACTGAACAAAGTACAATGTGTGGGGATCAAATTAACTCATCAAAAGGAAATCAGTTCAATTCAGTTCAAAAAGAAGAACAGGAAACCAAATTCCCAGTTAGGGAATCATGTGACAGCATTGAAACACTTAACAGCCTAGTTATTCGAAACCAACATTGTCCAATTCTCATTCTCAACTCAAAAGGCCAATTTGAATTGAAATACTAAGCCAACATGAACTACCAAACATGTGGGAGACATAAACCAGTGAAAAACATTACTTAAAACTGGGAATTAATGTTCAGAGAATTAGAAAAACCAAGTATCAGCTACATGTATCAGTGAGCATGCCATTTAACCCAATCGAATCCATATTTCCACATCAAAACCTAAACTAACATGTAAATCTAATCTAACATATATCATACATCATATTTAGGATCCAATTGACAATTAAAATCACAAATAAAATCATTTAAAACCGAAATTAAACAGAGAACAAATAATACACTGATACACGCACAGTACATTCCCCATGCACGTGCAATTTCGTGTCCGACATGACACGAGAGGTCGTGTAACTTGACACACATGGTGTCAGTGGTTGCCCCAAGGTGTGTGTCCAAAATCACGCGTCCACGTGGCGTGTGCTGCTCGCAAATGACCCCGAGCAGCAGAGGAAGCAACCTGCTCGCGCGCGTGTGTGCAACCGCGTGTTCCCGTATCCGGGGCGACACGACACGATACCAAAAATGACTCAGAATACCAGAAATCCATAAACAACACTAAACCCTAATTTCCTATTCATAAATATTTCAGAAAACAAATCGAAATGCCCTTTGGGGCATTTCATCAAACACATCATGCATCCACTGATACGTGTCCGATACGGACACGTATTGGACACGAATCCTAGGGTTAGCTATACCTACAATTAGGGTAGGCCTAGGGCTTCCTAAATATGCAATAATAACAGAAATGTATGGTGTAGAATCGAAATTACCTATAGGTTTGCAAAGTATCAAAAAGCCCCAATATGAGTGGATCCTCAAGCTTCCAAAACTCTTCCAAATTGTTTCTTCCCTGAAATTTCTTAATACCAACAGCAAGTAAAATAGATTTAGAACCCATTGCAATTGGTTTGGGTGGAAAAGGAATTGAAATGAATTTTCTAGGAATTATTGAAGTTGGGGACTTACCTCTTTCTTAAACTTGCAAATATTTCTAAGGGAGGCTAGCCCTAATTTCTAGGAGGCATTAAATAGAGGGGGAAATAGGCTTGGCCGGCCATAGGTGGATTGGGCTAGGGTTAGGGCTCTACAAGTGGTCTATGGGCCTCTATGGGCCTAAGTCACAAGTCATGACTTGTGAAACCACAAGCCATTAGCTAGCCTAATCAATTCCTAATCTCTCCAAATAAGTTCTAATTGGTTAAATATCACTAACTTAGGTCAAGCTAGGGTTACACACTCTAACCAAGTAGTCATGACCTAGGTTAGCTTCTAGGACTGTCTCCTAAGTCAACACTAGTCAAGGTCAAATAGTAGCACCAAAACAATTATACTAAAAATCACTTAAAATTCTAATAATTATAATTAATATTAAATAATTCCCAAATAATTCCAAAATTTTAAAAATGACCAAAATACCCTTAAGCTAGAAAAGTGGTAGTGACAATGATTAACACTCATATGGAACTAAACATGCACAAGGAGGGTATTGACCATATATCTACACTACTACTCCCCGTCCCGACTGATACAGTGGATCCGACCATGACACGTTATGAAACAGATTCTCTGAGAAGGTTGCAAGCCTTCGAAAGAATCGTGTCTATACAATGCACAAGAATAAGGACAAGACTTGCATAAGATATACCAAGGCATACAAGGAATAACATCTCATGACGGGATCCAAACAATACCAATCCGTGTGACCAAGTGTCAAAAAATCATGAATATCTACACTAAATACACGAAACATAAAAAATAACATAAATGGAAAATTATCAGAGAATGTATTCGCCTGAATTGGTTGGGGTCGACGTGCACGACACAAATACGTCGACACAGAATAGGTACTAATGAGATGCTCCACAAGATGGTCCCCAATAACAGCACAAGCGGTTCCAATGAGTCCAAAATAGTCAAAATAACCTAGTTTGATATATTGGAGTCCAAAATCAGAGTTCGACACGATACTCGAATTGAGAAATGAAAACGACTATAATAGTCGTGATTTGATTTAAAGGAAAAAGGAATAATTATAAAAATTATCTATATTAAAATCATTTATAACACTTTTTAGAAACTATATTTTATTAATAGCAATATTCTTTGGATAATGCTCGAAAATATATATAAAATCTTCCTAGTACCAAATCCCTATTTTTGTCAAAATATGTTTTGAAGTCAAAACTTGATAATAGTATTTTACAAATACGATTATATACTTTTTATGTAATATATTAAATAACAATAATCGTAATAACATTAAATATAGCAATAATGTGAGGCATATACGTATATATAATGAATGTTTTTTAGCAAAATATATATACATAGAATCCTTTCAAATCAAAAGTCTATTTATGGTTTCTAGAAACTATATTTTATTAATCGTAATATGTATATACATTTTCGAAAATATAGAAAATTATTTTATAATATTTTATGTGTATATATTTGAAAACCTATAAATCATTTAGGCTTTAAACCCCTATCTTGTAAAATATCAAAAAATACGTATAAATATCTTGAAAAATTGTTTACATCATTCAGAACTATATTTTTTTGTATATAAAATATTCCTAGTTAACAGTTGAAAACCCCTAAATCATTTCGAACTATATAAACCATATTATAAATGATAGGTCCAAAATCAATAGTAAATAGATTATCAGATATACATTGGGCCTACCGTTTTAAATAAATGTAAAATTCCTCAACTAGGCTTATAGCCAACAACTGAACCAGATTCTTATTATTTAATAGCCTATACCATGCCTACTAAATTATTACTAAAATAATTAGGAAAAATTGATCCAAAAGTCTCAAAGCCCATACACATACAAATACAGTCCCTAATTAAAATAACCATAAATCCCTTAACTGTTAGATAAATCTCTACTATTATAAGAAGAGCGCTCAGCCTGACTATTGTTCTCAAATAAATTGAAATTTCCAGATTTTGGTTAACAGAGGTTAAAAATCTATCCTCCTTAAAGAAATTTCGTCCTCGAAATCTAAGGTTGGCAGAGGGGTCAAAATGCGATAATAAGTTTAGGCAATACCTTAGGCACGATCAAAGAACAATGACTTTGGCACGATTAAGATATTCAATTCAAAATTATTTATGCACGACTAGTAGTTTTGGCACGATGGAATCGTGATATGAACAAAGTTATATATACACAATTTAGAAATAACTTGAGTCATTGAGGCACAATCTCAATCACGGCTAGAAGAATCGAAGATGGAATTAAAATTCAGTTACGGAATGACTTAGTGGTTTAGGTTAATGGAAATCAGACTCAAAGTCGCATAGGGACGATCAAAATCGAAGCTTAGTTATGACCCAAAAAATAATCTCGGTATGACGAGATTTGAAGTCACAGTCCTATAGGCACAATTTAGAGAATAAATTCAAGTTATTTAAGCGCGAAGTCATGAGTAGGAAAATCAAATCGTTCAGTTACGATTAAGTTAAAATCAGATCTAAGTATACAATGATCAACATGATCTAGGCTCGATTGAATTAGATTTAAGGTTATATAGGCACGATCAAATACGAAAACGATGCGATTGGCATCTTTAGAATAATCAAATCAAAATCAAGGCAAAAATCAAGGCATAGGCGTGCTTAAGAGTTTGTAATGCTAAAAATCACTTAGGCACGATTTAGGAAAGAGCGACGAAAATTTTTAAACCTAGTCATGATTAGGAATAAAGTCTGAGCATAGTGACTAGGGAATCAAAATTAGGCACAATAGAAAATTTATTCTTGACATAATCAAAATCCGATACGACTAAGATGGTAGATAGTTGTGAAGGTCTATTTCGAGTTATGATCAAGGGGTAAAACCAATAAGTATAGTCACGATCTTTAGATTTACGATTGCGGAAACCAAAGTCGTCTAGTCATGCCAGGTCATCTAGTACGACCAAACATAAGAATTTTAGATATAATCAGGAAACTAAATCATAGTCAGAAAGAGTTTAGGCACGAGTGTTAAAATTCAAATATGATCATAATCAAAATTTGACACGATCATAGATAAGTTCAGTCTAACCTTGGTCAAACAATATTTAAATATGATAAGGAATATAATCGTAGTCCAAGTATGAGCAACATATTGATAGAGATCCAGGTCACGATTGAATTTAAATCAATTGAGTACGATCAAGGATTATGAATATAGGTATGATAAAGGAAATAACCAAGTCGATCGGTCATGATCAAAGGGAATAAGAATTTAGCGATTTTGAAACTTAAAAGATGACTCAAGGATGGAGAAAAATCAAATTTCTTTTACTATGATAGCACATCAAAGATAGGATTGCAGAAGGAAGTCAAATTATCTCACTCTACTACTACCAAGTTTATTCGATCATCATTAGCCAATTATACCTTTATCTCGCAAGCCCAGACATGCCACTACCAAATCATGGTCTTCAATTTTGAAAAATCGACCCTTATATGACTACGACCAAAAATCATAATCTTCAGTCATAAAGATTAAACTGTTCTATAAATACTATTGGCTTGACCTTAATTCCAAGCGCAGTACCCATGAAGCATACCCTTGTTAGAACTCCTCATTTTTCTACTCTCCCTGATTTATAGTTCATTCTCCACTTAGTCATTCTGAAGTCCAAATTTCTTCGTCTTGACTTTATCCTGGATCCGAAATTCCTTAATCAAGTATTATAAATCCTTAATTATTGTTCCAATTGATATCCTTGTATTACTCAAGTCTAATGTCACTACTACCATGTAAAATTTATCCTTCATTATAAAAATTAGCCTTCATAATTCCTTCAACTTACACCTTCAAAATTAGCCTTATTAAATTTAGAATTCTCACAAAAATCTCTAAGAGTTTCCTTTAACTTCAAAAAACAATTTTGTGTTCTTCATGTTCCTAGTCATTCTCTTACCAATTTTTGTTCAATTTCGTATCATCACGCAAGCGGTTAAAATCTCTTCACCATTATTTAAATACCTAAATTTGGTATCATAGTCTTATTTCAAATATGAAATATCTCAAGAATCAGTAACCTAAAATATCCCGGTTCTCAAAAACCAAGTCGACCTCGAAAATCCTTATCAGTTCTAAAATACATCTACAAATATTATCGTTCTAACCATTAATATATATATATAATATATATATATATATATATATATATATATATACATATATATATATATATTTCTGCCCTCCTTACTCGAAATCCTCCTATGTTCTGTCCAAAATAATTCATACTCAAAATATTTCTCTAAGTGTAATCATTTCTAAACTGATACTACCGGTCTCTTCTTGTTCCTAATCTCAGTCATACCTTTCTTCCACTAATTCTATCTCAATATCCAACACTCTATCTTCCTACCAGGATCACCCTTTGATGAAAATTGCATCCCTTCCGAGCTAGATGATTACGATACTTCCTCGACCTTTTCCAAGTAAAGAGGTACGAAAATTCGAAAAGATTTCAAAGTGTATCTGACAAAATTAGATACGAGATGGTTGATTGATATAATTAGGACAAAGTTAATTAAGACAAAAAATAATGGTAAGACAAATAAATGATGATAGAAATTGTTCTTGCTCATCTGGTCATATCGGAGTGAACAAAGTTAAGATATGATCAGATAACAATATATGTCTATCCAAAATCATGTTACCCAGGAGTTTTGTCATGCAGTAAGCATAGCAGTAATAAACGATAGAGTCTATAACTAAGGTATATACCCTATAATCATGTTATATAGAATTCTCACCACGCCAACCGGTATAGCTGCGAGAAACTCTAAATTTTATAACTAAGATAAGTATGCCCAAAATTAGGCTCTATATCCTTGTCATGCTAGCGAGTATGGCTGCGATAAACTTTAGACTACATAACTAATGCAGACATTTACCTTTTTCGTTGTTCTCATCAAATATGTTATCAGAATATACCTGAATTCAATTCCTAAAAATTTATCTCAAAACAAAATCAAAGTCAACAATGACCATCAAGATTTAATCAACGAATCAAGAGTAGGAGAAAATAAGTGGAAACAGATTTTGAGGTAGGCTTTAGAGTGAGATTCTTAGGGGTCGCCCCTGGAATCTATCAAGGGTTCCTAATATGTGATTGAGTACCAAATCTCCTAATATGTTCTATGATTCAATCCTAATCCTAGGGCAGGCTCGCAGTAGTACGGCTAAGCTTAAGTATTACTACGACTTCGTATTGGTTACGAAGATAATCTGTATGGGTCACCATAAAAATGTGTTATGATCCGTACCCGGATATTCGGGCACAAGTTTATTCGGGCACGAGTTCATGGGCCACGCCCAGCCTATGTTGCAATATTGGCAGTAGAACGCTGTCAAGTACCCAATTAATATCTACAACATCTAAATGATCCATAGCCGCAATGTACTCCAATCATATGACAAACAATTAAGGATGATATGAAATAGAAAAGATATCGATAACTCTGAAATAACTAAAATCTACAAATATCTCTACAAGACTAGAAAGTATCAGAGACAAATCTGATAATGAAGAATAAATCAAAAATACAATGGCCTAGAGCTCTCCAGAGGTCAACTAGCGGTCTAAAAATATGTCGAAATCTGTCATCATGAAGTCGAGGGTGTGGAGCATAACATTACCTAAAAATAGTTATCCAGTCAGGACTGGAATGAGCACATCACTAATAACAGTTGTAACCTCTGTTAACCAATTTCTGGGATTTTTCAAAAATTTTGTATTATTCAAATCTCTGTATTTTCTGAAATTTTTTGAAAATCGTAAAAACGATATATTTTCGATCGTAAATTCGCTAATGACATTTTGTTGGGTTATAGATTTTTAAAACCATTATATATGAGATTTTTTTCATAATAGATTTTCTAATCATTTTCTTGGAAAATGTTAAGTTATAAATATTTATTTTATATATAGAGATACTAAGTGAGGTTATGTTTTGCAAATAAAAATATTTATTTACTAATTATTTTACTTAAAGGTTTTAATCATCTGTTGGTTATTCATTTTTTCGCGTCAGATTAGGACCAATATCGGTCTTAATATTAGCCTACCAAGCCTAGGCTCGGCTTGTGGGCTACGGCTTGATGGACAATAGCTAAATTGAAATTAGCTCATGAATTAATTAGTAATAATATCTATTTTAAATAGCTAAATAATATTTAGTAATAATTAACTAAAATTAACGAGTATAAATAGCTAGTAGTTAGTGTGGGTTATTAAGTTATCTATTTTCAATATTTTCTATTTTTCTATTACATGTACATTTGTTTTAGGGTTTTCCTTTCTACCCTATAAATATGCACTATTCCCAATGTTTTTACAACCAATCCCAAAACCTAGAAATTTTCTAAACCTACATTCCAGCAAGCAGATGCCAACCTACTGTAGCAATCTGTCACCACGATGAGATCCATCGCCACCCGCCCTAATTTTCGGCCACGTCTCCCATATCACAACATCTCCGACCATATCCCCACGGCCAAACTCAAGCATTACCACCCCCACCTGGCCTGGCTCTGGCCACAGCCAGCCCCATAACTACCACCACCATCCCGGCCATCCCGGTCGACCCAAGCCAACCGACAACATCCAGCCACCCGGCCGTTTCCCACACCACCATAGTCAGCCGCCTCCACCACCATAATAGTCGCCGCCTCCACCACTGCTGCCAACCACCACCATAATCACCAACCTACTACAATCGAAAAATCCCACCACCACCATCATAGACCATTCACCATCAGCCAATACCACATCCAAATAAAATCAGCCAATACTCCAAACCCGTCACCCCCGGCCGGCACATCCACCACATAAACAGAGAGGAATGGAAGAAGAAGATCACCTGTGCTACCACCGCCAGCCCAGGCATGAGCTGACCGCCGCCCTAGCGTATGCTCCTCTGACCCTCGGCCACCTCCGATCGATCAACGCCGCCCTTGCGAAAGGCTCTTTCCCGCTGGTGAGCCAGTGTCATGATCCGCTACCCAAATTATTGGGCCAGGCCGAGTCATGTCCAGCCTACGCTTGAGATAAAGCGTAGTAAGCTGTTCTAGAGATAATAAGATAAGACTAAAATGTGCTAACAGTTCAATATGTAATGAAGAGTCATAAATGTCCCAAATACAAAAGTCGTCTCGTATATCAATAAGATCCAAGTACAAGTCCATAATGTAAAGCTGGATATAGGTCCAGTCATAAAATACATAGTCTAATACATGACTACTCTCAAAAGTCTAAAGTAAATAGACAACTAGACGAGTTTCCCCGCAGGTACATCTTCGTAAGATAAAGCCTGGTCCTCGACAGTAACTCCATAATATGAATCACAAAGCAACTCCTCCTCAGTAAGTATACCTACAACGTTATCTTGTCAGGACGGAAGCAAGCACTGATTCTAGCAACTAAATATACGAAACATAAAATGAACAAGAATGTAATAAACTGGAATCATGGTATATTATGGTTTAATTGGTTCTTTTTAGAAATAGCAACATATATTTGTTTAAAAGTTTAAAATCGTAGCATGTACGTGATCGGTCAATAGGTGAATAGGATGTACAGCGGTACATATCAAGTTTTTCTGGCATGTACATACATGCACGAATGGCATCGGTGTATATCCATACACAAATGCGGGATCAGAACCTACGGTAAAGTTATATATAGAATGTTACCGTGCGCGGTAAATACATACGGAGAAGGGGGTCATGATCACGTACTCTATTAACAGTTTTCCCTTAACCCGTTATTAAACATGTGAGAGATATAAAAACTATCCTAAGCATGGTAGGGATATGAAAGTAATACAACATGTGAAGATTTAACTTGCTACCCCAAGGATCAGCATTTAACATGGTTGGAAATCACAGTTCATTGATGTAACAGTATGTAAAGTTTGTAGAAGTACTTGCCTTTAGTAAAGCAAAATAGTGATAGAAATGCTATAGATGTTTGGTAACTCGTCACTGTAGAAATAATACATAAACTTAATTTTTATACTAAGTTAAACACTAAGACACTAGTTGTGTGATACGACTTTCTGACTGGACATCTAGCCAAATAATAACTTTAGTATAGGAGACCAATATGGGGTGACACAATACACAAACTAACTTTCTAGGGTCCTTACACTAGTGCGGGGTGAGGTCCAAAACTATAATAACTCAAAACGACACCAATCATTGCAAGTCGTAACTGTTCAATAAATAAATCAAATTGTACATTGTGTTCCAATAATTTTTGAGATAGACAAAAGTTCAATTTTACATAAAATAAAGTACCAAAATGATCCTTGTTAATTATAGAAATTTATACTAATTTTTTTGGAATTTATAAACCCTCATAGATATTTATTAAAAATCTGCAAACATATGTATCCTAAAATGAGTTCTGTTTTCCTATTTTTATAAAATACAAAAATACTAATTAAATGCTGGAAAAATTATAATAAATTAGCTAAATTAATATAGTATTTAAATATAGTTTTTTCCAGATTTTTACAGCACTTAAAATATATATAACAATTCAAAACAGCAAACAACAGTTTCTGAAAAATAATTAATTAATTATTTACTATTTTGTCCATGTATTCGAAATTGAACCGAAGTCCAGATATAGGACCCAAAGCCATGAATCAAGTCCAATATGACTTGTACAGACTCGAAATGTATTAGACACAATTGGGCCCAAAAACTCATGCTAGGTTTGGACATCAATAGGTCATAACTAATAAAATACAGGAATTTAAATATAAATAATACACTTTTAAAGTGGTAAAATATACAAGTCATAAAATTATACAATAAAATAACTTGTGAAATCTTACACAATAATATTTTGTACAAAGTAGAATTTGAAGTACATATGTAAATATACAACAACAATATTTATATACATATATATAAATATATAGACATTTATATATATATATAATGGATATATACATATAATGGATATACATGTATATATAAAAATACTAAATATAAAATATATATATATATATATATATATATATATATATATAAATATATATATATATATATATATATATATTGTATATATATACATATATATAACAGTATATATATAATAATATATATATACATAAATACATATACATATATACATATATATATATATAATACATATATACATATATACATATATATAATAAAATAAACTAAAAACAAAATAAAACAAAAAAAGAAGGAAAGGAGGGGCTCAAACTCGGCCAGGGCAAGGGGGGTATTTTAGCGCGGTCGGACTGGCCAGGGGGTCAGCCTGGGTCAGTTGTTAGGACTAGGCTTTAGTTAAATTTATTAGGTTTTAGGTTAACGGGTTGTAAACCCGGTAGCACAAACTTTATGTCCTGACAGTTAAGGACACGAAGATTTGGTCGAGTCCAAGTGTCCGGGTCATTCACGACACGCACGACACGAGTTTGCCGTGCCCAAACTTACCACTAGAGTCGTCGTGACTCGGCGAGTCACATAGGTGAATACGAGACACAACTGGACACGAGAGTTTAAAAGACACGTACGTGTCCAAGTCGAGCGTGCTATTGATGCTGCGACAGGGCGGAGGAAGCGTCGACGTCGACGGAGGAAGGCGGCGCTGTGTTCGTCTCTACGAGACGGGTCGAGTGGTGGTGGTTGGGGGCGTCGAAGTGGGCTATAGAGGTGGTGCTAGGGGTCGCCGGAGTTAGGGTTTCGGTGGGGGCTCATCGGGGAAGAAGGAGCTGTGGTGGTTGGAGAATAGACTAGGGTTAGGGTTTCGGGGTCGAGGAGTATTTATAGACCGGATAGGGCGGTCGAAGTGGGCTAGGTCGGTGTCGTCGTGGCGGTCGTCGATCGTCGGGGGCAGTTGGGTGAGAGGAAAGAAAAAGAACGTGGGGGGTGACTGGAAGTTTGCAGCAAGGCCCCCGAAGTTTGGGGTCTTGTAAATTAACCCCACGTCTAACAGTTTTGCAAATATAATTTGCAAACTGTAATTAGAACAATTCATTAAATTACAAACTGATATAATAACAATTCGACAAATTGCATAATGATATTAAAATAAATTTAAATATTACAAAATGATATATTTTGATTTAGAAATCATTTAAAAATCATTTAAAAATTTAAGAAAAATTCCTAATAATTATAATAATTCATTTTAAGTATAAAAAGCTATTTAAAATTATAAAAATATTATTTTGAAATTTAGGGGCTTACAAATCTTCCCTCCTTAAAAAATTTCGTCCTCGAAATTTACAAGGATAGAAAACTCTGCAAACATTTTAACATAGCAAGCAATGCAAACAAATGACTAAGGCTATTATAAGATTAACCTCTAAGGTATCAAGCGGGAACGGGTGGTTCCCTCACAGCTATTGGGTCGAACAAGTAAGGATATCTCTCCCTCATGTTCGACTCCCTCTCCCAAGTAGATTCACCCGAAGAGTGATGGCTCCAAGCTACTCGTACTAAGGGTATGACTTTGTTTCTCAGTCTCTTCTCCCTCCTGTCCAATATCTCCACTGGCTGCTCAGTGACTGCAAGGCTCGGTCCGATCTCCAACTCTGAATGATCTAGCACATGGCTGGGATCTGGAACATATCTTCTCAGCTGGGACACATAAAAGACATCATGAACTCCCGCTAGATTGGGTGGAAGTACAACCCTGTAAGCTACCTCTCCGATCCTGCCAAGTATCTCGAACGGCCCGATGTATCTGGGACTCAACTTGCCTCCTCGTCCGAACCGGATAGTCCCTCTAGTAGGTGATATCTTCACTAGCACCATATCTCCGTCAGCAAACTCCATCGGTCTGCGACTAGCATCGACCCAGTGTTTCTGCCTGTCCTGAGCGACTCTGAACCTGTCTCTGATCATCCCAACCTTCTTTGCTGCATCCGTGATCATCTCTGGCCCAAGCATAACTCGGTCCCCAACATCGTCCCAAAAGAGCGGTATACGGTATCGT
This sequence comes from Iris pallida, assembly GCA_029216955.1. Classification (NCBI taxonomy): domain Eukaryota; kingdom Viridiplantae; phylum Streptophyta; class Magnoliopsida; order Asparagales; family Iridaceae; genus Iris; species Iris pallida. The sequence goes on along the minus strand of JANAVB010006389.1, from coordinate 13,792,673 downwards.
CGTCCATATAGTGCCTCGAAAGGAGACATACCGATGCTGGCTTGGTAGCTGCTATTGTATAATAACTCTACCAATTGCAGATGGCTCTTCCATGATCCGCCAAAGTCCAGCACACAAGTCCTCAGCATGTCCTCTAGCGTCTGTATCGTCCTCTCGGACTGCCCATCTGTCTGCGGGTGGTACGCTGTACTGAACTTGAGCCGACTGTCCAACTCCTCCTGCAAGCTCCTCCAGTAGTGGGACGTGAATCTACTGTCTCGGTCAGACACGATGCTCACTAGTACTCCATGCAAGCAAACTATTTGCTGCATGTATAGCTCCGCCAACTTCTCGGTAGAAAGCCCCACCTTGAAGGGTCTGAAGTACACACACTTCGTCAGCCTGTCCACGATGACCCAAATGGCATCCTTCCCTCCTTGGGAACGAGGAAGCCCTGAGACGAAGTCCATCGTAATGTGTTCCCACCTCTACTCGAAAATGGGTAACGACTGCAATAGACCAGCTGGCCTCTGGCGCTCCGCCTTGACCAGCTGGCAAACTAGGTATCTCGAAATAAAATGTGATACATCCCTCGTCATCCCGTGCCACCAAAGATGTTTCCGCAAGTCACGGTACATCTTGTTGGCACCAGGGTGAATAGAATATCTCGATCGGTGTGCCTTCTACAAGACTGCCTCTATCAGCTCTCCCTTCGGTACGCATAACCGGCTGCCATGCCTCAAAGATCCATCCTCTGCTATGGTGAAGTCATCTAGAAATCCAGCTAATGCCTGGGCTCGAAGTCTGCAAAGGCTCTCATCTGTAGACTGTGCCTCCCTGATCTGCTCCATCAAACCTGACTGGATGTCAAGCGCCATCATCTATATCACTGATCTTGACCGAACTATCTCGATACCAAGCTTTTCTAGATCTTTCCGTAAATGTCGATCTATCATCAGATACCAGGCCATCGGATGCCTACTCAGCGCATCCGCCACCACATTTGCCTTCCCGGGGTGATACTGTAAATCGATATCGAATTCCTTCATCAATTCCAACTATCGTCTCTGCCTCATGTTCAGCTCTTTCTACGTGAACACATACTTCAAGCTCTTGTGGTCAGTAAAGATTTCCACACGCTCTCCGTATAAGTAATGTTTCCATAACTTGAGTGTAAAGATCACCGTAGCTACCTCTAGGCCGTGGGTAGGATAGTTCTGCTCATGAGTCTGTAATTGCCTAGATACATAAGCAATCACTTTCCCATGCTGCTGTAGGACAAATCCCAGCCCCTTTCCCGAAGCATTACTGTATATGGTGAAACCTCCAGATCCTGAAGGTAATGTCAGAACTGGAGCGGTCGTCAGCCTCCTCTTTAGCTCCTCAAATGCTGCCTGGCAGTCCTCTGACCATAAGTACTATGTGTCCTTCTGCGTCAGTTTTGTCTTGGGTTCAGCTATCCTAGAAAAGTCCTAAACGAACTTCCTATAATAGCCGGCTAAACCCAGAAAGCTCCTGATCTCTAAAACTGACGTCGGAGCCTTCCATGTCTCAATGGCAGCAATCTTCCTGGGATCCACCGAGATCCCCTCTCCAGTAACTACATGACCGAGAAACTCCACTCGATTCAAAAAGAACACGCACTTCGACAATTTGGCATACAACCTCTCCTGCCTCAGAATCCCCAAAACTGTCCGCAAGTGCTCTACGTGCTCCTCCGGCGTCGTCGAGTATATCAGAATGTCGTCGATAAATACTACGACGAACTTATCCAGATACTGGTGAAATATCTTATTCATCAAGTTCATAAAGACAGCTGGCGTATTTGTGAGACCAAATGGCATCACCAGAAACTCGTACTGCTCGTACTTCGTATTGAATGTCATTTTCTGGATGTCTGCAGCCCTGACTTTCACCTGGTGGTAACCGGATCTCAAATCTATCCTGGAAAACACCTTCGTCCCACTCGACTGGTCGAACAAATCATCTATCCTGGACAGAGGATATTTGTTCTTAATGGTGATGGTATTCAACGCCCGGTAGTCAATACACAACCGAACTGTACCATCCTTCTTCGGCACAAAAAGTACTGGCGCTCCCCATGGAGAAGCACTAGATCGAATGAAACTCTTTTTCAACAGGTCATCAATCTGCTCCTTCATCTCTACGGCCTCCTTGGGGTTCACTCTATAGCAAGCCGGGGATACTGGTGATGAACCCGGTACTAAATCTATAGTGAACTCCACATCTCTGTCAGGCGGAAGTCCTGGAAGATCCTTTGGGAATACATCCATAAACTCCCTAATGATAGGGTGTGCGGTGTTATCTCTCCAACTGTCGCACAACAGTTCGGCTCTAGGCTGATCTCCAGTCCTGTCCTCCTGACACTGAATGGTGCCGTGCCTGGGGGACTGAACAGAATACTACCCTCATGACAGTCTATAGCTGCATGGGCATAGCTAAGCCAGTCCATCCCCAATTTGATATCATACCCGGGGAGTGGCATCACAAAGAATCGTCCCCTAAACTCTCTTCCGGTTATAGTAATAGAACATCCATAGATAGCTCTAATGGGCACTGGTCCGCCTCCCGTCATTTCTCTACTCATCTCCTCGGTAGGTGTAGCTACTAAGTGGTGTTTATGCATAAACTCTAATGACAGGAAGCTATGAGATGCACCAGAATCAAAAAAGCATAGAGCTAGAAAAGTATGCAAATAAACATGACCTATGATGACGTCAGCCAAATAATCGAGCTCTGAAACCTGCTCCGGCTCCGGCTCAAGAGCTAGGCTATAAGCCTTCCCCTGGGGTCCCTTCTGCTGCTGTAGATGTTGCCCAAACCTCTGCTGCTGGGTCAAAAATGGCGGTCCTCTAGTCGGTGGTCCGGCACCTGGTACCCTCGCTACTGGGCAGTCCCAAAGCTGATGGATTGTAGACCCACAAGCTAAATACTGCCCCAGCCTCTTTCTACAGATGAAAGCGTCATGGCCTGACATTTTACAGAAAGCACACAAAGCTTCCTTCTGCTGCTGCCGGGGTCCCGGGGATCTAACTGGCGGGGTCGGGTGATGTGGTGTGGGAGGATGGTATGTCTGCTGGTGCGGCATCGGTGCTCTCGGCTGGAAAGCCTGACGCTTGGACGGTCCCTCGAGGTGTACAGAAGCCGGCCTCTTGCAAGACAGAAGATGCTCCTCTATGCTCCGGGCCAACTCTAGGCTCTAGTAGTAGTCAGTCATACCGTTTGCCACTATAAGAATGCCAATGTCTGGAACTAGACCATGGCAAAACCTACGCGTCATCTCCTTAGGGTCCGCAACTAGACTAGGAGCGAAACGACTCAATCGACTAAACTCTGCTGTATACTCGTCAATAGAACGGTTCCCTTGCTGGATGTTCTGGAATCGTAGCCGCATGGCTACCCTAGTGGTGGTCGAGAAGAATTTCTTCTTGAACTGGGTCTTGAACTGATCCCAAGTGGCCTTCCCTCTCGCGAATAACGGCTTATTCCGGAACCAAACTCCTGCCAAGTCTATCAGCAGAAATTCTGCTACCTCGACCTGGAGGTCATTCGACAACCTACCTCCAAGGAGCTTCCTCTCTACTGAGTCTAGCCAGTCATCTGCTACTACAATGCCCTCAGTCCCTAAGAACTCCTTGGGGTTCAGACCCATGAAGTCCTTGATTGTCCCTGCTCTCTGCCGTGGCTCTACAGGTGGTGGGACCATGGTACGTTCCTCAGAATGCTCCATGCTCTGACGGAATAGAGTGGTCTGCTCTTGATGGGTCGTTAGGAACCCATGGATCAGAGTGAGCAGTTGGTTCCCGTCGAGTGTGACGGAGGCCTGGGCAGGTATAGTAATAGGTGGTGGTGGGAGTATCGGGTCCTGCTGGGACTGTGATGTGGAAGGTGGTAGAGGCATTTGGGTTGGTGGATTTGTGGAGTGGGAGAGTATGGTAGGTGGAGGTAGAGGTGTATTGGTCAACTGGTCAACCGACTGGATAAGGAGTGTGTCATTCTCAGGTGTGACAGACTGGGATGAGCGGGTGAGCACCATCTAAATAAACAAATAAATAAAAAGGACTTATAAGTACTCTTTAAAGTAACAATCACAAACAAGAAAATCTAATTATAATAGCGAGCATATGATGTGATGCGTTTCCTACGTCGCAGTCCTAGTATTCCTCTAGGTGTTCTAAGCGTCATTCCTAATGTTGTCTAGTTACCTTAAGTTCCTAATTGCGGGCATGCTTGGTACAATAACGTAACCAAATAATTTAGTCTTGACCTGTATGGGCCACCACTAAAAACATGTCATGATCCGCTACCCAAATTGTTGGGCCGGGCCGAGTCATGTCCAGCCTACGCTTGAGATAAAGCGTAGTAAGTTGTTCTAGAGATAACAAGATAAGACTAAAATGTGCTAACAGTTCTATATGTAATGAAGAGTCATAAATGTCCCAAACACAAAAGTCGTCTCGTATATCAATAAGATCCAAGTACAAGTCCATAATGTAAAGCTGGATACAGGTCCAGTCACAAAATACATAGTCTAATACATGACTACTCTCAAAAGTCTGAAGTAAATAAAAAACTAGATGAGTTTCCCCTCAGGTACATCCTCGTAAGATAAAGCCTGGTCCTCGACAGTAACTCCATAATATGAATCACAAAGCAACTCCTCCTCAGTAAGTATACCTACAACGTTATCCTGTCAGGACGGGAGCAAGCACTGATTCTAGCAAACTAAATATACGAAACATGAAATGAACAAGAATGTAATAAACTGGAATCATGGCATATTATGGTTTAATTGGTTCTTTTTAGAAATGGCAACATATATTTGTTTAAAAGTTTAAAACCGTAGCATGTACGTGATCGATCAATAGGTGAATAGGATGTACAGCGGTACATATCAAGTTTTTCTGGCATGCACATACATGCACGAACGGCATCGGTGTATATCCATACACAAATGCGGGATCAGAACCTACGGCAAAGTTACATATAGATTGTTACCGTACGCGGTAAATACATACGGAGAAGGGGGTCATGATCACGTACTCTACTAACAGTTTCCCCTTAACCCATTGTTAAACATGTGAGAGATATAAAAACTATCCTAAGCATGGTAGGGATATTAAAGTAATACAACATGTAAAGATTTAACTTGCTACCCCAAGGATCAGCATTTAACATGGTTGGAAATCACAGTTCATTGATGTAACAATATGTAAAGTTTGTAGAAGTACTTGCCTTTAGCAAAGCCAAACAGTGATAGAAATGCTATAGATGTTTGGTAACTCGTCACTGTAGAAATAATACATAAACTTAGTTTTTATACTAAGTTAAACACTAAGACACTAGTTGTGTGATACGACTTTCTGACTGGACACCTAGCCAAATGATGACTTTAGCATAGGAGACCAATGTGGGGTGACACAATACACAAACTAACTTTCTAGGGTCCTTACACTAGTGCGGGGTGAGGTCTAAAACTATAATAACTCAAAACGACACCAATCATTGCAAGTCGTAACTGTTCAATAAATAAATCAAACAGTACACTGTGTTCCAATAATTTTTGAGATAGACAAAAAGTTCAATTTTATATAAAATAAAGTACCAAAATGATCCTTGTTAATTATAGAAATTTATACTAATTTTTTTGGAATTTATAAACACTCATAGATATTTATTAAAAATCAGTAAACATATGTATCCTAAAATGAGTTTTGTTTTCCTATTTTTATAAAATACCAAAATACTTATTAAATGCTGAAAAAATTATAATAAATTAGCTAAATTAATATAGTATTAAAATACAATTTTTCTCAGATTTTTATAGCACTTAAAATATATATAACAATTCAAAACAGCAAACAACAGTTTCTGGAAAATAATTAATTAATTATTTACTATTTTGTCCATGTATTCGAAATTGAATCGAAGTCCAGATACAGGACCCAAAGCCATGAATCAAGTCCAATATGACTTGTACAGACTCGAAATGTATTAGACACAATTGGGCCCAAAAACCTATGCTAGGTTTGGACATCAATTGGTCATAACTAATAAAATACAGGAATTTAAATATAAATAATACACTTTTAAAGTGGTAAAATATACAAGTCATAAAATGATACAATAAAATAACTTATGAAATTTTACAAAATAATATTTGTACAAAGTAGAATTTGAAGTACATATATAAATATACAACAATAATATTTATATACATATATATAAATATATAGACATTTATATATATATAATGGATATATACATATAATGGATATACATGTATATATAAAAATACTAAATATAAAATATATATATATATACAAAAACAGTATATATATACATATATATGACAGTATATATATAATAATATATATACATAAATACATATACATATATACATATATGTATATAAATACATATATATATATATATAAATATAAATACATATATACATATATATAATAAAATAAACTAAAAACAAAACAAAACAAAAAAAAGAAGGAAATGAGGGGCTCGAACTCGGCCAGGGCAAGGGGGGTGTTTTAGCGCGGTCGGGCTGGCCAGGGGGTCAGCCTGGGTCGGTTGTTAGGATTAGGCTTTAGTTATATTTATTAGGTTTTAGGTTAACGGGTTGTAAACCCGGTAGCACAAACTTCGTGTCATGACAGTTAAGGACACGAAGATTTGGTCGAGTCCAAGTGTTCGGGTTATTCACGACACGCACGACACGAGTTTGCCGTGTCCAAACTTACCACTAGAGTCGTCGTGACTCGGCGAGTCACATAGGTGAATACGAGACACAACTGGACACGAGAGTTTAAAAGACACGTACGTGTCCAAGTCGAGCGTGCTATTGATGCTGCGACAGGGCGGAGGAAGCATCGACGGAGGAAGGCGGCGCTGTGTTCGTCTCGGCGAGACGCGTCGAATGGTGGTGGTTGGGGGTGTCGAAGTGGGCTGTAGAGGTGGTGCTAGGGGTCGCCGGAGTTAGGATTTCGGTGGGGGCTCGTCGGGGAAGAAGGAGCTGTGGTGTCAGAGAATAGACTAGGGTTAGGGTTTGGGGGTCGGGAAGTATGTATAGACAGGATAGGGCGGTCGAAGTGGGCTAGGTCGGTGTCGTCATGGCGGTCGTCGGTCGTCGGGGGTCGTCGAGGGCAGTTGGGTGAGAGGAAAGAGAAAGAACGTGGGGGGGTGACTGAAAGTTTGCAGCAAGGCCTCCGAAGTTTGGGGTCTTGCAAATTAACCCCACGCCTAACAGTTTTGCAAATATAATTTACAAACTGTAATTAGAACAATTCATTAAATTACAAACTGATATAATAACAATTCGACAAATTGTATAACGATATTAAAACAAATTTAAATATTACAAAATAATATATTTGATTTAGAAATCATTTAAAAATTATTTAAAAATTTTAGAAAAATTCTTAATAATTATAATAATTCATTTTAAGTATAGAAAAGCTATTTAAAATTATAAAAATATTATTTTGAAATTTAGGGGCTTACAAATCTTCCCTCCTTAGAAAATTTCGTCCTCGAAATTCACAAGGAAAGAAAACTCTACAAATATTTTAACATAGCAAGCAATGCAAACAAATGACTAAGGCTATATTAAGACTAACCTCTAAGGTATCAAGCGAAAATGGGTGGTTCCCTCGCAGCTGTTGGGTCGAACAAGTAAGGATATCTCTCCCTCATGTCCGACTCCCTCTCCCAAGTAGATTCACCCGAAGAGTGATGGCTCTAAGCGACTCGTACTAAGGGTATGACTTTGTTCCTCAGCCTCTTATCCCTCCTGTCCAATATCTCCATTGGCTGCTCACGCACCAGATGCTAGTGTTGGTGTACTTCCTTAAGGATGAGCTTTTTTTGTTTGGCTTTTCGTACTTGTCAAATTCTTTTCTTCCCATTGGACTGTCCTGTAGGAGCATAAAAAGTACTTCATAGACCAAGTCAAAGAAGTTACAGACTTTACGCAAGTCAAACAGAGTCAAACTCAGACTTTACGCAAGACAAACAGAGTAAAACTCTACGCGAGATACTTTATGCAAGGGCTATCCACAAAGCCTTTACGCAAGGGACAGGCTGTCAGATCATGCATTTAATGTGCGTGATACTGTTCTGACATAATCATTTTCTGACAGCGGATAGCACAGAAGTCGAAAAGATTCGATTTACACTAAACCCAACACTTGTCGTTTAGTGTACAGATGGACTACTTTACGCTCAAGAGATTGCTTCTTTTACGCATGAAAGCTATTTGAGCTTTTTACGCTCAAGGCTATTGTGCGCGTAAAGTTTATTTGAGCTAATTTTACTCTCAAGGCTATTTCTCAGCCACTTTACGCAAGAAGTTTATTTTTGGACTATTTTACGCCCAGTCTGCTACTTTATGCAGGAAGTCTATTTTGGGTCATTTTTACGCCCGATCTTTTCTGGCTACAGGAGAACTTGGTCTGCTTACGTGGCTTTCATGCCACACTTATCGAGGAACGTCTGTACGTGCTCTCTCCATTTTGTTGAAGTAGTGGGACACGTGTCATCACGCGTAAAGGTTGATTTTCATCGTGGGTGACAGTTACCAAACTTTATTGTTTTTTTTACGCACAGAGGGTCTAGTCTATAAATAGACTTATTTTTAACACAGAAAGATCAAGAGATCATAAGAGATAGACAGGAGAGGAGATTCTGAGAAAACTCATATTTTCAGAGTGATATTTCCAGAAGTATTTCTTCAACTTTTTCTCAAGAACAGGGTGAAACAAAGCAAGAAAGCATTCGACTGTGCCATCAGTGTCGTTGTTCGATACCTTTCTGGTGACTTAGTTCTTTCGATTGTTCGTCTTCTTCAAGCAGTTTTCTTCATCATCATCGTATGGTCCAAGGAACAAAGTGATCGCTCTCATATCAGACTTCTATAGCAATACTTCCCAGAAACAATTTGTACTTTTGTACTTTTTCTAGTTTTCTTTCAAAAGCCAATTTTAGGCATTTTGTTAAGTGAAACAAAATGGCGACTCTGCTGGGGCCGACCTTCTCCTCTGACGAGAAGGCAATTGCTCAATATGATGATGTGTCGGTCGGATCGACAAAGAAGACTCTGGTTGTTCACTTCGACCAGACTGCTTACGAAGAAATGCTCCGAACTAGGGGTAGTACTCGCTGCTCCAATGTTCAGAAATCGTGGAAGGCGCAAAAAGTTTGGATTTCTAAGTCCAAAGCATCCTCTGATCTCCCTGCTGTCTCTGAAGGCAAAGGAATCCTTCCCACTCATGTTGTGGAGGCTCCCGTCTGTGATGAGGCAGTCTCTAATTCAGTGATACGCCCCGGGCATAAAAATCAGTCTTCCGTCTGTGACGTGGCAGACTCTCAAGTTTTACGCTCTCCGCGTAAAAATCAATTTTTACGTTCTGCGCTTAAAAATCAGCCTCCCGTCTGTGACGTGGTAGACACACAAGTTTTACGCTCTACGCGTAAAGGAAAATCTCCCGTCTGTGACGTGGCAGATATTCATATTTTACGCTCTACGCGTAAAGGTAAATCTTCTGTCGGTGACAGAGTAGATAAAATTCACAATGATGCCTCTGCATCTAAAGTGAATTTGCCTACACGCATGCAGCATAAAAACAAGAATAATATTGTTGGTAAAACTTTAGTTTTTCACCAACAACCTTCTTACACTGCTTTACGCAAGGTACCAAACCTTCAGATTATGCGTAATGCTGATGGAGTCCTTTGTGCACAAAAATCTTCGAATTTACGCACGCAACTCCAGGCGCGTAAGAATGTACAATTTAATTCTGCTAATACAGCCAGTAATCTTTTTTATACACAAGGGACTAAACGTTTCTCTGTCACAAATATAATAAAGAAGACTACTCCCTCCACTCCTTCTGATTTACGCGAGTTGCTTGTACAAAAGCGTAAAGATAAAAAATCTCCTGTGACACTCCCCAAAGAAAATCACCATTGTGAGTGTCACCAGATTGTAATCAAATGTTGTTGTTCGGCTTCTAAACGGTCAGTTTTTGATCGATTAAGCTACAATGTGCCTCAGAAGCAAGTTGATGACCAAGAACATGAGTTGTCATAAGCGTCAGTCAACATGGCATCTCATACCAACAGAGGACAACGTCCAAGACGCAATTCGTCCCGGACTCCAAGCCAACCACAATTCAACCGACTCCTTGATACTTTTGAAGGGGTATATCAGAATACTCGATCAAGAGTTCAAAGATCGGTACAATCTTCAGATTCAGAAGTTGGGGGTACCCAGTCGTTGGAGTCAGAAACTGATAGTGTTGATTCATACCTCTATACTAATCCCTCTGTATGTTCAAGGGAGGTTGAGTCTTATGCTATCGGAGATGAACCGGAGACGTCAACTGCTAACACAGAACAATGTCTCTCTGCGGTTGAACAATCACTGAAGGACATGCTTGCCATGATGCAGAGTATGCATCAAATAATAATGACTCAGCAAACTGTTCAGCCGACAGTAGTAACACCGGTGCAGGTAGCAGCACAGACTCAAGATAGTCAAGGGGTTGATATACCTTTGAATAATCTTATTCAAGAGCCTGCTATCAATCAAAATTTTGTATCTCCAGATCCTCTCATAACAGAAGATGTACCACCTTCGATGGGGGTTACGGTACATCCAGCAACTATTCAATCGAATGTGCTTCCTCAAACTAGTGAAGCTATTCAAGCAGCACGTGAACTAAAAGCTCAGTTTGAAGTTCTGAAGCACAAGGATCAACTCCAGAGGTTAGGGATTAAGCAACCTTATCCTCCTCATTGGAATGATATTTCCTTTCCTCCAAAATTCAAGCCACAGTCGATGGTGTTATTTGATGGAAAGGCCTCTCCTAGTCAATATATCAATTATTTTGATATTATGACTATGTATCTGCAGAAGAATGATGCTCTTCCCATCCGAGTTTTCATCGGGTGTTTGACGGGTTCAGCTTATGACTGGTATCGCAGTCTGCCCGACAATTGCATATCGTCTTTTGACGAGTTTAAAACAATATTTCTCTCCCGCTTCTATGAAGGAGGCATGGACATGAATATGTCCTCCTTAATAGAAATCAAACAAAAGGAGAAGGAAGATACCCGGACATTTATCTAACGTTTCCGGCAAGCAACTTTGAAAATGCCTTCGGGTATGCCAGATTCAGTATTGATTGACACATGCAAAATGAATCTGCGACCAACTATTGCTGTCTTTACGGGCTCTCAATTCACAGATTGGGCCTCGTTTATTATAGCAACAGTTTCAGCCGAGACCAATGGTAGGTTAGCTCGTGAACACGGAATGATCTTTGCTTCAGAAGACAAAGGAAAGAAAGGTTCTTCTGGTAATAATTCCGGCAATCGCAACGGGAAAGGGAAGAAAACCTTAGAGGTTAATCTTTCAAAATCCAAAACGATGCCAAATAATACGGAGTCTTCCAAACCAAAGGAATAATACTCTTTTGATGACAGTGATATCCCAGGGATATTCTAATATCTTGTAAAGAGTGGCAAACTCCAGATTCCAGAGCCAAAAAGGCCTAATGAGGTGAATCTGACTGACAATCCCAAATATTGTATCTATCATAGATACATAAATCATCCTACCAAGGCTTGCTACATCTTAAAGAAGACAATCCAAGAGTTGATAAATACTAATGCCATCGCCTTAACCAATGATGAGCATACAGTTACAACTAATATGATTTTTCTTCAATTTGGAGGTTTTCCTCCACAGCAAGTTCCAGATGAGATTGTCCCAATTCCTAAGGCAACTATGAAGATTGTGAATCTCCCGCCTACAAGAGAGCAAAATGAAGGATTATTGCCTCTCACATTAAAAAATGGTGAAATTATGTGGGTACCTCCTGACTTAGTACCTGAAATAGAAAACGAAGGTAAAACTTCAAAATCCAAGAAAGATAGGAAAGTCAAAACCTGCAATATAATTTCTCATGTTGTTACTCCAGATCATGATGATTTAGATCATCTTTGGGATGGCATTCCTTTAGAGGATAGACTAAGGGGTTTGAATATATGCCCTCCAAGTTTGGCTCCTCCTACCAAACTCAAGCTTACTCATAGACAATGGTTAGCAATGAATAGTGTCCCCTTATACAGGGCACAACAAGTCTTTGCTGCTTATAAGAAAGCTCCTGTAAGGATTTTTCCTCCTATCCCAAGTATTTTTACTCATGTGGCTACAGAGGTTTCTATTCCACCTTCTTTTATGGCTACACAGGTCTCTATTCCTTCTTCTTCTCTTGAACCATCTATTGAAAGTCCGCTACCCACTCATATGTATAGTCAACAATCAGTCCATCTCATGAAAAAGATGGGCTATGACTTTCAAAAGGCGAAAGGTTTGAACTATGATAAGGGAATGCGACTTCCTTTACAACTTCAAAGTCAAAAATCCATTATTGGATTGGGATTTGAAGTCCCTCATACAAATCCTTGCAAGAAGAAGACTAAGGGAAAGAAGAATAAAACCTGTAATATGGTACTTCATTCTCCTGAGTCTAAAGAAGAAACTTTTGCTGGTACGAGATCTGGAAAAGAGTACCACAAAGATTATGAGGGAACTTCTAAAGAAGCAGAGGGCGTTACTGAAACACTACCAGCTCAACCGTCTCCTATTCCTACTGAGGCAAGACCTTCTAAACCATCTGTGGTTGGGAAAGGAAAACAGAAAGCAGTACGCTTTGACGTCCCATTGAAGTCTGTTTCAAATCAAGGGGTAGTGATAAAATCCTACAAGTTCGATATTCTAGCCCAACTAGCTAATACTCCGGCTAGACTTTCTATCTTTGAGCTGCTTCGTCTTTCTAAAGAAAGTCGAAAAACTTTGAGCGAAGATTTGCTACAGGCAGACTCATGCTTAGCTCAACTCAAGAGTCCTGACAATATACCAGTGTCATGTCTACAATGTCATAGTATGATAGAAGCAATTCCTAATATTACCTTCACCCAAGAAGATATGATGTTGAAGCATAATAAGCACGACAGGCCTCTGTGCTACACAGGGTATATTGAATCTACTAAAATTGACAGGATTTACATTGATCCTGGGTCTTCTATTAGCATTATTCTTCAGAGTATGCTACGACCCTTGAGGATTCCTATAAGTGATTTGACTTACACTAGTACAACAATAGTTGGTTTCAACTCTGGAAAGAGTAAACCACTGGGGAAGATTCGTCTGAAGATTCAAATTGGTGATCTTCGAACTATGGCGACCTTTATGTTATCAACTCAGATGTATCTTACAACATCCTCCTTGGAAGACCGTGGATACATGAGCATAATATTGTGCCTTCAACTCTCCACCAATGCTTCAAGTACGTAGTTTCTCAAGGGATTGTGAAGAACGAATTTGCAGATATCAATCCTTTTAAGGGTGTTGAAGCCTATTTCTCTGACTCAATACTATACAAACAGGAGCAGGTAAAAGAAATATCTGATATGGCTGAAGACCGGTCGCCTGCAGAAGATCAATCTGTCAATAAAGATCTTCCAGAAGATCAACCTTTGAAGATTAAAGTCAAAGGACGAATTCAACCCCAACCTGTCAATAAGGAACCTCTGATGATCAACGTCAAGGGAAGAACTCGAGCTTCGTCTGAGGAATTTATGAAAATTCCAGTCAAGAGCCAAGTTCATCCCCTTATAATCAAGATCAAGGGACGTACTTCTCGTACGAATGATCCAGAACCACCACTGATTATCAACCTTGGCAAGCCTATGCAGAAGACGGATGACGGTTCGTTAATGATCAATCCAAAGCGTAGTACTCAATTTATAAATGATGTAAATATTGACCATTCTGTACTTTCTAATATCAATGAAGATTTCTTTTGGAGTACATGGCTATCAAATTTATTGAAAGAATGACTATATCTGATGATAATCAAAGTCATCAACATAAAAATGACATAAATACAGAGGAAACCTTATATATTAATCATAAGGAAAATTCTTTTCCTTCTCATGTCGATGTTGGACCTTATGCTCAAAGGTTCTTAACATCTTCTCCATATCTTCTTCTTGTAGCCTCATCATCACAAGCTTGTGTAACTTATAGATGTCACGAAGAATCTTATTTCGTGATTCCGTCTAATAAGAAAAACAAGCGACAAATTGTGTTTGGCCTAGCTAGAAATATCTCTGTTACTCAGACAGATGATCTCAGAGAGAAAGATAAAGGAAGAATTCGAATTGACAAATATAGTCAACAATCTCTTAAGATTATCCAGAATATGGGATATGATTTGAAGACTATGCAAGGTCTCAATCAAGGCAAAGGTAGAAGATTACCATTATGTGGTGATCTATTTTACCAGAAAACTCGGCATGGGTTGGGATACAATCCGTTCCACATGTTTAATAAAGATATACAAGAAGAATTTTCTTCCAGTTCTTCACAATCCTCAGATTCTGAAGAAATTCAATTCATCGAATCGGATACACCCCACATGTGCAAGGAAGATATGGAAGAAGAATGTTCTTCTAGTTTTTTATAATCCTCATATTCTGGAGGAGACTATTATGATGAATCTGAGTGTGTATTCTCAGTTAACATGGTTCAAATTAATGGTGAATCTGAACCATTTGAAAATGACCCTTGGGCACAACAAATAGACAATCAGTAGGAGCTTTGTTTTGAACAGCGACAGCCACCTACAGAAGATGAAATTGTCCAGATTAACGTCGGAGATAGAACTACATCTAAGCCGATATTCATCAGTAAAAACCTTTCTGAAGATGAAAAGGAAGAGTTGATACAGTTAATTAAAGAATATATTGATATCTTTGCATGGAGTTATGAGGATATGTCGGGTCTAGATCCTAAAGTGGCTACTCATAAACTTAATATTCTTCCTAATGCCAAGCCTGTAAAATAACAACAGCGGTATTTTCGACCAGATATGATGGATGCAATTGAAGCAGAAGTCAAAAAGCTGATTACATGTGGCTTTGTTCGTGAAGAACAACACCCAGACTGGGTTGCCAACATTGTTCCTGTTATGAAGAAGAATGGAAAAGTCCGAGTTTGCATAGATTTTTGAGATCTTAATGCAGCTTGTCCGAAAGACGAATTTCTACTTTCGATTACTGATGTCATGATAGACAATACATGTGATTTTGAACGCATGTCTTTTATGGAAAGATTTTCAGGATATAATTAAATTAAGATACATCCAGGAGATGAAAAGCATACCGCTTTCCGTACACCCCTTGGAGTTTACTGCTATACGGTTATGCCGTTTGGACTGAAAAATACCGGTGCTACGTATCAGCGGGCCATGAGCAACATCTTTCAAGAACATCTACAGAAAACAATTGAATGTTATGTAGATAATATTGCTGTCAAAAGTCGATAAAAAGATGATCATATTCAAGACTTAAAGACGGTATTTGAGTTGATGCGTCAATATCAACTGAAGATGAATCCCACTAAGTCTTTCTTAGGAATTTCCAGTGGCAAGTTTTTGGGATTTGTCATCACTTCTCAAGGTATCCATGTTGATCCTGACAAAATTAAAGCAATTCTTGAAATACGTCCTCCACGCAATTTAAAAGAGCTACGTGGCTTCCAAGGTCGCATTGCTTATATCAGGAGATTTATATCCAATCTTTCTGGGAGATGTCAACCCTTCTCTCGTCTCTTAAAGAAAGGTGTATCATTTGTTTGGGATGAAGCATGTCAAAAAGCCTTTAATGACATCAAGCAATACCTTACAAATCCACCTGTTTTGGTACCTCCAGTGGTAGGAAGACCATTTTTGCTCTATGTTCGAGCCTTGGATCATTCACTTGGTGCTCTTCTTGCACAGAAAAATGATAAAGGCCATGAACAAGCAATGTATTATCTTAACCGAATGATGGTCGGAGCTGAACACAGGTATACTCCTGTAGAGAAAGAATGTCTGGCCTTGGTTTTTGCTGTTCAAAAGATACGACATTATTTGTCAGGACAGACTATTCATGTCATATCCAGAATAAATCCTATTCGGGTATTGATGAGAAAGCCGAGCATTCTTAATTCCAGGTTAGCCACCTGGGCGATGTTGCTTACTCCTTATGATATGGTCTATGTACCTCAAAAATTAGTGAAGGGTCAAGCTTTAGCTGATTTCTTAGCAGCTCACCCTATACCTGAAACATCTAAGATTATGAGGACATTCTAGATGAAGTCGTGGATTGCAACATGACTTTGAGGGAGGACATTTGGCAACTATACTTTGATGGAGCATCACGGGTTGGACCTAAAGGTAATATTGTTTCAGGAGTAGGCATCGTCTTGGTCTCTCCTGATAAAATGGTCATATACCGTGCTTACGCTCTTAATAAACTATGCTCCAACAATGTGGCAGAATATAATGCTCTGCTAATTGGTCTTCAAGTAGCAAGACAATTGGACATTGAGTTCCACTACTAAAATATGATTTATTAGCAACGTAATTTAGCGACGGCATAAAAAGCCGTCGCTAAATATGGAATATAGCGACTCCTTTATATATACATCGCAAAACGTCGCTGACTTGCGACGTTCAGCGATAAGAGATAAATTACGTCGCTGAATAGCGACGTACAGCGACATATTATTAAAATATGTTGCCATCTATTAAAATTTTGCGACGGTTAGCGACGGCATCTCTTGACGTCGTTAAAATTTTTACTTAGGGCACAGCGTTTTATTTTTTTCCCCTCACTCGAAAATTCTAATTTTCCCTCGAGCTCCCCTTCCCCTCCTCCCCCCCCCCCCCCGATGACTCCCTACACCCCCGCCCCCGGCGACTCCCTCCCCCTCTGGCGACCCCTACCCCTCCGGCGACTCCCTCCCCCTCCGGCGACCCGTACCCCCCCGTCGAGCTCCTCCTCCTCGAGCTCAGGTAAACCCTAACCTAATTAACTCCTCTCCCTCCTCCTTCTCCTCCTCCTCCTCCACCCCGCACACACCCACTGTCTGTGCGTACGTGTCTTAGGTTTTATTTAGGTTTAATTTTGTTCAAACCCTTGGACACTAACACTGACACGACCCTTGGACACTGACACGACCCTTGGACATGTTTCGGACACTGACACTGACACTGTGTGTGCATGTTTTGGATACTGATACTGACACGACCCTTGGACACTGACACGACCCTTGGACATGTTTTGGGTTTTATTTAGGTTTAATTTTGTTCAAACCCGATTCATATAATGGTTTTGATAGTTCACAATCGGACAATACTAAAGTTTTCAAGAGGAAAAAAAATAGAAAATAATGGTGTTGGCGACATCTTATTTCCAAATAAATACCACACCAGAGCACAGTCACACTCTCAGTACTGTAGAATGCAATGTAGAGTCCAGGAATAGCTCGGGCTACAATTTTGTTTAATCATTTATGCTCAAATGTTCTTAGAGATCTCTAATTGGACTAGTGTTTTAGAAACGCCAATTTGATATAAAAAAAAGTCCATCCGGAATATAACTTATGTCTTGCATTTCACACATAATAGAATCCCAAATAAAACAATTAAGCAGTAGCTATGGATGAATGTCACATGTTGGAAATTCGTATCATGTATATAGGGTTGCTTATAATTTGGACACCTGGAATAGTCCCAAATGAATAGAGTGCATTATTCAAGTATAGTTTCCATTGTGGTTTATGGGAGGAGAGCCATTTTTTTCTTGGAGCTCTCGTTGAACTAGCTTTGGCTGATTTGAGCCAAAGTCATCCAGAGGTGTAAGTGAAGTGTAGTCTAGTATAGTCTAGTGTGTTGACTTTATTATTATTATTATTATTATTATTATTATTATTATTATTATTTATTATTATATATTATTACTATTAATGTGGTTGGCAATCAAAAGTAGCAATTAGCGGAGGTGGTCAGCAATATTGACTTTTTTGGTCGTCCCCTTTATCCGGTGAGCTAATTAAACTGATCACGTACGTTGTCCTTTGAAGCGTATCCTCTAAGAAAAATTGAAAATAATTGGTTTTGACCAAAACCCTAGCTAGTAAGTCTACTACTGATATCATCGATACCAATACTCATAGGAATAGTCCGATACCGATTTCCATACCTATATGTTGTTGCTCAAGCAGTTTATAGCTACAAATGCGTAAGTGCAACATGAAAATCTCATTTGTTAAATATGTTACCTAAGAGCATCATTAGTAAGGGCAATTCATTACTACAGTGTATAGAGTATCCTAGAAGTGTAGGTATGATTGGTATATCGTATTACATAGAGTGTATAGAGTATCCTTTCGGTCTATAAGAGTTACTTCACTCACTTTGTCAAGACAAGTAAACTTTTTAAATGTTGACGGTATATATACCGTCAAAATTTGGTTTTGCCTTGTAGCTACAGGCAGTTGCCTGCATTTTGCCTTATAACTTGGCCTTTGGCCTGTGCTTGAGCAGTGTGGACTTCCAGGTTAGGTGGTTAGTTCATGATTAGCATTGTTTAGATATTAGTTTTAGTTAAAGGGTTAGTTTAGATTAGGATATTAGTTTATGTTAGAAGGAATATGAGAGTTAGTAGATGTTAAAGTAGGATATTCATTTATTAGTTAGGATAGATAGTTTGAGTTAGGATACTACTCAAGCACAGGCCAAAGGCCAAGTTATAGGATATTAATTTAAAAAATTTTACCTTTCTTGACAAACTGGGTGAAGTAACTCTTGTACACCCAAAGGGTCGATATTAGACAGTTGGAATGAGTATCAGAATCGGTATCGGATTAGTATCGACCGTATCGAATTAGTATCGGACTATCGGATATGACACTTTGACACAAGACAGTTGTTTTAGTCCCAACACAGTTGTTTTTGTTTCTTCCTTCAAATTCTTTGTTTGTAATATGTGGAATGAATGAACAGTTTATGTTGCGCACCCATATCTAAACTGTCTTAACATTCATTCACTGACTGCAATGTGCATGTATCTATCTTACAGAATTATCCTCAATTGGATATGGATATGAATCTACTTACGGAATCGTTCGTGGACGTACAACCGTCATCCTGATGACATGTACGGTGTGCGAGATGAATTCATAGAGGGTGTACAGCAGTTCCTGCAATTTGCCAAGGCGTTCCCTCAGTACATGGACGGTACCAAAATTAAGTGTCCGTGTGTGAGATATCACAACTTGAAATATCATCCAGAAGTGGAAGTCACGTATCATTTATACTCGAAGGGTTTCACGCCGAATTACTATCAGTGGAGCGCGCACAGAGAACTTGTGTCTTTAGCATCGGAGTAAGAGTCTTATGTAGATGTCCACAACAATGCTGCTTAAGACGATGGGTTGGTGAACATGATTTTTGATGCGACGGGGCCTAGTTTCGATCCGGACGATCATGATGCACCTGAGGAGGCACCGAACGCCGATGCTGCACAGTTCATAGAGTTGCTAGAGAATGTAAGGACTCCATTATATCCTGGTTGTGAGGATCATTCACCGTTGGAGGTGGTTACAAGATTGTTGAGCATCAAGTCCGATTTTAACATGTCGCAAGATTGCTACAACCGTCTTATGGAGTTGCTTATAAAAATATTGCCTGAGGGTGCTAAGTTGCCTAAAGACTTCTACCGGTCTAAGAGGATGGTGAGATCGCTCTAGATGGGATACAAGAAAATCGACTCTTGTCGCAATGGGTGCATACTGTACTACAAAGACGACAAGGACACAGATGTGTACAGATTTTGTGGTGCTGATTGCTATAAGACAACTAGTACAGGAAGGTCTACCGTTGCAAGAAGACCGACCGATTCAATGCACTACTTGCCTTTAACGTCGCGGTTGCAAAGATTATTTATGGTAAAAGAGACGACCGAAAATATGAGTTGGCACATGCGAGAACAGATTGAAGGAGTGTTGGATCACCCATCCGATGGAGAAGCGTGGAAGCACTTTGATCGAGTGTATCTTGATTTTGCTTCAGATCCGCGTAATGTCAGGTTGGGGCTATCTTCTGACGGTTTTACTCCTTTTGGTCTTTCGGGATCCCAGTATTCGTACTGGCCTGTGATTGTCACTCCGTATACCTACCGCCTTAGATGTACATGAAGACTCAGTACATGTTTCTAACCGTTATAATTCCTGGTCCGAACAATCCCAAGAGAAACATTGATGTGTACTTACAGCCTTTGATAGATGAGTTGAATCAGTTATGGGAAGTAGGCGCTAACACGTACGATGTTTCCAGGAAGCAGAATTTTTAGATGAAGGCAACCCTTATGTGGACCATCAACGACTTTCGGCCTATGGAATGTTATCTGGATGGAGCATTCATGGTCGTCTCTCATGTCCGTATTGTATGGACCGTAGTAAGGCTTTCCGCTTGAAACACGGAGGAAAACCTTACTTCTTTGATTATTATCGGCAATTTCTGCCAAAAGATCATCCGTTCAGAAGGAATAGGAATGCATTCTATGCCGACGTTGTAGAGAAGGGTGATCCACCGCCAAGGTGGTACGGAGCCACGATATGGGAGAAGGTTAGAGATTTTTCAAGTGCTATCAAAGATCCTACAACTGGGTACAAATACGATGGATTTGGTAGAGATCATAACTGGACAAAGAGGAGCATACTCTGGGATCTGCCATACTGGAGTACCAATCTGATCAGACATAATCTTGATGTCATGCATATTGAAAAGAATGTGTTTGATGACATAATTAATACTATGATGGACGTAAAGGGAAAAACGAAAGACAATCCCAAGGCCAGGTTGGACTTAGAAGAAATATACAAACGTCCTGCGTTGCATTTGATAGAGCAGAATGGAAAACAGTTCCTGCCGAAGTCAATTTTCTCGCTGGACAAGGAGGATAAAGTGAGACTTTGTCGGTGGATCCAGGGCCTAAAATTTTCAGACGGATATGTGTCAAATCTGAGAAGATGTGTCGATCCGAAGGAAAACAAATTGACGGATATAAAGAGCCACGATTGTCACGTATTCATGGAGAGGTTAATTCCGATTGCATTTTGGGAATTCTTACCGCAGACAATTTGGGATCCATTGACGGAGCTTAGCATATTCTTCAGGAATCTTTGTTCTAAGAAATTGCTCGTTGATCGTCTAGAAAAGCAAGAGAAGGACATTGTGGTAACACTGTGCAAGCTAGAGAGGGTGTTTCCTCCTGGATTCTTTGACTCTATAGAGCATTTGCCGATTCATCTATCCTATGAGGCACGTGTTGGTGGACACGTCGAATATCGATGGATGTACCCGTTCGAGCGACATTTGAATCACCTAAAAATAAAGGTGAAAAATAAGGCACGGGTCGAGGGTTCTATTTGTGAAGCCTATGTTCTCGAGGAGATTACAAACTTTTGTTCGATGTATTTCAAGCCTCATGTTGCAACTAATAGAACGAGAGCTTCCAGAAACGACGACGGAGATCATGAAAGTAATGATACAATACTGAAGGTATTCAATGCTCCAGAAAAGCTATCGAATAAAATAAAGAAGAGATATCTGAACGATGATGAGCTAAGGGCTACTCAGGTGTATGTATTACTCAACTGCGATGAGGAAGAAGTAAAAAAACTGGAGGGGTAAGTAATTAATACGTCTATATTATTTTAATAGTGTTGATTATTATACTATTACATTAATTGAATGATGTTGTTTCAGCATATTTAATGATGATGTGAGGTCAGGTAGGCCACACATAACAGAAGAAGAACTAGAACAAGAAATGAGGTATTATTTTCTATCATGGTTGAGTGCATATGTAAGACTTGAGAACTCTGTAATTATCTTTCTATATATGTACTTGATTGAGAATGAGCTTAATTTCTTCTTTCGTGGTATTTAGGTCGATCGTCCATACGCAAGACTTGAGAATGAGTCTATTAGAACGCTAGCCAAGGGACCAATTTATGCTGCAAAAATATGGCCAAGCTACTGTGTTAATGGGTTTAGGTTCAAGTCAACAACTTGCCCGATCAGAGACAACTTTGTGGATCTCGACTCCACCAAAAATAGCTATTTGTGTATCAGATCTTCGAACTACAAAGATGTTGATGCGGGCAACAATTTCTATGGCATGCAACGGGAGATTGTAGAGCTGACATATAGTTATGGAATAGAGCCTGCTAAGATTGTGTTATTCAGGTGTGATTGGTTCGATCCGATTGAAGGTCAAGGTTGGAAAGTAGACAAGCACGGTCTTGTTGATATAAACTATCGGCGTCGATATCAAGCCTATGAACCATTTGTCCTATCAAGTCAGGCTCAGCTCGTGTACTTCACAAGTTATCTTAAACGGGGAACAACAAGGTCGGACTGGTGGGCAGTATGCAAGACCAAAGCTAGAAATACCTTTGGGGTTGACGATATAGCTTATCACGAGAATGAACTACCTCTTGTAACAAATATTATAGAAGTGGACACGACGAAAGTTCCTCATTACACATCTAATTGTGTAGAAGAAGTAGAATTATCTGAAGAGGAAGATGCAGATGAAAGTGAAGATGTAGAGGAGGAAGAAGAAGAAGAAGAAGAAGAAGAAGAAGATGATGAGCTAAACGAACTAGATAAATTTTCAGAAGAGGATTAAATCTGTACGTTTGTTTTATCATCATATTTGACACTTTAGTGACACTTTTATCATATAAATCTGTGACACTTTAGTGACACTTTTATCTGTGACTATGATATTTTTCAAAAATCTGTGATATCTATCATATAAATATGTATTTTTGTTTATTGTCATATGTTATTATCAGGTATGACTAGACCATCTGGACGATACGGAGGATTTTATATTAGGCAGTCCCGTCAGCCTCGGGCTGGGGATGGAGATTCCGTACCCTCATCCTCATCTCCGAGTACGCCATTGTACCGTTCTGTTCCCGGTCCATTACCGGGACAGGACAGTTCCAGCAGGTTGGCGACTCCTCCATCGTCGTCCAGCATTCCTGATCCCGTATCCAGCATTCCTGATCCCGCGTCCAGCATTCCTAATCTCGCGTCCAGCATTCCTCCTGCCGACGGCTCCATGGGGGGAGCCGACGTCGAGCATATGGTGGATGGCGATCAGACTGATCCTGCCCAGGCAGGAGGTGAGAGCGACCCTCCATGCGCTCTCCCGGGCGAGACGCGTATGAAGATTTGGACGGATGGGCCTACGAAGTAAGTTAATTAGTTAATATATATTTCTCAAATGATTATATGTACATATATATTCATGAGAATTATTATTGTATAGGTATCGGCCTCCTGCAGTACAGAGACAGCTGGGGGTATTTCTGAGGCAGAACTATGGTGGGCCTTGGATTAACTACTCAGATGCTCCCGCAGATAGGAAGGCCTTTTGGTTCGCCCACTTCAAGGTAAAAATTTGTTTATTTTTAAATTTTAATAATCATTTGTGTATATTATACAACTTTTCTATTTTACTTCTTGTAGAGGACCTATTTCTATCCACCACACCGGGCGGCGAAGATCGAGGCCCAATTTTCTGCCGTGGCAGGCAAGCTCATCCGTGATGCGATCCACGACCAGAAGTCTCGTGATCGCTCTGGACAGCCGATCCATGGTTGGATCACGCCAGAGCAGTGGACTGCGATGAAGGCTAGATTCAACGAGCCCAGGTACCAGGAGCGGTCTGACAAGGCCAAGGTGGCGCGGTCGAGCGCCGGTAAGTAGTGTGGTGGCTCCATTCCGATGACGGAGCATTTTCGTCGTCTGGTACGTTTCCTATGACGGACATTAATTTATATATAGTTCAATATAATGTTTAATACTAATAATAGATAATATAATTTAACAGGTTAAAAAGGGTGAGGACCCCAACATGGTGACCGTCTTCCTGGTCACCTATCGGAGGGCTGGGGGAGTTCATTGACAAGAGGGCAACGCAGGCATATGTACATTCTATTCTTTATATTAATTTACTATAATTTAGAAAATAGGAAAATAGATATCAATATAGACTTTAGCAAACACTTACACGTTAGCAAATATTGTTCTAGGCCGAGTTTGTTCGGCTACAGGAGGAGGCGGCTGCTACAGCTAGTGCGCCAGCAGAGAGAGGGGCTGGTACTTTCTCCCAGCCGCCTACAGCTCCATCGTCGGACGACCTCTGGATGACCATCGTTGGCGGTCTTCAGAAGGGTACGTACTACGGTACGGGATCCTACGGCGCGTATTTGGCTTCGGAGTCATCCTGGGCCCCCTCTGTCAGTGCACAGTCTCCAGCTTCGCAGGCGTCGTCACGAGCTTAGGATATTCGTCGTCAGATTGACGAGCTGCATTGCGAGTTGCCAGCAGCAGATTTCTGATGCGGTCGAGCGACGATCCGACCCTCCAATGATCACTGGACGATTTGATACGGTCGAGCGCAGTATACAGGAGCTGATGAGTCTGCAGCAGGCTACAGCTGCCAGCTTGCACACGCTCACCGAGTCTACGCAGCGTACAGAGCGTAGACAGGTCGAGCTGGAGGGATCGCAGAGGACCATGTCTGCCTCACTCACTCAGGTATCGGCTTCGATTGAGGAGAGTACTCAAAGGATGGTGAGTACCCTTGCTGCGCATGGTGAGCGACTGCGAGAGCTGGAGCAGATACGTCCTCCCGATCCATCGACGGTGCCGACTCCAGACATTGCACTACCTCCTACTGCCCCTACGGTGCAGCTCACACAGGAGCAGTATGAGTACATGCTATCCCAGATGCGCGACAGGGATCCTCAGTGATCCAGTAGATTTTTTTTATCATCTTTGTATATATTGGCCCTATGGGCCCATTGACTGTTCTGTACACTGATTTTCATTATTATTTGACTCTGTTGGACATGTATATTTGTGATATTTAATTTGTTGGTATTTTTGAGTACATGTATGATATTTAATTGTAGACTGTTATGATGGGAGACTGTTATTCATCTATTAGTTGTAGACTGTTATGATGGGAGACTGTTAATTATGATGATATCTGCGATGGGGATGACAAATATACCTACGCTGGGTTATAAGCGATGATCTGATATACAAAGGAGGTGCTGCCCAAATTTTAAAAAAATATAATGTATATTTTTGTAATGATGTGTGTCTGTGTTTACAGTGTATGTGAAATACAATGTTCGGAACCATCGATAGTTTCGATTACTGTTGTATGTTTTATCTTGGACAGAAAGAGCAACTGTTCAGGGTGTACTTCTGAGAGCTTCATTATCACATCTTTCACTCTCTCGGGACGTCGTACAGGATCCCGAAAAGGTGAAGGATGTGAAGAGAAAGCTCTGAGAAGTGCACCCTGAACTGTTGATCTTTCTATCCAAGATAAAACATAGAACAGTAAGCAAAATTGTCGATGGTACGAACACTGCACTTCACACACACTATAAACACAGACACACAGCATAACAAAAATACACATCATATTTTTTTTTAGTAGTATGCGACGGATAGCGACGTTTAGCGACGGATAGCGACAGAAAGTGGACGTCGCTATACGTCGCTAATTAGCGGATAGCGGCGTGACATCGATGTACGTTGCCACCTTACTGACGTGGCAGGCATGCCACGTCATCACGTCAATAGAACTAAATGCCGCTAAGAAGTCGTACTACGTTGCTAAGTTTGCGACGTAAACTTCTCGTCGCTCTACGTCGCTAACTTTGTGACGACCTAGCGACACGGATGGGACGTCGCAAACAGCGACGTAGGGTGACGTATTTGCCATCTGCGACTAGCTAAAAAGCGACCTTCACTTTACGTCGCTAAAGCCGTCGCCAATTACGATTAGCGACGTAATTGTCATTATTAGCGACGCACCATGACGTCGCTAATTTGCTTTATTTTAGTAGTGTTCTTGGAAGCTTATGGAGACTCTCAACTGATTGTTAATCAGGTTAGAGGGACAAATGAAGTCAGAAATCCGGACCTCATTCCCTATCATCAAGTGGTAATCGAATTGGTCCTTTCATTCAAAGGGTTCTTCATTAAATTCGTACCATGTTCTCAAAATTTAGAAGCTGATGCTCTTGCTAGTTTAGCTGCAGACTTAGTTATTCCAATTAGAAGATAAAATACTATTACCTTGTTGGATCGAGACTTATTCTGTGTCAAGAATAATTTGTATATCAAACAGAGTTATATTACAGAATCAAGTTCTCAGTAAAGGGATTGGAGAAGTTCATTCATTGATTATACGGTTCATGGGATTTTACCTGAAGATCCAAAAGAAGCTGCATCAATCAAGAGACGATCATTTCGATTCTACTATGATTCTTCTTTGCATATGTTATATCATCATTCTTATGATAGACTTTTGTTGCGATGTCTCTCTGAGAGTGAAGCTGATGATGGTGTCTGCGATGCCCATCAACCGGGTCCGAAATTACAGGACCGTATTCGAAGAATGGAGTATTATTGGCCTTCCATGATAGCAGATGCTGTGGATTATGCCAGACGGTGTAAAGCATGTCAGATTCATGCCAATTTTATTCATCAACCATCTGAATTTTTACATCCCACAGCAGCTTCTTGGCCTTTCGAAGCTTGGGACATGGATATTATTGGTCCGATTAATCCTCCTTCTATTAAGGAACATCGTTTATCATGGCTATAACCGATTATTTCTCTAAATGGGCGAAGCGGTTCCCCTTGTTGAAGTAAAAACCTCAAATGTGGTTAGCTTCATTAAATACCATGTTATTTATCGTTTCAGGATTCCCCGAAGGATAATTCATGATAATGGACCACAATTGCCAGTCAGGCATTTTATCGATTTTGCGATAAAAATCGGATCTAAAATCTGGCTTCTACGGCTTATAATCCAGTTGCTAATGGTTTGGCCGAAGCTTTTAACAAGACAATCATTAAACTTCTCAAAAAGTTTGTCTCTTCTAATAAACGTGATTGGAATGAGAAACTTGGAGAATGTTTAAGGGCTTACCGAACGACAGTCCGAACTCCTACTGGTTTTACACCATTCTCACTGGTTTATGGATGTGAGGTTGTTCTTCTACTGGAAATCCAGATTCTATCTCTTAGAATAGTCATTGCAAATGAGCTAACTACAGAGAATAATGATCGGTTGAGACTTCAAGAACTTGAAGGTCTAGACGAGAAGCGTCTTTAAGCGCAACAGCACATCGAGCTATATCAAGCCCGCATATCTCGAGCTTTCAATCGTAAAGTTAAAGAGAGGGTATTCAAAGTCGGTGAGCTAGTTCTAGCTGTTCGAAGATCGATGGTGATGACTCATAAGAGCAAAGAGAAATTCCAAGCAAAATGGGAAGGTCCTTATGTAGTCGAGACAGTCTTCTCTAATGGTGCCTATAGGTTGTCTAAACCTAATGGAGACTTGCTCATGATGCCAATTAATGGCAAATTCTTGAAAAAATATTATGTCTGAATTTCTTCTTTATTCCCCAGCTACCAATGTTTGGTTAAGCTGATTATTTGTCTCCTAAAATTTTTTTTTGATCTTCTGTCTTACCAGCTGATTAAGAAAAAAGATTTATTATTTATCATGTTCTTATGACCTCTAAATAAATATTAAGTCTACTTCTTTTCCTATCTATCATGTCCATATGGCCTTTGAATAGATATTAATCTATTTTTCTTTGAGTTATTACGATCTGTCACGTTCATATTACCTCTGATAGTATCGTATACTCTAAACAGAAAAAGAGATTCATTATCTATCATGTCTACATTACCTCTGGATAGATATAATTTATTGAGTTTAGAAGACTTGTCATGTCTATATTACCTCTGATAAGTGTTTTCTATCTTATACCTATTATTTAAATTCAAAATAAATGATAGGGACACAAAACAATTATTTCATTCATTTCTTGTAAACATTACAGAATGAAAAAGATAGAGGATTACAAAAATTCTTTATTTGCCTAAGGCGGAGCAGAGACTGTCACGTCCAAGAACCAGAATACTGGCAAGTAGGGACGGACCAGGCCAACTACGTATACCAAAGTACTCCAGTACTCCGAAATAACGTATAAGCTGTATAGACATGGGGGTTACTACTGCAAGCCAACAGTCGATCCTAGGTCAAAAATCCTAGGTATCTCAATCACAGGCAAATATATAAAGTACAAGAAGTATGATCAACTGGAATATAAATAGTAAAGCGTCCCAAACTATCATATATCAATGATCATGAAGCTAGTATTACAGAGTGAAGACTAGTAAGAGTAATAGTCATACATGATAAGCTCTAGCTATAGTCTATAATATACAAATCATGTTCTGGCCCGTAGGCTAAATGTCAAGTCCAAACACGAGCTAAACACGTCCTCGGAGGCTAAACGACACAAAAGAATAACGTACATAACTAGTGGGAGAATGAAATAGAAAACCCACTAAGGTACTCTGGTGCTCTGGGTTATCACCAACGAGTGGAAGGTACGGAAGATCCTCCGGGCTCCTCTATCAGATCTGGCCAAACAAAACCAATGGGGTCAGACCCCCAATAGCAAGTACCACAAAGGAAGACAAACTATGAACTAAAACCAGCATGCAAATCATAGCAACGGATAGAGAAAAAATAAGTAAAAGCAAATCGAGACTCGTGCGCTAACAATGCACTTATCCCGAGAATAGAAAAGACAATAAGTAAAGCAACATGTAGCATAAGGTAAAGGACATGTGACATAATATAAACTGTGTACATGTAAGAAAAAGGAAGCATGTAAACATGAAAGATAAACTAGACATGTGAGCATGTTAAGTAGACGGGACATGTGAGCATGTTAGATAACTAGAACATGTGAGCATGTTAGGTAACTGGAACATGTGAGCATATTAGATAACTGGAGCATGTGAGCATGTAAGAACTGGAACATGTGAGCATGTTAAGTAACTGAAGCATGTGAGCATGTAAGAACTGGAACATGTGAGCGTGTTAAGTAACTGGAGCATGTGAGCATGTGAGCATGTTAGGTAACTATATAGAACGACAAATGATAAGATAACTTAGGAACTATTCCGAAACCCAAGTTATAACCCGTAAACCAAACAAGGACCGGAGTTGTAACCCTTCTCCTGAACAGAACTTTAGTATCTAATCATTTATCGGCAAAAGTAAAGTATAAACAAAGATGTACTAAAAATAAACAAATCTGGACACTGCCTAGACAAACTAGACTAGACTGGACTCCATACAATAGTCACGACCAAGCAATGAGTACAGCTTTATACATTAGCTAACTAGGGTTGTCACAATCCTAATTACTAACAAATGCAAGTTTGAGAATTCTAAGTCCAACACCTGCCTGCTACTACCTGAATGGTCCAAGCCAAAGGAGCAATTGTAATAGTGGATACATCGTCCAGGAGACAAATGTATCCTATAGTAGTGGTACATCGCCCGGGAGACAAATGTACTACTAAGACATATAATAATGGGTACATCACCCAGGAGACAAATGTACCCGGTGTAACACTCGACGGTGTGCTAGAAGTGTGCTCATCATGACAGATAGCTCCAAATCCCAAGAATATATATATAATGCCAAGACCAAAGGGGCAACAGGTAACTGGAAAATTCTCAATGATCTAAGTAATCAAGCTAGTTGTTTAGTCCTTAACATTTTCTTGTTGGATTCCGGGTGTGGCATTCCGCAGAATCTATCCTAGACATGAGACATGTAAGACTGGACAAAAGCAAGATGTGCACCATAACAAGCCACAACAAGAAAATATAATAAACAAGAAGCTAGGAGTGCGCTACGACGAACCACTATAGGGAGTGCGCCATGACAGGCCACTATCATGTAAGCGAAGAAAGACATGTACAAGAGTGCACCACGACGGGTCATTATCTAGTAAGTAAAGAAGACATGTAAGAAGAGTGCGCCACGACGGACCACTATCATGTAAGCAAAGAAGACATGTAACAATTATCATAGCTTGTAAGAAAGAATCTATCAAAAAGACATATCATGGCATGTGGAAAACAATAATTAAAGATAAGTACATTTTATAGAAAAATGATTGAACATGTGCTAGTGTCAAGTGTATATAGGGTGTACAATCATTCTCAAACTATGCAAGATCATCTAATCATGTTAAAAAATCATTACAATCGAAGAAAATATCAAAAACGGACAAAAACGGACAAAAACGGACAAAAACGGCAAAAACAGACTAAAACGGCATAAAACGGCATACCGACGGTATACTGCGGCATACCGACGATATACCGGCCGAAAGACAGAAAGTTTTTGGTGCAAAAAATTGGCATACCGGCGGTATACCGGTTTTTCAAACAGCAACAAAAATTAAATTTTTGCCAAAACTTGTTTCGGCCATAAAAACTTCGTTTTAAATCGAAATTCGGATTTTCAAAAGTCAAAATTGCATAGAATTGAATTCCCTATAATATGGAACTATTAGATTTCAAAAATTCAAAAATGTGATAGATCAATATTTTAAAATACTCCCAAAAATAGGTTTTTGGGGCACCGAAACGGGTTCCGATTGCCACCAAACTCAAAATCCATGATATACAAACTATGTGAGGGCCTCATATGTGTATATGTGACCAAGATCCATGATGGTAACACTAGTATCACTCTTGATACCAAGTTTTCTACTAAGTCCATATTGGGTTTTAACAGAAAATCAAAACCTTGCTTAAACAAATTTTGGAAACATGCATATATACGAGAATCATAAGGAAAACATATTTTACAAAATGAGTTTAGAACAATTCTAAGTATTTACTACCAAGGAAAATAAAATGACAACAAAAACATTTTTGTTCAAGATTTGGCAAGATGTACTTGCCTAGGTTAAGCTCCAAGCCTAATCTTCTACTCCTCCTCCTAAAGGGGGTTAGACACCACACCCAAGGCCTCAAGGCCAAGCTCTTGTCAAGCTCCAAGGGGGAGAGAAGGGAAGAAGAAATGAAGAAAGAGTGAAGAGAATGAAAAGAGAGAGGAGAGAGAAAGTGAAATGATATATATATAGAAGGGGGAATTAATCTTAGCCGTTGGATCGTGATCCATGTCAAAATATAAGTCAATCATGGCCATTCAAACAAAACCAAATATCCAATGGGTAAAAGGGTGCATCTATACTTTTACGAAAATATCTAAACACTATTCATCAAAATATCCAAAACACTATTCACGAAAATATCGGAAACACTATTCATAAAAATATCTAAAATCAAAAATATCTAAAATATGAAAAATCTGTCTGGACGGTATGCCATCGGTATACTCCGGTATACTGGCGGTATGTCGGCCAAGGAAAAAATCTATAAGTTAGGAATTTTTTTAAAGTATTACGAAAACCAAGAAAATACGAAATATACTGCAAAATACGTATCCGTATATAAATACTGATACTGTGAGACGAGTCTCACAACTCTCCACAACTTAAAAATAAATTCCGTCCTCAAAATTTCCTAAATCTAGTCAAGCATGAAAACCAAACCAAAGAGCTGAAAAATCATATCAATCAAAACAAAGTATGGCATATTGGTAAGATAAAGACAACAGTAATATAAGTAAATGTGTAAGCAATAACACAACCATAATCAAGAAGGATTGGAGGCATATGAATAAATATGTCTCCTGAGTCAGTTGGGTAGGAGCAGGCCTACGCTGACTCCACAACTTAGATAAAAGTCAATTCTCAAAATAAGCCGATACCAATGACTTAATCCAAGACATGACTCTACCCAGGACGTATCTTCGTAGTCGAGACATGTGATAAATATCATGAATCTCAAGATACGAAGACAGAAGAGTAGGACGAGAAACTCGCCAAATATGCGTAACCCAAGAGATAAATAAGAGTGGAAGAAGAATAGGACAATACCTACAACATGACCACCCTCGGCCAAAACTGCTCTAACATACCAAACTCTGCCTGCCCACGTCTCGGAACCACTGCTCCGACCTGCTGCTGCTGAACCGGTACCTAAGCCATACACTGCTGGACTGCCGGGGTAGCCGGTGAAGCAGGACTCTGGCAGGACTGATCCTGCTGGCTAATCCGGCTGAACTGACACCTCTGCCCTCGGGTCACCTCTGAGCTCTACCCCTAAATGTTGAGACTGATCCTCCATAACTGGCCTGACATAAGATTATTGACATGCCATCGGCAAAACCCAAATAAGCTGATCGAAAGGAATTAGAATAGTGCCCATGAAAGTTGAAGGACACAAGGATCGAATCGAGGAAATATGAAAGATCAAAGATCAAGGCAGATATCAAGTCAAAGGATCAGAGATATAGAATAACACGAAGGATATCAATAAAGGAGAATTATGACTGAGATATCTAAACATCAGTAACCCCCACAT
The DNA here is from genome assembly GCA_029216955.1 of Iris pallida. Taxonomy (NCBI): domain Eukaryota; kingdom Viridiplantae; phylum Streptophyta; class Magnoliopsida; order Asparagales; family Iridaceae; genus Iris; species Iris pallida. Next base: position 13,760,333 of record JANAVB010006389.1, on the reverse strand, counting down.
ATCTGATAAATCAGACCTGCATGGGCCACCACTAAAACCTATGTCACACCCCAGAACCAGAATACTGGCAAGTAGGGACGGACCAGGCCAACTACGTATACCAAAGTACTCCAGTATTCCGAAATAACGTATAAGCTGTATAGACATGGGGATTACTACTACAAACCAACAGTCGATCTTAGGTCAAAAATCCTAGGTATCTCAATCACAGGCAAATATGTAAAGTACAAAAAGTATGATCAACTAGAATATAAAATAGTAAAGCGTCCCAAACTATCATATATCAATGATAATGAAGCTAGTAATACAGAGTGAAGACTAGCAAGAGTAATAGTCATACATGATAAGCTCTAGCTATAGTCTAGAATATGCAAATTATGTTCTGGCCCGTAGGCTAAATGTCAAGTCCAAACACGAGCTAAACACGTGCTCGGAGGCTAAACGCCACAAAAGAATAACGTACATAACTAGTGGGAGAATGAAATAGAAAACCCACTAAGGTACTCTGGTGCTCTGGATAATCACCAACGAGTGGAAGGTACGGCAGATCCTCCGGGCTTCTCTATCAGATCTGGCAAAACAAAACCAATAGGGTCAGACCCCCAATAGCAAGTACCACAAAGGAAGCCAAACTATGAACTAAAACCAGCATGCAAATCATAGCAACGGATAGAGACAGAAATTAGTAAAAGCAAATCGAGACTCGTGCGCTACCAATACACTTATCCCGAGAATAGAAAAGACAATAAGTAAAGTAACATGTAGCATAAGGTAAAGGACATGTGACATAATGTAAACTGTGTACATGTAAGAAAAAGAAAGCACGTGAACATGAAAGATAAACTAGACATGTGAGCATGTTAAGTAGACGGAACATGTGAGCATGTTAGATAACTGGAACATGTGAGCATGTTAGGTAACTGGAGCATGTGAGCATATTAGATAACTGGAGCAAGTGAGCATATAAGAACTAGAACATGTGAGCATGTTAAGTAACTGGAGCATGTGAGCATGTAAGAACTGGAACATGTGAACATGTTAGCATGTGAGCATGTGAGCATGTTAGGTAACTATATAGAACGACAAATGATAAGATAACTTAGGAACTATTCCGAAACTCAAGTTACAACCCGTATACCAAACAAGGACCGGGGTTGTAACCTTCTCCTGAACAGAACTTTAGTATCTAATCATTTATCGACAAAAGTAAAGTATTGTAACGCCCCAGTCCCAAAATACGTAGGACCAAGTACGTGAACATGCCAGCTGCACATATACGAAGAATACTCCAATATATGAAATCCTCAAATATATACATAAGCTGTAGATAAAATAACCACAGGCCAGTAATATATAATCTAATCTCATCACAGCTCAACACAGAAGATAATAGAGTCCAATAAATAAGTAAAAGTATCAAAAGATAGCCGGGTGAACATACTCACTCCAAACAGCTATGAAAAATAGTCTCACAAGATCGGAGTCCAACCTTCGCAAATAGAAAGAAATGAGATGTAAAAATAATGTCCACTAATGTCTCAAATAAAGAATAGACTAGACATCAATAAAGACTGCCTCGTCATCGATGTAGGATAGCTCTAATGCCGTTCCGTACTCCTGTAGAAAATCGTCTAAACCTGGAAAGATAACCAGGTCCTCAGGGGACATAGCAAGATACAAGAAAACACCATGCCATATAAACTGTGATAATATAATAAGAAAAAAAGGTATGCATGCAATCGGGTTCCTGACCATTCACTGTGAATATGCAGTTGAGATACAATCCTTCGACGTATGAGCCCTGGCTGTAAATAGGATCGGCATAGTTCCCATAGAGGGCACCAGGGTCCTACGTCCATAACGCTCTGGAAGCGTCAGAGGGCACCATGTGCAAGGGCTACGTCCATAACGCTCTGGGAAACGTCAGAGGGCGCCTGAAGCCTGCGTCTCCGGAGGAGCGCATAGGTAATCAGGGAAGTACAAAGAAGCCCATACGTTAGGTATTGTTCTCTCCACCCAATGCCTAGTATCATCATCTCTATGACTGATATAAACCTCTAGTAACCGAGAAGTCTTCTAACATGCAATACTATCGGCAGTTACTCCTATCCGTCGCATGCTCCATACGTATCGGTGGCCAGCCGACTACGCGGGTACGTGTCCTACATGTGACTCATATCACGTGATACAATAAGTGTCAAGGCCGTATGAGATATACCAATACCTCAACATCAATGGGTGGTCACTAGACTAAGTCAATACAAGAGAAATAAATAAGGCGAGGTAAACGACCGATAGAGTCGCTTGCACCCAAGTGTGACTTGGACGTACAGTTTAAATATCAAAAAACAAAATGCTGATAATAACAACTGAAAATAAGAAATATAATAATCACAGAGTAAGGTGGCAAGGTATCTTGCCTGATGGTGCAAAGTGGCAAGCCCAAGAAATCACAATGTCAGCCAAGAAACGTCACAGTCTCCAAACAACTCCGAACACTGAAACAAACATAAAAAATGCACTCGGTGTAAAAGATATACCTAGGAAATGCCTATCCAAAAGTCAAATTCTAGAACAGTGGCAAAATCGTAATTTTGGGTCAAAACGATGTTCATCGTTGGACCCGCTTTGTACCAAAACACGTGCCAAAGTCTATGGTCTCTAAAGTCGTCAAACTACATGTCTATGGTTTCAATTTGAGGAGAGGAACTCAATGGTATGTCCAGTTTTGGATTCCGATGAGCCGTGTACAAATTTGCCCGTTTGAGTGGGTCGCGGGCCCGCCAAAAATAGGTTCTGATTTGACCTTCTCAGAATCGAACCAAACTTGGCACACAGGACCAGAATTTCGATCCGGACCTGTTGGCGTAAGTTTTGTCTCAAATCGATGACTGTACACGAAATTATTGGCAAGTTTGCAAAATGTCGATACGGGGGTATCTCGACGGATACGCGTTGATTTCGTCGTGCACACGCAAAGAAACTGAGTTCCGTCAGTTCCCACACGTCCGCAACGTCAATACGCACCTTTTGATGTGTATAGCGTGCGACCATATCGCCCGGTTTGTCGGGGCGCACGTCATATCGGGGAAGATTCTCTGAAATTTACTATTTTGAAAACAGTTTTTCGCATAAGTTTAACATGGATTTAGTTCTTGCACAGAAATCGAAATACTGATCTACCAGTTGCGTTTTAGTCGTGGTTATGTTGTCTTCATACGTGTTCAATTAGTCTCTGAAAAATCTTGACATACAGATCGAAATCTGGCTTCTAAGTTGTGGTTTTGGACTAGGTTCAAACTCTGTTTTCAACAGTTTTTGGGGCGACTTTGCCTCAATTTTTCGAGCAGTCCCATGGGGTTCTCAGGATTCTATTTGAAGAAGATTGGAGGGGTTCATATAGGCTACACACAGGAGTTTACGTTTCAAGAAATCATCGAGCGAGCGTGAAGAAAAGGGGATTGGAAGAAGGGTACCTCGATGTTGACAAATCTGGGCTTCTTCGGAAGTGTGGTCGGCCTGGGCTCTCCGGCGGTGTTCGCGTGGTGGTGCGGCGCCGCCAACGGCCAGGGTAGTTCGCCTGGGGTTCGAGATGGAGAGGAGATATGAAGGTGAAAATTTTTGGAGGGTTAGGGTTTCAGTTTTGATGTTGGTTTTTATATACAGTGCCGACGCTACTCCTATTTCGAATAGAAAAACAATATGGTGGGGCTCGGGTTGTATTGCAGCAGCTGCTGCTAACAATGCCTTAGGGGGTCGGGTGAGGTGGACCGGCCCCACGTGGGTTGGTCCCCTCCTCTCTTCACATATATTTGTTTTTACAAAAAAACCCCATGTGAATCCTCACATTGACAATGGCTGGCCGCCCCTTTGCTGGGTGTAGGCCGGCCCCACCATTCACTTCTTCTTCTTTTTTTTAACAATTATTTATATCTTTATATATATATATATATATATATATATATATATATATATATATATATATATATATATATATATATATATATATATATATTGAGCATGCAAATATATATTTTAAGCATGCAAAATTCCTCAAAAAAATACAAATAAATTCCTAAAATCCTAGATTCTATTATTCCTTATTTAATAGTAATACTAACATGCACACATATAATATACACACACATACATTAATTATACTAATAAGCTAGTAGCAAATAAATTCATAATCAATAAAGTGTATAAAAAATTAATTAATTTATAAAAATCAATTAAAAATTATGGGGGTTTACATCCTACCCAACTTAAAGAAAATTTTGTCCTCGAAATTAAACTAATGTCGGGGGATCAAAAGCAATACAAGGGAAATTAATAGTAATTTAAGAGCTTAAAATATAAGACATACCTTCGTCTTCTAACAAATGCGGGTAGCGATTTCGGATGTCGTCCTCGTGCCCCCAAGTAGACTCCCCTGGCGAGTGATGCTTCCATGCCACGCGAACCAATGGAATAGATTGATTCTGCAACACCTTCACTCGACGATCGAAGATACCTACTGGTTGCTCTTCGTACGACAAACTCGGTCCAACTGTGATCTCGGAGTGATCAAGCACATGATTGTTGTCCGCCACGTACCTTCTCAACTGAGATACATGGAATACGTCATGCACTCCCTCTAGCGAAGGTGGCAAGGCCAATCTGTAGGCAACCTCTCCAACACGTTCCAAGACATCGAAAGGCCCGATGTACCTTGGGCTCAACTTGCCACGTCCTCCGAATCGAATCGTGCCCCTAGTGGGGGATATCTTCAAGAACACATGGTCGCCCTCTTTAAACTCTAAGGGTCGACGACGATTATCTGTCCACTGCTTCTGACGATCCTGCGCTGCTCGCAGGTGGTTCTGGATCTTCTTCACTGTCTCCATTGTGCTCAAGACCAACTCGGGACCCAATAGTTGTCGCTCTCCTATGTCGCTCCAACAGACAGGAGACCGACACTTCCTACCATACAATACCTCAAACGGAGCCATTTGAATGCTCGCTTAATAGCTATTGTTGTAGGAAAACTCAACAAGATGAAGATGGTCCTCCCATGAACCGCCAAAATCAAGCATGCACGCTCTCAACTTATCCTCTAGCGTCTGAATAGTGTGCTCTGACTGGCCGTCTGTCTGAGGATGGTATGCTGTGCTAAACTTCAATCGGGTGCCCAAACTCTCTTGCATGCTCCTCCAAAAGTGTGAGGTAAATCTCGAGTCGCGGTCCGACACAATACTAACAGGCATACCGTGTAATCTCATAATCTGCTCCATATACAACTCTGCCAGTACCTCCGTCGACTGGCCCACTCTAAAAGGTAAGAAATGGGCTGACTTTGTAAGTCTATCCACAATCACCCACACTGCGTCACGTCCCCTAGGACTCCAAGGAAAACCCGTGACGAAATCCATAGTAATGTGCTCCCACTTCCACTCGGGAATGGGTAGCGGCTATAATAATCCGGCCGTCCTCTGGTGCTCCGCCTTCACTTGTTGACATACCAAGCACTTGGCAACGAAACGAGCTATCTCCGCTTCATTCCGTGCCACCAATAATACTGTCGTAAGTCGCGGTACATCTTGGTTCCTCCGGGATGAATAGAGTAAGTCGAACTGTGAGCCTCTGCCATCAGCTCCTGCCGTAGCTCTCCATTGGGAACATAAATGTGATCACCACATCGTAATGTCCCATCGGGGTGGATCCTCAATCCTGTCTGCTCTCCTGCTTCAGTCCTCTCTTTGAGCCGTCGAAATCTAGCGTCATTAGGCAATGCTGCCTTGATGCGCTCTACCAATGATGATTGCACTTGGAGGTTGGCTAATACGCCATCTGCTCCCGGCAATACTACCTCAATACCAAGCTGCTCTAAGTCTCTAATCAACTCCTTCTGCGAAGTCAAAAAGTGTGTTATAGGCTTGCGGCTCAATGCGTCTGCCACGACATTAGCCTTGCCCGAATGATAATGAAGCTCGATCTCATACTCCTTCATCAACTCCAACCAACGTTGCTGTCGCATATTCAACTCTTTCTGTGTGAACACGTACTTGAGGCTCTTATGATCAGTGTAGATATCAACCTTCTCGCCGTACAAGTAGTGTCTCCATAGCTTCAAAGCAAAGATAACCGCTGCGAGCTCTAGATCGTGGGTCGGATAATTTTTCTTATGCACTCTCAACTGTCGCGATGCATATGCTACTACACGCCCGTGCTGCATCAATACACATCCTAATCCCTTTCTGGATGCGTCGCTGTAGATCATAAATCCTCCCGAGCCCGATGGTAGTGTCAAGATCGGTGCTGTGGTCAATCGCTTCTTCAACTCGTCAAACGTGGCTTGACACTCGTCTGTCCATACAAACTCCTGATCCTTGCAAGTCAGTCGAGTCATAGGCTCCGCTATTCGAAAGAAATCTTCTACGAACCATCGGTAGTAACTCGCAAGTCCGAGGAAACTTCTCACCTCAGAAACTGATGTGGGAGCGGGCCATGATTTGACTGCTATGATTTTCTCTGGGTCAACCGATATACCATCACCCGTAAAAATATGACCAAGGAATGATACCTCCTTGAGAAAGAAATCACACTTGCTAAGCTTCGCAAAAAGTTGCTCATTCCTCAACGTCCCTAAAACTATCCGTAGATGCTGCTCGTGCTCCTCTTGACTCTTGGAGTAAATCAAGATATCGTCTATAAAGACTACCACAAATTTGTCCAAGTACTGGTGAAAGATCTTGTTCATTAAATTCATGAAAACTGTGGGAGCATTGGTCAAACCGAAAGGTATGACCAAGAACTCGTAGTGTCCATACCTCGATCGAAAGGCCGTCTTTGCAATGTCTTCCTTCCGAACCTTCAATTGGTGATAGCCTGATCGTAAGTCAATCTTGGAGAATACTTTTGCTCCACTCAGTTGATCGAATAGATCGTCTATACGCGGCAAGGGATACTTGTTCTTCACCGTCACTGCATTCAATACCCTGTAGTTGATGCACATGTGCACTGTCCCGTCTTTCTTGGGCACAAAAAGAATGGGTGCTCCCCATGGTGACGCACTGGCACGAATAAATCCCTTCTCTAATAAGTCATCAATCTGCGTCTTTATCTCTACCAACTCCTTGGGTGCCAGACGATATACTCGAGATGAAATAGGCTCGGCTCCGGGAATAAGCTCAATAGAAAACAATATCTCGGTCAGGTGGTAGTCCTGGCAATTCCTCGGGGAATACATCCTCGAACTCGGTGATAATAGGATGCTGAGGGGTGTCATGCATCATCATATGAGTTCCCGATGTGGGTGCATCACAACTCTCTCCGTCTTCTTGGTGAACTCAAACTCTGCCGCATTCGGTGGTCTAAAGATAATACTGCTCCTATGGTAGTCTATGAGAGCGAAATGCTGGCTCAACCAGTCCATTCTAAGAACCATATCAAATATCGGCATAGGGAATACAAGAAGTCGTGCCATCATCTCTCTGCCACTTATCACTACAGGATAACGTCTACAAACACCACTAACAGGTACAACTCCTCCAGTGAGGATTTTAACATTTTTAGCTAAGGGTGTGATGGGAATGCTATGTCTAGTGGCAAAACTAGTGGCTATAAATGAATGTGTGGCTCCAGTGTCAAATAATAGCAGGAAAAGATGCAACTAAAACCATACCTGCTATAACTTCTGCCTCTGTCTCTATATCCTCAACAACAAGTGAGAATACTGCCTATAATTCTGTCCTGGGCCCTGAGCTCTGGCCTTGTTGTACTGTACGCCTTGGGGAGGCAATGGTGGACGAGGTGCTCCTACTACAGGCCATGGTGCTGGAAGAGCTGGGGCTGTGGGCCTCGGGTTCTGCCGAGCTTGTACTATCGTCTGTTGCTCCGGTCAGTCCTTGAGCATATGCTGATTGGATCCACATCTCAAGCATAATCCAAGGCGAGTCCTGCAGTCATTCTGGAGATGTCCTTGTTTTCCGCAGTAATGGCAAACGGATTCTGATAAGGTGAGGGCCTCTGCTAGAACTGTCCTATGGCCCTCCTGATAGGTCCACTCTGGGTGGCTCGGGCTGGTGTAACTGCTGAGGTATGTCGTCTCGGTGTCTGCTGCTGCTCCTTGCGAAGAATCTCCTAAGCACGAGCTTCTTCCAAGACAGCTGAATGGGAGACTTGAGACTGGGTAGTCGTATAAGACTTGAGCTCTGGTGCAAGCCCCTGGTAAAATCTCCTCGTCTTCTTTAACTCCGTCGGAATCAATCCCGTACCAAATCGACTCAGGCAATTGAACTCTGAGTCATACTCGTCAACTGTCATATTCTCTTGCTTCAGATGAAGGAACTGGTCATAGAGACCATCTCGAACGTTAATAGGGAAGAATCTCTCATAAAATGTATTATAGAACTGCTTCCAGGTGATCCCACTGCCTAATCGTCTCTCTTCCGCCTTCCACCAGTGGTGAGCATTGTCTTCTAACAGTAGGTCCACTGCTGTCATCCAATCTCGAGCTACAACTGGGATGCCTTATGTAGCTTCTCGGTACTAATAAGCCACTGTGACACCTCTAATGGCTTCTCTGTTCCTCTAAAGGCCTTAGGGTTCATATCTGTGAAATTCTTGATAGAGCCTTCATAAGGATGCAGAGCCGGTGCTGGTGCTGGTACTGGAGGTGGTGGTAGAGGTCTAGCCAATGCTGTCATTATCGTCTGTCTCATCAGCTCAGTCTGCTACCACTGAGCCTGCATCATGGCGTACATAAACTGAGAAGTAGGGCTCCCATCAGTCGGTGGTGGAGGCATCTGAGGTCTCGACTGTGGAGGAAACTGCTGAGGAAATGGTGGTGGTGGTGGCAGAGGTACATTCCCTTCTGGTGGCATGGTAGTGGTCTACCCAGCCTGGCTGCATGAGGGTGCAGCGATCTCTGGGTGCTCTGTCGTCGGTGTCGTAGTAAGCTACGACTGTCCTGGCTGGTATGGTGTCGCTGGAGTCATGGGAGGATTTTGTCCCTCCGGGGTAGCCTCTTCATCAGATGTGAGGGCCAAGGCAGAAGTGCGTCCTCTTCTTAAATGCATACTGTAGGCACGAGGAAGATAAGTTGATATTAGGAAGATTAGATATGAAGTAAATCGAATAATCAAGAAAGTTTCGAAAAGATTGGAAGTCAAGAGATAGTAGTAGTTCTGGATGAGATATTCCTATTCCTATATGCAGGCTTGTTGGGCACAGTCATGTAACCCAATAATATTTACATAGACCTGCATGGGCCACCACAAAAACATATAATGCCCCTGTCCCAAAATACGTAGGACCAAGTACGTGAACATGCCAGCTGCACATATACGAAGAATACTCCAATATATGAAATCCTCAAATATGCACATAAGTTGTAGATAAAATAACCATAGGCCAGTAATATATAATCTAATCTCATCACAGCTCAACACAGAAGATAATAGAGTCCAACAAATAAGTAAAAGTATCAAAAGATAGCCGGGTGAACATACTCACTCCAAACAGCTATGAAAAAGAGTCTCAAAAGATCGGAGTCCAACCTCCGCAAATAGAAAGAAATGAGATGTAAAAATAATGTCCACTAATGTCTCAAATAAAGAATAGACTATACATCAGTAAAGACTGACTCGTCATCGATGTAGGATAGCTCCAATGCCGCTCCGTACTCCTGTGGAAATTCGTCTAAACCTGGAGAGATAACCAGGTCCTTAGGGGACATAGCAAGATACAAGAAAACACCATGCCATATAAACTGTGATAATATAATAAGAGAAAAAGGTATGCATGCAATCGGGTTCCTGACCATTCTACTGTGAATATGCAGTTGAGATACAATCCTTCGACGCATGAGCCCTGGCTGTATATGGGATCGGCATAGTTCCCATAGAGGGCACCAGGGGCCTACGTCTATAACGCTCTGGAAGCGTCAGAGGGCACCATGTGCAAGGGCTACGTCCATAACGCTCTGGAAAACGTCGGAGGGCGCCTGGAGCCTGCGTCTCTGGAGGAGCGCACAGGTAATCAGGGAAGTGCAAAGAAGCCCATACGTCAGGTATTGTTCTCCCCTCCCAATGCCTAGTATCATCATCTCCATGACTGATATGAACCTCTAGTAACCGCCAAGTCTTCTAACATGCAATACTATCGCAGTTACTCGTATCCGTCGCACGCTCCATACGTATCGGTGGCCAGCCGACTACGCGGGTACGTGTCCTACATGTGACTCATATCACGTGATACAATAAGTGTCAAGGCCATATGAGATATATCAATACCTCAACATTAATGGGTGGTCACTAGACTAAGTCAATGCAAGAGAAATAAATAAGGCGAGGTAAACGACCGATAGAGTCGCTTGCACCCAAGTGTGACTTGGACGTACAGTTTAAATATCAAGAAACAAAATGCTGATAATAACAACTGAAAATAAGAAATATAATAATCACAGAGTAAGGTGGCAAGGTATCTTGCCTGATGGTGCAAAGTGGCAAGCCCAAGAAATCATAATGTCAGCCAAGAAATATCACAGTCTCCAAACAACTCCGGACGCTAAAACAAACATCAAAAATGCACTTGGTGTAAAAGATATACCTAGTAAACGCCTGTCCAAAAGTCAAATTTTGGAGCAGGGGCAAAATTGTAATTTTAGGTCAAAACGATGTCCACCGTTGGACCCGCTTTGCACCAAAATGCGTGCCAAAGTCTATGGTCTCTAAAGTCGTCAAACTAGATGTCTACAGTTTCAGTTTGAGGAGAGAAACTCAACGGTATGTCCAGTTTTGGATTCTGATGAGCCGTGTACAAATTCGCCCGTTTGACTGGGTCGTAGGCCCGCCAAAAATGGGTTCCGATTTGACCTTCTCAGAATCAAACCAAACTTGGCATACAGGACCAGAATTTCGATCCGGACCCGTTGGTGCATGTTTTGTCTCGAATCAACGACTGTACACGAAGTTATGGGCAAGTTTGCAAAATGCCGATACGGTGGTATCTCGACGGATACGCGTTGATTTCGTCGTGCACACGCAACGAAACTGAGTTCCGTCAGTTCCCACACGTCCGCAACGTCCATACGCGCCTTTTGATGCGTATAGCGCATGGCCACATCGCCCGGTTTGTCGGGGCGCACGTCATATCGGGGAAGATTCTCTGAAATTTACTATTTTGAAAATAGTTTTTCGCACAAGTTTAACATGGATTTAGTTCTTGCACAGAAATCGAAATACCGATCTACCAATTGTGTTTTAGTCATGGTTATGTTGTCTTCACACGTGTTCAATTAGTCTCTAAAAAATCTCGACATACAGATCAAAATTTGGCTTCTAAGTTGTGGTTTTAGACTAGGTTCAAACTCTGTTTTCAACTATTTTGGGGCAACTTTGCCTCGATTTTTCGAGCAGTCCCTTGGGGTTCTCAGGATTCTATTTGAAGGAGATTGGAGGGGTTCATATAGGCTACACACAGGAGTTTACATTTCAAGAAATCTGTCACGATTCGATCCCAAATAAATGGGTCGAACCGGATCATGCCCAGCCTGCACCGTTGTTGAGACGGCGGTAGTAAGCTGTTCTATTAGCAGGTAACCACAACAACATCTATATTTATCACAACTCAATATTCAGGAATCTAAAACTTTATTAAACATTAAAATAAATACAACTGGAAGTAAATGAACTGAATTAAATACTGAATTCAAATAACAGAATTTTCAAAAAAAAACAACAACAAAACTGAAAATAGGAAAATCTAGCTAAGCATTTGGTTCATCGGCCTCAGGTCCTGCATCCTCCAAAGGGGACTCTGGTAACACCTCGGGGTACAGAACCGAGTCATAATAGTTTTTGATTAACAGCTCAGCATCCTCAATATCCCCTAAAAATGTTATCTCCAGTCAGGAGGGAGCAAAGTACAATTCATGCTAATCCAACAATTAAAATAATAATAGAATCATGCATTTTTAAACAATTTAAAGTAAACAGTTTTCTAGCAGTAAAAAAATATTGTGATTTGAATAGGCAATGAATATGACCAGCTTGGGTTGTACAGTTGTATCCTATTGATACGATATGGCTTATCTCCGTGTGTATGAGGGGTAAGCTAATACAGTTCTAAGTTATTACTTTGAATGTGGTCATAATCATTATACTATCCCTCCAGTACCCAACAGTCAGTCAGTCAGTGCTCTCAGAGAGAATTCCGTATTGCATCGTGGTTTAAACTTGCAGTAAAGCGATTATTAAATAATTGTAAACTAACACAAAATGTACTTGCCTCAAATTAGACTGGACTTGAAGGGTTGAGACTTCGGGATTGAAACTAGCCTCGTCCTCGAAATCCTACATTCGAGAAGTTTGACTCAAATTCCAGAGTTACCACGCTAACTATGCTAGTTAAAATCTCTAAGTTTGTCCTAGTCAAATTTTAATCGTAATTATACTATCACAAACAAATCGATTATCGGGTGCGTTGTAATTAATTACGAGGGAAAGATCAATTTAACTTTTATTTTGGAAAAACTCGTAGTTACCAATTTAATTGGTTAAAACTTTGTATTTTCGTAATTATAAATATAAAACTAAATTTCTTGTTTAATGAGAAAACATGATCTTTGTTTAAAATATTATAAACTTGTAAATTTTAATGTGAGAGAAATCTTATTAATTTTTTTATATCAAAAATATTATTTATTTTAGTTTTACGCGTCTACGCTAAAAACCAGCAAAACCAAAAAATAAAAGAAATACTACGCTACAATATTTACAGGCCACAGAGAAAAGAAATAGAAAAGTTGGGCTTATGCCCTTACAAATTATTTTACATAAATTGAAATAAGAAGAAACATTTGTTAGTTTTAAAATTATACTACAATTTAATTATAAATAAACTAATATTTAAAATAAATTAATAATGAGTCTCAGATATTGGTCCAATCATCATATAGGCTAATGCCTCAACGTCCGGGCGAAACCGGTTTCGTTTGCACTTAGCCAGGGCCCATTGACCAATACGGTCGTCGTCCAAAAATCCAAAATATTATCCTTTTCTGAAAAACCATTTTTAAAACCATTTTAAAATTATATAATTAAATTTTATAGAAAAATCCGGCAGCACTTCCTCTATTTTCGGTTAACCCAAAAACTGGGAAGTGTGCCATAATCACCATTTATAAAAAAAATCCCAAACCAGGGAACACCCAGAATTCAACTTCCAAACCAGGAAAACCCAAAATTTACATGTAAAAATATTCACAAAACATTTCCCAAATTAATTCGGAAAACCCGAAACGAATTCAGAAATCCCGAAACCATCTCGGAAAGCCTCACAGAAACCAACAGAAACTTTTTCGAAAGTTTCTCGGAAAAATCCAAACCAAGCCAACAGAACTAAGAAAACCACAGATCCTATTTCCAAAGCCAACCATTCCAATCCGAACCTACAGAACTCTTTCCGAAGAGTTTTCGGAAAACCGAAACCAACAAACTATTCACAGAACCAAAAATATCAAAGTATCCACAGAACATATCAATCAAATGGTTCTGAAACTTCCGAAACCAAAAATGTAATAAAATCCGAATTCCCGGAAAGGGATCGGGGACCAATTCATCATAGACAATCGAAAATGGGACGGGACAGAGGAGTTATACCTTGGGTTGCTCGGCTAAAGCTCTCAGATGAAATTAAAGAAATAATAGAGATCCGAGCAGCAACGTAAACCCGGGACAGCGCTGGACAATGCTGTCCAGATCAGCGGGCACTCACGGGAACCCGGACAGCGGAGAGAACGGCAGAAAACAGCAGTACAGAACTGCGGGGTCGCCTAGGGCACGGGCGCGGGGCCAGCGGCGTGCGCTGGTGGCGGCCGAGAGGGGTGCTGCGGAAGGGCTGGCCGCGAGGGGGTCGGGTCGCGCACGGAGTTGGCCGCGGGGCGGCTGGGGGACGTCGGGGCGGGCGCCGCTGGAGGTGGCCGGAAGAACTCGGGGAGCAAGTGGCGGAGGGTCGCCGGAGTCGGGGGTCGGCGTCGGGCGCGGCCTGGAGGAAGCTCGGGGAAGGGTTTTCTTAGGAAGAGGGAGAGAGGAGTGAGGAGGAAGTGAAGGAAAAGGTGATTTGGTGCTGGTGCTCCAATCCGTAAGAGGGGGTGATGGGGAGAAAGTATGGGGAGAGGGGAGTTATGAGTTGTGGTGGTGATGTTTGGATTAAAAAGGGGAGAGTGGTGTTGAACGTATGGTGAAGAGTGCTGGTGGTGTTTGCTAAAAATGGAAGGAAAAAAAGTTTGTGGTGAAGAGAGAAGTAAAGGAGTGGCTGAAGAATAGGATGGGCCTGGTCGTGGGATGACCCGGCCGATATGTTAGGAAATTTTATTATTATTTTTTTTTGTAAAAGAAATCAGGATTTTCAAATAAGGTAGAATGGGTTCCAATTGGGTTTCGGGAAGTTAGGTTCGAACTGGTCCAGGCTCGGGTTAGGTCAGCAACCAAAGATCCAAATTATTAATTTTGAAATAAATTTTGAACCCACAATATAATAATAATAATAGCAATAATATTATAAATAAATTACAATCAAAAACTGGGTTTCACAATCTTCCCTCCTTAGAAAATTTCGTCCTCGAAATTAAAGGCAGGGTTAGGGAGTACCTCAAGTCTCAAACAGGTATGGATACTGCTCCCGCGTCTGGTCTTCTCGCTCCCAGGTCGACTCGCCTGGTGAGTTATGCCGCCACATGACTCTGACTATCGACGTCACAGAGTTCCTGGTTCTCTTCTCGCCTCTGTCCAAAATTGCCACTGGCTTCTCTGGCACTGTGAGGCTGGGTCCAATTTCCAGCTCTGAATGGTCCTAGATGTGGCTCGGGTCTGGGATGTAGTGTCTCAGCTGTGAAACATGGAAGACGTTGTGGACGCCTTCGAGACGTGGGGTAGAGCCACCTGATAAGCCACTTCTCCAATCCTGCTGAGTACTTCAAAAGGACCAATATACCTGGGGCTTAGCTTTCCTGCTCTGCCGAAACGGATGGTTCCTCTGGTAGGAGAGATCTTCACAAACACACTGTCACCTTCTTCAAACTCCAAAGGCCGTCGGCTGCTATCGGCCCAATGCTTCTGTCTGTCCTGGGCAATCCTGAGCTTGTCTCTGATCATTCTCACCTTCTCTGCTGCATCGGTCACCATCTCAGGTCCAAGCAATACTCGTTCTCCGACGTCGTCCCAAGCAAGTGGAGTGCGGCAACGACGTCTATAGAGTGCCTCGAACAGTGTCATACCGATGCTAGCTTGATAGCTGTTGTTGTAAGAGAACTCTACCAAGTGCAAATGGTCTTCCCAAGACCCTCCAAATTCCAAGACGCAGGATCTCAGCATGTCTTCTAGCATCTGGATTGTTCTCTCCGATTGTCCGTCAGTCTGGGGATGGTAGGCGGTGCTAAACTTCAGTTGTGTTTCCAAACTGTCATGCAAACTCTTCCAAAAGTGAGAGGTAAATCTAGTATCTCTGTCAGACACAATACTTACCGGAACTCCATGAATCCGGTAGATGTGCCGCATGTACAGTGCTACCAACTTCTCGGTAGATAGACCAACCTTGAAGGGGATAAAGTGGACTGACTTCGTCACTCGGTCCACGATAACCCAAATGGCATCCTTCCCTCCTTGGGATCGAGGCAGTCCTGACATAAAATCCATTGTTATGTGCTCCTATTTCCACTCCGGAATGTCAAGAGGCTGCAATAGTCCTGCTGGTCTCTGCCTGCTAGCTTTCACTTGTTGACAAATTAAACATCTAGCCACATACATGGATACATCCTTCTTCATTCTGTACCACCACACTATAGTCCGCATATCCCGATACATTTTGTTGGCTCCAGGATATATGGAATACTGCGACTGGTGCGCTTCTTGTATCAGCTCGTTCGCCAGTTGGTACGTAAAGCCTCGTACCATTTTTCAGTGCTCCGTCGCTGACGATTAAGAATCCTTCAAGTGTTCCTGCCAGCACTGGATCTCTGAGTTTGCAAAGCGTCTCGTCTTGGAATTGTGCCTCCTTGACTCTGTCCATAAGACTTGAACGCACTTGCAACTGCATCATTGTTGATTCCGCTCCTGGTACAATGACTTCTCTTCCCAGTTTCCTCATCTCTTCTTCGGGTAGTATAATTTCCAGTCCAAGCTTTTCCATATCCTCCAGCAAATGACGCTCCTTAGTCAAGAACATTACCATCGGGTATCGACTAAGTACATCTGCAACAACATTAGCCTTACCCGGATGATACTGCAGGTTGATGTCAAAATCCTTCATCAGCTCCAGCCATCGTCTCTGTCTCATGTTCAGCTCCTTCTGAGTGAAAATATATTTCAGACTTTTGTGGTCTGTAAATATTTCTACTCTTTCCATAAAGGTAGTGCTTCCATAGCTTCAATGCAAATATCACCGCTGCAAGCTCCAAATCATGTGTGGGATAGTTCTTCTCATGAGTCCGTAATTGCCTAGATGCGTAAGCAATTACTTTCCCGTGTTGTTGAAGAACGCAGCCCAATCCCTTACCGGAAGCATCACTATAAATTGAGAAACCGCCGGTACCTGCGGGTAGCGCAAGTATCGGCGCTGTTGTAAGCCTCTTCTTCAGTTTCTCAAAAGCTGACTGGCAAGCTTCAGACCAAATGAATTCTTCGTTCTTCCTGGTAAGCTTCGTCATTGGTTCAGCAATCTTGGAGAAATCCTTTACGAACTTCCGGTAGTAGCCAGCTAAACCCAAAAAGCTTCTGATTTCTGCAACCGAGCTTGGTGCAGTCCACTTCTCAATAGCAGCTATCTTCTTTGGATCCACCGAAATTCCTTTTTCTGTGACAACATGGTCCAGAAATTCTACTTTGTCTAAAAAGAATTTGCATTTGGATAACTTACCGTAGAGCTTCTTCTTCCTCAAGGTGCTCAGAACTTTCCTCAGGTGCTCTTCATGCTCTTCTTTAGTCTTCGAGTAGATCAGTATGTCATCGATGAAGACAACAACAAACTGATCCAGGTATTCATGGAAAACCTTGTTCATGAGGTTCATGAATACCGCAGGAGCATTTGTCAGTCCAAACGGCATGACCAAGAATTCAAATTGCCCATACTTGGTATTGAATGCCATTTTGGGAATATCCTCCTTTCTGACCTTGATTTGGTGGTAGCCTGATCTGAGATCTATCTTCGAAAATACCTTGGCTCCACTCAGTTGATCAAACAGGTCGTCAATCCGGGGTAGAGGGTACTTGTTCTTGATGGTGATGTTGTTCAGCGTCCGGTAATCAATGCACATCCGTACGGTTTCATCCTTCTTGGGCACGAACAAAACTGGTGCTCCCCAGGGTGAAGCCTCGTCTCTAATAAATCCTTGTGCCTTCAGTTCGTCAATCTGGTCCTTCATCTCCTTTGCCTCCTTGGGGTTGACTCTGTAGCATCCCCGAGAAATAGGGAAAGAGCCGGGTACTAGATCGATGGTGAATTCTACACCTCGATCTGGCGGCAATCCTGGAAGACTATCTGGAAAGACGTCTATGAATTCCGCTATGATAGGGTGAGAAGGCCCGGGTTCTTCGGTGATAGAGGAGTAGGTAACACTCTTCATGTCTTCCGGAGCTCGAGAGATTTCAAACTCCGGTTCTTCTGGTGGGCTGAAGATTACACAACCTCTATGACAATCTATCAGCGCATGCTGCTCACTTAACCAGTCCATCCCTAGGACTACATCATAGTTGGACAGGGGCATCACAAGTAAGGGTGTTAAGAATTGGTGGCCTGAGATAGTTATGGGACAGTTACAAGCCTCGGTGATGGGTATGGGTCCACCACCGGTCATAACTCTACTAATCACCTTGCTAAGTCCCGTATCTAGGTGGTGTGCAGAAATAAACTTTGATGATATGAAACTATGTGATGCACCCGAATCAAATAATGCTAGATCAGGATGTAAAAACACATAAATGGAACCTGTGATGACATCAGCAGTGGGTTCCTGCTCTGGTTCTTGTTCTTCTGCTACTAGGGCATAGGCTCGCCCGATCTTCTGCTGGTGTTGTCCGAACCGTTGTTACTGATTGGGTAGGGGAGCTCTTTGCTGAGTTGCTCTGGTCCGGTGGACTGACGAGGGGCAGTCCTTTACTTGGTGGGTGGCAGACCCACAGACTAGGCAGTGTCCTAGCCTTTTTCTGTATATGTTCGACTGATGTCCTGGCCTCTTGCAAAAATCATAGACAAAGATCTGCCTCTGAGGTGCTCTGTCATTGGTCCTTGCCTGTTGGTGCTGCTGCTGATGGTGCGATGGCCTGTTGTTGTTGTTGTTGGGCCTCTTCTGGTTACTCTGGAAGTTGCTAGTTCCAGGATACTCCTTCTTTGAACGAGAAGGCTGGCTCTTCTCCACGTCCTGAGCTCGTATCAGAATCTTCTCATATGTCTTGGCGCCACCTGCGATCACAGAGGTGCGAATCTCTTCCCTTAGTCCATACCTGAATCTTTCAGCACGGTCCTTGGGGTCAGCAACAAAGTTCTGGATAAAACGGCTAAGTCGGCCAAACTCTGCTGCATACTCTTCAACCGTCATGTTCCCTTGCTTCAGGTCCTGGAATTGCCTTTCCATCTCCCGCATCTCTGATGTTGGGAAGAACTTCCTGCGGAACAGCCTCTTGAAGGTGTCCCAGTCGAGCTGCTTGTCCTGGAGTCGGGGCTCATTCCGATACCAGGTGCTTGCTACATCTTGAGCTGGAGTCCTACTGCTTCGATCTTGAGGTCCTCTGGGAGTCGAACGACGCTCAAGAGACGCTCTATGCTGTCTAGCTATTCATCGGCGTAGATGATACCCTCGGTTCCTTTGAAAGGACGAGGGCCCTGCTTCTTGAAACTCTCTATATCTCCGACCTTCATGTAGTAATACGCCTCTAATCAAAAGAATGGCCTTAATGATATATAACTTAACTCCTGAATTTATGTTTACCTTGGCAGGTCGTGGCTCCAATGAAGTGGTTCCTCCTCTCTCGAGGGCAGCCATAGCCACACTGCCTTCTCTCATAATCGCGGTCTGCTCGCGATGGGCTTCAGCTTGGACTGCAGTCTGTTCCCGATGAGCTTCTGCTTGGGCTCTCTGTGCTTCAAGCACTCCTCGTAGCATGCCCACTAGATCGGTGGGATCCACGGGCACTGGTGGGGCAGCTGGTGCGGGCACTACCGCAGGGGTCTGCGGCTCATTCCGGGGAGGTGTAGGGTTCGCCGCTTGAGAAGTAGTGGCGTAAGCGCCGCGGAGTGCTGAAGATTGATGGGGACGGTCGGTCAGCTGCAACGGTGAAGGGTCTGGACGTGCTGGAGGAGATGGGGTGTGTTCGGGTGATGACACCTCATCACCAGCAGGGGTGGTCTTTTCCTTGGTCATATTCTGGAAGGTTTAGGATGAAAACATAAGCAAGGTATCCTACCAGTCTATAATCAAACAAAAATATTTATTCATATATAATTCGGACCTATGTTGTGACAAATCAATGTTCTAGTATTCTAATTGTTTCTAGGTATGTTTTCCTAAGTTGTTGTACGGACCTCCATGGGCGACCACTAAAAACATGTCACGACCCGATCCCAAATAAATAGGTTGAACCGGATCATGCCCAGCCTGCACCGTTGTTGAGACGGCGGTAGTAAGCTGTTCTATTAGCAGGTAACCACAACAACATCTATATTTGTCATAACTCAATATTCGGGAATTTAAAACTTTATTAAACATTGAAATAAATACAACTGGAAGTAAATAAACTGAATTAAATACTGAATTCAAATAACAGAATTTTCAAAAAAAAACAACAACAAAACTGAAAACAGGAAAATCTAGCTAAGCATTTGGCTCATCGGCCTCAGGTCCTGCGTCCTCCAAAGGGGACTCTGGCAACACCACAGGGTACAGAACCGGGTCATAATAGCTGTTGATTAACAGCTCAGCATCCTCAATATCCCCTAAAAATGTTATCTCCAGTCAGGAGGGAGCAAAGTACAATTCATGCTAATCCAACAATTAAAATAATAATAGAATCATGCATTTTTAAACAATTTAAAGTAAACAGTTTTCTAGCAGTAAAAAAATATTATGATTTGAATAGGCAATGAATATGACCGGCTTGGGTTGTACAGTTGTATCCTATTAATACGATATGGCTTATCTCCGTGTGTACGAGGGGTAAGCTAATACAGTTCTAAGTTATTACTTTGGATGTGGTCATAATCATTACACTATTCCCTCAGTACCCAACAGTCAGTCAGTCAGTGCTCTCAGAGAGAGTTCCGTGTTGCATCGTGGTTTAAACTTGCGGTAAAGCGATTATTAAATAATTGTAAACTAACACAAAATGTACTTGCCTCAAATTGGACTGGACTTGAAGGGTTGAGACTTCGGGATTGAAACTAGCCTCGTCCTCGAAATCCTACATTCGAGAAGTTTGACTCAGATTCCAGAGTTACCACGCTAACTATGCTAGTTGCAATCTCTAAGTTTGTCCTAGTCAAATTTTAATCGTTATTATACTATCACAAACAAATCGATTATCGGGTGCGTTGTAATTAATTACGAGGAAAGATCAATTTAACTTTTATTTTGGAAAAACTCGTAGTTACCAATTTAATTGGTTAAAACTTTGTATTTTCGTAATTATACATATAAAACTAAATTTCTTGTTTAATGAGAAAACATGATCTTTGTTTAAAATATTACAAACTTGTAAATTTTAATGTGAGAGAAATCTTATTAATTTTTCTATATCAAAAATATTATTTATTTTAGTTTTACGCGTCTACGCTAAAAACCAGCAAAACCAGAAAATAAAAGAAAAACTACGCTACAATATTTACAGGCCACAGATAAAGGAAATAGAAAAGTTGGGCTTATGCCCTTACAAATTATTTTACATAAATTGAAATAAGAAGAAACATTTGTTAGTTCTAAAATTATACTACAATTTAATTATAAATAAACTAATATTTAAAATAAATTAATAGTGAGTCTCAGATATTGGTCCAATCATCATATAGGCTAATGCCTCAACGTCCGGGCGAAACCGGTTTCGTTTGCACTTAGCCAGGGCCCATTGACCAATACGGTCGTCGCCTAAAAATCCAAAATATTATCCTTTTCCGAAAAAACCATTTTTAAAACCATTTTAAAATTATATAATTAAATTTTATAGAAAAATCCGGCAGCACTTCCTCTATTTTCGGTCAACCCAAAAACTGGGAAGTGTGCCATAATCACCATTTATAAAAAAAATCCCAAACCAGGGAACACCCAGAATTCAACTTCCAAACCAGGAAAACCCAAAATTTACATGTAAAAATATTCACAAAACATTTCCCAAATTAATTCGAAAAACCCGAAACGAATTCAGAAATCCCGAAACCATCTCGGAAAGCCTCACAGAAACCAACAGAAACTTTTTCGAAAGTTTCTCGGAAAAATCCAAACCAAGCCAACAGAACTAAGAAAACCACAGATCCTATTTCCAAAGCCAACCATTCCAATCCGAACCTACAGAACTCTTTTCGAAGAGTTTTCGAAAAACCGAAACCAACAAACTATTCACAGAACCAAAAATATCAAAGTATCCACAGAACATATCAATCAAATGGTTCCGAAACTTCTGAAACCAAAAACGTAACAAAATCTAAATTCCCTGAAAGGGATCGGGGACTAATTCATCATAGACAATCGAAAATGGGACGGGACATAGGAGTTATACCTTGGGTTGCTCGGCTAGAGCTCTCAGATGAAATTAAAGAAATAATAGAGATCCGAGCAGCAATGTAAACCTGGGACAGCGCTGGACAGTGCTGTCCAGATCAGCGGGCACTCGCGGGAACCCTAACAGCGGAGAGAACGGCGAAAAACAGCAGTATAGAGCTGCGGGGTCGCCTAGGGCACGGGCGCGGGGCCTGCGGCGTGCGCTGGTGGCGGCCGAGAGGGGTGCCGCGGAAGGGCTGGCCGCGAGGGGGTCGGGTCGCACGCGGAGTTGGCCGCGGGGCGGCCGGGGGACGTCAGGGCGGGCACCGCTAGAGGTGGCCGGGAGAACTCGGGGATGCAGGCGGCGGAGGGTCGCCGGAATCGGGGGTCGACGTCGGGCGCGGCCTGGAGGAAGCTCGGGGAAGGGTTTTCTTACGAAGAGGGAGAGAGGAGTGAGGAGGAAGTGAAGGGAAAGGTGATTTGGTGCTGGTGCTCTAATCCGTAAGAGGGGGTGATAGAGAGAAAGTGTGGGGAGAGGGGAGTTATGAGTAGTGGTGGTGATGTTTGGATTAAAAAGGGGAGAGTGGTGTTGAACGTATGGTAAAGAGTGCTGGTGGTGTTTGCTAAAAATGGGAGGGGAAAAAGTTTGTGGTGAAGAGAGAAGTAAGGGAGTGGCTCAAGAATAGGATGGGCCTGGTCGTGGGATGACTCGGCCGATAGGTTAGGAAATTTTATTATTATTTTTTTTTTTGTAAAAGAAATCAGGATTTTCAAATAAGATGGAATGGGTTCCAATTGGGTTTCGGGAAGTTGGGTTCGAACTGGTCCAGGCTCGGGTCAGGTCAGCAACCAAAGATCCAAATTATTAATTTTGAAATAAATTTTGAACCCACAATATAATAATAATAATAGCAATAATATTATAAATAAATTACAATCAAAAACTGGGTTTCACAAAATCATCGAGCGAGCGTGAAGTAAAGGAGATTGGAAGAAGGGTACCTCGCTGTTGACAAATCTGGGCTTGTTCGGAAGTGTGGTCGGCCTGGGCTCTCCGGCGGTGTTCGCGTGGTGGTGCGGCGCTGCCAACGGCCAGGGTAGTTCGCCTGGGGTTCGAGATGGAGAGGAGATATAAAGGTGAAAAATTTTGGAGGGTTAGGGTTTCGGTTTTGATGTTGGTTTTTATATATAGTACCGACGCTACTCCTATTTCGAATAGGAAAACAATATGGTGGGGCTCGGGTTGTATTGCAGCAGCTACTGCTAACAATGCCTTAGGGGGTCGGGTGAGGTGGACCGGCCCCACGTGGGTTGGTCCCCTCCTCTCTTCACATATATTTGTTTTTACAAAAAAAAACCCATGTGAATCCTCACATTGACAATAGCTGGCCGCCCCTTTGCCGGGTGTAGGCCGGCCCCACCATTCACTTTTTTTTAACAATTATATATTATATATATATATATATATATATATATATATATATATTAAGCATGCAAATTTCCTAAAAAAAATACAAATAAATTCCTAAAATCCTATATTCTATTATTCCTTATTTAATAGTAATACTAACATGCACACATATAATATATACACACATACATTAATTATACTAATAAGCTAGTAGCAAATAAATTCATAATCAATAAAGTGTATAACAAAATTAATTAATTTATAAAAATCAATTAAAAATTATGGGGGTTTACAGGTATAAACAAAGATGTACTGAAAATAAACAAATTCGGACACTGCCTAGACAAACTAGACTAGACTGGACTCCATACAATAGTCACGGCCAAGCAATGAGTACGACTTTATACATTAGCTAACTAGGGTTGTCACAATCCTAATTACTAACAAATGCAAGTCTGAGAATTCCAAGTCCAGCACCTACCTGCTACTACCTGAATGGTCCAAGCCAAAGGAGCAATGGTAATAGTGGATACATCGTCCAGGAGACAAATGTATCCTATAGTAGTGGTACATCGCCCGGGAGACAAATGTACCACTAAGACATATAATAATGGATACATCGTCCAGGAGACAAATGTACCCGGTGCAACACTCGACGGTGCGTTGGAAGTGTGCTCACCATAACAGATAGCTCCAAATCCCAAGAATATATATATAATGCCAAGACCAAAGGGGCAACAGGTAACTGGAAAATTCTCAATGATCTAAGTAATCAAGCTAGTTGTTTAGTCCTTAACATTTTCTTGTTGGATTCCGGGTGTGGAATTCCGCAGAATCTATCCTAGACATGAGACATGCAAGACTGGACAAAAGTAAGAATGTGCACCATAACAAGCCACAACAAAAAAATATAATAAATAAGAAGCTAGAAGTGCGCTACGATGAGCCACTATAGGGAGTGTGCCATGACAGGCCACTATCATGTAAGCAAAGAAAAATATGTACAAAAGTGCACCACGACGGGTCACTATCTAGTAAGCAAAAAAGACATGTAAGAAGAGTGCACCACGATGGGCCACATCATGTAAGCAAAGAAGATATGTAACAATTATCATAGCTTGTAAGAAAGAATCTATCAAAAAGACATATCATGGCATGTGGAAAACAATAATTAAAGATAAGTATATTTTATAGAAAAATGATTGAACATGTGCTAGTGTCAAGTGTATATAGGGTGTACAATCATTCTCTAACTATGCAAGATCATCTAATCATGTTAAGAAATTATTACAATCGAAGAAAATATCAAAAACGGACAAAAACGGACAAAAACAGACTAAAACGGCATACCGGCGGTATACTGCGGCATACCGGCTGTATACCGGCCTAAAGACAGAAAGTTTCTGGTGCAAAAATCGGCATACCGGCGGTATACACCGGCATACCAGCGGTATACCGGTTTTTCAAACAGCAACAAAAATCAAATTTTTGCCAAAACTTGTTTCGGCCATAAAAACTTTGTTTTAAATCGAAATTCGGATTTTCAAAAGTCAAAATTGCATAGAATTGAATTTCCTACAACATTGAGCTATTAGATTTCAAAAATTTAAAGATTTAATAGATCAATATCTCAA
Organism: Iris pallida; assembly: GCA_029216955.1. Lineage (NCBI taxonomy): Eukaryota > Viridiplantae > Streptophyta > Magnoliopsida > Asparagales > Iridaceae > Iris > Iris pallida. Next base: position 13,735,567 of record JANAVB010006389.1, on the reverse strand, counting down.
AATACTCCCAAAAATAGGTTTTGGGGGCACCTAAACGGGTTCCGATTGCCACCAAACTCAAAATCCATGATATACAAACTATGTGAGGGCCTCATATATGTATATGTGACCAAGATCCATGATGGTAACACTAGTATCACTCTTGATACCAAGTTTTCTACTAAGTCCATATTGGGTTTTAACAGAAAATCAAAACCTTGCTTAAACAAATTTTGGAAACATGCATATATACGAGAATCATAAGGAAAACATATTTTACAAAATGAGTTTAGAACAATTCTAAGTATTTACTACCAAGGAAAATAAAATGACAACAAAAATATTTTTGTTCAAGATTTGGCAAGATGTACTTGCCTAGGTTAAGCTCCAAGCCTAATCTTCTACTCCTCCTCCTAAAGGGGGTTAGAAACCACACCCAAGGCCTCAAGGCCAAGCTCTTGGCAAGATCCAAGGGGGAGAGAAGGGAAGAAGAAATGAAGAAAGAGTGAAAAGAATGAAAAGAGGGAGGAGAGAGAAAGTAAAATGATATATATAGAAGGGGGAATTAATCTTAGCCGTTGGATCATGATCCATGTCAAAATATAAGTCAATCATGGTCATTCAAACAAAACCAAATATCCAATGGATAAAAGTGTGCATCTACACTATTACGAAAATATCTAAATACTATTCATCAAAATATCCAAAACACTATTCATAAAAATATCGGAAACACTATTCATGAAAATATCTAAAATTGAAAATATCTAAAATGTGGAAAATTTGTCTGGAGGGTATGCCGTCGGTATACTCCGGTATACTGGCGGTATGCCGGCCAAAGAAAAAATCTATAAGTTAAAAAAAATTTTAAAGCATTACGAAAATCAAGAAAATACGAAATACACTACAAAATACGTATCCGTATATAAATACTGATACTGTGAGACGAGTCTCACAGAGACATCTTCAAGCAATTTTTGTAGCTCCGCTAGACGCTTCTCGCGAGAGCTCAGCACAGTGGCAGTAGCCATATTTCGTCGAGCTTTCGGAGTACAAATATGGGAGAAGTCGGCGAAAGTAGCTATCATCTTATCCTTGGCTTCATCAAGGGTTTTGATAGTAGCTTCAGCACCGAAGACTTGTTCCTCCAAAATTGAGCTCTGTGTTAGATGCTGGTCTCGAGCTATGATCAACTGTTCACTCTTCACCTTCAAGCGAGCCAATTCTGTCTCAACTTCACGAATTCTATCATTTTGTTGATGAATTCTTATATTGGAAGTTTCATAGACTTCTCGCTGAATATCCAGCTCAGGTTTAACTCCAGCCAAAAAAGCTTTTTCTTTGGCAACTTTGCTACTGTATTCTTGCAGAGCTTCATTGAAAGTAGTCTCCCGAGCGAAGTATATTCAGCTGATAAAGCTTCATACTCACTTTGGATGAGACTTTCGATAGTTTCACTTGACAGCCTTAGATATTCTCTAATGGGCTGTTCAAGTTCCTCCACGACCTTCTTCAGCGCCGCTGCTTTCGCTGTATCATTAAACATGGCGACGTTCCTGATAGTAAGAGCAATTGCAGCCTTCAGACTTTTATAATTGAGGCCCTTCTTCAGGACCATTTTGATCAGAGCTGCCAGGGTCTTGTAAAAAGTTTCAGTATGAATCTCAACTAAGATATTCATTTCTGCATTCGAGCTCGGCATTGCAGCAATGTCTACCAGATCCCTTTTCTGAAGACTAGGAGCAGATGTTGTCGCTTTGGTAGCAGAATGAGATAAAGTCATTGTTGTCGTTGCTACCAAAGCTAATTGATCTCCAGGAGCTTCAGGGACAATGTCTTCAGCACTTGTTACTCTAGCCGTTTCTGGAGTCGAAACTACTTGAGTTTCGGTGGCGGTGATTGGTGTGGGAGGAATGGTAGTTATGATAGCTGGCTCCGGTTCAGATACTGTCTTCTCAGGAACTTGTACCAGATCAGTAGCAATAACTGAGGATGTTATTACAACGTCTCCAGCTTCAGTTGATGGGTCGACTATATCCTCATCACCTTCATAAGCTACTGGCTCTTCAGGCTCTGGGAGTACTTCAGTTTTTTTATTGAAGTCTGTCTCTTCCTCAGCAGCCGCTTCTTCGTCTGCAGTTGGTTCTTCTGCAGTTTGTTCTTCTTCTCTGTTTTCAGCAAAAGAAGATAATTCTGGCCGAGCTTCTACTTCGGGCTCTTGTTGTACTTCCTCTTGGATATTATCTTCTTCTGAAGAAGAACTCTCTTCTTCAGACTCCGTGTTTTCCTTATAAATAGTTTCTTGAGGAGGAGGAGGAGCCACAGGCTTTGTTGTAATGATGACACCTACAAATTAAACAAAATAAGTTAATATACAAAATCATAATACATAATCTTGTATAGATTTTGTATAATTTATATTTACCTGGAGTAGGTGCAGGACGTGCCAATTATGAGTCATAGTCTCCATCCCAGTCATCATTGTCAAGGGCAAGAGCCGGTTCATCTGATGTGATGAGCTCTCGATCAATAGTATGTGTAGTGGCAGCATCCTCAGTAGCTTGTGTCTTTTGTGGTAAAGACAGATGAAGTGATGAGCTAAGGCGTCCAGGAGATAGGAACCCCATACCTTCTGTTGATGTTGTCGGTTGAGATGCTGAGGATCCTTCTCCAGGATGAGCTAAAGAAGATGCAATATGTTGCGGCTCCTCGACTGGAGTGTCGCTCTCTGGGGTAGCGGCTCTTTGTCTAGAAGGCCCTTTGACGGTAACCTTCTTCTTCTTCTTCTCTGGGAGAGTCTTCTCTGGAAGGGTAACAGCTGCACCTGATTTTCGCTTTCGGATCTTGCTGATAACAATTGGTCCTGCAGCTATTTTGCCAGCTCCTGCAGGGATTACTTCCAGATACTCTTCTGGAACAACAGTGTCATCGGGTATGTCTGGAAATACCCTGACTGGTTCTTCGATGTTCCCTTCCTTGGGCCATCGAAGACTCCCCTTCATATTATAGCCATGGACAAAGGAGCGAATGGACGCATAAAAGCGAACATACGTATGAAGTATCCGTAGCTCGGTCGTGCTTGTAGCAGTCGATACTCTGAATTTAGCACTGGTATAAGAAGTGCTAAAGTATCTCTAGGCTCTTGCACCATCAATTAGCTTCCCATAATGGTAGAAGCTGGTGGAGGGATTACCAACATGAAGTTGGTCATATCCAAACTGACGAACGAACCGACTTGGTAGATATGGTTCGAACGTACAGTCATCTTCATTCCTGTATATCATATGGGAGGGTCTGATACACATTAGCCATTTGAGAACTGGCATAGGCAATGAAGTCCTCCCTTCTCCTCTGTCTTCAAACTGTACGCCGAGGCAGTCGGCTGGAAATTGTGGCCTTGTGCAGAAGAAGTTCCAACCGTGAGAATAATTCAGTACTGCTCGGGTATCTGCCACTGTAGTTGCAGTCCATGTGGCTTTTTTGAATTTCTGGAGGAAGACCTCCGTATTATCTCCAGGGCCCGGTGGCAACAAACTGCAGTTATGATGCAGTAGCCAGCCCATTAGATAAGTGTAGGGCATCTCCACCCATGGGAAATCTTTTCGGTGAGGACCATTGTTGATTAGTTCCTCACCAAAGGTCCGTAAACCTGCGTTTATTCGACACACCATTACCGATAGCATGTTAATTCTGACCTTGAACACCAAACGTACTACCGACCACAATTCGTTTCGGTAAATTATGTCTACTGTGCTGATCCCAGGCATAACCCATCTCCGCAGCCACAGAGAAAGAAAGCCTGCCAGCAAGGCCTCCCTTGAGATCTTCTGACTACCGTGTCTCAGGTGGCTCAAGGTTTCAGTCCCCGCAGGGATGTCTCCGATCTTTTTGGACAGATACTGGTCCGGAGACTTATGTGAGATCATTAAACTATTGATCAGATCTGAAGGGATTATTGAACAAGGGTTGATGGTTGGAGCCTTGTTTTCTTGGAATCTCCCCTTCTCATTCTTGGGTATCCTATTCTCATGGTAGAATAGATAGGTTGTCCATTTATTAGTATATGCCAAGTGCGACCCACTATCATACATAGAGGTGCAAATTAAGTAATGGCACATCAGTTCTTGGTAGACCTCAACCAATCGAGGATTTTTCTCTCTGATTTTTGCTAGTTCCCGGTTGGAGGGAACATACTCTTCATAAGGAGCTTCACCCATCGGCAGCTTAGAGATGAATTGCATCTCGTGCAGGGCAAGACCCATCTCACCTAGTGGAGTTGCAAAAGTTCTTGTTGAACTCATATACAACTCCATCAAAGCCAAGAACAGGTTACTGTTCATCAATATACCCTGGCTTGTAGAGGCTATCGCTTCATAAAGGCCGATGGCTTCTAGGTCTGTCTTGAAGTTCTTCATGATCCAGGCACTAAGCTGAATCCAGTTCTGGTTATATGGAGTCAACCACCCTGGTAGCCTAGGGTTGGCTTGAGGATATAATACTGCAGCCCTTATGAACTTGTTAATAAACATTAGAGTCTACACCGGTTGGATCAGAGCTGAATCTTCGCTCGGTGTGAACCCAGGTAATAGACCAGAAAAAGGGACGACACTACCACTAGGAGCACTAATGTGGTAGCCCATTTCATTGGCTCTATCCCTCTTGAAAATGATCCGTCCCGGCCTACCATGACTACTGGGAGTCAGGTTCCATATCATCTGTCGAGGATGGGTGGCATGGACAAATGCAGACAGGAGATAATCTCTAACCATGTCGGGGAGATACATTGTTCTCTCTCCAAACTTGAACACCCAAGCCTCCTTCTTGGGGTGTGTTTGTGACTGAAAATCTATCGCACCTCCGAACAAGAAGGCTGGCTTCAAAAATTATTGATCATCTAACGATACCAACAATTCTCTATTTATCATGGACAACAGCATTCTGTCCCCTTGAGCAGATATCAGTTGTTGTCTCCCTTCAGGGTATTCCGGATTTGACTGAGGGAACTCCACATGGGACAAATTCTCCAAGTAATTTGAGCCCACCATACCAGCTGAAGAGCCAAATATTTCTGCGAGCGGATGAATTTGCAAGTCCACTGCCAAAAGAAAAAGAAAAATCAAGTTAGTAAAAATCTAATTTGAAATTTTTACGCAGATGACTTAGTTAAAGACTCTGTACTAGAGAACTTGACTATGTAAAATTTTACGCTTATGCACAAAAATTAAAGTTTTTAAAAGTGTAAAAGTTTTTTGTTTTACGCAAAGTCTTTTACTTGTGAATTTTACGCTATCACGTATTGACGTGAGCGTATTTTAAATTTTACACTGTCACGTATTGACGTGGGCGTATTTTAAATTTTACGCTGTTACGTATTGACGTGAGCGTATTTTGAATTTTACGCTGACACGTATTGACGTGAGCGTATTTTGAATTTTACACTGGCATTTATTGACGTGAGCATATTTCAATTTTTACGCTGGCACATATTAATGTGAGCGTATTTTAATTTTTACGCTGGCACGTATAGACGTGGGCGTATGATTTTATTTTTACGCTGACACGTATAACGTGGACGTATTTTGTTATTCCGAATTCTACGCTGACACGTATAAATGTAGGCGTGATGTTTAAAGTTTGAGTCTTCTTCTCCGGCGAACTCACGGCCGAAGTTAGGTAGTATTCTACCTTTCATGGCCGGAGCCACAGAGGGGTTGATTTGTCGGGGGGCTGCCGATGATGGGATGTTGGTTTCTGCACGGTCGGCTGTCGACGAAGCTGCGGCGGGCTTCTTGCCTTTGCTGCCGGCGGCGGTCTTGCTCTTGGGGACCATCGATTCAAAGTGAGAGAGGAAGAGAAGAAAGAGAGCAAAGAAGTTCGGGATTGCAAAGGACGAGTAAGTTCTTTCTGTACTCGTAAAGCTCTATTTATAGAGAATTTTGAAATCGGTTCAAATTTCCGAAATTTACGCTGACTGTTGGATATCTCTACTTTTACGCGGACTATTGAGTATCCCGAACTCTACGCAGATGACCGTTGGGTATCCCGAATTTTACGCAGACTGTTGAATATCCCGAATTTTACACTTCTGTTCAAAGTATTTCAAAATTTGAAAATATTTGAAAACTTTGAAGGGGGTTTTGTAGGAGCGTAAAAAGTACTTCATAGACCAAGTCAAAGAAGTTGCAGACTTTACGCAAGTCAAACAGAGTCAAACTCAGACTTTACGCAAGACAAATAGAGTAAAACTCTCCGCGAGCTACATTATGCGAGGGCCATCCTCAAAGCCTTTACGCGAGGGACAGGCTGTCAGATCATGCATTTAATGCACGTGATACTGTTCTGACATAATCAGTTTCTGACAGCGGACAGCACAGAAGTCGAGAAGATTTGATTTACACTAAATCCAACACTTGTCGTTTAGTGTGCAAATAGACTACTTTTCGCTCAAGAGATTGCTTCTTTTACGCACGAAAGCTATTCGAGCTTTTTACGCTCAAGGCTGTTGTGCGCGTAAAGTTTATTTGAGCTAATTTTACGCTCAAGGCTATTTTTCAGCCACTTTACGCAGGAAGTTTATTTTTGGGCTATTTTACGTCCAGTCTGCTACTTTACGTATGAAGTCTATTTTGGATCATTTTTACGTCCGATCTTTTCTGGCTACAGGAGAACGTGGTCTGCTTACGTGGCTTTCATGCCACACTTATCAAGGAATGTGTGTACGTGTTCTCTCCATTTTGTTGAAGTAGTGGGACACATGTCATCACGCGTAAAGGTTGATTCTCATAGTGGGTGACAGTTACCAAACTTTGTTATTTTTTTACGCACGGAGGGTCTAGTCTATAAATAGACTTATTTTTAACACAGAAAGATCAAGAGATCAGAAGAGATAGACAGGAGAGAAGATTCTGAGAAAACTCATATTTTCAGAGTGATATTCCCAGAAGCATTTCTTCAACTTTTTCTCAAGAACAGGGTGAAGCAAAGCAGGAAAGCATTCGACTGTGCCATCAGTGTCGTTGTTCGATACCTTTCTGGTGACTTAGTTCTTCCGATTGTTCGTCTTCTTCAAGCAGTTTTCTTCATCATCATCGTATGGTCCAAGGAACAAAGTGATCGCTCTCATATCAGACTTTCATAGCAATACTTTCCAGAAACAATTTGTACTTTTGTACTTTTTCTAGTTTTTTTTTCAAAAGCCAATTTTAGGCATTTTGTTAAGTGAAACATGTCCCTTTTGATGTGTCCGATTTTCTTGCAATTGTAGCAAGTAGGTTCTTCATCAGTGTCTCTTCTTGAACAATTTGCTTTATTGAACTTGAGAAACTTTCTGAAGTGTCTAGCGATGAGGGCGATTTCTTCGTCATCTGAATCGTCATCATCGAGTCATCTTTAGAGAAGAGCTTGATGGCCTTAAGAACAAGAGATTTTTCCTTTTCCTTCGCATTTTCTTTCCCTTTCTCTTATACAGAGGCTTCCAATTGGTCCTTCATATCTAGCTCGTGGGTCATCAGCTTTTTCATGATAGTCTCAAGGTTCCTCGTTATAAGGTCATTCCCTTCGATGATGGCGGTAGCTTTGGGATTCCATCTTTTAGTCAGTCCTCTGAGAATTTTTTGAATCTTTTCATTAGTGGGTATTCCTTACCAAGAGAAGAGAGAGGGTTAATAATGTCAAAGAATCGAGTAAACATAAAAGTAATAGACTCATCTTGTTTTATTTTGAAGGATTCATACTCTTGAGTGAGTCTACTAATCTTCGATTTTTTTTTTACTTTTGATGTCCCCTCATGTGTGACTTCCAAAAGTTTTCATATTTCATTGCAAGTTTTGCAAGTGGAGATTCTATCGCTACAAGAAAAAAAAAACCCTTTTTATAACTCTTGTAAAATTATTATTATAACGCTCTATATAAAAACGATACAAGATTTCATAAACATCCGCTAATATTACAGTTTTGAGAGATTTTTGGCTTATTATAACATTTTTATATACAAAATGTGATATAAAGTGGAAACTTATATAACATTTGTTTACATAAGCATTATAAAAAGGCTTTTTCTAAGGGCACCACACCATTTACTTGGGGCTATCCCAAAAATTTTTGAAAAAATTACAAGTTTGCCATCAACAAATTTTACTTTGGGCACCACACCAATCAGTCCTAGGACTGCCAGCAGGTTGGTAGTCCTAACACATGTTAGGACTGCCACCCTGCTGGCAGTCCTAACATATGTTAGGACTGCCAGCGGGTTGACAGTCCTAACATATGTTAGGACTGCCAACTTAGTGGCAGTCCTAGGACTGCCAGCAAGTTGGCAGTCCTAACATATGTTTGGACTGCCAACTTGTTGGCAGTCCTTGGAGATGTTGTCGATCCTTCCTCCACTTTCGACGACGACTTCCCCGAGTTCGACCTCCACCACCACCACCACTTCCCCCCCCCCCCCCACTTCCCACGACCTTCCCCTCGCTTCCGATCTCGATCTCGACCTAGACCTGGAGCTCGACTTCTCCGTCGACGACCTCCTCCTCCCTTCCTCCTCCCCTTCCGATGATGAAGCGGATCCTCCGCAGCATCCCGATCCGCACCCTCCCTCGCCCGAATCCGCCAATTCCGCTGTGATCAACCACAGCATGGCTGAGGCCAAGGACCACGGGAGGACGACTCTCAAGAGGAAGGCGGAGGAGGAGGAAGGAGGCGGCGGCTGGAGGCGGAGGAGGAGGAAGGAGGCGGCGGCTGGAAGAAGGAGGAGGAAAGAGGAGGGAAAAACCCTAAGTTTGGAATAGCCCCAAGCAATTTTCGAAACGTCCCCAGTAAAAATTCTTCAAACTTGGACTGTCTCCTAGTAAAATGACGCCCCCAGTAAATTGTGCGGTGTCCCTTAGAAAAAGCCTATAAAACGGTCTCAAAATTTTTAGCTGGCCGCTTTTTCTCTTCCCAAAAGCCCGATACCATCTCCTCGAAAAGAAACTCTTCACTTTCTTTACTTCTACTCCTTCGTCTTCTTCTCCTTCCGCTCCTATCACTCCACTTCGTCCCCTTCCTCCTCCTCCTCCCCGTCCTCCCCTATCTCCCTACAAACCATAACCTCCTCCTCTGTGCCCTCCTCCATCGGAGCCACTCCCCCCACCATCCTTCTCGCTTCCTCCTCCAAACCATAGGAGAAGAAGAAACCAAGTGAATATTCTTCGATCGAAGACGCCGTACGAAACCCTAACCCTCCCGTCAAGAAACGTTCCCTCTTCTTCTTCTTCTTCTCTCGGTCTTGTTAGGGTTAGGGTTTTCTCTATAACGACGGATCAGCTGACCGACATCAAGATCTTTGAGTTCAGGATGCCTTCAGCCTCTTCGATAAGGACAATGGTGGTATTCTCTCTCCAATTTATTTCTTTTAATTCTTATATTAGAATTTTTTTGCTGATTTTTTTGCGGATCCAAAATTTCTGGGGTTAGGTTTTCTAGATCTACGTGATTTGCTAGAAATTAGCTAGATTCGATGAAAATATTATTGATATGTGCCTCTAATCGAATATGTTGCAATATGAATTAGATAAATCGTATGGTTAAAGTATGCGGGGTTCGGCTTTCTTTGCTCCTCGTCCACACGGACACGTGGACGTGGCCAATTTTTCTTCTTCTTTAGAGGGGTTTTGGGGTGGGGTGGGGTGGGGGTTGTTGGTGTAAATTAGGGTTGGAAGGGTTTGAGTTGATGATTCAAGAAGGATATGGACATGACACCGATTTTTGAGGTGTCAGTGCTTCCTAGTCGTCGAGTTTTGATTTTGATGGTGTTTTTGCTTGTTTGGTGAAATTGGTGCTGGGGTTGGCGATTCAGGAAGAATTGGAGCAAAAACTATTTTTTTAGAGCTGGATTCACAAGGCTCTATATATTTATACTAAACAAGGCCCCATAGGTTGAGGATCCATTTTATGGTTGAGAGCTGGATTCACACATTGGTATTAAATTCTTGAAAATTCCACATAAAATATGAACGAGAGAGATTGAACCTAGGTTGCTTTGATACTAGTTCACATCCTTGCCACTGCCAAAAAATCTAGAGCATTGATGAGAGATGGTGGTTGCATATTTAAATTCAACAATGAAGTTGTAGACTAGAAAGCACAAATACTCCAAAATATGTACCTATTTTTGAGTTGCATCACGAGTCATGACACTCTAGAACATGCTGAAATATTTGCTATTTCCTTGTCACCATTTCCTTATTATGTCTTGTCCTATTCATGTCCGTGCAACATAGGTTATATAAATTATGCGCTAAATATCTAGGATTCTTTGGATACAATTTGCATTTAGTGTCTTCGTTCTTTTTTTAGACCAGCAAAGCTCATAGTTGGACATGTATGGATCTCTACATCTTTGCAACTCAATATCGGGTGAAATGGGATTTCTACTTTATTGGACGAGAACATACCCTTGAGATCAATAAGTGGGAGGAAGAAGCAGAACTTGAATATGTAAGTTGTCATTACAAGTTCTTAAAGCTAAATACAACTCCTTGTTCCAAAATAATGTTTTAATTTCATCTCTACATTTAAGTCTCTATTCTATGTGAAATTAAGTGAAACATCACGGGTTATCAATCTTTCTAATGCAATCAGGAATGATAGGAACTCTTCGAGCTTTGTGGGATCTTTTTCCTATGTTCACCAATACGTCATGGGATGAGGCTTCAAATCTTGCTTTCCTCAAGAAGGGAATGGGGGCAAGATTCAAGGAACGACCACAACCATGGGTCTCAAATATCAGTGTTGATGATATCCACTCAGGAGGATTTCTTAGCTGTATCAAAAATTTGTGGAAGATGGGGTTACTGGAGCTTTTGTGGGTCATACGGCAGTTTGCCTTAAAGATTCTGAAGGAAAGCTTTGGATTGGAGAGTCTGTACATGAAGATGCTAAGGTGATGCCCATTCGGTTTCTATTGTCTGACGACTTTATATATGTAGCTATAACTTTATTTGACGAAAGGTTTGTTTGTTCATTAAAAGCTATCTTTTGATGTGCTTTCATTAAATTTCAAAATATTTCCTTTGCATATTAGATAGACTATTATGTCCAAGCCAACCATTTTTTTGCCAGCTACCAGAGAGTATTTTGTTTATGTATGAGTCTCAAAGCATTTAATAGGCACATATGTTAGAAAATTTCAGCAGTACCCAGAAGTCAACATATATATCATGTGGCTAATGTTAGCATTATTGTTCAAGCTTTTTCCCCATCAAAACAGAAGTAGACATGGAGCAAGACTCTAGTTGAGTATAATTCAATACATTTGTTTGTGTTATAGTCATTACACTGTGTTTAGTTTACATACTTTTTCACACAAAATCACACTGCTCATTCAAAATCTATAGAGAAGCTATATGCTTCCTGAAGATGTAACAAATAAAGAAATTCTCTGATACTGGATTTTGCTTCTTATACTTTTATCTAATAGTAAAGTAAACTTGTCTGGCATGGATTGCAAACTGCGAAGACATAATTATCATATAAATGTCCAGTTCTACATGGCAGCTTCCTGTCCTTTTTAGTGGTGTTTATATATAATCTGCCATATGCATCTCTGCAGATAATTAAACATGAATGAAAAGGGCATTTATTTATGTTATGATTAATCTTGGACGTAAAAGGCTTCTAGTTCATGTTGTCAATAGCTTAGATCTATCATTTGTTTGTATCTGTTCATATAATGCACATAAATACTCTTTTTATATGTAGACGTAATTTCATTCGATTAGCTCTAATCTGTTACTCATACTTTTACATCAAAACACTAGATTTAAGAAACTAACAAATTCCTGTATATGGAAGATTTTATTGTTCCATTTGTTTTAACTTGAATAAACTAATAGGTTGTGGTTGTGTTTCTAGAATGCTAACATCAATCCTATGCTTCAGGTATCCAGCTACAGATCCAAAATCGAACGAAATGATTTATGGTTTTACTGTTGATTCAAATGAGCAGAAGTTGGCCCTTCTATACCTTCCAGCATTACAGTGCATTGCTTATGGCACATGTCATATTGTGGAGCACTATAACTCTCATGGGCATAAGGTATTTCTTTGCTTATCACCATGGGATTTAACTTATACTATTCCTTGACCTTGTTATTTGATTGACCTTATTATTTGAACTATCTAGACTGGTAAATCATATGTGGAGCTAGAAATATGGAGCTTCAGAGAGGCTGGATTACTGTACATCCTTATATTCCTTTGGATTACTGATTCTCTTCTTATGAGATTCCAATACCAATAGTTTACTTGGTACAACATCCTTTATTTAGTAATTGAATTAAAATACTACATTAGTAATTATCCATCTACAACTTTTGTTGGAAATGGTTTTCTGGTGGCCCTGTTACAGGTTTTCTGGTTAGTACACGAGGGATATTATCCAGAAACTCAAAATTCTGACTCCAAAGATGTTATCAAGGACGACGAGGATATTTCTAAATCTGTTCATCATGAAATGAAACCTGACACAGAAGAGTAAATGTATCCACCACACTAGATGGGAGACTTGTGGACCTCTTATTTATCACTGACACGAGGTTGAATCATATATCCTCCTTCTCCCATTTCTTTTATTTTTTATTTTTTATTTGTATTAAAAAATATGTATCAGTCTGATCATAATTGTCAAGATTTGTTACTAATGATTGCTTGAAGTTTATATTTCCAAGTTTGATGCCATCTCTCAAATTCATTCAGAACTGAATTGAAGGTTCTATTTAATTGCTTTAGTTTGCAGAAATCTGCTATCAAGAAGATGGATATGCAAGCCTCCTGGTTGTTTCTCGCTGATCTGAAGGTTCTGACACATGTTCATAATTTGAATCTGGTAAGCCAACTTTATTTTGATGTAGGTCCATAACCTGCTTGTCGTGCTCGAGTTGCTAATGGTGGTATTGGTTTTTGAAGGTATATACAATGTTGGCTTTTGAAGGGATATCACTATTTGGTGTTGGTGAATGCAATGTTTCAATGTTTTGAGGCCGGCTGCCCTAAAAGGGAAAGATGTATATATTTTTGGATTTTAAAATGTAATGGTAATATGTTCGTGAAACAAAAGTTGGAAAAAGAGAGATATTTTGAAATGTAATTAAGATGATGTGATATTTGGATATTTTAATGAAATGTTTCAAATGTTAGTTAAATTTCATATTTCTGTTGTCTTAAGAAATTAATATTTTTTTTATAATGTATTGAATTATAAGCATTGACAGGTGATATATATGTGTGTGAATAACCAGAATAAAACGTTAGAAAGTGTTATGAATAAGTTCTTTTTATAACGTTTCATGAACGTTTTATGAATAGTTCCAGAACCAGATCATTTTAGCAAGCGTTATGTATATATAACTTAGTCACAACGCTTTCGGATAGATATGTTATATATAATGATAATATTAATGTCGTTTTTAAAATTAATGTTATATATAATTGACTTAGTTATCTTGTTTTTCATAAAAATGTGTCATATAAGTGTAAGTCATATATAACAGTTTTTCTAAACTTTTATAACACCCGTGTTCATGACGGTTGCCTGCTTCAAAAAAATTGTCATAAATTGTCATATATGACGGTTTTTACCTGTCATAAAATGGTATTTTTCTTATAGTGTATTTAATTCGTTGCTATCGAGAACACAATAGAGTAGGTTCATAATCTTTACATCCCGACTAAAAACTTTTTGTAATTTCAAAAAATTTTGTCCTAAGAGTTTTCGAAACCACTTCCTCAATAACTATGAAAGATGTAGGATACCATTTACGACACAATCTCATAGATCAAAATCTAAAAAATTTAATTAGATGCTCATCCTAATCTTCCAGTAGTTATACTTTGTTCCATCAAATAGAGGAGGTCTATTTGTGGAATGTCCCTCATTACGGAATGAGTTGAGACTAGGGTTAGTGGCCATTGATCACTCTAAGGAGGTAACTCCAAATCAAGAGACTATGCTCTGATACCAATTGTAGAACCCTAGAAGAGGGGGGGGGGGGGGGGGGGGGGGGGGGGGGAGGGGTGAATAGGGTAATAAGATAATTACCAACAATAATATGCAAATTAAAAGATTTAAAGAAGAGAGAATCAAACGCTCGATGTATCCTGGTATCCTTCCAAGGGGCACTCCTAGTCCTGGAACTCTCTCAGGCTTTAATCCACTATTTGAGTAAATAGTTACAATATGAGCTTTGATCCGAAGAGTCGTCAACTTCTTACACACGAATTTTTCTTCGAAAGCTCATCAACTTCAAACTTGAGAGAAAATATTTCGATCTTCTTGAACACTTGGAAGATCTAAGTTACAACTCTTGAATACTCTAACACTTTAATGGATGACAACTTAAAGCTTCATAGAGTAATGGTGGAGCTCTTTCATAGATAAGAAATTTAAGGCTCAAGTGGATGAGTCTTTATGAAGAAAGATGAAGTCTATTTATACAAATCCAAAACTATAAAGAGCATTCTGCAACCAGAAGGATTATCCGAAATCCGATGGATTATCCGACTGAATAGTAACGGCTAGAAATAGAGTCGTTGGATGCATTAATTGCTCTGATAGATGGCCGTTGGATTTGAATTCGAATTATAGCCAGCAAGACGTTCGGATTATCCGATGGATTATACCATAGATCCGCCAGATGATTCGAAAGAGCCAATAAATAGTTGTTGTCTCAGTTCGGATTATCCATCGGATTATAGCATAGATCCGCTAGATGATCCGAATGAGCCAGCAAATAAATGCTATCTCATTTCGGATTATCCGACGGAGATCCACAGAAATCCGTCTGATGATCCGAAAGTGCCAACAAATAGTTGTTGTCTCAGTTCGAATTATCCGACGGAGATTTGCGAAAATTCGTCTGATGATCCGAAAGAGCCAACAAATAGTTGTTGTGTCACTTTGGATTATCCGACGAAAAATTCCGGAAGACCAGCGGATTTTTCTTTCCATAATAAAAACTAATTTGAATGCTATAGCTTTTTAGTTTGTCATCCATGCTAAAGTGTGTACATGATTTCCTAGACACTTACAGACACTTAGAGAGACATATGAGCTTTTGATCATGGATTCTTTTTGCTATCATATGTCTTCTTTGAGTGCGATAAATGTTTACTTTTTTAAGTGTTGGAATCGTCATTTCTTCTAACTTTGAATGACTTGTTTGTTCCTATGGAGGTTGGAGTCGCATTTTCTTTTAGTTTCGAATGATTTGTTTGTTCCTATAGAATAATAGAGCTAAAACGGTACAGAGGTTAATTATAGTCAATATATCAAAATCAGTGTGCCAACAAAAATGTCCTCTCTGCCGTTATGGTGGCAACTAGTAGAATCAAAGATTGCCACCGCTATTGTGAGGAGGCATTTTCTGTCTTACATATTACCAAGAGTTGAATGTGCAATTGAATGGAAAACAAATGGATGAATGATAGTCTAGTTGTATAAATTAAAAAAAAATTGATGACATTGATAATGAGATCATTATTGATTTCAAAATATGAAAACTCGTAGGGAGCAATTGTAATTGATCGTCTAAATCTTGATGAATATTTTGAATGTCTATGTACTAAAAAAATTATATTAAGACTACAATTGTCTAATCATTCATCCATTTTAATGCAAATTTTATTTATTATTACTATTTTTCTAGTACATAATAGAATAAATTCTAACTAGACATATGGTCGTAAATCTCGAAAACTAAGTAAATAGTCACTTAATATAAGATACAGGAACTTGCAAATGAAGTTCCTAAAGAAACAAGACTCATCTCCAATTCAATTATCAGCGATTTTCCATTAAACACCGTAGAATCTTTACGAGTAGTCTGTTAACCTGAACTTCTTTATTATAAATAAATACCTTGAATTATTAGTATATTAGTATTTTGCAAGTTAGTAATTTCTTTAATTTATGGACAAAATACTCTAATATAGAGTAATATTTTGTAAGTTCTCATAAAGAGATCACAAAGTTACAATTTGCATTAATGTGATAGTTGAGTGTATTATGTGCAAATAAATCAATAAATTGTTCTTATTTTCTCAAATAAGCACACAGACCATTAAATGAAAAGAGACACCATCGTTTGGTTCGCAGAAAGGAAAGGAAAGGAACGTAAATTGATTTTTTTGATATTTTTTTTGTGGAAAATTGTAATTCTAATCAATGTTTTTTCCGGTGTTTGAAAAAATCAAAAAAAAAAAAAAAAAAAATAGAGGAAAAATCAATCCTTAGAGGGAGAAAATGAATCCTTAGATTTGTGGGAGGAACCATTTTTTTTTTCTATTTTTTCTCCTCTTTGTAATCAAATTCCTTTTCTTCTCATTCGTTTAACATCCAAATAAAGAAAATGAATCATTTTTTTTTTCCAAGACTCCAAATCTGCAAACCAAAGGTAGCCCAAAGGAAACGTAACAACCTACAAAATTGTGAAAGTATTGTATAGTTAAACAAAAGTATTGTATAGTTAAACAACAGATACACACTACTTGTCGGGTGTTTGTGTTTGTTATCGAACCCCCCCCCTTTCCAACTATTCTATCCAGCAAATTACTGTTGCTACTACATGCCAGGTCTATCTATCCAATAGCATTAGAAGTGCTTATCCCATTTGAAACTTCCTTGTTTTAATTTTGTTTTGTATTAAGTATATGTTTATTTACTTGTTAGCATGGGCTTCATATAGTTCAATGGTTCATTCAGGCTTTCTACTGGGCCTATTGGCTAGCAAAGGTCAACTAGAGTAATTCTTGATCAAGAAAATGTACAGATTTTAGATGACAATGTCAGGATGGCCGAGTGGTCTAAGGCGCCAGACTCAAGTTCTGGTCTTCGAAAGAGGGCGTGGATTCAAATCCCACTTCTGACAACTTTTTATTTTAAATGTATGCAAACTAATATTTTTGTTTAAAACTTCTTATGTGTTATGTGTTATAAGAGAGAAAAAATGAGATATTTTTCTATGCAAACCAATATTTTTTCTGAAAACTTTGTATGTGTTATAAAGGAAGGAGAAGAAATGAGAGATGCATTGGAGAATAACCTATACAGTTCTCTTATATACGAAGATTTAGGATTAGGTGAATATTTCGGTTATTCCCAAATAAGTGGGCAACAACTTTATTAAGGTCTCCGTGGATTTTGGCCTAGTGGTAACAACGGGACCTCCGACGCTGAAGTGAAGGTTCCAATCCTCATTTGCGAAGTCGAAGAAAAGGACATCTAAAAAAAACTAATTAAGGTCATTGGTTCACAACACACCCCTTGAACCATGAACTTGAGCTGGGGTGGGTTAGAGTAGATTAGGGTGGATTAGGTACGAGTTGACTCATAAAAATTTACAAATATATATATATATATATATATATATATATATATATATATATATATATATATATATATATATGCAAATGACCTCTAGCCTAGTGGTTAAGAGAGATGCATGCGGCCCAAGTGGTCGGGAGTTCGAGCCTCAGTGGAGGCGAGTTCACCACAAGTACCCATTGCTTCAAAAAAAAAATATATATATATATATATATATATATATATGAAAAAAAAATTAAATTTTTTTTGGGGGGCCCACCCCAGCCCTTCACATGGGTCTGCCCTTGCTTCAGAGTGTTCACTTTTGATCATTGTCTCATTAAAAAAAAATTTAAGAAAAAAAATTCATACTCAATCATCGGCACCGCATCAAATCAGTTCTGACGCGAATCATTTGCAATGGAGAATACATATTTTTGGTTTGATACGTGGATGCAATATCAAAGTGGAACAATTAGGTTGGCCAATATTTGAACTCATGGGGCATAGAGAATCACTGAGTAGGATGGTACAACAGGGGTAATGGCATGTTCATGCTCGAAGAGTAGGACAACTATTGACGGATGAAAGAGAATGAGTGCCTATTTCTGAGGTGGGTAAGGAAGACTTCAAGGTGTTCAGTGGGCCGGTTGGCCCGAAGCCCGATCCGGCCCGCACGTAAGTCCGCTCACAGCAAGTCCGGACCGGCCCGCTTTCAGGCCCGGCACGGCCCGGCCCCCCACCCCACATGGTCCGGGTCGGGCCTCCCCCGCCCAACCCGAGACCGGCCCGGTCCGGCCCGCAGGAATTTTTTTTATTATTATTGGCCCACTGGCCCGGCCCATGGCCCGGCCCGGTTGGACCGGCCCGATAACCGGCCCGAAGTCCGGTCCGGTTCAATTTTTTTTTTTTTTTTTTTTTACAGAATCTGAACGTTGGGGGGCAGGGGGTATTTTATCAAAATGCCCCCAAATGTAACCGTTTTATAAACGTTTGGGGGGACATTTTTGTCATTTTTGAACCAAAATGACCAAAATAATCCTAAAAAATTTCTATAAATAGGCAAAAAATTTCACTTTTCAAACACAACTCATTCTAAACATTTCTCTACAATTCTCTACTTCTAAGGCTTTTCGGTGCTCTACGGTGCTTCTAAGGCTTCCCGGTGCTCTACGGTGCTCTACTTCTAAGGCTTCCCGGTGCTCTCAACCCCATTCCGGCGCTCTACGGCTTTCCGATCTCCCTCCCAATCCCTTCCTTTCTTCTAACAAAGTTTTAATTTATTTTATTTTCTAAATTTGTACTTATTTTTTTATAAATGGCTGGTGAAGGTTCAAACCCACCTAATCTTGCTGGACAGACTTACGAAATTTTTAATTCTTTTTTTGGTGAAGGTTCAAACCCACCTGAGCAAATAGCAACCAATCCGGAGGGGTGCCTTCCATCTCCTCCAGAAGTCGCTAGTTCTACACAACTTCATGAAAAGAGAAAAAAGTCTAAGTATTGGAATTTTTTTACTTTGATTTATGAAACTAGTCCTGATGGTTCGCTTATTTTAGATGCCAAGGGTGAACCAATACCGTGCAAGGCGCAATGCAAGAAATATTTGAACCAGTACGCATGGAAGAAGGCGGTGGCACCGGGACCATATCCAGACACTACGACACTTGCTACGGGAAGGACACGCTTCAAACGTCCCAAACCCAAATAAGCTTTGGAGGTGCCACCGGTTCTTCAATGGATAACTTTACTTACTCAGCTGCGCGTCATAAAACGAAATTAGTTAAATATATTATTCGTGATGAACTTTCTTTCACTTCGGGTGAAAGTGAATCTTTACGCGATTATGCAACATTGTCTCTAAACCCCTCCTTTACTAGAGTTAGTAGACAACAAGCTCGAAATGAGGCTGTTCGTCTCTTTAAGGAGCAGAGAGCCGCTTTCAAAGCGGTTTTACAAAATGTTAGTAAGTTGTCTATTACTTCTGATATTTGGACTAGTAAGCAAAGTTATGCTTATATTTGTATTACTGTACACTATATATATGCACAATGGATGTTGCAAAAACGCATCATCTGCCTTAAAATTATAGAATATCCACACACGGGCGTTGTAATTTCAAGTGTCATTTCTCAACACGTGCGTGAATATGATATTCACCACAAAATTTTTTCTGTCTCTTTGGATAATGCTTCAAACAATAATGCTGCTATGTCTTCTTTTTCATCGATTTTTCAGCCTATTTTAGAAGGTAGACTTTTGCATGTTAGGTGTGCTTGCCATATTATTAACTTAGTTGTTAAAGAATGTTTAGAATATTTTAGTCGCCATTTAGACACTCTGCGACAATGCTTGCACACTTTGAAGACGTCTCCAAGTAGACAACAAAGTTTTGCATGCACATGCGCACATTTTGGTATTACTTTTAGAAGATTTGTGAAGGATATACCACATAGGTGGAACTCCACCTACTTGATGTTGAAATCTGCAATTCCTTTTAAGGATGTTATTACGTATTATTGTAATGCGGATCTCACCTTTGACTTTCAAGTTACTGCTGATGATTGGGTAGTAGCTGAAAGTGTTAGTGAATTTTTAGAAATTTTTTACAATGCTACATGTATTCTTTCTGGTGTTTATTATCCCACATCTTGCTTAGCTTTACGTGAACTTTGTAACATTTCTTATTTATTTTCTAGATATAGAGATCTTCCAAATTTTGAATAAGTGGTGAGAAATATGGAAGCCAAATTCAAAAAATATTGGGGTCAAGTACTTCTTTTATATTGTTTGGCTTCCATATTTGATCCTACAATCAAATTGGATGGCGTAGAGGCTTTATTAGATGGATTTGAAGAATATATAGATATAGATGTTACTGACATGAAAGTAGAAGTTAAACTTGCGTTGGACATGTTAGTTATACTGTACGAAGAAAGAGCAGCGTCGATCCGACCAACTCAGGGGGGGCTAGTAGTAGCTCCGGCTTGGCGTCTAAGCTATCAACAGTCGGTCGCTTACTACAAAGGAAGAAACAAAAGCAATCTTCCCAACCTACTCAAGAGTTATCTCTGTACCTTAGTTCTTATGAAGACGAAGAAGTGACTCCAGATCACTTCGCCGTTTTAGAATGGTGGAATAGACACGACAAGAGATTTCCTGTTCTTTCTACCATAGCACGTTATCTACTAATGGTCCCGGTGTCTACGGTAGCATCGGAGTCCTGTTTTAGTGCAGGATCAAGGATGTTGAGCAGAAAGAGGGGCCGCTTGAAGCCCGATATCTTGGAAGCAATAGTGTGCGTACAAGACTGGATTAAAGCCGAGAGAAGAACCCAAAACTAGATAGATAAAAATCTTGATATTCACGAGCTGGACTTTGAATCGCTTTCGGTGCATGAAGGCGAACAAGAATGAGGCTACGGTGCAAGGTATGTACATTTAATTTTTTACAAATTTTTTACAAATTTACAAATTTTAAAATTTTAACTTATACTTTTTAATTTTTAACTTATACTTTCAAAATTTAAATTTTAAATTATAACTTTCAAAATTTTAAAATTTTAACTTATATTTTTAAATTTTTAACTTATACTTTCAAAAATACAATTTTAAACTATAACCTACAAAATTTTAACTTATACTTTCAAATTTTAAAATTTCAAAAACTAATTTTTACTTTTAAATTAAAAAAAACATTTTTTAAATCCGTCTGTGCCAAGCAAGCATTGCCGGTCCCAAGCCCGGATAAAGGAAGAGGGAGAAATATTTTTTTTCAAAATAACAATAAAAATTAAAAAAAAAACAAAAAAACATAAACAATAACAATCGAAATTTAAAAAAAAAAACTGAACCGGGCCGGCCCTGTCACGCCCCAGAACCAGAATGCTGGAGAGCGGGGGAATGACTCAGCCAGCTACGTATTACGGGTAGATGAATACCGTATAATACGATCAATGCTGTCTAAAAGACAAGGGGGTGCATACTACATGAAAGTCTCACTATGGTCACTTCACATCTATTGTCTCAATCATTCAGGCAAAAAACAGAAATAGAGAACATGTAAGATAAAGCAGTAAGGCGTCCCAAATGCTCAGTCAAAATGTTCTTGATATCTGGCTTTACAAAACATAGCCAGATGATGTAGCAAAGTTGACACAATTGTTTATCAGCTGCAGCCTGACTTAGTTACAATTATGTAAAAGTAAATACAAGATAATCCGACTAACATGTCGGTGCCAAACGGCAAGTATAAAGTAAGTAACAAAACGAGCGAGGAAGTAAGGAACCCACTCGAGTCCTCCTGCGATCATGCCTCTAGTATTGACCATCTTGGAGGTGGAAGTAAGCTGGATCCTCGGGGACCGGCTCTAAATCTGGCCATGCAAAACCAGAGAGGTTAGACCTCTAATAGCAAGTACCACAAGGAAGCACGACATGAGAATTGAAACCAGTGATAAGAGTTAAGGATATAATACATAGGTCTCTGCTTGCTACTGGAATTCACACAACATCACAACACTTCCAAACCAACTTCCCAACCAAACAAGGACAGAAGTTGACCCGTCGCGCCCTGACATTCCGATCATCTTAGTTAGTAAATAGAGTAGGTACAGCACACAAACAAATCAATTTAAACGGCCATACAACTACTACGGCTTGCTATTGTGAGTTCCAAGTTACCTTGGAATTATGCAATAAGGATTCCTCAGTTCTTACTATGTGCAAGCAAGGCTAGTTTACCCAGTCAATCAATTGCGCCAATCATGAATTAGACGAGTCCCAGCGGGACGCCCGTCATCAATATACAATATACAATAAATAATAAAAGCAGATACCGCTCCCTGCCCGTATGGCAGATTTGCAGTATCTGTGGGGACCAGCCGGCCTGTCGGACACTAATAATCCCAAGGAGGGCTGCCATGTAAGAACTCGGGAAATCTATTCTCTCCATGCAATCATTATTTTATTTAACTTAGTAGCCTCTATGTTAAGTGAAATCCCATGCCGTGGATCATGGTCATTCAAAATGAGTACTTCCGTACAGAGTACGATATGCCCAACTCTACAACGACACCCGTGCGGTTAGGTTGTAGGCCATACATAACGTAATACAATAATCAAAACTAGCCACAGAATAATTACGCCTTGACCATAAAGTACACATGCCGTTTTTGTAAAATAAATAAATAGATAAATAAATTGTCGCCTGCATGTGCCTGTATGCCAATGTTCGGAATCAGCCAGTCGATTACAATAGTTCATAGTTAATATGAACGTGTCTCATTCATTCAATTCAATAAGACGACCAGCCAGTCTCTTAGTTCCAACTAATAACGCAGGATCAATTATTAGTCAAGATAACAATCAATGTCAATTCGTAACAAGGCATGAAAATCAACTATTATTTAGTATGGTCGAGTCTACAACTCTCAGGATTAAATTCCAGCCATTCGGGGTATCTATAAATCAATTCACGATACATGGTACATTCCACGTAACCATCTATATTAAAGAAAATATTAACACATCATGATTATCAAGTTTATGCCAAAAAGGATATAAGAGGAGAATTATCATGCCAACATAAAGTATAGGACAATGGGAACACCAAGGTTGGATTACGCCAAGGCTAGTTTATACCATGATTAGTCTACGCCAAAGTTTTTACGCTAAGGCAAAATACGCGCGTAAAACAGGGTATGTGTCACGACCCGCACCCAGTGTAAGGGCACGAGAAGTAACGAACGCCCAGCCTACGCTGCAGTGTCGGCGGTAGAACGCTGTCCTGAGTCACCATATCTAACACAATCTAAATAAGCTATGAATAGAGGGTAAAATAATACGTAACTCAATCACAATACTAAGATGGAATAGAAGAAGAATCTCAAGAGCGTCACAATAAAAGTCTAGGTGTAAACCACCAGAAATGATCTCAAGTACAACTCATAAAGTCTCAAACAGAAAATACAAAATAAAGTACTAAGTCTCAGCTAGACTATAGGCAAGTCCTCAGCGACTGTGGGATCCTCCTGTGGGTCCACGTCGCCAGTGTCATCTAAGCCAATGCCATAATAATTAGGACAGTACTCCTCATCATCACCTGTAAAATTTTTAACATGCCCAGTCAGGACGGAACGAGCACATATCTCTTACAACAGTTCATATCAGGAATGGACATATAAAGCAAGCTATAGAAAACTATACATGAATCGTTGTAAAGAGAAATCAACAAGAGAGAAGATATAAGCTGAGATATAATATGATAAATAAAGAATGTAACCTTCTACGTGAATCAGAGCATGAATTGGTTATGTAAACAGCTTGGGTTGCACATGGATACAGCTATGGAATGCACATGGATACCTACTGGGGATAATGATCACATAACCAACTACACTCTCCCTGCCCCCAACCAATACACAAGGATCAAAGCATGTTATGTTATTGCACATGGATAACAACTACTGTATACATGGAACTCATATGGTCATGAGTGTACATGAATAACATATGAGTGCACATGGATAAATGTGAATACATGGAGTACATGATGACCATGATAAAGTACATGAACATGACATACTCGATGTATCCGAGGGGATAACATCGCATAAAAAGATCCAGAGGGTACTAATCCGTATGAACATCGTGTCAGCATCAAGTATACTAGTCTATAACAAGAGTACATATCCAAAGAAGCATGAAAAGATCAGAGAATGTACTCGCCTGGCAATCCGAACTGCTGATGATGAAAAGTGACTGGACTGGAGTAATAAGATCCTATTTAAAACAACCACATGTCATAATACACTCTAAAATATCATAAGGAAAGCCTTCAATGCAAATTCTACATGATTTGGGTCAATCTAAGTCAAAGTCAACCTTGGGTCAACTTTGGTCAACCAGACTAGTCAAACTAGGTCAAAGTTAGGTCAACTAGCCTATAAGTCAAATTTTAGGTCACTACTAGTCCTAGAGTTGATTTTGGGTGTTGAGTTGGTGTTATCTTAGGTCCAAGGAAGCCTAAGCCTAACAACCAATAAAATTCAAATAATACTACCTTAACCCACAATACCCTATGTCTAGTATCCATACTTAGACTAATATCTACTAAACTCTAGGCTAGGATATCTTTTAGGAAATTTTTCTAGTTTTAAAAAATAAGGTAATCTCAAATCCTAATTCCTCACAACTCAACCCAATGCATCCACACCCTAGAACACATGTACTAGGCATGCTTGTTGCTACTGCAGTTAGCCTATTTATTGCAGCACTGCTGCTATGCAGCATGCTATTGCATTGAGCCTACTCCTGAAATCTTCATCACAACCATCCATATCAGTTCAGCCTATCTAACCAATACCCACATACATATATACCTCTTAATCCAGGTTCTTCTTTAACTACAACAACAATCCCTAACTAACCATCAAACTTAACTTGGTGTTTACCAATTCTTATCTAACAGTTAACTGATCTATTGAACTAACTTGGCATTTAACTGAATCAATCCACAATTAAAACTGAACTTAGCATTACTGAAATCAATCCTAAATCAACCCAATGTATCAGTTATAGGCATGATACCCTATATTGATACATACTCGAATACTCCATGCCAACCCAAATTTGAGCACAGCCCTCTCGATTGAGCAAACTAATAGGTATCCTCTAGGTAGGGTTATATAGGATCTACTGGTTTGGGTTTACCCAGGAAATCACATCGAAATATCTGATGGCAACAGAATTAAATACTGAACAGGGAAAAAAACTGAAACTTAAAACCGATACTCAAACCAAATTCCTAACATGACCTAAAACATTCGAAAACCTAATGATAATCGAAACTAAAGGTTGGTAAAGTGTCTTGTGTATGAACATGAGATTCAGGTGCAGTTGTGTCCAAGGAATAGGACACGAAGTGTCCAGGATACGCGAGTATCAAAACTGGAACCCAGTCCTCGTGCACGCGTGTCACGCGACCTAGGGCTCGACACAGAACAAACTACGACACGTGGTCGCTCTAACATGTAGCCCACATATAGGGCTACAAGCCCACGTGTCTGCACTGGCCACACGACGCGTGTTCGAGTCGCACGACACGCGTATCCGACGCCATAAACTGGCGCGCGCACGACAGTTCAAAACCCGTACCGCGTCGATTTCTCTCTCGACTCTCCACAAAATCCAACCAAATTTGTTGGGCATCACGAAAGACCTTGCCCCTACCCACAACCCAAAAATCATACGTCGAGTCGCCGTGTCCAGCGAGAACGGACACAACAGCAGCAGGGCATCGAGACGCAGTCTCGTGCTGCATGTCCAACCCGATTTTGGGACACAAGACGACACAGAAACCTAACATAAAAAATATATATGCAATCTACATCTAAAGGCCTACAAGTTCATGTAATTAGTTTTCCTAAACAGCATTATTGAATTCTAAGTGGCAATTCGTCGAACACCTTAAACCCTAATCCGATACGTGTCCGACACGCCTATCAAACAGACACAAAATTTTACTAAACTACATGGGTAGGTCGAGGGTACCTAGATGCATGCTACCATGAAGAAAAATCAGGAAAAACTATAGTTTTTAGGTGTTTACCTATTGAGAGTTGAAATATCAATGAAACTGACTCCTCGATCAATGAGACGACCAGTTTCTACTGAGCAAATGCCTCCAACTCCTTGCTAGCAATGTTCCAGCAAGTTCTCCTCCTTCCCACGATCACAATGCACTTCGTTTGAGGTGAAACAGAGGTCGGATGAGAAAGTTAGGGTTTTAGAGAGCTGGAAACTAGGGTTTTGTAAAGAGGGTGTCAAAACCAATGCAATTATTTATATAGGAAGGGGGTTTCCTGTTTGGCCGGCCATACCAGTCCTTCTAGGGTTAGGGTTGGTTCATGGGCCCCTTTTCTCTATCTAAGTTGAGTTTAATCCCATTAACAGAAAGGCTTAAAAGGCCAATTCATTAAATAGCCTAAAAATGGTCAAATGGCCTTCTAATTTGAACCAAAGCCTAAAATAAATTTCTAATTAGCTAAATGATCCTTATATGTCATGGTTAGTCTCTAATATAGATTATCTAAGGTTAAACCAAATGCTAAAACAAACACAAGCCAAAAGTATCTAGAAAATCACCAAATGACTAAAATGACTAAAATACCCTTATTTCAAAAAGTGGGTGCTACAAGTCTACCCTCCTTAAAAATAATTTCGTTCTCGAAATTAAAGGCAAGCTGCATAAGTAGGAAAGATAGAAATTATACCTCACTGCTGAAAAAGATAAGGGTACTGCTCGCGCATCTCATCCTCCCTCTCCCAAGTAGACTCACCGGGGGCGTGATGCCTCCATGCTACGCGAACTAATGGTATTGTCTGGTTCCTCATCACATTCTCTCGTCGATCCAGAATCTCCACAGGCTGCTCTGGATAATGGAGAGTAGGTCCCACCTCAATCTCAGAATGGTCCAGTACATGGCTAGGATCTGCCACATACCGTCTCAACTGCGATACATGGAATACATTGTGGACTCCCGCTAAGGAAGAAGGTAAGTCCAGTCTGTATGACACATCACCGACCCTTCCGCTGATATCGAAAGGTCCGACATAGCGTGGCCAAAGCTTCCCTCCTCCATCGAAACGAATAGTGCCTCGAGTCGGTGAAATCCTCAAAAATACCATATCTCCAACCTAGCACAAGCATGGTCTCAATTAACAAAACAATCACACAATCAACAAAACACAAACAACAAAATTCTAATCCTAAGTCTAAGCTATACCTCAAACTGCAAAGGTCTTCGGTGGCTGTCGGCCCAATGCCGCTGTCTGTCCTGCGCCACGCGAAGTCGATCCCTGATGAGCTTTACCTTCTCGGCTGCGTCAATAACCATCTTCGGTCCCAATAAAGTTCGCTCTCCAATGTCATCCCAAGACAAGGGAGTACGACATCTACATCCGTACAAGGCCTCGAATGGTGACATCTCAATACTGGCTTGGAAGCTGTTATTGTATGCAAACTCTACCAAATACAAATGGTCCTCCCAAGAACCTCCAAAATCTAGGACACAAGTCCGCAGCATGTCCTCGAGAGTCTGAATAGTCCTCTTCGACTGTCCGTCCGTCTGAGGGTGGTAAGCAGTACTGAATTTGAGCTGAGTGCCCAAACTAGTCTGCAAACTCCGTCTGAAATGGGAAGTAAAGCGACTATCCCGATCCGAGATAATGCTCACCGGAACTCCATGTATCCTGACAATCTGCCGCATATACAACTCCGCTAGCTTCTCCGTAGATGTCCCCACTTTGAATGGCAAAAAGTAGGCCGATTTGGTCAACCTGGCCACGATGACCCAAATTACGTCTTTCCCTCCTGGTGTACGCGACAATCCCGAAACAAAATCCATCGTGATGTGCTCCCACTTCCACTCCGGAATGGGCAATGGCTGCAATAGTCCTCCTGGCCTCTGTCTCTCTGCCTTAACCTGCTGGCAGACTAGGCACCTGGCTACGAAGTGTGCTACCTCCTGCTTCATCCCATACCACCATACATGCTCTTTCAAGTTTCTATACATCTTGTTGGCACCTGGATGCATAGTATACTGAGAGCGATGGGCCTCCTGCATAACCTGCTCCCGAAGCTCTCCACTAGGCACACACAGTCTGGAACCGTGCCTCGATGTGCCGTCCTACGCAATGATGAACTCCATATCTGCCAATCCTGCTCGAACCTGCTCTCGGATACACCGCAGGGTAACATCGTCGAATTGAGCTGACTTGATCCTCTCCATCAAGTCTGACTGAATCTGCAGGCCCCATATCTGCATCTGAACTCCTGGCATGATCACCTCGATCCCCAAACTCTCCAAATCTGCTAATAGATGACGATCTATCGTCAAGCACATAGCTACCGGATACCTACTCAAGGCATGGGCAACCACATTGGCCTTTCCTAAATGGTACTGCAATGAAATATCGAAGTCCTTCATCAACTCCAACCATCTGTGCTGCCTCATGTTGAGCTCCTTCTTTGTAAACACATACTTCAAGCTCTTGTGGTCTGTGAAGATCTCCACACGTTCCCCGTATAGATAGTGCTTCCACAGCTTTAGAGCAAAGATAACCGTCGCCAACTCCAAGTCATGGATAGGGTAGTTCTTCTCATGTGGGCGTAACTGCCTGGATGCATAGGCAATCACCTTTCCATGCTGCTGCAAAACACAACCCAAACCCTTCCCTGAGACGTCACTGTAGATAGTGAACCCGTCTGATCCTGATGGCAACGTCAAAATTGGGGCTGTCGTCAGTCGCTTTTTCAGCTCATCGAAAGCAACCTGACACTCCTCTGACCAGACAAACTTTGCGTCCTTCCGGGTCAGCCTAGTTAATGGCTCTGCAATCCGGGAGAAATCCTGAACGAACCTCCTGTAGTACCCCGCCAATCCTAGAAAGCTTCTGATCTCTGCAACTGAACTCGGTGCTGTCCATGCCTCAACTGCTTTGATCTTCTTCGGGTCGACTGAGATCCCATCTCCGGTCACCACATGACCTAAAAAATCAACTCGATCCAAGAAGAACTCACACTTCGAGAGCTTGCCGTACAGCTGCTCCTTCCTGAGAGTCTCCAGAACCACTCTCAAATGCTCCTCATGCTCCTCTGGGGTCTTCGAGTACACCAAAATGTCATCGAAGAACACCACCACGAATTTGTCCAAGTACTGGTGGAACACCTTGTTCATTAAGTTCATGAACACCGTCGGGGCGTTAGTTAACCCAAACGGCATCACCATGACCTCAAACTGGCCGTACCGAGTCCTGAAAGCTGTCTTCAGAATATCCTCCTTCTTCACCTTCACTTGATGATATCCTGACCTCAGATCAATCTTGGAAAATACCTTCGCTCCGCTCAGCTGGTCGAACAGGTCATCGATCCTCGGCAGCGGGTACTTGTTCTTGATCGTGAGGCTGTTGAGTGCCCTGTAGTCGATACACATCCGTACCGACCCATCATTCTTCAGTACAAAGAGTACTGGCACACCCCATGGTGAAGAACTCGATCAGATGAAGCCTTTGTCCTGCAACTCATCCACTTGCTTCTTCAGCTCCACAAGCTCACTATTGTTCACTCTATAGACATGCTGAGATATCGGCTCTGTGTCGGGTATCAAGTCTATAGAGAACTCCACATCCCTGTCCGGAGGCAACCCCGGCAACTCCTTCGGAAACACATCCATAAACTCAGCTATTAGTGGATGTGGCACACTCTGCTCCTCTACTGAAGCTCCGCAGAAAACTCTGCTGCTCTGCTCTGACTCCCATCTGGTGAACTCGAACTCTGGCTCTCCTGGCATGCTGAAAAGAACTCTACCCCCGCGGCAATCTATACTGGCATGGTGCCTGCTCAACCAATCCATACCGAGTACAATATCGTAGTTCGATAGTGGCATCACGAGCAGACTCACACCCAGTTCTCGGCCTCCCAAAACTACTCTTCGATTCTTGCAAATATCACTGACGAGGATAATACCACCCCCAGTCGTGATCTTGCAAGTCCTAGGCAAAGGTTCAGAAGAAAGATGGTGTCTAATGGCAAAAGATACAAACACGAAACTATGGGAAGCACCCGAATCAAATAATGCGAATACGGAAAAAGAGTCGATAAGAATAGAACCTGCTATCAGATCGCCTACTGCCTCGGTATCCTCCGCTGTCATGGCGAAAGCTCGTCCCTACTGGCCTCCTCTGGTCTGCTGCTGATGCTGAACAAACTTTTGCTGCTGAGTCGATAAGGGTCCTCTCTGCTGCTCCACTGGTGCCTTGGTCCCTGCTCCCTGTCCTTTACGCTCGAAAGCCTCAGGACAGTCCCTCAACTGATGATCTGATGAACCACAGAGTAGGCACTTGCCTAGCCTCTTCCTACACTCACCCCACTTGTTGTCACGCCCCGCTCCCGTAGGAGTGATCGTCCTCGCTAAGGCGTGATGCCGCACGAGCCTAGATTGTGCTCGTGCAAGGCGGGTTCCATAATGGCTGATTTCAGCGGCTGCGACGGGATCGTCGCACAGAAGTCCCAAGCAGAGACATTGAATGATAGCAGCGAAAATTAAGAACAAACACAAGTTATTCAAAGAAGCTCTTTATTGATATTGAAACAACTATTACATTGGGGGCGCAAGGCCAATATTACAATCACTCAAGCTCACTCTTCTCATATTTTACAAGTTCACTCAGCTCTCTCTCATCTCTCAATTACAAGTCTTAATCCTGCGGAAGCTTCGAAAGGCGATGTCCATACATTATGTCCCGTATAAGTCTTTACTCCATGCGGCCGCGCGCTTCGATTCGCCAAAGAACTCCGTGCCTCGACGCATCCAAGCGAGCTCCGTGCCACGAGCTTCTACCTGTGCCTGCACATGTAAACTATGTGGGTGTCAGTACTCAACTGTACTGGTGGAATGAGCTCCTCGCCCACCCATACAAAACCCGCACGTTATTTTACTTTGTGCAATATTGTCCCCTTTATGATTGTCTTTCTACTCTTGCCTTAGGATCAGTTTTATGACCGACGCCTTGCCTATTTTGTGTCTTTAGACCATCCCGTGCTTGCAACATCAACGTTAACTCATACCTTGCCTCAAAACCCTTCTCGTGCCAACAACGTTAACCTATCGAGTCGTGTTTGCCTTACGGCTTAAAATCAGAGACGCAACTACGCGATTAAACTCCATTTCCGTGTGACCGTGCCTCAAATCCTTTGTGCCGTGCCTCGCAACTATGTGCGACTCAACCATATCGCCGCCCCGCGGCCCTCGCTACTTTGATTACCAACTGAACCAATCAAGACTTGTGCATCTTAGTGTCACTCGAACAACTTTGCCTTGCGGCGGTTTTCTGACTTAAACTCAACCAACTTAAGCAACTTATATGCCGACAAATCAAGACTTGACGCCACATCTCGTGCCGAAGAACGACGCCTATGTTGAAACCCAATCTTAGGCCCAAACTTTGTGTTCTAACTGTACACACCTTCAACTCAACTCAATCCAAAGGCATACACGCGGTTAGCCGCTATTTGCCGACATCTATATGAACTTAGTCACTAGCATCACAAGCTATACCTTGACGTATAGTTTTGTTAATCGGGATCCTTTCGACGCAAGTAGCTAGCCCCATCGCAAGTCCCTGCTTAACCTGTGCCAAAACCTTACGTACGACTATACCCTGTTCCCTCCTAGGCCGAGTCGGCCCCCATGGCCCAGGGGTTACCGCTCGAGGGTTCATCGCCCTTGTCGACAAGTTATCAAATGACCATGCAAGACTCGACACAAACTGACGTCTCACACAGTCATTCCTCTACCAAAACCAAGCTTCTATCCTTGAGACCCCTCGACGACCCACGGTCGCGAGCATTCCTTTCCTTGAGACCCCTCGACGACCCACGGTCGCGAGTATTTCCTTTCTTGTTACCCTATCATTTGGTTCAACTCATAAATGCCTATTTGATATCCCTTTCTTAAAACTCACCTTGAATCATAGTCCTTGCCTTAGACACTAAGCCCGTGCATCGTGCCTTAAGCCAATCGTGCTCTACGTGATATTCCTGCCCAAGTCGACGGGCCTTGAGATCGAGGGACTACTTAACTTGACAACCGCAGAATGAGCGAGACAGTACTTGGAAAGACTTAGGTCGACCGGCACCACTTTGCCTAACTTACTCAAGCCTACAACTTAACCTGAGGGACGAGCAAAGGCTATGTCAAGCATTGCTCAATGGGACCGTACACGCTTTATCAAGCGTTTATGTGGGCGACGCCTATGACTTAGGCTAACTCTTAACTTTTGCACCGAAGACCAACATTCCTTCTCCCAAGCCACGGGACGAAGGACCGAGTGTCATTTTCAAAGCACGCCGTGCACCAACTCTATGCCGACCGTTGGACCTTTTTTTATGTTCTAACTCATTTCGACCCGTCGAAATTATTCTCTTTAGCTATGTGGATTCATCTCTTTTATTATTAAGCCTACTTGTGCAAGTTGAAAACATGCGTATTATTATGTGAAGGCAAAGATGAGGCAAGTTTACCGAAACAACCCTACCTGAGCGAGCGGTCGCCTTGACCGAGCGATGTCTTCCAGCAGCCGTTGTAAGGCTAAGGCCGAACGCCGTCGGCGTTTCGATTCCTCCGATTGACTGAGCGGGACGGGGCACTACACTTGTGACCTGGCTTCTTACAGAAGTCACAAGTGGCAGCCTACTGCTGTCTCGGTGCCTGCTGACCCTGTCTCTGCTGTGCTTGCTGGAATAGCCTCTGCTGCTGGAAAGACTTATGCTGATGTTGCTGCTGAAAATGAGGCTTCTTGGCTGGTCCTCCACTGCCACTGGCTGCATGGAAATCACGACCTCTCTTCTGTTTCAGCTCCAAATCATCTTCTGCTGCCATGGCTCCCATCAAAATCTCCTCAAATGTAGCATTTCTGTTGCTCTTAGTTAAGGACTTGACTTCCTTAACCAAACCTTTCCTGAATCTCCTAGCCTTCGCTGTCTCACTAAGGCCCTCCATAAATCTGCCCAGGCGGCAGAACTCTCCGGCATACTCCTCTACAGTTTGGTTCCCCTGAACCAAGTTCTCAAACTGCGTCTCCAACGTGCCAAGTGCAGTATCGGAGAAGAACTTCTCCTTGAAAAGCTTCTTAAAATCCTCCCAAGGTTGCCCCTTAGTACCAACTGTAGCACCCAGTTTCCCAAATGAGGACAATTTTGAAATTTCATGTTTATAATTATTTTAATAATGATATTTAATTCATGATATGATTTTTGGTGATTTTAAATCATTTTAAAAATTATTTAAATCAATGACTTGTGGTTTTGACGTTTTGCTAGTGAAACCCTAGAGACTGTTTGACCTAGAGCCTAACCATGTGATTATGATATTTTAATATCATTTTTGGCCTAAGGGTATTTTTTGCATTTGACCTCTTCGAATTATTTTGATATTATTTTATTATTTATGATATTGTTTTGGGGTTATTTGAGTCGGGTTCGAATTTCAACTCAATCCGACTTGAAACAGGAACCCGGGGGTAGTTTGACTCTAGTGGGACCCACACACTAGTTAGGCATGGCCCACATGATATTAATTTTAGTCCACATGATAGAAATATTTTAGTTAGAGGTTAGACTAATTATTATGGATAAGGTTAGTGTGATTAGAAACTTTAGAATGACTAATTTAGCCCCAACCAATTAGCCCTTTCCTAATACTCATAGAATATGTTAGTGGGGGCATTTTGGACCTTACCATAATAGGACAAATAGCCCCATATGGCCAGCCACTTTGGGAGAGGATAGGCTCAAGTTCATTTCATTATTCTCATCCACACTCTCTCTCTTGTTCTTCCCCAAATTCCTAGAGAGCAATCCCTAGCAATTTCTCTACCAAATCCTTCCATTTCACCACCAAATCTTCTTCTTTCCTTCTCCATTCTAGCCAAGGAGGAAGCTACCTAAGTTTGGGAGGATTCGGAGCTCGTTCGTGTCCTTTTGGAATCTCTACGTGTCGGTGTCGCTCCGGGAAGGCTTTTCTTCGATTCGATCTACCGGGAGGTTTAAATCCCTTCTCTTTTTTATTTTCTCATGCATATAGGTCTATTTTGAACCCATAGGAATGACCCCCAGGGTTGTATCTCCATTTGTGTCCATTTCGTATCCATTTGGAGGTCATAGGAGTGTCCTTTGTGTTGTGGTTGTGTCCATGTGAGAAAATCCCAAATTTGGACACACTATGTGTTGTTGTTATGTATGAATGAATTATTACATGTTTAATCTCATATTTTTTTATTGGAGATGTGTTCTATAGTGTCTCATATATATATATTAGTGTAGAGAGTGAGTTCTTGATATATTATGTTATATACTTGTGTTCTTTTGTTTCAAACTACCTAAATCCGTCATAATTTTTATCCACGTTTTTAATTTCAGCCCTAAATTAGAAATGTCATAACTTCTAGCTCAAAGCTCGGTTTAATCTCCTATTTTTTTAAAAGAAGTGTATTGAAGTTAGCTTTCCAAAAACATGTATTAATAGGCCTATTTCTTTCTGTAACTTTCTGGAGAATTATTTGAGTGTCAGCTGTACGAAAGACAAACGCGTTCTCGGTGTTTTCGCGATACCGGGAGTTTCCGGAAACGAAAACGCAATCCGTTTGAAGTTTCGGAAAGCTAACACATAGATCTATAAATACTTTAATCTTAGATTTTAATTCATGCTGAGATGGTACAATATTGATTATTAGTAGGAGTTACTATTCGGCATATGCATTTTGTGCACCCTTGTGTGTAATATAATATTCTATTTGATTTTAACCCATGTTAATGTATATACATTATGTAATTAAATAGAGAATGCAAGCATGAGTAAATGGTTAAATAAATGATGTATGAGGTGTAAGTATCCTATCTAATATAAGCATGTATAAGTATGGCTTGTAATGAATATGTAGGTTCCATAGTATGTAATGTATGGTGCATATAGTGGTGCAAGAGAATAAATGAATGATGAATGAATGTAAGCATGAATGTAACGTAATAATAGATGTAATGTATGTAATATATAAGTTAATGAGATGTAATGTTCTATGTTAACACAAATTCTATATTACCTCATGTACCCCCTTACACTATGTTGACACTATCACACTTGACACATTGTTCACTTACACTTTGACACTCTTTGATATGTATACACTATGTATGCCCATTTAACCCTCACTTGCCCCTTTGCCATGTTCACATACACACACATAGCCTCTTAAATAAGTATTTATGAATATAGTTAACTTAGCTATGTATGTATATTATATATATGTTAGCATATTGTGTTGTAATATATAAGTTTATATAACCATTTGAAATGCCATGATTATAGACCTAATGTTGAATACCAATATATGCATGTGTATATATGTGTAGACATATATAGCTTAAAGTAATAGATTACCTAGTGTATATCCAATGTGAATTCTTGCCTATTTGAGTATTGAATAATTGCATGCTATATAGAGTTGGGTGTATGTTGGCTTGTATAGCCTTGTATTGATGTGTGCTTGCTAAGATAGTCTTGGTTAGGCCTAGTAAGACTTGCTGGGTTAGGACATGACCTAGTTTGACCTAGTTTGACTAGTGCAGTTGACCAGAGTTGACCAAGGGTTGACTTTGGCCTAGTTTGACCTAGATTTATGTAGAATGCGTTGTAGCTTTATATTACCCTTCTGGACATGTTGTGACTTGTGCTGTTCTAATTAGGAGCCAGACACCTCTCCTCGGACAGTATCTTTACCTTGGACATTCAGATATCAGGCGAGTACATTCTCTGATCATTTCATATCCTGTTTAGAATTATTTTTCTGCTTTAAATTACTTTACTTGATACTGTCACGTTGGTCACACGGATTGGTACTATATGGATCTTTTTATGAGATGTTATCCCCCTCGGGAGCATCGGATACTGCATATTTTGTGCGTTTCACGAATCATCATGTGTCTCTATGCTTCATCTGATTCACGAATCGCTTGTGACACATGTACTCTCATGTTCACAGAGCCATCATGAATCACCTTCACGTATCACTCATTTTATGAGCCATGTGAAGTTTCACGAATCTTAACATAACTTGAACTGATCCTTGTGTATTGATTGGGGATGGGGGAGTAGAAATAGATATCTCCAAGTAGCTGTAGTCATGAATCACTCTCTTAGCTGTAGTCATGAATCTCCTATGCCATTCACATGTTTATATTTTACTCTGACTCACTAGTCACTGTTAGTTCTCTATGTATAGTAGATATTTCTATTACAGTTCTCTTTCTCTGTTTACATACTGTATTTCCTTCAGATCCTGTATCTTACTTTACTGCATGATTATATTTTTCTAACCTGCTATGATCTGTTGAGATGTACTGTGCTCGCTCCAGTCCTGACTGGACCCGTTGATAAATTTTACAGATAGCCTGGAGGTTGCCTGCTAGCCTAGAGGAGACAATAGAGGTTGCATAGATAGCTAGGGTTTTTGCTTATAGTTTATTTTCAGTCATCTTGAGTTGTATTTATGGATTACTGTATTTGAGTTTTGAGATGTATTCTGAGTTTGTATCTTAGACACTTAGACTTCTATCTGTTGTATCTCTTTTCGATTTCATGTTTTATCTATCTTCCTTTATGCTCTACCTTAGATGTGATTGAGTTTACATTCTGCTATGTCACCCCCATTCGGGGAGTATAAACTGTTTAGTCTTATACTGTTAGATGTATTGAGACCTAGGACAGCGTTCTACCACCGACACTGCGGTGTAGGCTGGGCGTTGTTACGTTCTCGTGCCCTAACTCTAGGGTGCGGGTCGTGACACGTTTTTAGTAGTGGCCCATGCAGGTCGAGATTCGCATTAGTACGATTTCGTAGTAGCGCAACGACTTAGTTGTACTACTACGAGCCTGCTATAGGATATATAAATTAAGATGTTAGGATGAGAGGATACTCAATCACTGTTAGGATTCCTTGAGAGATTCCTGGGATGACCCTTGAGAATCTCATTTTGAATTCCGATTTAAACTCCTTTTCCTTGTTTTGATTCACCTTTTTTCTTAATTTCAATTTGATTTTGTGGATTCATTGTAGAACTTTGAATCCTGGTATTAGTTGATGATTTTGATAAAATTTTGTAGTTGTTGATTTAATTTTGTATTTAGATTAATATTTTCAAATCCAAGGTACTCAATCACACTTAGGATTCTTTGAGAGATTTCTGGGACGACTCCTGAGAAACCCATTTTGAACTTCAATTGGAATTCCTTTTCCTCTTGTTTGGATTCACCCTCATTCCTTGCTATTGAATTTAAGCTTGATGGGTTCCTCTCGTTTGAATCGATGAGAAGGAACATATCTTCATTATTCTTTCTCGTCATTATTCCCTTGCATTCTTATTTACCTCTTATCTTAAACTCTGTCTCATTACATTAATTACCCATATCTTGTCGTCCCTACCAGATGTACTTCGAAACCCTTGAATCTTCGTATCTTTTGCATGGGGAAGGCTAAAGAAGTGACGTAAATTATGTAGCTCAGAGAAGACGTAACTGGTTATCAGATGACTAACTCGATCTTCATTATTTTTGTGCATTAATTACCACCTCTTGAACTCCCACTTTCTAATTGAGATCCTTGACGTTCTTTATCGTGACTTTGATATTCGAAATGTAATACTAGCTGTTACCCTCCAACAAATCTTATATGCAAGACCTAGACGAGCTCACCTTCGTGTAGGTATATCATGTCCCACTAAAACCCGTCTTTTTGTACTCTATTTTCTTGATATGATGTTCTGGTCAACTGGCTAAACTATAACCTCTACCATTATACTAAATTTCTTCTTATTTCAATTAGAAATCCAGCCTTGACTCAATTCTTTCGACCCGACATGTGAGGGTGTTCTGCTTGTTTCCTTAGATGCTTAACCTTGTACCTCATCTGATTACTTGACCCGTTGGTTAAGAAACTTGGACTATGTAATTCTTTTCATCATTACCACCCTTATATCTTGTGCTGCTAAATTAGCCTTAGTTTTGCAAGCTTATCTATTTTCGAGCTTGGTCATGACATATTTTATTGGGTGGCCACCCACTAACATATTGTCTAATCAGAACCGGTACATGATGGTCTGATCAACCTATTGCACTTTGGTTCGCTTTTTCATGTATCAATCTACGAGAATGGAGACATAGTTAAACTTGACCCTAGAGTCTCATTCGCGACAGCCTTGACAATTCTTCTTGAAATCTTTTCATCGCCTATGAACCTCGTATTCGTACTCAGTCGAATTAAATTTAATCATGACCTGAACCTCCATCATTGGATGCTCGTGCTCATACTTTGATTTCATTGATTTTCCTTCTTGCCCAAATCTCGTTTTATCTCGAAATTGATCAACTTAGATCGTGTCAAGACAAAAATCTATTTGTGATTTGTTGTGCCTAAATTTTCAATTTTTGTCATTTTATAGAATAGTAACCTTTTAATAATTTCTTAGTTGCTTGTTAATGACCAATTTTCATATAGGATGGTAGACAGCCCTACAACCTTGATGATTGTTGTTCCCTTACCTTTCCAATTAGGACACCCTAGATTGTTTGTGTGTTGATACCATAGTACTGTTTTGACCTAGAATGATTAGTGTACCTAGGTGAGACTTCCAACTGCTACGGTATGCCCTGACCTTGTATACTATTCCTTCAAATTGCATGATTTAGATAAATTTATTTTAGACCTTGATTGTTGGGAAATAGGGACGTCACTCCATTAGTATCAGTTGTAGATATATATGGGTTAGTCCTTGATGTGGGGATGTGTGTCTATAAACATGTAGCTTAGGAGATTTAGGAGAGATTATAGTATCAGCCTTGATAGGATGTACTAGTCTTTTGGTGAGTATAAATGTGTTATGAGAGATATGGGCCTATATGTCTTAGTAATGCATCGTTCCTATGGTAATAGAATGCATTAATAGATGGTTAATAGGAAGATAATAGTTTGAGCATACCTATAGCCTATGATCAGTTCCTTTTCATCCTTAGTTATGACCACTTTAAAATAGGTCCAGTCCCTTGGATATAGGTTCCAGTTCATATTCTATTGAAGTTCCATTACCGCCGTACAGCAGAGCAGTATTGAAGGTATTCCTAGATTGACACTTTTTATATGTCCGTTTATTATTCCAGTGTTAGGAAGTGTTACCTTAGATATTGGGTAGGTTAGAGGCTCTAGAAGGAGTACTATCGATCTTAAATTTCGAGGACGAAATTTTTCTAAGGTGGGTAGAGTTGTAGCACCCAGTTTCCCAAATGAGGATAATTTTGAAATTTTGTATTTATAATTATTTTAATAATGATATTTAATTCATGATATGATTTTTGGTGATTTTAAATCATTTTAAAAATTATTTAAATCAATGACTTGTGGTTTTGACGTTTTGCTAGTGAAACCCTAGAGACTGTTTGACCTAGAGCCTAACCATGTGATTATGATATTTTAATGTCATTTTTGGCCTAAGGATATTTTTTGCATTTGACCTCTTTGAATTATTTTGATATTATTTTATTATTTATGATATTGTTTTGGGGTTATTTAAGTCGGGTTCGAATTTTAACTCAATCCGACTTGAAACAGGGACCCGGGGGTAGTTTGACTCTAGTGGGACCCACACACTAGTTAGGCATGGCCCACATGATATTAATTTTAGTCCACATGATAGAAATATTTTAGTTAGAGGTTAGACTAATTATTATGAATAAGGTTAGTGTGATTAGAGACTTTAGAATGACTAATTTAGTCCCAACCTATTAGCCCTTTCCTAATATTCATAGAATAGGTTAGTGGGGGCATTTTGGACCTTACCATAATAGGACAAATAGCCCCATATGGCCAGCCACTTTGGGAGAGGATAGGCTCAAGTTCATTTCATTATTCTCATCCACACTCTCTCTCTTGTTCTTCCCCAAATTCCTAGAGAGCAATCCCTAGCAATTTCTCCACCAAATCCTTCTATTTCACCACCAAATCTTCTTCTTTCCTTCTCCATTCTAGCCAAGGAGGAAGCTACCCAAGTTTGGGAGGATTCGGAGCTCGTTCGTGTCCTTTTGGAATCTCTACGTGTCGGTGTCGCTCCGGAAAGGCTTTTCTTCGATTTGATCTACCGGGAGGTATAAATCCCTTCTCCTTTTTATTTTCTCATGCATATAGGTCTATTTTGAACCCATAGGAATGACCCCCATGGTTGTATCTCCATTTGTGTCCATTTCGTGTCCATTTGGAGGTCATAGGAGTGTCCTTTGTGTTGTGGTTGTGTCCATGTGAGAAAATCCCAAATTTGGACACACTATGTGTTGTTGTTATGTATGAATGAATTATTACATGTTTAATCTCATATTTTTGTATTGAAGATGTGTTCTATAGTGTCTCATATATATATATATATATTAGTGTAGAGAGTGAGTTCTTGATATATTATGTTATATACTTGTGTTCTTTTGTCTCAAACTACCTAAATCCGTCATGATTTTTATCCACATTTTTAATTTCAGCCCTAACTTAGAAATGTCATAACTTCTAGCTCAAAGCTCGGTTTAATCTCCCGTTTTTTAAAAGAAGCGTATTGAAGTTAGCTTCCAAAAACATATATTAATAGGCCTAATTCTTTCTGTAACTTTCTGGAGAATTATTTGAGTGTCAACTGTACGAAAGACAAACGCGTTCTCGGTGTTTTCGCGATTTCGGAAGTTTTCGGAAACGAAAACGCGATCCGTTTGAAGTTTCGGAAAGCTAACACAGATCTATAACATAATTTAATCCTAGATTTTAATTCATGCTGAGATAGTACAGTATTGATTATTAGTAGGAGTTACTATTCGGCATATGCATTTTGTGCACCCTTGTGTGTAATATAATGTTCTATTTGATTTTAACCATGTTAATGTATATACATTATGTAATTAAATAGAGAATGCAAGCATGAGTAAATGGTTAAATAAATGATGTATGAGGTGTAAGTATCCTATCTAATGTAAGCATGTATAAGTATGGCTTGTAATGAATATGTAGGTTCCATAGTATGTAATG
The DNA here is from genome assembly GCA_029216955.1 of Iris pallida. NCBI lineage: Eukaryota > Viridiplantae > Streptophyta > Magnoliopsida > Asparagales > Iridaceae > Iris > Iris pallida. Next base: position 13,694,584 of record JANAVB010006389.1, on the reverse strand, counting down.
TATGGTGCATATAGTAGTGCAAGAGAATAAATGAATGATGAATGAATGCAAGCATGAATGTAATGTAATAATAGATGTAATGTATGCAATATACAAGTTAATGAGATATAATGTTCTATGTTAACATAAATCCTATATTACCTCATGTACCCCCTTACACTATGTTGACACTATCACACTTGACACATTGTTCACTTACACTTTGACACTCTTTGATATGTATATACTATGTATGCCCATTTAACCCTCACTTGCCCCTTTACCATGTTCACATACACACACATAGCCTCTTAAATAAGTATTTATGAATATAGTTAACTTAGCTATGTATGTATATTATATATATGTTAGCATATTGTGTTGTAATATATAAGTTTATATAACCATTTGAAATGCCAAGATTATAGACCTAATGTTGAATACCAATATATGCATGTGTATATATGTGTAGACATATATAGCTTAAAGTAATAGATTACCTAGTGTATATCCAATATGAATTCTTGCCTATTTGAGTATTAAATAATTGCATGCTATATAGAGTTGGGTGTATGTTGGCTTGTATAGCCTTGTATTGATGTGTGCTTGCTAGGATAGTCTTGGTTAGGCCTAGTAAGACTTGCTGGGTTAGGACATGACCTAGTTTGACCTAGTTTGACTAGTGCAGTTGACCAGAGTTGACCAAGGGTTGACTTTGGCCTAGTTTGACCTAGATTCATGTAGAATGCATTGTAGTGTTTTATATTACCCTTCTGGACAAGTTGTGACTTGTGCTGTTCTAATTAGGAGCTAGACACCTCTCCTCGGACAGTATCTTTACCTTAGACATTCAGATATCAGGAGAGTACATTCTCTGATCATTTTATATCCTGTTTAGAATTATTTTCCTATTTTAAATTACTTTACTTGATACTGTCACGTTGGTCACACGGATTGGTACTATATGGATCTTTTCATGAGATGTTATCCCCCTCGGGGGCATCGGATACTGCATGTTTTGTGCGTTTCACGAATCATCATGTATCTCTATGCTTCCTCTGATTCATGAATCGCTTGTGACACATGTACTCTCATGTTCACAGAGCCATCATGAATCACCTTCACGTATCGCTCATTTTATGAGCCATGTGAAGTTTCATGAATCTTAACATAACTTGAACAGATCCTTGTGTATTGATTGGGGATGGGGGAGTAAAAATAGACATGTGAATATTATCCAAGTAGCTGTAGTCATGAATCACTCTCTTAGCTGTAGTCATGAATCTCCTATGCCATTCACATGTTTATATTTTACTCTGACTCACTAGTCACTGTTAGTTCTCTATGTATAGTAGATATTTCTATTACAGTTCTCTTTCTCTGTTTACATACTGTATTTCCTTCAGATTCTGTATCTTACTTTACTGCATGATTATATTTTTCTAACCTGCTATGATCTGTTGAGATGTACTGTGCTCGCTCCAGTCCTGACTGGACCCGTTGATAAATTTTACAGATAGCTTGGAGGTTGCCTGCTAGCCTAGAGGAGACAGTAGAGGTTGCATAGATAGCTAGAGTTTTTGCTTATAGTTTATTTTCAGTCATCTTGAGTTGTATTTATGGATTACTGTATTTGAGTTTTGAGATGTATTCTGAGTTTGTATCTTAGACACTTAGACTTCTATCTGTTGTATCTCTTTTCGATTTCATGTTTTATCTATCTTCCTTTATGCTCTACCTTAGATATGATTGAGTTTACATTCTGCTATGTCACCCCCATTCGGGGAGTATAAACTGTTTAGTCTTATACTGTTAGATGTATTGAGACCTAGGACAGCGTTCTACCGCCGACACTGCGGCGTAGGCTGGGCGTTGTTACGTTCTCGTGCCCTAACTCTAGGGTGCGGGTCGTGACACGAACCCTGGGGTCGGTCTGGTACCAAGTGCGGGCAAGGTCCTGCATCATACTGCCTACTGCTTCCACCTGGAGTTTAGCCGGTATCTCTGCGAGACGGAAAATCTCCTCTATGTGCTCGATCCAGTCGTCTGCGTAAAGGATACCCTCTGTACCCTTGAAGTCCCGCGGCCTCATCTTCTGGAAGTCCTGAATACCTGGAGTCCTCGGCTGGTATGGCTGAATCTGTCCTCCTTGGGGTGGGGAAGTTGCCCTTTCTACTGCCACCATCGCTAACTGGTGGGCATTATCAATGCCCTGCCTCATGTCATCTGACTGACGTCGCTGCATCTCCATCATCTGCTGAATGAGAGCGAAACACTGTGCCGCATCAATTGTCCCCTGGGGCGGTAGTGGTAGCATCCCCTGCACTCCTGGGGTAGTCCCCAGAACTGGTGGAGGAACACCCCCAAAAGTAGCAGACGGGCCCACCTGAGCTGGAACAAGAGGCATTGTGGTCCTTGGAGCCTGCTGGGTCGGACGAGAAGTAGCCGACCTCTCAGCGGTATCCCTGGAGCCAGAGCGCTGCGATCGTGTCTCCACCATCCTGAAGACAGATCAAACAAGGAATCAATTACTGAAAAAGAAGCGAATTTATCAAGGAAGGACAATTGTTTTGAAAAGGAGACAATTAACAGCAAGAATTGATAAGAGTTTTTCCTAATGTGATTGAGTACCTTAATTTATTTCTATATCCTACTGCAGGTTGTAATGATACTCTAGTTCGAGTACCACTACGAATCACACTAGTTGTGATTGGGGACTGACCTGTATGGGCCACCACTAAAAATGTGTCACGACCCGCACCCAGTGTAAGGGCACGAGAAGTAACGAACGCCCAGCCTACGCCGCAGTGTCGGCGGTAGAACGCTGTCCTGAGTCACCATATCTAACACAATCTAAATAAGTTATGAATAGAGAGTAAAATAATACGTAACTCAATCACAATTCTAAGATGGAATAGAAGAAGAATCTCAAGAGAGTCACAATAAAAGTCTAGGTGTAAACCACCAGAAATAATCTCAAGTACAACTCATAAAGTCTCAAACAGAAAATACAAAATAAAGTACTAAGTCTCAGCTAGACTATGGGCAAGTCCTCAGCGACTGTGGGATCCTCCTGTGGGTCCACGTCGCCAGTGTCATCTAAGCCAATGCCATAATAAGTAGGACAGTACTCCTCATCATCACCTGTAAAATTTTCATCATGCCCAGTAAGGACGGAACGAGCATATATCTCTCACAACAGTTCATATCAGGAATGGACATATAAAGCAAGCTATAGAAAACTATACATGAATCGCTGTAAAGAGAAATCAACAAGAGAGAAGATATAAGCTGAGATATAATATGATAAATAAAGAATGTAACCTTCTACGTGAATCAGAGCATGAATTGGTTATGTAAACAGCTTGGGTTGCACATGGATACAGCTATGGAATGCACATGGATACCTACTAGGGATAATGATCACATAACCAACTACACTCTCCCTGCCCCCAACCAATACACAAGGATCAAAGCATGCTATGTTATCGCACATGGATAACAACTACTGTATACATGGAACTCATATGGTCATGAGTGTACATGAATAACATATGAGTGCACATGGATAAATGTGAATATAAGGAGTACATGATGACCATGATAAAGTACATGAATATGACATACTCGATGTATCCGAGGGGATAACATCGCATGAAAAGATCCAGAGGGTACTAATCCGTGTGAACATCGTGTCAGCATCAAGTATACTAGTCTATAACAAGAGTACATATCCAAAGAAGCATGAAAAGATCAGAGAATGTACTCGCCTGGCAATCCGAACTGCTGATAATGAAAAGTGACTGGACTGGAGTAATAAGATCCTATTTAAAACAACCACATGCCATAATACAGTCTAAAATATCATAAGGAAAGCCTTCAATGCAAATTCTACATGATTTGGGTCAATCTAAGTCAAAGTCAACCTTGGGTCAACTTTGGTCAACCAGACTAGTCAAACTAGGTCAAAGTTAGGTCAACTAGCCTATAAGTCAAATTTTAGGTCACTACTAGTCCTAGAGTTGATTTTGGGTGTTGAGTTGGTGTTATCTTAGGTCCAAGGAAGCCTAAGCCTAACAACCAATAAAATTCAAATAATACTACCTTAACCCACAATACCCTATGTCTAGTATCCATACTTAGACTAATATCTACTAAACTCTAGGCTAGGATATCTTTTAGAAAATTTTTCTAGTTTTAAAAAATAAGGTAATCTCAAATCCTAATTCCTCACAACTCAACCCAATGCATCCACACCCTAGAACACATGCACTAGGCATGCTTGTTGCTAATGCAGTTAGCCTATTTATTGCAGCACTGCTGCTATGCAGCATGCTATTGCATTGAGCCTACTCCTGAAATCTTCATCACAACCATCCATATCAGTTCAGCCTATCTAACCAATACCCACATACATATATACCTCTTAATCCAGGTTCTTCTTTAACTACAACAACAATCCCTAACTAACCATCAAACTTAACTTGGTGTTTACCAATTCTTATCTAACAGTTAACTAATCTATTGAACTAACTTGGCATTTAACTGAATCAATCCACAATTAAAACTGAACTTAGCATTACTGAAATCAATCCTAAATCAACCCAATGTATCAGTTATAGGCATGATACCCTATATTGATACATACTCGAATACTCCATGCCAACCCAAATTCGAGCACAGCCCTCTCTATTGAGCAAACTAATAGGTATCCTCTAGGTAGGGTTATATAGGATCTACTGGTTTGGGTTTACCCAGGAAATCACATCGAAATATCTGATGGCAACAGTACTAAATACTGAACAGGAAAAAAAACTGAAACTTAAAACCGATACTCAAACCAAATTCCTAACATGACCTAAAACATTCGAAAACCTAATGATAATCGAAACTAAAGGTTGGTAAAGTGTCTTGTGTATGAACATGAGATTCAGGTGCAGTTGTGTCCAAGGAATAGGACACGAAGTGTCCAGGATACGCGAGTATCAAAACTGGAACCCAGTCCTCGTGCACGCGTGTCATGCGACCTAGGGCTCGACACAGAACAAACTATGACACGTGGTCGCTCTAACATATAGCCCACATATAGGGCTACAAGCCCACGTGTCTGCACTGGCCACACGACGCGTGTCCGAGTCGCACGACACGCGTATCCGACGCCATAAACTGGCGCGTACGCGACAGTTCAAAACCCGTGCCGCGTCGATTTCTCTCTCGACTCTCCACGAAACCCAACCAAATTTGTTGGGCATCACGACAGACCTTGCCCCTACCCACAACCCAAAAATCGCACGTCGAGTCGCCGTGTCCAGCGAGAACGGACACAGCAGCAGCAGTGCATCGAGACGCAATCTCGTGCTGCGTATCCAACCCGATTTTGGGACACGAGACGACACAGAAACCTAACGTAAAATATATATATGCAATCTACTTCTAAAGGCCTACAAGATCATGTAATTAGTTTTCCTAAACAACATTATTGAATTCTAAGTGGCAATTCGTCGAACACCTTAAACCCTAATCCGATACGTGTCCGATACGCCTATCAAACAGACACAAAATTTCACCAAACTGCATGGGTAGGTCGAGGGTACCTAGATGCATGCTACCATGAAGAAAAATCAAAAAAAACTATAGTGTTTAGGTGTTTACCTATTGAGATTTGAAATATCAATGAAACTGACTCCTCGATCAATGAGACGACCAGTTTCCACTGAGCAAACGCCTCCAACTCCTTGCTAGTAATGCTCCAGCAAGTTCTCCTCCTTCCCATGATCACAATGCACTTCGTTTGAGGTGAAACGGAGGTCGGATGAGAAAGTTAGGGTTTTGGAGAGCTGGAAACTAGGGTTTTGTAAAGAGGGTGTCAAAACCAATGCAATTGTTTATATAGGAAGGGGGGTTTCCTGTTTGGCCGGCCATACCAGTCCTTCTAGGGTTAGGGTTGGTTCATGGGCCCCTTTTGTCTATCTAAGTTGAGTTTAAGCCCACTAACAGAAAGGCTTAAAAGGCCAATTCATTAAATAGCCTAAAAATGGTCAAATGGCCTTCTAATTTGAACCAAAGCCTAAAATAAATTTCTAATTAGCTAAATGATCCTCATATGTCATGGTTAGTCTATAATATGGATTATCTAAGGTTAAACCAAATGCTAAAACAAACAGAAGCCAAAAGTATCTAGAAAATCACCAAATGACTAAAATGACTAAAATACCCTTATTTCAAAAAGTGGGTGCTACAGTATGCGTAAAAGGTAACGTCACGCGTAAAACTCGCGCTCGTAAGGGTTAAAGTATACACAGGGATGAATATGCGTAAAGGAAGTACGCTCAAAATTAAGGAACAAGTTGCGCGTAAAAACGCGTTCTACGCCGAGCCAAGGAGTACGCGTAAAAAGATTAGAGTTTTACGCAGGAAACACTGTACGCGTAAAACATCGCATGCGTAAAGGATCGAGCCGCGCGTAAAAAGTTGCTCGTGTAAAGAGTCAAGTTTTACGCTTGAAATGCTGTGTGCGTAAAAAGAATAAGCCAAGTCGAGTAGACTTACGTAAAACAGTTTTACGCTGACATGAGCGATCGTGGGCGTAAAGCTCGGCACTACGCGGACATGTATAACGTGGGCGTAAAACTCAATATTACGCCAACACATAACAATGTGGGCATAAAACTCAATATTACGCTAACACGTAAAACGTGGGCGTAAAACTCAATATTACGCTAACACGTAACAACGTGGGCGTAAAATTCAATATTATGCTAACACGTAACAACGTGGGCGTAAAGTTCCTCCTGAACTCCAATTCCCATGGAACCTTCGTTCCAAGCCAGAAATAGGGTTTCCATGGGTCAGAATGGCGTATAACACAACCTTAACAATCTGGAATGAACAAAACTTGGAAATAAGGAAGTTTGACCGATCAAAACTACTGAAATCCGAAAAATAGTAATTTCTAGATCTACTAAAAATAAGACTTCAAAATGAAAAATGTCAAGTTCTAAACTCTCTTAGGAACACGAGAGGGAGATAAATAAACCATAAAAATATGGATTCTCGTGTGGCGCAAGATGTACTTGCCTATGGGTTTTGGTAGGTGGCGAGAGTTATGAGGAAGAAGAAGAAGAGTAATGAGAAGAAGTAATGAAGAGAGAGAAAGGAGATGGGGCTTAAATGGGGGTATTGGGTTCGGTTCATGATGAACCCTCATAAACCTGAAAATAAACCAACCTAGGCCGAACCTAAAGAAAGCTAAAGCAGAGAATAAAAGCAGAAGATAAAATACAGAAAATTAATTAGCGTAAAATTAAAGAAATTTAAATACAGAACAATACATGATAAATATTAAATAAATACATTCGAGCAGTACACGTATTAGAATACGTATTCTGGGAACGGGGAGTGACAGGCCCGGTTCAGCCCGGCTGAACCGGCCCGCACTAAACCGGAGCCCGGCCCGGCCAGTGGACCACTCCGGCCCGACCCGACCACCCTATGGTCCGGTTCAATGGGCGGGCTGGGCCCATCCTAATCAAATCGGGCCGGGCCAGGCCCGACCCGCTTGCTTGCCCGGTCCAGTTCAGGCCCGGCCCGAGCCCGGTTTGAACCGCCGCTTTTTGGACCGCGGGCTGGCCCGGTCCGGCCCACGAACACCTTGAGGAAGACTACTGGTAATTGGGATGGTTCTAGTACAAGTGAATTTATGTTCAGAGCTGCTTTTGAATATTTCAGGCCTAAATTTCCAAAAGTTTAATGGGCAGAATTTATATGGCTCAAAAGAAGAAGCTGTATTAATCACAAAGGTTACTGTACCGGGGCTTCTAAATGTACGCAAAAATCACAACAGTCTTTTAAATGTAGCAATACACACATTTCACATTTGAAATTTTAAACCAGAGTCAGTCTTTCAAATGTAGGTTGTGCCACCCTTGCAACCCTTTGGTGTTTGTGCAACTGTTTGAAAACTGGATCAACATTCAAGGCACCTGTTGGGTTCCCAATTTTTGATACATTCAACCTTTTTAATGTAGTCCGTCTATAAATAGATGGAAAAAGGGATTCCATCATACACAGTTTGGAACTTGTCAGAAAAAAAACTCAGCAGCATCTTCCGACTACATGGCTCCCTTTTTTTTTCACTTATTCGTGATGTGAGTCCTTCAAAACCTTTCTGGAATTTGAAGGTCCGACTCATTCGTCTCTATGAGGTACCCGAATACGGAGGAAAAGGGTAACCTTTCAGTCTTGAATGTGTTTTTCATGATAATGAGGTAATTTTGATTTACAAATTACTTTCATAAAAATAAAAATATCTTTCATTTGTTTCAAATACAGTGTTAAAAAACATAATTGATTCTTTCTGGTATATATTGCGCTAAAAAGTTGTTAGGAAGCCAATAATTGTTTCAAAACGGTTCAAAAAAATAAAATCAGATGTTAAGTATATATTGGGCTTACAATTTCATAATGTGTATTCTAACAACAGAAAGCATTTGAGAAACTACCACAGAGTTAAGAGTTTATCTTATAAGCAAAGAAGTATATAATATTGAAGACGAGAAAATGAGAAAGTTGTTGAAGAGTACTACAATAAACAAGCGACAAAAGTTGTTTGCAGTGGATCAGGTAATGTTTGTGTCTATACTAATTTACCACAACATTTATGCCAATTAACATAAACTACAAACATGGAATACCAAACAACCATTTGCCGAAACTAAATATTTAACTGATAACATAGATCGATATTATCTCATTCGATATAGAACTGATCACAAGATTTCCATCAACATAAAATATATTCGAGCAAAGTTTACATTAAAATAATATAGTAATGATGACCAATTTCAATAAAAAAAATTAGAATAAGCCCAATCAATATAAATTGCATCACCAAGCAAGCCCAAAAATATATATTAGGCACATCCAATATATATGTAAAATAAATTAAATGATATTTTCCATACCTTAATATATTTGAAGCCAAGTAGAATAAATTCATTACCAAGGCCATTACAGTAAAATAAATATTATAGGATTATTAAATATAATATTGAATGACATTTCCATCAAGCATGAAAATATATTTGGAACCAAGTATATTAAAATTAATTAACAAGCAACTATAATCTCTTAGAAATTTTTGATGTAACTTTTTTAAAAAATTACAGATCTACAAACAATAGAACTATTTGATGTATCTTTTCTTAAAAAAAACACATATCTACAAACAAATTCAGTATTTTTTTTAACAAATGACATATCTACAAACAATATTAAAAAATTCAGTAACTTTTTTAACTAATCACATATTTATAAACACAAGTATAATTTCATAGAAATTTTTGATGAAACATTTTTAAAAAATCACAGAACTACAAACAATATAACAAAAAAAAAGACCAATCTTGACATGTATAGCTAGATCTAAAACAGGTAATGATGAATCACCCAAAAAAAACAAAAAAGACAAAATGAAAAAAGAGCAAAGAAAAACGAAAAAAACTCTAAACCGTAACATGTATAGCTAGATCTAAAACATTTCCTGATCAATTACCCCAAAAAAAACGAAAAAAGAAAAAAAAAAGAAACGAAAAATGAGCAAAAAAAAAATGAAAAAAAATCCCAAATCGTAACATGTATAGCTAGATCTAAAACATTTCTAGATGAATCACCCAAAAAAAACCAAAAAAAAAAAATCCTTTGTTGAATGTGCATCATGTCATAAATGTGGGGTGCATTTATGGACAACTGTCAACATGTGATTAAAAGTCTTATAGCAATTGTAACATGTATAGCTAGATCTAAAACGTTTCATGTTGAATCACCCAAAAAAAATAAAAAAACGAAAAAAGAGGAAAAAAACCCAAATCGTAACATGTATAGCTAGATTTAAAACATTTCCTGATGAATCACCTGTAAAAAAAGAAAAAAAAAAAGCCAAAAAAAATCCCAAATTGTAACATGTATAACTAGATCTAAAATATTTCCTGATTAATCACCCGAAAAAAAACAAAACAAAAAACAAAAAAAAAATCCCAAATCATAACATGTATAGTTAGATCTAAAACATTTCATGATGAATCACCCGAAAAAAACATAAAAAAACGAAAAAAGAGCAAAATAAAAAAAATCCCAAATCGTAATATGTATAGCTAGATCTAAAACATTTTCTGATGAATCACCCGGAAAAAAAAATTCCTAGAGGTGTCCTTGCGATGAAGTGAGCCGACACAGAGAGAGAAGGGGGGAGGGGGTAGAGAACTTTGGGAAGAAGACAAGGTATTTTTTGCCTAGAGATGTGTGTGTTAAATGGGAAAGTTTATTATTCACAGCTAGCCTTTTATTATTTCATCCTGTCTGTTTGATATCTGTCGGTATTTTACTAGTTTGATGCATAAATAAGGCCGACTCTTTATTATTCTTCACAGCTGTAGGTTAGTATAAACTTAACATATATTAAAATTTTACAAACGAAACCATTATTGGCAGGTGTAGGCTTTTAATGCACTACGTATATTTGTCACATAATTAAAATTATAGGTGAGTGTAGTCAATTTTGACATGTGTAGGATTTCATGCTAATTAAAATTGTTGACAACTATAGGTTTTCAATGCACCAAATATATTAAATTTCTGTAATGTGTATTAATTGTGGGAGATTTAGGCTATTTATTATTTTAATATTATAGCAATTCAATGTATTGTTCAACGTAATTTTATATATACAAGACCTCATTGGTATCATATGGACTTAAATTCAATTGCACAATTAGTAATATTGCTTACTCATGTAGTGTGCTTAAAATTATTTGGGTCATTTAATTTTAAATATAATATTAGCTACGTTGTATATGTTGGCATAAAATACTATTCTTTTATTAAAAAAATAATTCTTTCCAGATTTTTGATCCAAATAATTAAAGTTAAATTTAAAAAAAATAAAAAAAAGCTACTTTTGCTTACTATTTTTAATTAAATTATAGATATTTATATTTATAAATGTATAACTGTGAAAGTTATGTACATTATAATTAACTTGACTAGAATATTTTTTTATTATTTCTCGATTAAAATTATGTTTTATTTTTAAAATTAAGATCAATAAATTTTTATTTTGTAGAAAACATAGATTCGGATAGAGATCAACGTATGCCTCCATCAAGCAAAATTAATTTGTTTTATAAGATAAAATTTTAGCAAAATTAAAAAATTATTATATTGCGATTATCTTTCTAATTTTTTATTCTTATCTTTGCAGAAAATTTAAATTCATATGGAGAACAATGTACACCTACTCGAAGTAAAATTTATTCTCAACATGTATTATTCAAGGATGGGCTGAACATGTCACATTATTCATCATCTACATATCCTTTTAGTGACATCACGAATGGTATGTTATACATTTATTTATTTGTTTACTAATTATTATTGGTAAAGTGTGTGTGTGTGTGTATATATATATATATATATTTTTTTTATGTGTGTGTGTGTGTGTGTGTGTGTGTGTGTGTGTGTGTGTGTATATATATATATATATATATATATATATATATATATATATATATATATATATATGTTTGCGTATTTTATAAAATCATTTTATGCAGTACGTGGATTAAGTCAAGCAGTTGAGTTAACTACTTCAATGAACCAAAGTTCAGTTGATTGCTCGAAGAATACATTTACAAATTTGCAGCATAATTCTTCAACACTAATTGATTTGACTAAAAATAAGGAGCCTTCAAGTATGTCATTTACCTAATTTATTTCTCAAAGATACAAAATTTAGTTAACGATTTGCATCCAGATCAATGTAGTGTTAAAGTTGTGCTTTTTAAAATATAAGTTTTTTTTATCCTAAATTTTATTTGAAATGTATAGTTGTATTTACAAAAATCAATACATTTGAAATATATAATTAATTTCAAAGTTTTAAAAAGGAAAATATCTTCAAATATTTTTAAATTTTGTTTTCTTTTGCTTTGTCTTTTTCTTTTGCAGTGATTGTTGAAATGACGAATGAAGATTGTGAATTTGATCATGGACATGCTAATCCTACAATCGGTATGAATCTAATCACACACACACACACACACACACACACATATATATATATATATATATATATATATATATATATATATATATATATATATATATATGTTGGTTCACTAATTTAGTTTATAATTGATGTAATTTATTTTATATTTTATTAATTTCTCTATTTATAGATTACCGGGATATCGGCGATCCAACTTATAAATGTAACTTTTGTGGTGCACACTCTTGGTATGATGAGAAAGTTCAGTCTTCCTACAAGTGCCAAAAACCGACGTACTCTTTATGTTGTATGCAAGGAAAGATTCAAATTTCACCAATGAAGAGACCACCTAAAGTTTTACATGATCTATTATATGGTATGAGTGATAAAGGCAAACACTTTCTAGAAAATATAAGATCATATAACAGCATGTATTCATTCACTTCAATGGGAGGCAAGGTTGATCCGGAACCAAATCAAGAAAAATCTCCACCAATTTTTAGACTGTATGGACAAAACTACCATCTATTGGGAAGTGTATTACCCGTTGAAGGTTCAAGTCCAAAATTTACACAACTATATATCTATGATACAGAAAATGAAATTCAAAACAGATTAAAAGCTGTTAGGTGTGTATCGAATTTTATGCCCATATGTAAAATTATATGTTTATCATTGGTTAGTAATGTATTCAGTTATTATTTTAATTTCATATGTTATATAAATATCAAAAATATTCATTTACTTGTTTTAAAATAAAACAGTATTAGATACATATTCCGTGCATCGCACGGATGATATACTAGTTGTATAGTTAAACAAAAGTATTGTATAGTTAAACAACGTATACACACTACTTGTCGGGTGTTTGTGTTTGTGTTTGTTATCGAATTCGCCAAACAAACACCCCCCCCCCCCCCCCCCCCCCCCCCCCCCCCCCGGCCCTCTTCCAACTACTCTATGCAGCAAATTACTGTTGCTACTACATGCCAGGTCTATCTATCCCATTGCATTAGAAGTGCTTCTCCCATTTGAAACTTCCTTGTTTTAATTTTGTTTTGTATTAAGTATATGTTTATTTACTTGTTAGCATGAGCTTCACATAGTTCAATGGTTCATTCAGGGTTTCTACTGGGCCTATTGGCTAGCAAAGGTCAACTAGAGTAATTCTTGATCAAGAAAATGTACAGATGCTAGACAACAATGTCAGGATGGCCGAGTGGTCTAAGGCGCCAGACTCAAGTTCTGGTCTTCGAAAGAGGGCGTGGGTTCAAATCCCACTTCTGACATCTTTTTATTTTAAATGTATGCAAACTAATATTTTTGTTTAAAACTTCTTGTGTGTTATGTGTTATTAGAGAGAAAAAATGAGATATTTTTCTATGCAAACCAATATTTTTTTAGAAAACTTTGTATGCGTTATAAAGGAAGGAGAAGAAATGAGAGAGATGCATCGGAGAATAACCTATACAGTTCTCTTATATACGAAGATTTAGGGTTAGGTGAATATTTTGGTTATTCCCAAATAAGTGGGCAACAACTTTATTAAGGTCTCCGTGGTTTTGGTCTAGTGGTAGCAACGGGACCTCCGATGCTGAAGTGAAAGCTAGAATCTTCATTTGCGAAGCCGAAGAAAAGGACATCTAAAAAAAAACTAATTAAGGTTATTGGTTCACAACACACCCTTCGAGTCAAGGGCGGAATCATAAACTTGAGCTAGGTGGGTTAAAGTAGATTAGGGTGGACAAGATATGGCTTGACTCACAAAAATTTATAAAAAAAAAATTATATATGAAAAAAAATTAAAAAAAAAATTTGGGGGCCCATCCCAGCCCTTCACATGGGTCTGCCGTTGCTTCAGAGTGTTCACTTTTGATCATTGTCTCATTAAAAAAAAATTTAAGAGAAAAATTCATACTCAATCATCGGCACCTCATCAAATCAGTTCTGACGCGAATCATTTGTAATGGAGAATACATATTTTTGGTTTGATACGTGGATGCAATATCAAAGTGGAACAGTTAGGTTGGCCAATATTTGAACTCATGGGGCATAGAGAATCACTGAGTAGGATGGTACAACAGGGGTAATGGCATGTTCATGCTCGAAGAGTAGGACAACTATTGGCGGATGAAATAGAATGAGTGCCTATTTCTGAGGTGGGTAAGGAAGACTACTGGTAATTGGGATGGTTCTAGTAGAAGTGAATTTATGTTCAGAGTTGCTTCTGAAGATTTCAGGCCTAAATTTCCAAAAGTTTATATGGGCAGAATTTATATGGCTCAATGAAGATGCAATAAAAATAAAGCTTTGTCTATATAAAGCTATACAAGTGATATTAATAATGTTGGATCGGTTAGAGATGTTTGGAGTGTGGATTCTGGAGCAAGGGTATATGATGTGCAGTAGTAGTGGTAAGAACTGTGGCCACTTTTTCTTTCGACTACTTGGTTTATCTAGCAGTGGCAGCTGGATAAACTGGGGTTATATATCAGGCACGGTTGTGATTTGATGATAGTTATGAAAGAACTAGTTGCTATTGGTTCCATAAAACGAGGCTCGACTACTCCGTTTTGTCTGACATGTGTGGAAGGAACGTAATCGAAGAATATATAAAGGATTGAGCACATCTACAATAGGGTCATTCGTAACATTGAAAATGATGTAATAATATTAGGTCCTGCCTAAAACACAGGGAGAAGTATGTAAGCTTGAGATGTAATTTTGTTGGAGTATGAAGAGAGAAGGGGGTGGGAGGTGGGGTTGGGGGGTTTGGCTAATGACGGTTTGGTGGATGGGGATGGGTGGACGACGGTGTCACACCGAAGATTTTCTCGGAGATCGGATCCTCAACGGTAGGAAAATGGCATGGGTGTTACAAAGTTGCTGGCTCAGGCAATGGGTGTTTACGTCCGATGGGGATGCATCCTGGCAAGGGAGGTAAGCTAGCGGATGGATGAATGGGGACTCCGGTGAGAATTCATTCTAGAAGCACGAATGTCCCGCAGCAGTTACCATTGGGACATGATAAACTACTGGATCAATATAGGATACAAGCAAGACGGTTACCTGCGGATAAAAAGGGGAAACAAACTCTAGAAAGGCGGATTTTTAGCAAGTCATGGGTGTACGGTCCGCACAAGAGAGAGCATTTCCAATGGCCAGATGATATTTGTTGAGCCAGAGAGGGTAGGGTCTAGTACTAGGGCTTCTTTTACGACGGAGGACCTCGAGGAGACGTCTGAGTATTGGCAAAATTCTATCATACTATATGTTCTTGGAAACAAAACTTTTTATGGGTAGATCCGGGCATATACAAATCTCGCGTCTGGCAACCAAAAGGTAGTATGGAGTTTTTTTCGAGGGACAATGGATTCTACTTCATCCATTTTGGGATGCATGAAGATATGGAAAGAATACTGCAGGAAGGACCTTGGACGTTTGATGGTCGGCTCATAATCATGAAGGAGTGGCCCCCCACCACTCAGTTCGAGCAAGAAGTACTCCATACGGTCCCTATCTGGATCATGTTCCTTTAACTCCCTGTTAATTATTGGAGCATATCCATGATGATAAAGTTAGCTAGCCTGATCGGCAAACCAATTAGGACTGATGACGCGACAACGTATAGGACCAGGATGGGATATGCATGTATATTTGTGGAAATAGAGGCTAGCAGGTAACTTCCAAATATGATTGAATATTATGTGCCTTTTCGAGAGGTGTATACACAACGCGTAAAGTATGAGTGGGCTCGACCAGTCTGTTTGCAGATGTGGATGTTTTGGCCATCCTATAAGGGAGTGCAAGGAAATGGTAGCAAAAAGCAATGATGGGATGCCCGGGACATGCTATCACGTCCCAGAACTAGAATACTGGAGAGCGGGGGACAGACACAGCCAGCTACGTACATTGAAGTGTAACCGACATCGATGTACGGTCATGGCTAGCTGTCTAGATGCATGAGGGTTTTACTACAAGCCAACAGTCACTTATGGTCAAGAACAAGCCTAGTATCTCAATCTCAAGTAAGCAAGTAAATGTAACAAGATGGTAGATCATCAGACATACAAAGTAAGGCGTCCCATATATTACATATTCAGATGATCATGAAGCTAGTCATACAAAATACGAAGACTAACAAGAGTTTAAGTCATACATGATCAACCCTAGGATTTGTCAATCATGTTACAGCCCTTAGGCAGACATGAATGCAAATTTAACACGAGCTAACACTTGTTCGGCGGCTAAACGCATCAAAAGAATATTTTACAATAGAGTGGGAGAGCAAAATAAAATCTACTCGTTGTCAGGGTTTGCGCCTAGTGTTCACCATCTGGCTGGAAGATCCTCGGATGCTACTCCAAAATTTGGTCATACAAAACCAGCTGGGTCAGACCCCAGAAAGAGCAAGTGCCACAAGGGAGGCTTCACTTAAGAACTAAAACAGGCATACTAACACATAAATACGTCAATGATAACAGAAGACATGAGTTAGAGAAACAAGGCGATAAACGATAACTAAAGGACTATTCCAGTAGCCAAGTTACAACCCGTAAACCAAACAAGGATCGGGATTGTAACCCTTCACCTAAACAGAACTTAGTCTCTAACCAATTATCGATAAGGTAAAGTATGACAGTAACGTGCTAAAATAACCATGAACCGGTCTTGCCTAGACATGACTAGACGGGACTCCATCCATCAATCACGGCCAAGCAATGAGTACGGCTTGATACTTTAACTAAATATGGTTATCACAAGCTTAGTTACTAACAAGATGCATCGAGATATTCCAACAGCCATAAGTCCTGCAGTCTTAATCCAGGTTATCCGGTCACAAGTTGAGAGAGTTGGATTAGGTGACTTGGGGGTGCAACACATGACAGTGTGCTAGAAATGTGCCCTACTCGACGGCATGCTATAAGTCCAATTAAAGCGCCCAGATAACGGGACTGCCTGTAGTTGGGAAATCTCTTCATGAACTACTTGATCAATCTAATCATTATCCTAGTCAGATTTAGTATGAATTTCTGACCGTGGTAACCAGAAATTCATGTCCTAGACATGATGCAAGACAAGACATGTAGCTTATACAAGCACAAACACCCACGGTGACAAGACAAGAGTTACTTAGCAAGTCAAGATAACCGTCACAATAGCATATCGAGATTATCATGTTAGGTTTACTTATCAAGAGTGTGCCACGACGGACCACTATCATGTATTATCATGCCAAGGTTGCTTGTCAAGAGTACGCCACGACGGGCCACTATCATGTCATGTTACTTGTCAAGAGTGCACCACGACGGGTCACTATCAAGAATCATCATGTCAAGTTACTTATTACTTGTTACTTGTTAAGAGTGCGCCTTAACAGGCCACTATCGTGTTCTATCCTCACATTATCATGAATGAGAAAAACTTGCATAAAATAGCTAGTAACATATTCTTGAAGACAAGGAAAAGATCTACAATTTTTATGTTGGGAGTTAGGAGAAATTCTGGCCGCAATTCAGCCAAATAGGACATAAAACAGCCAAAACAGCCAAATAGGACATAAAACAGCCAAATGGGACATAAAACAGCAAAAAATAGCCAAATTAGGCAGTATGCGGCATTCTGTGGCACTATGCGGCCTTCTGCGATACTATGCGGCCTTCTGCGGCACTATGCGACCTTCTGCTGCACTATGCGGCAGACTGCACTATGCGGCACTATTCATCGTTCCTGCCTGATTCAGGACAGATGAACTAGAAAATTTCTAAATCTTATTTTGGCCATAACTTTCTCAAAACAAGTCAAAATATAACTTTTCAAAGGTCTATTTTAGGTAAAATCGAATTCTCTACAACATAGCACAATCAAAACTTGAAAATAATGAAGTTTGGTAGATCAAAACCCAAGAAAACTGAAAATGCTACAAACTTAGATCTACCAAAATCCATCCGTCCAAACCGAAAACTCCAAGTCCTAAAAATGCTTAGAATCATGTATAGAAGAAGATAGAACAATAAAATAGAAGATCCATCATGAAGCAAGTTGTACTTGCCTAAGCTCTCTAGGTTGGTGGGAGAGTAATGGAGGAGGAAGAAGAAGTAAATGAGAGTAATGAAGAGAGAGAAAGGGGTGGTTGGGCTTTATAAAGAGAGGGTTTTCTCATAATGAACCAAGCCCAATCAAACCAAGCCAAACCAAAATAAACCAAGCCAAGTCATGACCACCAAGACTAGGCTAGCAAGTCAAGTCCAACTACGGGTCACCTAACAAACGTCAGAGATCTCGTATACGCATACGAAAATACGTATAACGGGAAACGGGAGTGACACATGCAATGTGGAGATGGGAGGAAATCTAAATATAGGAACGACAGAAGAAGTGATGGTTCATGTAAGTGTAGGAAAAGAGGTCTCGGGCCACCAAAGATTGGCGGTTAAAATTGACATTGGTTTGGATAGAGTTAGAGTGGTGGAGAAGGATTAAAAACAGGCAGGGTTGGCAGCCATAGGTTGAACGGCTGCAGACCCGGCTAGTGCAAACGGTAAACTGATCATATTTTCATTGCAGAGGCATGTCCCCACAAGGGGTCATCCTTCTGCTAGCAACGTGGGGAGTAAGAAGGCTTAGGGGAACCGCAAAGGAGGAGGCAAAAGTAGTAAGTGGACTGTGGTTGATGATGCTCGATTGGAGGAGAATATTTGTAACGTCCAGTCCCAAAATACGTAGAACTAGGTACGTAAACATGCCAGCCATATAATAAACATAAGTAAGCTGTAATTCACTATAATCATGGCACACTAAATCTCATCCACAAAATAAAAGAATAAAGATATTATAAAATCAAATATGAAATTGTTCAAGTTGCTGGATGGAGACAAATCTATTATCAAGCATTTATCTAGAAGAAAATAAATAATGAATCAAAGAATTTGGCACAAGTAGCTAAGGATGATCCAAGAGCATGCCATCTTCGATAGAAAGGTTAAGATCACGATCCTGGAAGAAACTCCTATAAAAAGTCAAGAAAATACATACCTGGAGCGATTACTAGGTCCTCAGAGAGACGTAGCAAGATACATAAAAATATGCTGAATGTAATAGTATAAATATGCGGAAAAAAAAAGAAAAAAATACTCGTGAAAGAATCAACTAGGACACAAGGTGACTAAGGCATAAGAAAGCTAAGATATAAGAAGACTAAGACACTAGTATGTCATACTAGAACTGTAGTACTAGACGTGACTACAAGTAAATTGGGGGTAAACTGTAACTCGGTGGGAGCTCACGGCCCTATAGATTGCAGCTCAGTAAGGGCTCACAACCTATAGTAAGTATCTATCGCAGCTCGGTGGGAGCTCAGGAACGAGGTGGTCATGTATAGTCAACGTCTAATAACAGGTCAGGGTCAAGTCAAAACAAATACAGGTATTCAAATCGAGTCAAGGTCAAGTCCAAGTGATGAACTCAAGTCAACACACTAGAACATGAAAATCTAAACAAGTAAAGTGTAGTATAGATCCAATATGTGATAAGAAAAGAAAGACATGTAGCATATAAGGAAACAAGTAAGTAAACATCATGTGGTATGTACAAAAATTATGTGATAGCACAAGAAAGAAATAGACATGAACTAAAATGACTGAAAATAAACATGCATAATACTATATAAGTTGGCAAGATATACTTGCCTTGTGATGTTACCTGGTGTGGTACGATGATCCTGATGGCACATAATTGACTTTGGTATTACAACTTCACAAGATGGCCTCTGATGATGGGATAGACTATCACATTATGTCCAGAACAGCCTAATAAGGTGGGGTCGACATAAGGAAGTACAGAATTTACAATAGATAAGGATTATGATTAGTCGCGATCAGTGATGATAATCGAAGATAATTTGAGTAAAAAAGATACTTATACTATTTTAGAAAAATATTTATAATACTTGAAAACTCTATTTTATTACCCCAAAATATTTAGATCAATACATATACTTGAAAATAAGTTTTAATTTGGAAACTACCCTTTGTATTAGTTAAAATAGTTTTAGAAAAATACTTTAAAAATCTATGAATATCATTTTTAGAGAAAAATATAATTTAATTCGGTAAAAAAATATTACAATAATATTTTTAGGTCAAAAGCTTATTTTAAATACACGAAATAATATAAATATACATTAGTCCAAAATAAAATTTAAAACTTTAAAATTAATTTCTGAAAAAATTGCATGTTATAGATCATCATGTCAGCTTTCCAAAACATCAAACAGATCGTAAAACCGATTTCACTACAAGGATAGGGGCTTTAGGCCATACAATCTGGGACGACCAAAAAGATTTAGTCGTCCAAACTACTCTTTAGTAACTAAAATATTACAGTTGTCGTCTAAAGTCCTACGAATTTGCGAAAATAATTGTGAATCTCTAGCGACTATTAATTAGTTTGGACAACCAAAAAATTCTTTGCAAAAGAAAACTAAGATGACTAGAAAAAATATTCTCGCCTAAAGTATAGAAGAATACTAAATTTAAGACGACTAAACAAAATATTCTAGCCTAAAGTACGAGTTTCTTGCCTAAAGTGGGGAGAATACTAAATTTAAGATGACAATTTAAATATTCTGGTCTAAAGTATAAAGAGGAATACTAATTTAAGACTACTAAAAAACATTCTCGCCTAAAGTAAGGATTTCTCGCCTGAAGTATAGGGTAATACTAATTAATTATGTTGAGTATTGGTTATTAGTTATGTTGTTTAGTCCTACATCGGATAGAGAATAAGGAGGAGGCTAGTCCTCTTCCTATATATATATATATATGTAACCCCTCTTTGTTAATAAATCATTCAACTATTACATCTTAGATGGTATCAGAGCCATACAATTAATATATATATATATATATATATATATATATATATATATATATATATATATATATATATATATAAAAAATTACCCGAACCGAGTATCTTAGACGACTAATGATAGTTGTCATAGACTATCTTTGGCGATAAATAGTAGTCTTCACACACTATCTATTGTGACAGACCATAGTCGTCATAGTGTCTTAGACAACCAACGATAGTCGCCAGATACTACCTTTGATGGTCAATAGTAGTCTCTACACGCTACTTGTTGCGACCAATCATAGTTGCCACAAAGTGTCTTAGAAGAACTATGATAGTTGCCAGAGACTACCTTTGGAGGCCAGTAGTCTCCATACACTACCTATTTTAACCAAGCATAGTCGCTATAAAGTGTCTTAGGTGATAATGATACTCGCCACACACTAGTTCTTACAATCATAGTCACTACATACAACCTTAGGGGACCAACGATAATCTCCACATACTACCTATTACAACCAAATATAGTCACCATAGACAACATATGCCAACTATTGTAGTCGACAAAGTTCCCTTCCTTCCAAAAATCCTACAACCTAAGACGATAAAGCCTTCTTGGCCAAAAGTTTGGAACGACAAAGATATTTTCTCGCAACAGTGTAGTAGCCAAAGATCTTTTACGACTAAAATACTTAATTAGTCGTCCCTGACTTTGGATCAGGACGCTGAGGCGACGATGCTTGCGACCAAGAAATTTAGTGACAATACACCTTAGGCAACTAATTTTATATTTAGGCGATAAAAAATATTTGGTCGCCTAAAGCCCTTATCCTAGTAATGTTTTAGGATCTCCCAAAATCTTAAAAATAGTGTGACGCATCGATTTTCGAACAACTGGCACTCAAATAACTTTATAGAAAAATATATTACGAATTTGCTAAAATAAATTATAGATTATCGAAGCTAACCTCAATACGATTCAAAAAACAAAAATGGAGGTAAAGTCCGAAGTTGGGAGTTATGGCTCTTCAAAGTTGCTACAGCTAAGGCTAATTTTTATGACGAATTTTGGATATTTTGGACAAAAAAGAGAGAAATTGTGATAGTGGAAAGACATCCAGGGTCGGACCCGAGGCCAACATAGGCTGACACGAAGAGGGTGAACATCGACACGGTGCACACACAATGGTGGTAGAAAGTTTTGTGGAGAAAAAATTGTGAAGAAAAACATTGGAAAGACTCCCCTATAAATAGGGTGGAGGAATCCTAATTAGATAAGGATTATAAACGATTTAAATTTCACTTGATAAATCTCACATTAATTTAATCTATTTAAAACTATTTCAATAAAATCTAATCCAAATATAAAACTAGATAAATCTCATCTTTAATTTAAAACTATTTAAAATATACTCCCATAAAATCTGCTCCCAATTTAGATTACATCAAATAAATTTAAAATATCTTTTTATAAATTAAAACTAATTCTAATTAATTTAAAATACTTTAAAATAATTCCAAATAATTTTTTTCTAAAACCAAAGTTTTACAAAATATTCATGAATTTATTTTCATGTACATCGCACGCAAATAGTACAAATTATTTACATAAATATTACTTTCAAAATTATTACCTATACTTGTATATCAAATAAAAATTATTTCTATAATAATAAAAATAAGTTTGGCAAATTCAGACGACATATTCATACTCGAATAATATGGAAAATATTTATCTTAAATTATATCGAAACAAAATAGTTATTTCTATATTTATGAAAAATCTAATAATAAAACTTTTGTATAAGAATAATTAAATATTTCGTATATATGTATTCTTACTCATCGTACAAATACCAAAATAAAAATATTGTAAAATTTAGGGAGTTTACAATCTACCAAACTTACAAGAATTTTGTCCTCAAAATTAAGAAATAACTAGGGTAGGCAGGGTTGAGAAGGTATATGAATTTTCTTATTACGATAACACGATGGAGATGGAATGACGTTTAACGAAAACAGGTAGTTTTGAATAAATAAATAAAATAGAAAAGACTAGAAGACGATTGCATACATGACATCCCAATCAGTGTCTAAATTCGATAACCACTAACATTAAAATGTGTAACTTCTAAATAGGTAATATTCTAAATAGGTAATAACTTTCCAAATCTTTCAATAATGCTCACTAGTCCTTGAATGTTTTAACATAGGTTATATCACATATGATACCATTTAATTGCAAAAGAGAACCATCTAATAATGCAATTGGCTTACGAGATCCATACGTAGTACTACTCATCTATTTGCCTTCCCGCAAGAACAAGGGTTTGTTTTTCCGAAATGTCACGTCCCGATTCCGAATAATCAATAGTCGTCCCTCGGACGTGATGCCGTACGAGCCTAAATTGTATTTGTACAAGGCACATTCATAAGGTTATCCGAAACACAACAGCAAAGAGAGTACGCAGAATTAAGACAACATATATATATATAAGAAAACTTTTGCTTTATTGATAATAAACATCATATTACAGACTCGATTACAAAGGTGCTGCGCGGGCTTACAACTTGATCCAGATACAAAATGAACGCCGATGAGATGGTCGTTCCATATATTTACATCCCTTTATACATAAGCAACAAAACACTCTCTTGGACCAGGGATCGGAGAGAATTGATGCGACATGGGTCTCAATTCAGAGTCTTTCAAAGGTTGGAGATTTGCCTTCGTACGCTAGCGAGGCTTCAAAATGTTGCAATGCGGCGCCTTTAGTTCCTTGCCATGCTATCTTGATTGGGAGCACCTATGAAGAGCGAGGATCAGTACAATTACATGTGTACTGGTGGATGACGAATTATATTCCGTGCTCTCATTTGGTTCAAGAAATTATGTCAACTGGCAGATATAATTTGTGAACTTGCTAACCATCCTAATCAATTCATGCAAGATGTCACGATCAGCTCCCGAATAATCGGATACGAGCCGGACACGCCCAATCTACGTTGAAAGACACAACGTAATAAGCTGTACAATTCTAAGAAAAATTCTAAGTGGTATATCAAATAAAACATCACAGCCTGTATAATGTCCCAGAAAGTCACTACAATACTAGACATTATTACAATTTAAAAGGATAATACCGGAGACAAATCCGGTAGTAAGAATAAAGGTACAACTCACAATACAATTATCCAAAGTAAAACTCTAAACAATCTAAACAATGAAACTAAAACTATAGCTTCCAAGTCCCGAGTCATGGTCCATACTGCTTAGCTAAAATCCTAGGCTCTGGCCCATAAAGGTGAACAAGATCCTCAAGTATACCTGCAACGTATACAGTCAGGAGCAGAGCAAACTACAATTCCACGAAAATGAACAAGTACGACATGATAAATAAATAAGGTATATGAGAACATTAAGTACATGAAAAGTAATGCATAACCTGAACCTGAACATGAATAATCTGAACCTAAACACGAATGTACAACAAGAAATCTTGACATATGCACTGTTTTGAAATAATAGTAGAATATGTGATCGGCTGGGGATAAGCACATGAAAGCACAAGTAATGGTACGGCTTAGAATCCCACATGCACGATGTGAGTCCTAAGCTATTCACTTGAATCCTAGGTTGGATTTTGGTCACATATCTGTAGTATTTTCCATCCGCAGGTACAAGTAAAGAACATGAACATGAAATAGAGTACAAGACCATATCGTGTCGCAATGTGTCCAATATGAAAGTAGAACATGACATGGAGTAAATGAGACAAGATCATAGAATGTACTTGCCTTGCTCTGGAAGATCGAGAATAAGGAGATAGAAACCACTAGATCACCCTAGAATAAATACGAGTTGGTTAGGTTCTAATCCATGAAAATTAATTAATAATGCTAGCTAATCGACTATCTACTAATCTTTAACTAATTCTCCTATTATTTGGCATACCTTTAATAGCTTTTAAAAAAGTCATTGATTCTATTTATTATATTAGCAAAACAATGTCATATATAGAGACTAGGAAAGAATAAGAACTTTTTTTTTTTTTTGAAGAAAGGATGCAATCTTTATTACTAACTCAGAGCAGTATCAACTGCATTATTACAATCTCCCTCCAACAAAGAGATAATGAATTCTGGAGGTCTGGAAAAGATAGAATTGTCAAGAGTATTGACAGCAAATGAAACTAATGAATGAGCTACTTTGTTACAATGTCTTCTAGCAAAGATGAAGGAAATTTGTTTGGGGAGGGAAGCAATTAGCTCTTGGATGGAGAAAAGAAGGTCTTGGATGGAGAAAAGATGAATAAGAACTTTAAATAGTATATGTTACATGTAAATAATTTATTTAGAAAATACTCACAAAATACTACTTAGTAAATTATAGATTTTAATCATGAACATGAACGAAATTGTTAATGAAGTTTCACAACAATAATACCTAACACTAAAATTATAGCAATAATATTAGCCTAAACCAATATATATAGCCACAATTAAATCGAACTAAATTATTCCCAAAGTCAAATACCAAGCTTAACTAAATAGGCTCGGCCACAATTATATCACTTAATTAATCCTGACTTGTTAGGCTTGGTCCTAAAGGCTTCTAAGCCTTGGCAGAAGTTCACTAGTTGCAAAGCCCAAACCATATACCACTTAACTAAGCTTTTCAAATACAAGTTGCAATCTTCCAACTGGACCAAGACCTAGTCAAGACCAAAACGCACCTCCTGTCAGAAATATTCAAAATATACACATTACTCAACCTAGCTAATATTCAACAAAGTCCAGCCTCTTCTCAAGTATTGCTATATACTGACTTCCACAGCCGTTTTCACAAATACACAAAGAACAAAATAACAAAAGTTTGGTAAAGACAAAACCACCAACACTCCTCTGTTCAACATAACAGCCAGTCCTTTGATCATTTCGAATTCAAAGGTTCCCTCCACCACCGCCATATGCTCAACCGAACTTGCATTCAGTTCGACTTCTTCTTCGGGTCAACCTAACTCCAATCCCAAATCACCCTCCTGCACACGACCCCAACACCGGATACACACACGACCGGACACGAACAAATTCCTGGACACGAACGAACCAAACTCCCCTATATCCCGATCACATTCCTGGCCAATACTTCTCATAAATTATAGATACAAAACAATGCGTTCTCAGCAGTAGGAGGGGTAGAATGATACCTGAGTCAAAATGGATAGGATCAGTAATGAAGACGTGATTCTACAACGTCGGACACAATCTCCCTGTGTCCAGTTATAACTCAGGAACCTATTGAAACCTTCCAACGAACAGGTTTGCGGCAAAAACAGAGTAATTAGATTTCGGGACCAATCTGCATTGTTCTTCAGGATTTCGATGAAAGGAACATTTCAAGAAATCAAATGTATCCAGACGACACTTACCCAAGGATTTCGATCTCAACTAACTGCTACGATCTTGATTGATCAGCCCGATCTTACATCCACACCTCCTGCTTGAATTTCATCCCAAAAAGAAAACTGCAACGTTCATCAAGAACACAAAGAATTTATCACAGATCTGAACGAACTTTAGGGTCAATACTCACCTCTTCGTCGCGGAGGTGCGCCGCCGTCACTACCGTGTGGTCGCCGACGAAGCATGTTGTGGAGAAAGACTGGTCGGAGATGAAACCTTGCACGTCACGGATTCAATCATCGGGAAGAATGGATCTGTCGCCGTGGATCAGTCGAGCTGTCGTGCGCTGCCCGACGTCGGAGAAGCCGATCTACTAACCACCGCCATTGCTCGCCGTGGAGGTCGGAGTCACGTCGCCGGCCATCGAAGTGGTGGTCGCCATGGTTGGCTTCGAAGGAAAAATAGGGTTAGGATTTGGAAGACAATTTTGGAGAAGAAGAAGGGGAGCTCGGTGAGAACATAGTTGTTCTCTGCTGAAAGGAAATGGAAAATGAAGGAGAGAGAGAGAGAGAGAGAGAGAGAGAGAGGGTGAGTTGGTATAAATAGAGTGTGGAAAGGCTGTTAGTAGCTTGGGAAAGGGACAAAAAAATTTGGAGGGAAATTGAAAAACTTAAGGCCTCGTTTGGTTCCTTGTTAGCAATCACCCGAATAAAACTCGTATTATACGCGAATTTTTCCGTATCTTTCATAAACGTATAATACTTGCGTATTTTTGACAGATCCAAATCAGTACATAAATTTTAACCATACGAAGTTTTAAACATATTCTGTATAGATTATTGACAAATTTGGTACAATAAATATGCTAGAAACATGTTTAATTAACAAAATTTGACAACATATTTAAGAATGTAAAGTTTTTAACCTAAATATTTTCATTTTTTGAACATTTGACCGAATTTTTGAACGTATTTTATTTGCAATGAGCCGATTTATACTCGTACTTTTACCATCCCGAATTTTTTCCGTTTGCCGAATTGCTAACAAGGGTTTGGTTCACGGAAGGGAAATTGATTCCCTTGTACTTTCCATAAAAATGAAAAAGTAGAATTTCTGTCACATTTTTTTTTTTCGTTTTTTGGTAAAACAATAAAACAACCTAGAAAAGACCATTTGATTTTCTTTCCAGTATTTGGTTGGTGGAGGAAAGGAAAGCAAAAATATATCAATATTCCAATAATATCCTTAACTTTTAAAATAAAAATGACATTATGAAAATTCAAAGGGACCCAGAATACGAGAAGTTAATGGTAAAATAAGCAATAACACAAGGTTAGTTTTGTCATAATTTTTTGTAATAAAAGTTGGAAAAGGAGGAGGGAAAATCAATCCCATGGGTCATGAGTGGAACCATATTCCCTCCCATTTTTTCTCTTGTCAGGAAATTGATTTCCAAGTTTGTGGTTACCAAACAAAGGAAAGGAACAACTTTCCTTTCCTGGTTCCTTAAATCCGTGAACCAAACGAGGCCTAAGTTTACTCTTAGGCCTCGTTTGGTTTGCGGATTGGAAAAAAAAAATGATTACTTTTCTATGTTTGGATGCCAAAGAAATTAAGCAGGAAAGAAAAGCGATTCCCAATGGATGGAAAATTAGGGAGGAAAGTGATTCCATCCATCCAAGCAAGGAATAACTTTCCCACATTGAAGTGTTCACTTTTTTTTTTTTCCAAATTCCTTGACATTTCCAAACACCGGAAAGGAAAATCAATAGGAATTGTAATTTCCCAAAGGAAAGGAAATGCCAAGGAATTAATTTCCTTTCCCTTCTATTCCGCAAACCAAACGAGGCCTTCCAGTTGGAAAATCAACCATATCTTTCGGAAAGAAATTTGTGTTTTATTAAATTAGTTAGAGAAAATAATCCCTAAAATTTATAAGCAAGAATTTTCTCTTTTTAGATAATTCTAAGGATATTAATTAAATATAAATAAACATTTCCAAAATACTAGAAAAATACCAAAATTCAGGGAAGTGGGGTTACACAAGCATTTGATAGGCAAGGTTTATATAGCTATGATAAATCTTATCCACAGCAGAACGTACTGTTGCAGTGTAACTTACCATATTTTTACCTGTCAGATTTATATCAATAGCTTATAAACAGTGTGTAGGTAGGGGTCAATGCAATTCAAGCCATCCTGGACGTATAGTTTGGTTGAGTCGGCGACACTTTCTGTCACGCCCCAGAACCAGAATACTGGAGAGCGGAGGACAGACACAGCCAGCTACGTACATTGAAGTGAATCCCACCTCGCAATACGATCACGGCTGTCTAGATGCATGAGGGTTTACTACAAGTCATCAGTCTCTTATGGTCATGAACAAGCCTAGTGTCTCAATCTCAAACAAGTAAGTAAATGTTACAAGATGTTAGATCATCAGACATACAAAGTAAGGCGTCCCAAATATTACATATTCAGATGATCATGAAGCTAGTCATACAAAACGTGAAGACTAGCAAGAGTTTCAGTCATACATGATCAACCCTAGGATTTGTCAATCATGTTACAGCCCGTAGGCAGACAGTAAGTAAAGTTGCAAACGAGCTAACACTTGCTCGGCGGCTAAACGCCTCAAAAGAATATTTTTACAAGGGAGTGGGAGAGAAAAATAAGAACCCACTCGTTGCCAGGGTTGCGCCTAGTGGTCACCATCTGGCTGGAAGGCAGAAAGATCTTCGGGAGCTACTCCGAAATCTGGCCAAACAAAACCAGCTGGGTCAGACTCCAGAAAGAGGAAGTTCCACAAGGGAGGCTTCACTTAAGAATTAAAACCAACATATTAGCACATGATATATAAAGGATAACGAAAGACATGAGTTAGAGAAAGCAGGGTGATAAACAATAAGATGACTAACGGACTATTCCGGTAACCAAGTTACAACCCGTAAACCAAATAAGGACCGGGGTTGTAACCCTTCACCTGAACAGAACTTAGTCTCTAACCAATTATCGATAAAGTAAAGCATAAACAAGCACGTCCTGAGATAGCCATATACTGGATCTAGGCAAAACTAGACAAGATAGGACTTCATCCATCATTCACGGCCAAGCAAAGAGTACGGCTTGATACTTTAACTAACTAGGGTTATCACAAGCTTAGTTACTAATAAGATGTATCGAGATGTTCCAACAGCCACAAGTCCTGCAGTCTTAATCCAGGTTATCCGGTCACAAGTTAAGAGAGTTGGATTAGGTGACTTAGAGGTGCAACACATGACAGTGTGCTGGAAATGTGCCCTACTCGACGGCAGGCTACAAGTCTAATTAAAAGTGCCCAGATAACAGGACTGCCTGAAGCTGGAAATTCTCTTCATGAACTACTTGATCACTCTAGTCATTATCATAGTCAAATTCAGTATGAATCCCTGACCGTGAAAATCAGGAATTCATATCCTAGACATGATGCAAGACGAGACATATAGCTTATATAAGCACAAACACCCACGGTGTCAAGACAAGATTTACTTAGCAAGGCATATCGAGATTATCATGTAGGTTTACTTTACCAAGTCAAGAGTGCGTCACAACGGATCACCATCAAGAATTATCATGTCAAGTTACTTGTCAAGAGTGCACCACGACGGATCACTATCAAGAATTATCATGTTACTTGATACTTGTTAAGAGTGCACCTTAACAGTCCACTATCGTGTTCTATCCTTACATTATCATGAATGAGAGGAACTTGCATAAAATAGCTAATAACATATTCTTGAAGCCAGGGAAAAGATCTACAACTTTCATGTTTTGAGTTTTTCAAGATTTTGTTAGCCCATTGTGTAAGCCCCCTGAATTTCAGGGTTTATTTTTATTTTTTTGAATGAATTGTTTCGATAAATATATTATTATTTAATTGTTTAGATCATTAATGTACCTTTCCATGACTTTGACTTCTGGAGCGTCAGGGATACCAATCTCTGGAAACTCTCTTCACGAGTTTTGAAGTAGACAAGATTATCTTCTTTTTGATATATCGTGTCCCACTTGAACTCGTTTCCTTGTGCTCTTTTTGTATCGCGCAACTTCGGGTCAACTTAGACCAATTAATCATTGAATAATTATTCCCACTTTTATTTTTGATCGTCGTTTACACGTTGTCGTGGCTTTTAATTTAGGAGCACCAGACCAGTCGTTTTCTCAGAACCAACTTCTCATAAATGATCTACTCGAGACGCTCTCCACCCATGACCTTCGTGTCCCACTTAGACACTTCATTTTGTGCTCCATTTTCTTCGCACAACTTTCGGGTCAATTTAGGCCGATTTATTTTATGCCGTAAAACCCGATTTATTTTCCAATTTAATTTCGGGACCCGACATCGATCCAACCTGTCAACCCGAAGTATGGACGTGGCCCACTTGAAGCCTACTACCCATATGAAACTTGTGTCCCATTTATTGGAGTCCCCGCATGTTGTTTATTTATCCATGATTATAAATCCTAATTTTAAATTTTAATTATTGTACTCTGTCCGATTTTGACCCGACCCGGCTCGACCGAACCCGAACCCCAGCTCCCCGTTGTCCTCTCATGACTGTCCAAGTACCCCACTTAATTTTCCTGTTTTTCCTATTTTGAAAATATCTCTTCCTCTCTCTATTTTTATAAATATCTCATTTTTATTTCTTGTATATATATATATACACATATATATATAAATAAATAAATACCTCTCTTTCTCTCTCTTCACTCACACCACTCTACCCCATCACAGCCACCCCTAGGTGGCCGAACATCCCCCCCCTCTCTCTCTAAAATATCTCTCTCATTCTCTCTCTCTCTCTCTCTCTCTCTCTCTCTCTCTCTCTTTATATTTATATATATATACACACACCCATACATATATATTAAACTCTCACTCTCTCTTCCCCTTTACACCTACTCTCCCCATACCACCTCACAGCACTCTCCCCCCCTGTGGACCGACCTCTTTCTCTCTCCCCCTCTCAAATATCTCACTCTCTCTCTTCTTAAATATCAACACTCTCTCTCTCACTCTCTTATATACACACACAATATATTAATCTCTCTCTCCCACTCTCCTTACACAACACACACCACTCCACCCTCTCGGCCAACTCTCCACTCCCTCACGGCCGACCTCCACCACCTCCTCCCCTGGCTGAACACCCCTCCACCAGCCACCACCCTCTCCTTCTTCCTCCTCCTCATTAACATCGTCACCATCACCATTATAACCATCACTACTACCACCATTGTCATCATCTATCACCACCACCACATGCCACCGCCACCACCGCACAGCCGCCCTCGCCGTGCCCGGCGCTGCGCCGCCGCCCCGGTCGGCC
Source organism: Iris pallida (assembly GCA_029216955.1). Taxonomy (NCBI): domain Eukaryota; kingdom Viridiplantae; phylum Streptophyta; class Magnoliopsida; order Asparagales; family Iridaceae; genus Iris; species Iris pallida. Next base: position 13,662,931 of record JANAVB010006389.1, on the reverse strand, counting down.
GCAGCAGCAGCTGCGCCAGCGGCAGCAGCCGCATGCATGCGCATGCACGCGCATGCAAACGCGCGTAGGCGCATGGCGCGCGCCACCGCGGCCAGCCACCGGCCACCGGCGACCCCCCCCACCGGTGCGCGACCCCAGGCGAACTCCCCTGGACCACCGCCGTCCTCCCCGACGAGCCGAATAGGCTATCCGTGCATTTACGTCAAAATCCCGCCGTGACGCGCGATTTCAAGTTTCAGAAATTGTGTTTCGGGACAGCGACTTCGCGCGTGTTTTTCGGGAGATCCGACCGTTGGATCGGCGAACTTTTTTTCTCCGTCGCAATCTCGGTATATCCATCTTCACTCCTGTCACTTTTCGTCCGTTAATTATGTCGTTTGATACCTCAAAACTGGCCACCAAATTGACACTTTAAATTGAACTATTTTTGGACAGTTTCGTGGAGCCGACTTCGTCAGCTCGTAACTTCGCCGTCGCAGCTCCGTTTTGTGCACCGTCAGTTCCGGTGCACAGCTGGTATAACCATCTTCCTGTCTCCTTTATATTTCGTTTCATTTTAAGCACGTTTGGTTGGTCGAATTCGACGCCAAAGATGGCCATCCGAATTCTTTAAATCGCACTTGTTAAATTCCATTTTTGAACCCGGGACTCCGGATTCAATTTCTGACACCACCAGTAGACTCGTGGCGTCGTTCTGGCATGTTTTCATATAAAGTTTGCTTGATTTGGAGAACGTGAGCCCTGGCACGTATTTCGGTGCAAAGCGGGTCCCACTTTTTGAGTCAACGGGTCACTTTGAGATCGGCTCATCGAAATCCAATTCTGGATATACCGTTGAGTTCGTATTGTCATTCTGGACTCGTTGACATATAATTTGCTGAGTTTTGAAGACATTTGCTCCGGCACGCATTTCGTGCAAACCGGATACCAAGTGTCGCGTCAACGTATTATTTTGAGATCGGCACATCGGAATTCCATTTTGGACATACCGTTGGGTTCGTATCATCATTCTGAATTCGTGGACATATAATTTGCTAGGTTTTGTAGACTTCTATTCCGACACGTTTTTCGGTGCAAAGTGTGTCCAACGGCGGACATCATTTTGACCCGAAATTACCGTTTTGCCCCTGTGTCTAAATTGGACTTATGGGTAGGCTATCCTAGCTGATTTGACCGTTCTGGACACGTTGGTGATATTTATTTTATCATCCGACAAAATCTGTAGATTTTGATTATGTATTATCCTTAATTTATAATTAATTATTTTTCCATAAATTGTTACTTTCTGGTTTTAAATTTTTATATATATTTTAATTGCTGTAAAAATCTTAGAAAAATTGTATTTAAATAATGTTAAATTAGCTAATTTATTATAATTCTTCCAGTATTTAATAAGTATTTTTGGTATTTTATAAAAATAGGAAAACAGAACTCATTTTCAGTATATTTGTGTTTGTTGATTTTTAATAAATATTTATGAAGGTTTATAAATTCCAGAAAAATTAGTATAAATTTCTATAGTTAACAAGGATTATTTTGGTACTTTATTTTATATATAATTTAGCTTTTTGTCTATCTCTAAAATTATTGGAATTTAGTGTACAGTTTGATTTATTTATTAAATAATTACGACTTTCAATATTTTGTGTTATTTTGAGTTATAGGCGTATTGGACCTCACCCCGCACTAGTGTAAAGACCCTAGAGAATTAGTTTGGATATAGTGGCACTCTACATTAGACTTTTATGCTAGGTCCCCACTTGGTTAGTATCCAGTCAGGAGTCGTGTCACACCACTAGTGTAATCTTGATCATAGCTTAGAACTGAGTTTGTATGTCATTATTGACAGGACACCAGACATCTATATCTTCGTACTAGTATTCTTGCTTTGCTCGAGGCAAGTACATCTACACACTCATTTACTGTCTTTTAATGCTAGAACATGTATTAACCCTGTTAAAATACTGCTTTCTGAATAACTGCAAGTTAAATCTTCACATGTTACATTAAATTGGTCCCTACCATGCTTAGGACAGTTATCATATCTTCACATGTTCCTTACTGGTTCTCAGTACATGTTTTACTATGCTTTATACTACTCGGAGTATTCACATGTTTCATACTGTTCCCAGTACCGGCTATGCTTATATTACTCCCAGTGTCTCTCACATGTTTTTACTGTTCTCGTATCTCTCACATGATAGAATATGGGTTATGGAGAAACTGATAGTAGTGTACGTGATCATGACCCCCCTACAGTAGCGAGCGAGGTCGTATTTTATATGCATACCTTGCCGCAGGCCATTACCCCGCATATCTGTACGGACGTACACCTATGCTTGTTAACTTGTACGTATGTACATTTCATTATGTGCCCCAGCACATTGTACATCTATTGATCGATCACGTACCTGCTCCAGTTTTAAACATTACATATACATCTGTCTTCATGACATATGTATCCTTGCCATGATAGATTATGAGATATACCATGATTCCAGATATGCCGTGTTCCTTGTGTTACTATGATATTGTGATCCCAGTTGTACCATGAGGCCATGTTTCTAGTATTTTCTGTTTTATAGACTTATCACACCATGTTTCATGTTGTACATCTCTTTCATTATATGTTCAGTACTTTAGTTGTAGAGGTTGTACTTGCTCCCGTCCTGACAGGATAACGTTGTAGGTATACTTTTCGAGAAGGAAACGCTATGTGTTACATATTATGGTACTGCTTTGAGGACCTGGCCTTAGCTCCAGAAGAGGCCCTAGCGGGGAACCTTGCTTAGTTATCTTTTCATGTGTTTTGAGACTTAGACTTTATCTGTACTTATATTTGGATACTGGACTTTGTCTCCAGTTAGATACTTATAATGTGTATTATTTAAGTCTGTGCTTATGTTACCTTCGCTTATAGATGCTGTGTTGTGATGAACCTTAAATGTGATTTTAGAACTGTTAGCTGCTTAGATCTTTTATTGTTTATTCTAGAACAGCTTACTGCGCTTTAACCAAGCGTAGGCTGGACATGGCTCGGCCCGGCCCAACAATTTGGGTACCGGGTCGTGACACATTGGTCATGGTCAAACCTGATTTTAATAATTGATCAAACTCTGTCTCGATATAAATGCAAGTCAATTCAGATGTTTACCTACGACGTTTTGGACACTGCTCAACAATGGATATCTACGATGTTCAAGACTGAAGCCGTTTGCCATTCCAAATGTATTTCCTGTTAAGCAATATAATTTTTTATTTTATTGAGTCTAGGAATACATGTACACCGAGTCGTACTGGTAAATAGGCTATCCGAAATTGTTTTTCAAAACTGACCTATTTCTTTTACAAATGACCTATGTTTTTGAAAAACATCCTTTTTACAAAAAGCTTCTGAAGGACTTTTCAAAAAGCCAAAATTAATTTTTCTCAAAAATGAACTGGCAGAACCCTAACAGAACTCGGCCAGAGTTCGGCCAAGTAGAACGTTAGTGAACGTTTGATTTTGAACTTGGTCATCCTTCAGTTGCGGTTTGTTACAAAGAGTTCTGTCCAAATTCTGCCCGAATTCTGTCAGAGTTCTATCTTTGGAAAAACTATAAATAGAGAAGCATTTCGATCATTTCAAATCACCAATTCACTTTCAATCTCTTTTCTTCTTAAGCTTACATTCTTCTAAAGAGTTCTAGAAAGATTTTATTTTCAAATCCCAAGCCAGTTACAATCCTCTTGTCGATTTGCCAGTGCGGTACGGTCTAGAAGTTTCAAGAACGATTGTAATCAGAGGCTTGATAGAAGATTCAACTCTTCACAATTGAAGTTGGTCGAATTCTTCGTACCAAAGCTCGCGTCTGTAGAAGTTGCAAGGACTTCGTATGAAAACTTGCGAGATTTTCCAATAGTGGATTCAACTGGAAGCTAGAGTTCTTCCGACTGGACTAGTCCTCACAAGAGGGAAACCAATATAAATCTCGGTGTTTGCGTTTGTCTTTTGTTCACTTTTAATTTCTGTCATTTACTTTGTGATTATTTTTATATTTGTGATCTAACTACTAACAAGTTTTTTAATTAAAAATATTCCGCTGCCTACTCTATTCACCCCCCCTCTAGAGTATTCTGCTTTACGATTTCGTTCCTACAATTGGTATCAGAGCAGGTTCTCCATCTAGAGGTATATCGAAAGCGGGTTATACAGGTAAAGCAAGGTAAAATTGCAGTTATATTTAATTGTTATATAGATCATAGCATTACACATGGCAACTGTGAAATTCACAAGTGAAGGCCAAGCCACAAACAGACCTTCACTGTTTGACGGCACAAACTACACTTATTGGAAAATACGTATGAGTTTTTTTCTGAAATCTCTTGATTTTGACTTATGGTCTGTAGTTATTAATGGCTATAAAAAGCCACCTCGTATTAATGTTGATGGTATTTTAGTAGAAAAACCCCATGACAAATATACAGAGGAAGAAAAAAAAAGGCCAGTCTTGACGCACGTGCTATTAACGCTTTATTTTGTGCTTTTGACAGAACTGAATTCAACAGGGTGTTTACTTGCACAACATCAAACGAAGTGTGAAAACTTCTCGAAGTAACCCACGAAGGAACAACACAAGTCAAGGAGTCAAAGATCAGCAGACTTACTCTGGAGTACGAGGCGTTCAAAATGAAGCCAAGTGAATCAGTCACTCAGTTGTTTACAAGATTCTTGGATATTGTAAATCCTATGTCTTCACTAGGCAAGGATTACAGTAACCATGAGAAGATTCGTAAACTTCTACGAGCCTTTACAAAGAACTGGATTCCAAAGGCTACAGCAATCATTGAAGGAAACGAACTCTCAACAATGTCTCTAGAAACACTCATGGATAAGCTACTCACTCACGAGTTAGAACTTCCAAACTTTAAAGATGCTACACCAAAGGAGAAGTCAGAGAAGACGATCGCTCTCAAGGCTCAACATAGAGGAACCATCGAAGATGATTCTGACAACAGCGACTCCGACTCTGAAGATCAAGCTCTTCTGGTAAGTAAATTCCAGAAGTTCATGAGATTTAACAGGAGAACAAAGGACAACAAAGACAACAACAACAACAATGAGGAAGATCCTATTTGCTACGGATGTAAGAAGAAAGGACATATGAAGAAAAATTGTCCCTCAGCATCATCATCAAAGAAAAGCAGCAAATATGACAAAGGCTACCTGAAGAAATCTACATCAAGGAAGTACGCCAACACAAGCATATGGCATGAAAGTGAAGCCAGCGACTCAGAAGATAAACAATCAGATGACGCTGTAAATGTATGCTTGATGGCTTGTGATCAGGTAATTACTAATCCTTTATTTGATCCGTAAGATGATTTCACCTTTGAGCAACTAGGAGAGGCTTTCAGTGAACTGTTAGATGATTACAGAAAACTGCGTAGCAAATATGAAACCTCTAAGAAGGTACTCAAAGAGTACAAAGGTGAAATAGGAAGACTTACCGACCTACTAGATCATGTTAGAGATAATGACTCTTCAAATGAGTCTGGTGAGCTTTCTTCTATTAAATTGTTGTTACACGAGACTGTTAAGCTATCCGAAGAAAAAGACCAAACTATTATCCAGTTAAAGGAAGACCTATCTAAGGAGAGAAAGAGTCTCCAGTGTGCACAGGTCAGATTAGAATCACTTACATCTGACTATACTAGATTGTATGACACTTCCAAAAAGTTGGAAATTAGTTCAGGAAAACAGCCAGAAGTTGCTGCTTCCTATTCTAACACGTGTCAATTACCGAATCATCGGAACACGCCAACACTGTCAGACCAAACCATACCAAGACTATGTCCAAGAAGACTAATAGGCATGCATTCTTCTATACTAGAAAGCCAAAACCTACCAATCATGCACCTCACACTACTTTCAATAATCAACATGCTAAATGTCATTATTGTGGCCTCATTGGTCTTATATCCTCTGCATGTAGAATCAGAAAGTTAGTACATTTAAATGTTTATGCATGGATACCAAAAACTAACCAGTCAGGACCCTACAAGAAATAGGTACCAAAAGTTTTATCTGCAAATTATTTTGTAGGTGGGACACCCTTCACATGCTAGGAGCAAATGGATCCTCGACAGCGGTTGCTCACGGCACATGACCGGTGATGCTTCATTATTCGTAATACTGTCGAAGAGGAATAAAGAAGGATACGTCTCCTTCGGTAATAATCTAAGAGGGTACATAATCAGTATCGATGACATTGGTAAGGCTCCCTATCCCGTGATTAAAGATGTTTGTCTTGTTACCGAGTTAAAACATAATCTGTTCAGCATAAGCCACTTAGCTGATCACGGTTATGGTATTAACTTTGTAAAAGATAAATGTACTATAATTGATAGCTCAACTGGTAGTACTATATTTGAGGTATTAGGGAAGACAATATATATGTATTCTATTTGTTGGAAGATGCTAACACAACAGCTAGATTTTTGATGGCCAAAAGCGTTGAGAGTCAACTATGGCATATGAGACTCGGTCATGCAAACATGGAAACAATTTCAAGATTATCTACGAAGAAGCTGGTACATGGCTTACCGAATAGTTCTTTCAAGAAGGATACGATATGTAGTGAATGTGAAAAGAACAAAGCTACCAAATCCGCATTCAAGTCCAAGAACGCTGTAAGTACCACTAGACCTTTACAATTGTTGCATATGGACTTATTTGGACCCAGCAGAAGTGCTAGTCTAGGTGGTAAGTTATATGCATTTGTCATTATAGATGATTTCTCTCGATATACATGGATTTACTTTCTTGCACGCAAGAATGATACATTATCAGAATTCGTCACCTTTTACAAGAAAGTACAGAATGAAAAAGGGTTCATGATTACTCGCATTCGTAGTGATCATGGCGGCGAATTTGAGAATGCAGAATTCAAGCAATTATGTGACACACATGGTTATCTGCATGAATTCTGTTGCCCTAGGACTCCACAACAAAATAGAGTTGTGGAACGTAAAAACAGAACTCTATCTGAAATGGCTAGAGTTATGTTAAACCAGTTTTGTCTACCTAGATACTTATGGGCTGAAGCTATAAATACAGCATGCTATATTCTCAATAGGGTTCTAATTCGACCTATATCGAAGAAGACTCCCTATGAATTATGGTTTGATAGAACACCAAATGTTTTCTATTTCAAAATCTTTGGTTATAAATGTTTTATTCTTAATACTAAAGATAATTTGAGTAAATTTGATGAAAAGGCCGATGAAGGTATATTTTTAGGTTATGCAGCAAAGAGCAAAGGATACAGAGTCTTCAACAAAAGAACCATGATCATCGAAGAATCTATCAACGTCAAGTTTGATGAACTAAATCAACACTTAAACGATGATGACAATGAAGACATAATCACACTAAGTACAACTACTGCAAAACCTTCACACAAAGATACAGAACCATCACATCAGGCATCAGATGAACCTCCAAGCAAAGAAGTCGGAACTAGCAATCCTGAGACTACACCATAAGAGATGAGATTCTTGGCTAATCATCCAAAGGACTTGGTAATTGGTGAGATTACCAAGGATTTAAGTACTCGTTCCTCTAATAAAGATATAGCTTCTTGTGTTGCTTTTGTCTCGCAGTTTGAACCCAAAAATATTGATGAAGCATGTAGTAATAATTTTTGGTTAGATGCTATGCAAGAGGAATTAAACCAATTCAAACGGAATCAAGTTTGGGAACTTGTTCCCAAACCCATTGATCATCCGGTCATTGGCACCTGATGGGTATTCCGAAATAAACTGAACGAGAATGGTTTAGTGACTCGTAATAAGGCTCGACTCGTAGTTCAAGGATACAATCAAGAAGAAGGTATCGACTACGATGAAACTTATGCCCCTGTTGCGAGATTAGAATCTATTCGTATGTTATGTGCATTTGCATGTTTTCATAATTTTAAGTTATTTTAAATGGATGTCAAAAGCGCATTTTTAAATGGTTTTATAAAAGAAGAAGTTTATGTAGCTCAACCTCCCGGTTTTACTGATTTCAAATTTCCTGAATATGTTTTCAAGTTGAAGAAAGCTTTATACGGTTTGAAACAAGCCCCTCGTGCTTGGTACGATCGTCTAAGCTCTTTTCTACTTGATAACGATTTTTCAAAGGGAAATGTTGACACTACTTTGTTTATAAAATCTTTGAATAACAATATTCTTTTGATTCAAGTCTATGTAGATGATATTATCTTTGGATCTACTGATGAATCTCTTTGTCAAGAATTTTCAAAGTGTATGCAGAATGAGTTTGTGTAAAATCCCTAAATTTCTACTAATTATTTTTTATTAATATTTGTACGGATTTAATATTTTGTATTGTACGTCGCATAGTCGTATTTTACATCGCGCACGAAATTTTATTTTTGCTCGACGAGTGCGAATATGTGCGAGCGTACATATTTTAGAAAAATACTTTATTTATTATTTTATAGTTTCAAAATAATATAGGTAATAATTATTTCTAGCTATCATTTCAAGTTTATGGTTTTAATTATGAAAAGCCTTTCATTTATGCAGTTATAATTATAAAGTATTTTTCCTATAAAATGGTATATTAGAAAGTATATTTATGTAAGAATATTTGTACATACATATATCTCGTAAATATTTATTAGTTTATTTTAAATAAAAATGCAAATTTCAAAATTATTATTATTAATATTATTGGAAAAATATATTTCAAAATTATTGTAGAGATTTAATTCTTGATTTGAATCTATGATTTATTTAAATAAGTATATATATTTGGAAATTGATTTATCTTAATTGTTTTTAAAATAAAGGATAGGATTTGATTAGATTTAATTGGATTTGGATTTGGATTTTGATTTTTATTGATTGCTTTTAAATTAAATTAGGAAATATCTAAATTGGGTTTTAAATATCCTAGTCCATATCTAATTGGGAATTCCCACATCCTATAAATAGGCAGGTACTCCTCCAATTCATTATTCATCCACAAAATTCCACAACCCAATGGTGCGTGCCTCGTGTCCGTGTTCCCCGTCCAAGTTCTTATTCCATTCTATTTACAATTACATTATCTTTTTCGTGTCGGACACACCCCGACACCAACAAAAATTCTAACCCTATCCCTATCCCTCTAACCCGTCCACCTTCACCCGCTGCCGACACACCCTGCCTCCTCCACGCTCACCCCTTCTGTCCAATCCCGACCAAACCCGACCGTCCTCTCCGGTTCATCACCACCTCCCAAAACCGATCGCCCTGTCATCATGGAGAACCCCCGCAACCACCGCCCGTGGCGGCCTGCCACCGACCGAACCAACACCACAACCACCGTCACCATCTTCCTAACACCAGAACTCACCCCCACGGCTACACCGGCCGGCAAATACAACCACCATCACCACCAAAATCAAACGCCACACCAGAAAAGAGAAGCAAACAGAAACCCTAACCTTGGTTCTCCCCGGCGTCGGCTCACTCACCGTCGAGTTCGCCGTTCTCTGCCGCCTCGATGCCGCGACTTTGTCGCCGTCGCTGCGTCGACTGGATCCTCCGACTCAGTCTCCTGTCGGGCTCGAGCGCCGCGGTACGTCACCCGTCTTCCCACGCCGCCGCGGCCTCCAGAACACCGCACATCGCCGGTGTGCTCCGCCACCACCGGCGGATCTGACGCTGCTCACTGACCCTCGCCGCCGGACCCGATTCTCCTCCGCCTGACCGACTGAACCCACGCCAGCCCTCGGTGCTCCGCCCCTACCTCTCTCCACCCCGATCCCGCTTCCCAGTCGCCGGAGCCAAGGCAGAACTCCGATCCCCCGCTCCCAAATCCTCCCCGGGTGCCGCGTCCCTCCGCCGAGCGAGCGCCGACCCAAGCCTCCTCTGCCGTTCCCCTTTTCCTCTGCGGCCAGCACTGAGATCTCGCGCCCGGTCCGCCATCGTAGACGCCTGCTCCGCCCCGAGCCTCGCCGGAACCCCTCCTTCCTCTTCCTTCCTCCTCCGACTTCCCCTGCCGCGCCCATCCGCCGCACTCCGCCCTTCGCAGACTTCCATCCGCCGCTCGCCACCGCCCGTTCCCCTCTTTCTCTCTTCCTCACCCTCTCTCTTCCGCTCTCTCTCTCTCTCTAAACCCATCCAGAGACCTCCCCTCCTCTTCTTCTGATTTTTTTCGTTTCTGTGTTGAGAAGAACAGTAGTTTTTGTTAATTATTATTATTATTAATATTATTATTATTTCTTTTATTTTTCTGTTATATATTATTATTATTATTATTTCTTTCTCTCTCACTGTTCACCTCTCTAATCCCTTTTGTCCTTTCCCTTCGAATTGGTTGCTGTGGAGAACCACATTGTTTTTATTTATTTAATTATTTAATTAATTATTTATTTATTAATACTATTGTTATTTTATTAATGTTTATCTAATGTATATATGTAAATAGATATATTGTTATAATTAGTAATTTTGTTATTTAATAAATATACAATAATTTCCTGAAACACTTATCTTGTAATAAAATATATGTTTTATGGGCTTGTCCTATATCTATTCTTTTCAAAATTTGATTTCGAAAAATAAAATATATTATTCTATTATTTTATGATTTTTATATATATGACTTTTGCCCTACAAATTTATTTTGACTTAAAGTTTTTGCAAAGTAATTTTATGTTTTTAAATTATTTATCTAAAAACTATTTTAACTAGTATAATTATTTTCTTTCTCGAGTGTTATAAATAATTCTCTAAAAACCATATATATATTATTCTTGATTTTTCTCCTTTCCACGACCAATCCCATTCTCCCTATACCCTAGCCAACTCCGTACCTTCATTATGTCTACCCTAACTAAATTGACCGTCCTGGACTCGATGGAACTGTCCGTGCTACCATCAGAGGTCATCTTGCATAGTTGTTGTACCGAAGTCGAAGTTCGTACCACCTTGATTATCGCAGCACATCAGGCGTATTACCAGGCAAGACACCTTGCCATTTGCTGTTTAATTATTTTAGCTCATATTTCATGCATGTTCATTATTTTTTTATGCAAAATAAACTGTGATACATGGCATAACTGTTAGAACTTACTGTTCATTTATTTTTCTTGCTATGTATTATTTTTCTCACATTAAACCTAGATTTAAGGGACCACCTTGTGTGTTGCATTCATTGGCCTTGACACATTGTGACACGAGGTTGTGTGTCGCATATAGAACACGGAAGTACGTGATTGGCTGGCCACCAGTACGTACAAGCCGTGCGATAGGGATAACTGCTAATAGATGTTGCATGCTAGTTTGACTTAGCGGTTATAGAAGTTATTGTTGTGGATACAACATAGTAGGCATTGGGCGGGGAGGACAATTCCTTAGCGTATGGGCTTCGATGCACTTCCCTTGTGACCCGGACTCTCCGCTGGAGATACGGGGTTGATGACCCATGATTACTGACGGCCACTGACGATTCTGCGGAACGTCATGCTCTTACTGATGGGGCCTCTGGTGCCCAAGGAGGACTATGCCGATCCTATTCAGCCAAGGTCCATGCGTAGGAAGGATTGTTCTTAACTACATTTCACTTAGAAAGGTAGTCTACCTTATCCGTTAGGTATGAGTACTTTTGGTTTGGGTACTTGTATCTAACCGTGGCTTGGAACAATAATTTGTCGTGGATTAGTTCGTCACATCTTGTCCTTGTTTGGTTGTAGGTGTGACTTACTACTTCGATGAGAAGGTATTGAACCTTGTCAGGGTCCGAATACCATATTAGATTCATAGCATGGAAAGATACGTCGCCGTGAATTAGTTTACCATCTCCTGTCCTTGTTTGGTTGGAGGGATGGTGCGCTCGTTCAGTAGGTGCGTATTGGAACATGTTATAATTCGATTTACTTATTTATTTGAGCAATATTTATTCAGTTTATATGGCATGATATTATGTGTCTTATTACGTCCCTCTGAGGACCTGGTTATCTCTCCAGGTGTGTGTTATTGTCTTTCGCAGGTATTCTAGTTCTAGCCGTGATCCGCTCTATTTCTTCGAGGATGATTGCACCTTGGTCGTCTTCACTTCGCTCGCCACTCATTTCATTTTCTATGTACTTTTCCTTATTTTGTTGGTAATGGATTTGTCTCCGCCCAACATATTGTATTAAGACAAATTCATAGTTGATTATATAATATCTTTTATTCTTGTAGATGAGATTAGTTATGGTTCTACTGCATTTTACAGCTTATGTATTTATACGAGGCTTCCATATATTGGAGTATACTTCGTATGAATACAGCTGGCATGACTACGTTCCTAGTCCTACGTATTTTGGGACTAGGGCATTACAGTTTGAGATGAGCATGATGGAAGAGCTAAAATTCTTTCTCGGACTGTAAATCAAACAAACCAACAATAGGACATTCATAAATCAAGCAAAGTACACAAAGGATCTATTAAAGAAGTTCGACATGGAAGCAGCAAAGCCACTTAGCACTCCAATGGCGACTTTAACCAAGCTTGATATTGATGAACAAGGCAAACCTGTCGACATACGTAAGTATCGAGGTATGATCGGTAGCTTACTATATTTAACTGTTAGTCGACCAGACATTATGTTTAGTGTTTGCTTATGTGCACGTTTTCAAGCTAATCCTAAGGAATCACATCTGTGCGCAGTTAAGCGTATCTTTCGATACCTTAAAGGCACTTCTTCTGTCGGCTTATGGTATCCCAAAACCACGTCATTTGACCTAATTGGTTATTCTGATGCTGATTTTGCCGGATGCAAAGTAGATAGAAAACGTACAAGCGATACATGTCATTTCCTAGGAAAAGCTCTAGTCTCTTGGTTTAGTAAAAAGCAAAATTCTGTTGCATTATCAACAACCGAGGCTGAGTATATCGTCGCAGGACGTTGTTGTGCACAAATTTTGTGGATGAAACAAACTTTAGAAGACTATGGATTGCTTTTTACACACATACCCATTTTCTGTGACAACACTAGCTCTATTAATTTGACTAAGAATCCAGTATATCACTCTCGTACTAAACATATCGAGATCCGACATCACTTTCTTAGAGATCATCAACAAAATGGAGATATAGACCTTGTATACATAGACACTCAGAATTAATTAGCTGACATACTCACAAAACGTTTAGCGGAAGATCGTTTCAATTATTTACGTCGAGAATTAGGCATTTTAGATGTCAATAATATTAATTAATTTTGTTTTATTAATTAATTTATTCGATACTCATAAACTATTTTCGAGACAAGCGTAAAAAGAGTCTGTCTGTCACCACGACTACGGTCGAAGCAAAGCGGTACTTAAGAGTTCCCCGGTGAACCTTTGTTAGCTGGGACAGTACTCCTACAGCTAATCTGAGACAGATACTGAGTAAAGAATATTAATTTATAAAATAATATTAATTATATTATTTTGAGATTTAAAATTACTAAACTCTGAATTAAGCATTTAAAATGAATTAATGAAAAAGATGTGGCCCCATTTCTATTTTATATATATATATATATATATATATATATATATATATATATATATATATATATATATATATATATATATAGCCAGACAACCCTTGGCGAATTCGGCCCGAGTTCGGTCCGAATTCGGCCAGAGTTCGGCTGGGTATATATATGTACCAGCCAGAACCCGAGGCCCCCATCTTCTTCATTCTTCCAAACATCCTCAAACAGCAGCAGCCGTGTCTCCAAACCCTAGCTCTTCTCTACCCTTGTTCTTCCAATCCGTGTGGAGATTTTTGTCGAAACTTTGGATTCGTGCGGAGAATCTTGTCCTCAACAGCATATCCAATTCTTGGAAGGTATAATTCCTTCTCTCCTCCACTTTTCAATACTTAGGGTTTCTAGAAATTTTGGGAAAAAATGCCTAAGTTCAATCCCTTCAAGAGGAAGAAGACCAATGCCAGTGAAGAGGCATCGTCTTCAGATCCACATACGGATTGCCTCTTTTCTTCGGTCCAATCGGACGACGGTGCATCGGACGAGTTTTACTTTAAAACTTTCGATCAAGCTTTATTGTAGTATGCCGATTTCATTAAGCGTACTATTTGTACCGGTTCACCAATTAAATGGACTGTCTTTCCGAATCACCGCTCTTACTTTGAGGCATTAGGGTTACAACACTTTGTTACCTTACAATTCTCCATTGCTACTAATGCCATTAGATTATTCTATTGTAATTTCGTGTTAGACACTTTCACCATGAGAACACGTGTCGGAGGGATCGATATCAAATTTACTGATGAAACGTTAGCGGAAATCCTTGGTATTCCAAACGAAGGTGCCTCGCTCGATGACATCACTGATTTTGATTTCCCCGATGGTACGACTCTCGTTAGTTTCAAGAATGAGCTTTGTGCGCCCGCACGTGCTCGTCCTGGAAAGTTTAAGGCTAATAACTTAAACTTGTTTAACTACGAATTACATCGCATCATCTATTCCACTTTACTTCTAAAATCCACTTCCAAAGATGATGTCACTGTACTTGACCTCTCTGCTCTTTATCATATTCTTAAGGGAATTCCTTTTTCTGTCCCTAAGACTATCATTCAGATGATGGGGAGATGTCGCGGAAGAGATCGCAACCTATCTTATGCGATGATCATCCCTCGCATCTTTCAGAGATTTGACATTGACCTCTCTACTTGTGCTGTTGACCCTGAACCCAAGTTCCTCAAACTCTCTCGTCGCAGCATTGCCACTGTTCCTCCACCTACCACACTTGCTCCTCCTGTACCTACTCCCACAGCACCTGAACCACCTCATTCCTACCCTATGACATTTGAGGGTATTCATCAGCACCTTTCAGATCTGCAGTCATTCTATGTTGACACTTCCAGGGAACATGAGTTCCGTGACGTGACTCGGTTCCAGGCTATTGCCAACTCCTTCGCCGATCTGAGATTTGCGCAGACGGGTCACTCTGCTAGCTCTCTACCTCGCGACCCTTCTGTTTCTGGATACCGCATTGATGATGAGGCGATCCACTCTCTGTTCCAGCCAGGGAACGCCTACAATTGGTATCGTTCTACTGGTGCCACTCCTCATACCTCTGGCGCTGGTACTTCTGGAGCTGGTCCTTCTGGACATGCTGGTGCTGCAGTAGCTGACGATGATGATGAGGATGCTGACTTTTGAGTTCTTATGACTTTTGAGACTGATACTTTTGTCTTATGTTTACTTGGAAATGCTCCGACATTCCAAGATTTTATCAGTACTCTTATTTTCGTTATTATCAGCACTTTTTTAGTTATTATGTGACTTCTCATAGACATGTTTTTTTTTATTATGCCTCAGTTTGGCATTTTAGTTTATCATTTAGCACTTTATTTGTTTCAGTTTTATTCTAGCATTATCTATCTTTCTGCTTCATATTAAAACTGTCAGTGACAAATAACATGCCTGTGTTGTATATACAATATCTTTTCACTATTTCTACCATGCCTGTGATAAATGTTTTATATATATATTTTTTTGTGTTTCTTCACTGTGTGTTACTTATGCATTTATTGCGGGGGAGCTTTCTCTTTTGCAATTATTTTGCTAAGTGACAAAGGGGGAGAAATAGATCTAACATCTTCATGAATACAGGTTATGAACAATTTCTTTTGATACATTTTTGAATTGATCCAAACTTAGATGTTATATCGGCAAGGTTTGTCAATTATCAAAATGGGGGAGATTGTTGGCCCGCTGGTCATGGTCAAACCTGATTTTAATAATTGATCAAACTCTGTCTCGATATAAATGTAAGTCAATTCAGATGTTTACCTACGACGTTTTGGACACTGCTCAACAATGGATATCTACGATGTTCAAGACTGAAGCCGTTTGCCATTCCAAATGTATTTCCTGTTATGTAATGTAATTTTTCATTTTATTGAGTCTAGGAATACATTGTACACCGAGTCGTACTGGCAAATAGGCTATCCGAAATTGTTTTTCAAAACTGACCTATTTCTTTTACAAATGACCTATATTTTTGAAAAATATCCTTTTTACAAAAAGCTTCTGAAGGACTTTTCAAAAAGCGAAAATTGATTTTTCTCAAAAAATGAACTGGCAGAACCCTAGCAGAACTCGGCTAGAGTTCGGCCAGAGTTCGGCCAAGTAGAACGTTAGTGAACATTTGATTTTGAACTTGGTCATCCTTCAGTTGCGGTTTGTTACAAAGAGTTCTGTCCGAATTCTGTCAGAGTTCTGTCTTTGGAAAAACTATAAATAGAGAAGCATTTCGATTATTTCAAATCACCAATTCACTTTCAATCTCTTCTCTTCGTAAGCTTACATTCTTCCAAAGAATTCTAAAAAGCTTTCATTTTTAAATCCCAAGCCAGTTACAATCCTCTAGTCGATTTGCCAGTGCGGTACGGTCTAGAAGTTTCAAGAGCGATTGTAATCAGAGGCTTGATAGAAGATTCAACTCTTCACAATTGAAGTTGGTCGAGTTCTTCGTATCAAATCTCGTGTCTGTAGAAGTTGCAAGGACTTCGTATGAAAACTTGCGGGATTTTCCAATAATGGATTCAACTGGAAGCTAGAGTTCTTCCGACTGGACTAGTCCTCACAAGAGGGAAACCAGTATAAATCTCGGTGTTTGCATTTGCCTTCTGATCACTTTTAATTTCTGTCATTTACTTTGTGATTATTTTTATATCTGTGATCTAACTGCTAACAAGTTTTTTAATTAGAAATATTCCACTGCCTACTCTATTCACCCCCCTCTAGAGTATTCTGTTTTACGATTTCGTTCCTACAGATTTTAGCTACAAAATAGCCCAAACGGGCAAAAACAGTCATTTGGAGTGACCCGTGCGCAAGTTGCGCGGACAAAATCGCCCATGGCGCACGTTGTGCGCAAGCACGGCGCGCGGGCGTGCAACAGAGAAGTGCGCGGGCGCACGGCGCGCAAGTTGCGCATTGTGCGCAGGCAAAATCGACTACGTCGCACGTTGAGCAAGTTGCGCATTGTGCGCGGCAGAGAAGTGCGCGTGCACGCAGCGCGCAAGTTGTGCGCAAACGCAGCGCACGAGCGCGCGACAAGGAAGTGCACGGGTGTGCGGTGCACAAGTTGCGCATTGTGTGCGGGCAAAATCGCCCACGGTGCATGTTGCGCGCAAGCGCGACGCGCGGGCGCGTGGCAAGGAAGTGCGCGGGCGCGCGACGCGCAAGTTGCATATTACGCGCGAGCAAAATCGCCCACGGCGCACGTTGCATGCAAGCACGATGCGCGGGCGTGCGGCACTGTTCATCGTCCCGACAGCACCAAAAGGTGTGGGGAACCCATGAACTGAAAAATGGCATAACGTTCTCGTACGAAGTCGAAATCAAGCTGTTCAAAAGCCAAAATTGGGTAGAATTGAATTCCCTACAACATGGAACTATTAGATTTTGAAAATAACCAAGTTTTAGAGATCAAAACCAAGAAAAACCGAAAAGTTACAAACTTAGATCTACAAGAATCCATCCATCAAATCCAAAAATGTCAAGTTCTAAAGAGACTTAGAATCAAGTAAGGAAGAGAATGGAATAATAAAACTTGAGATCCATCATGAAGCAAGTTGCACTTGCCTAGGCTTGGTAGGTGGGAGGAGTAAATGAAGAAGATAAAGAAGTAAATATAAATAATGGAGGAGAGAGAAGAAGTTGACTTATATAGCAATCCCTCTCATCTCAACCCAATATAAACCAAACCAAGCCAAGCCAAGTCATGTTGAACCAAGTTGAACCAATCAAGTCAAGATTTAAACCAAGGCTAAGCTAAGCAAGATAAGTAAAAATACGGGCCACCTGACAATTGTCAGAAATCCGTATACGTATCCTGAAAATACGTATAACGGGAAACGGGAGTGACACTTTCAGTACGAGTAGCTAGCTCCGTTGAAAGTTTCAAATGACCTGTGCAAGCATCCAGCACAGTTATCTTGCATTCCTCCTAGGCTGAATAGGTCCCGTGGTTCAGGGTTGCCGTTCGAGGCGGCGAAACCTTGTGCAAAAGTTGTCCATGATCGGGCTAGACTAATATTAATTACTCAAGCATGGTCTACGAAATATTTGAGAGTTAGCCAGTTTCAATGTGTTCCACCTTATCATTACAACATTCATTTATAGCATCAAACATTGCAGTTCTATGGCATATATGTAAGGTAAAACATGTGACAGTTCTAAAGCAAGATTATTCATGTAAAGCATGCACAGTTCTGTAGAATAAACAATTATGTCCGTGCATTTATATCTAACATTTTATTTGCAATGATGATATCGATTGATTGAAGAACAAGAGGGTCAAGAGGAAGAAGGGCCAGCTACTCAAATAGATTTACTTGCGATGGAAGAAAAGAAGATGATTATGCTAGATGGCACCTATGCGATCACCTGAAATCGCACAAGCAATAAATTAGAAATCTACCCTTCTATTCCTAGTTCGATATAAAATATGAAGTTCAAAGAACACAAACAGTAAAATACATCAAAAACATTCACAGAAATATATTCAGAAAACCAAAGCCAAAGCCAAACAAGCAAGTACTGCATGAAAAAGCAGAGCAACGGGAGGTCTCTCCCGACTCAGCCATAGAGTCCATCTTCGAGGCACAACCCGCTGAATATGGGACTTGATTTTGAAGAAGCCATTCCATAATGAGAAAATAATCTTAATTCAATCGATCTCGACCAATCGATAGTGACAGTGTTTCATAACTGCATTTTTTGTATCGTAATAAAAAATGGGGCATGGAGTTGGGACGGGGCACTATATCTTAACCAATTAAGAAAAAGTTTCGTACTTGAAACTTAAGAATAGACCTACCTCTAAGGAAACAATAAGAGAATTTTCCTTCATCTTTGACTTGAGTTCCCATGTTGACTCTTCGACCGAATGGTTCCTCCAGAGTACGCGGACGAGAGGGATAGCATAATTTTGAAGCAATTTATCCTTGTGCTCCAAGATCTGAATAGGTTCCTATATGTGCGATAAGTCTGCCTTCAGCTCTAGCTGACCAAAATCTACCATATGGCTCAGATCGTACACGTACTTTTGCAACTGAGAGACGTGGAAGACATCATGCACATCCGATAGTATTGGCGGCAATGCAATCTGGTAAGCTAATAGGACAACTCGCTTTAGTATTTCAAGAGGACCAACAAATCTTGTACTCAGCTTTCCCTTTGCGCCAAATTTGGTGACGCTAGGGATCGGCTTTACCTTCAAAAATAAGTAATCGTCTTTCAGGAACTCAAGTGGTCTTTGATGCGTGTCTGCATAACTTTTCTACTGACTTTGTGCTATTTTCAATCTCTTTCGTATCAACTTAACTTTTTGTACAGTCTGTTCCGCCATTTCCAGGCTGCATATCTGCCGTTTCTCGACTTTATCCCAACAAATGGGTGATATGCACTTCCTTCCATACAAAGCTTCGTACGGTGCCATTTGTATGGTGGACTGATAGCTATTGTTATATACAAATTCGGCCAACGGTAGATAAACGTTCCAGCTTGACTTCAAGTCAATTACACAAAGTCGTAACAAGTCTTCGAGAATCTGATTCACCCGCTCTGTTTAGCCATCGATCTGAGGATGATAAGCTGAGATAAACTTCAACTTGGTCCTCAATGCTGACTAAAGACTATACCAGAAGCGTGAGATAAATTGTCCATTCCGATCTGAGACGATAGATACTGAAACCCTGTGCAGTCGAACTATTTCATCAAGATAGATCTAAGCAAGGCGATCGACGCTCCTAGTAACCTTATTAGAAATGAAGTACGCTGACTTGGTTAATCGATCGACGATGACCCCGATGGCATCGTTCCCCCATGGTGTCTTCAACAGACCAACAATAAAGTCCATAGTGACGTGATCCCACTTCTATTCTGGAATGACAAGGCTTTGCATCTCTCTGTCCAGTCTCTGATGTTTAGCTTTAACCTGCTGACATGACATATATTGTGACACAAAGAGTGCCACATCTCTCTTTATGTCGTGTCACCAAAAGATAATACAGAGGTTCTTATACATCTTCCGTATCTTCTCCAGGTATGGATCATCCTTCTGAGTAGACTTGATCTTTTTTAATAGGCTCGGCTCTAGTCGCAGCTGCATCAGCTGTAAGCCCACGAATCAAAACCAAAGTTCTATGCCCATTCCTTCCAAGTTGTACAACAGTCTACTGTTGATGGATAGTAAAGCTATGTATTTTCGACTCAGCACGCCCGCCATAATATTTCCTTTGTCCGCCATGTAGTCGATCGTCAAGTCATAGTCCTTGATTAGTTTTAACCATCACTTCTGTCGTAAATTCAGCTCTTTATGGTGAAGAGATAATTGAGGCTCTTATGATCCATATAAATCTTGCACGCCATGCCAAAAAAATAGTGACGCCACAGCTTCAACGTGAACACAACTGCTGCTAGTTCTAGGTCATGCGTGGGATAGTTCTTCTCATGCGGCTTCATCTATCTGAAAGAAAAAGATATCATCTTATTTTATTGCATAAGCACACACCCCAAGTCCTAGCCAGATGCATCGATGAAGATTTGAAATCCTTCAGTCCCTTTAGGAAGAGCGAGTATTGGGACCGAAACAAACCGCTGTTTTAGCTCCTGGAATGAAGTTTCACAGTCGTCTGACCACTCGAACGCGATCCTCTTTTGGGTGAGGTGAGTCAAGGGCGATGCAATTTTCGTGAAGTCTTTTACGAAGTGTCTATAGTATCCAGCCAAGTCGAGAAAGCTTCAAATTTCTCTGATCGATGCGGGCCGCTTCCAATCAACGATTGCTTCAACTTTCTTCGGATCAACTGAAATGCCTCCAGCGGAGATGATGTGCCCAAGGAATAACACACTATTCAGCCAGAACTCACTTTTTCTCCTTTTTGCATGCAACCAATTTTTTGATCTGGAGTATGGTCTGCATATGTTCTGCGTATTGCACTCGGTCCTTTGAGTATAAAAGGATGTCGTCAATAAAGACTAGTACAAATTTGTCGAGGAACAGACGAAACATCCAATTTATTAGATCCATAAAGACAACAGGGGCGTTTGTCAAGCGAATGGCATTACCAATAACTGGTAATGGTCATAACGAGTATGAAAGACAAACTTTGGCACATCGTCGAGCTTGACTTTGAGTTGATGGTAACCCGATCGAAGATCAATTTTCGAAACACCGTAGCACCTTGGAGTTGATCGAACAAATTGTCAAAGTGGGCATGGATATTTGTTCTAGATGGTAGCTTTGTTCAATTCATGGTAGTCGATGTAGAGGCGCATCGATCCGTCATTCTTCTTCACAAATATCACAGGCGCTCCCTTTGGCAAGACGCTAGGACGAATGAACCCTTTGTCGAGCAATTCATGTAACTGTACCTTGAGTTCTTTTAATTTTGCGGGGGCTATTCTGTACAGGGCCTTAGAAATCGGTTAAGTGTTAAGGAAGGTGTCGATAGTGAACTCGATTTCTAGATCGGAGGGCATGCCGGGTAGCTCGTCCAGAAACACGTCAAGAAATTTTGCCACAACGTCGGTTTGTCCCGCGTTTGCACCATCCTGTCGCATGTCTCGAACGGACGTTAAGTAGCCTTCGCATCCGGAATGCAGCCTCCAAACAAAAATTGTCGAGCTCACCATGCAGGCCGTTGATGCTTCACCATACGAGTGACAGAATTTGGGCTCCCCCGATAGACAAAAGGTGACCTTCTTTCTTGCACAATCAATGGTGGAAGCGCTGAGCCAATCCATCCCCAGAATGATATCGTAGTCCTTAAGGTCTAGAACTATGAAATCTAGAGTCAATTTCCTCCTACTAATACATATGCAGCTGTCTCTACAGATAGTGTTTACAGGTATTTGTGTGCCTGAAGGAGTGCTAATACTAAGGTTACGGCCTAGCGGTGCCATGGATAATTTGTGTTCATCAACAAAATCTACTACTATAAAAGTATACGTAGCACTTGAATCAAACAGTACATGAGCATGCTTATTATTGAAAAGCAATATACCTGTCATGTATCAGAGGCAAATGCCTCATCTTGAGTCATGGCGTAAACATGCCCTTGAGTATTTGGGCGACAATCTTGGCTATCCTATTATACGGGCTGGGGTGGTCGAGGTGGCGAGCCTTGATTCCCTGGACGATACTGCTGTTGTTGAGGCACCGTTGGGTTCGGCCTTCTGGTCTGGCAGTTCGTACACAGATGGCTTGTCTTACCGCAGTACCAGCATCCACCTTCAGAGATTTGACAATCGGTGGCCTAGTGCCAGAAGTTATTGCATTTGGTGCAGTAAGTTGCCAGGTTCCACCATCGGTATCGTCATGCCCCGGTCCCATAGGACCGATCATTCTTGCTAAGGCGTGATATAGCGTGAGCCTAGATTTTGCTCACGTAAGGCGGGTTCCATAATCGCCGATTACAGGCTAAGCGACGGGGTCGTCGCACAGAAGTCCCAAGCAGAAACATTGATTAATACTAGCGAAAACTTAAAACACAAGTCATGCAAATAGATCTTTATTGATATTAAAACAAAGATTACATAGGTGGGCACGAGGCCATGATTACAATCACTCAAGCTCACTCTTCTCATAATATAAGTCACTCCGCTCTCTCTTATCTCTTAATATAATTTGATAATCCAACGGATGCTTCAGATAGGTGATGTCCATACATTATGTCCCGTATAAGTCCAGACTCCATGCGGCCGCGTGTCTCGAAACGCCAAGGAACTCTATGCCTCGACGCATCCAAGCGAGCTCCGCGCCAACGAGCTTCTATCTGTTCGTGTACATGAAAACTGTGTGGGTATCAGTAATCAACTATACTGGTGGAGTGAGCTCCTCGCCCATCCATGCAAAACCAACATGTTTATTTACTTTTGTGCAACATAGTCCCCTTATGATTGTCTATCTACTCTTGCCTTAGGGTCAAGTTTAGGACATAGATTCTTGGCCTATTTTTGTGTCTCTAGACCATCCCCGTGCCTTGCACCATCAACTTACTTATACTTTGCCTTTAGACCTTTATCGTGTCAACAACGTCAACTTATCAAGTTGTGCTTGCCTTTCGGCCCATACTCAGAGACACAACTACATGATAGCACCCAAATTTTCATGTGACCATGCTACAAGTCCATTGTGCTAACAACGTGATCATATAATGAAACCTATTTGTTTATCCATATTAAGGCCGTGCCTCGTAACTCAGTGTAACTTAACTATATTACCGCCTCGCGACCCTTGCTGCTTTAATCAACTGACTCGATCAAGATTTGTGAACTATGTATCATTTAACCAACTTTGTCCTTCGGTGCTTCCTAACATAAACTCGAAACGACTCAAATCCAACTTATGCAACTCTATGCCAATAACTTAATACTCGACACCACATCTCGTGCTGAAGCACGTGTCTGAGTTGTAGCCAAATATTAGGCCCAAACATTGTGTTCTGATCATGTACACACTCAACTCGACTTATTGATACCGTGTATACTATACTCGATTCAATCCAAAGGCATATACGCGGATTGCCGCTATATGCCGACTCATCTATATAAAGGGTCGCTGGCATCACAAGCCATACCCGGACATAGCTAGGTATAGGATGGCCTGGCCAAAGCAAGTAGCAAGCCCCAATGACCGTCCATCGAATACCTGGTTGCCTGTAGCAATAGCTATACCTGTTACTCCTAGGACGGAACGATCATGTGGCCCCAGGTTGTCGTTTCGAGGAAACAATCGCCCTTGTCGAAAAGTTATCCAAATGACCATGCAAGACTCGACTCTAACTAACGTCTTACACAGTCATTCTCCTTCTAGTGTTACCATCTCTTTAAGACCAAGTTCAAGACTTCTAGCATTTGAGACCGCCTCGATGACCTATGGTCGCGAGTATTCTTCCATGTTGCCTTTTACTCAACTCAGGAACGCCTTATTTGATAGTCCTTTTTCCAAAATCAATTGAATCAACCGTGGCTCGTGTAATAAAATACTAAGTCTGTGACATCGTGTCTTAAGTCAACTTGAACTCTATGTGACACTACCGTCCAACTCATACTCCATATGACGAGCTTTGAGACCGTAGGACTTTGTAGCTATACCCAGCTGTAGAACTCGTGGGACCGTGCTTGCTACTACTCCGATAGCCTAACATAACTTTGCCTAACTTAATCGTGCAACAACTTGACGAACAAAGATTGTGTCAAGCCTTGCAACGTGGAAATGGGCCGTACACGCGTTCGACTTTGAACAACCAAGTTCTTTGGGTGCCTAGACTTATGCCACAAGCCGTGCAATACAACTTAACCCATGGGACGAGCAAAGGCTATGCCAAGCCTTGGACGATGGGACCGTGCATGCTTTATCAAGCATTTATGTGAGCGACGCCTATGACTTCGGCTAATTCATAGCTTTGTGTCGAAGACTAACTTTTCTTCTTCCAAGCCACAGAACGAAGGATCGAGTGCCATTTTGAAAGCCATCATACAATATTTCTAAGCCGACTGTGGGACCTTTTTCTATGTTCTAACTCAGTTTGACCCAAGTTGGAATTATTTCCTTAACTATGTGGATTCGTCTCTTTTATTATCAAGCCTACGTGTGCATTTGAAATTTTTTATTTTATTAGTGCGAAGGCCAAGCTGAGGTAAGTTCACCGAAATCACCCACCTGAACGAGGGGTCGCCTCGACCGAGCGGGACTTCGAGCAGGCCGTTGCATGGCTAGGTCCGAACGCCGTCGGCGTTTCGATTCCTCCAATTGACTGAACGGGACGGGGTATTACAGTGTCTACCCTGATGGTCGTTGTTCTGATGCTTGGTCACGTTGTTACCTCTCGCATAGCTTGGGCATTTGTGATTGTAGGTATGCATAACCCTGACAGCGGCTGGAGGATATTGACGCTCAAGGCGGAGAGTGTGGTTGAGGGTCTCACCTATCGTTTTGTACTCCGGAACAGACAAATGAGTGGATATAGAGGGCCACAGACCCACTTCGAACCATCGGGCGTGACTCTCCTCAGTAAGTAAAAGCGAACCAGAGAATTTGGACAACTTATTGAACTCTTTTGTGTATTGCTGTACTGTCATGTTCCCTTATTTTAACTGTATGAATTTGTTTTCCTTTTTCTGATGAACGAATGAAGGAAGATGCTCGACTTTAAAGGCTTTGCGAACGTGGACCAAGAGATCAGCGTTGTTTGGTTGTTGCATCAGATCGCTCGTTTGTGCACGACCCACCAGTCGTGTACGTTCAACCGGAGTTGAAGTTGAGCACAAGCGACTTACTTTGATTCTTCAATGCCAAAGAGCTCGAAATGGTCTTCTAGCTCTTTCAAACAGTCAATCATAATCAAAGGGCCTTCGATGTCGCTAAAGGAAGCATAACACGCTTTCTTGAATTCTGATACTTCAAAGTTGTAACTTCTCAGTGTTGCAGGTGCAGGTTAGTGTAACCACCACATTTCTAAAATGAGGATAATTTTAAACTTTTATAAAATTGATTATTTAATAATAGATTTAAATCATGTTATTGATTTATTGATAAATTTTAATTATTTTAATATAATTAAATTAGTGTTTTGTGATTTTGGTCATTTTTTATATTTTAATATTTTAGGAATTTTTATATTTTAATATTGATTTTACGGGATTTGTTTAGTCGGGTTTGAGTTTCGTTTCGTTCCGACTTGTGTTAGTGACCCGGGTAGCTTAGACTCTAGACGGGACCCCAAGATTAGTTAGTCATGGCCCAGAAACTCCACTAATTAAGTTAGTATCATTAGACTAATTCCACTTGCTTAGAATGGTTAAATTAGAGACTTAAACTTGACCTTTTTGACCACAAACCTTGTCATGACTTAAGTTGACCCAAAGGAGACTTGTAGGGGCATCTTGGACATTTCACATAGGCCCATTAGGGCATTATGGACAGCCACCTATAGGGGGAGAGGTGTCCCTCTATTTTATTTCACACTTGCCTCTCTTTTTTCCCCAAATTTGTTCTTCCCCAAACTTGAGAGCTTCCCTCTTGATTTTGATCTCCAAATCCCTCCATTCTTCATCCAATCTTTCACCATTTCTTCTCATTCAACCAAGGAGGAGGTGCTAGCAAGGATTGGGAGCAATGAGCAAGGAAGGGTGTCTATTTTGGAGGAGCTTTCGTGTCAAAACCGTGTCCTTTGAGTGTATCATTGGGATCCCACTTCCAATAGGTATAACCATCTCTCTATTTCAATTTCTCTTACATTTTAGTTAGATTTGAATCCATAGGATCCACCCCCATGCATGTACAACCATTAGATTTTAATTTGAGGCTCTTTGGAGTCCTCTTTAGGAAGTTTGAATAGGTTTGGTGTCCTACTTGTGGAGTTTCCAATATAGGACACCCCATGTGTTTGTGTTTATGTAAATAGGCTATTTGTGGTTTAATTTCTGTTTTAGGATGGTTAGAGAGTGGATTGATCTTAGTTAGGATGGTTAGAATAAGTTTTATTTAGATAGCTATGTTGGTATCCAAGTATCTTGGCCTACATGTGTTTCTTTTGTTCAAAACAACCCAAATTCGTCATAATTTTTATCCACGTTTTTAGTAGCCAGAGCAACTTAGAAATGCCATAACTTTTAGCTCAGAACTCCAATTAATCTTCTGTTTTTTTAAAAGAACCGTATCGAAGTTAACTTTCCAAATATATATATTAATAGGTCAAATTCGTTCTAGAACTTACTGTAGAATTATTTGAGTGTCAGCTGTATGAAAGACGAACGCATTTCAGTATTTTTGCGATTTCGGGAGCTTCCGGACACGAAAATGCGATCCGTTTGAAGTTTCGGAAAGCTAACAAGAAAAGCTACAACATACTTTAATCTTAGAATTTAGTGAAGGCCCAATTGGTACAATATTGATTTTAAGTAGAAGAGTGACTATGCGACGTAGGCATTTGGTGTAACCTATGAGCCTAGTATGGATATCATATGAATGTAGGTATCGTAGGTTGTCAAGAATATGTATGACATAGTACATATATGTATATAGAAATATATATATTATTGTTATGTAATATATGTTAGTATAGTGTGTGTGTTTGAATGAGATAAGGATGTGTGTGGTTACTTGAGAGAAGTGAGATTGATAGCGGATATGTGCTAGTGTGTGTTTGATGTTGTATAGATGGTAGTGTAGTTTGTGTGTTGTGAAGGTGAGAGTTGGGAAGATCATGCCATCCTATTTTACTTGAGACTAGTGTGGTTTGTTGAGTGATTGTGTTTGGTTAAGTGGTAGTGTGTTTGTATATAGATGTGTGTAGGTGTGTTAGAAGAGAAGGGTGGTGGATTTGGTATATATGTTTTTGTGTGTGTTAGTATTAGAGTGGAGAAGAATTTAAATGTTGTATATATGGATATGTTAGTATGTTAGTGGTTATGATAGAATCTATATAGAGGTTAGAGATATCTTAGAAGTTAGATAGTGATAGCTTGTATAAGTTAGATAATTAGTTGTGTTAGTCTATGTTATTGTAAGTTAGAGATGACATATGTTAGTTGGTTAGAGTTAGAGATGGATATATATATACATATATATTATGGTTAGATATTAGTTAGTGGATGTTAGTTGTATTTGGTTTCTAAGTTAGAATAGATGGTTAGAAGTTATATGTTAGAGTTGATTAGTATCTTATATTAGAGGTATAAGTTAGGATATAGAGTGATATCTTGAGATACCATAGTGGTATCTTAGGATATTTTGGGTATTGACCTAGTACCTTAAGGTAATGTATTTACCTACAAGGTAAAGGGAACTTACCTACAGGGTAGAGGGGGTTTACTTTATACTAAGGTATTAGCTACTAAGGTATTGTCGATCTAATAATTAGGGTGAATGGTTAGAGGGTAGATATTTAAGGTATTAGTATTAGAGGTTAAGGTTTTAGTTTTCAACCAAGGTAATGGTTTATCTTACCTTAAGGTAATGGGTTTACCTTATTACAAGGTAAGTTATTGGGTTTACCTAGATAACTAAGGTTAGAAATCTAAGTTATTGGTTAGCTAGTAGCTTATGATAGATATTAGATATCTAAGATTGGTATCTTGGTAGTTAAGGTATTTATACCTAGACTAAGGTATTGGATTTTCAACTAAGGTATTGATATTAGGATATCAATAGGGCTAAGGTATATGGTATCTTGGGATAAGATATAGGTTGGTATCTTACTAGTATCTAGTGTCTACGTTAGTTATCTTAGGATGTAGATGAGTGGGTATCCTAAGATACAAATCAGTATCTTAGAGGGTAAAAGTAGGATTTTGGGGTAAAGTCTAAGAAGGGGTTTTGATTGTTAAGATGGGTTGTCTTGGTAGGTAATGGTTAGATAAGGGTAGTTTAGTCTAGTTTTGACCCCCGTTGACCAAGAGTTGACTTTTTGACCAAAGTCAACTACGAGTCAACACTTTACCTAGAATTGACCCAAAACCAAACCAGAGTTGACCAGTTGATTGAAAGTCAACTGTTAGTCAACATTTGCCTAGTTTGACCTAGGGTTGACCTAGAGTTGACCAGTTAACCAAAAGTTAACTGTAAGTCAACCTTTGACCCAGATTGACCTAGTTTAACTTGGATTGACTTCCTGTGACCTTGTTTGTTCTAGTTTGGCTCAGTATGACCTAGTTTGACCTAGTTTGACTTAGACTTGTATATCATGATTTGATTAGCTTCTCTTTTATTATTAAACCCTGTTTTGACTTATGATATCTCATCTTTAGGTCTGTGATTACTCTGAGCATCTGTTCACCTTATCAGCTCAGGACCGCAGGCGAGTAAATTCGCAGTTGTAGTGTCTTACTTGATTCTCGACACGATAGTTCACGGACTAGTATACGTTGAATCCTGTCATGAGATGTTATTCCCGGATTTTCTTTGGTATATTGGTGTGTGATATCCATGTTTCATGTACTTATATAGACATTGATTTGGGAGTGGACTGATCACCTGCTTTTGAATCCGTGTCATGACGTGCCATGTCCGGATCTATGATACTATTCGGGGATGGAGGAATTATTAGGGATTATGTGATCAAAGCCTTCCTGTCACTATTTTGCTAGCGCCACCCTCACCTCACGTAGGGTGTAGCAGATACCCCATGTCCATGTTATCCAGGTTGGCCGGCATGACCCTTTCAGATTTTCATGTGATTGTCGGGCCAAGTGGATAACCCTACCATGACTCCCTAGCCGATCACATATCGCTCTAATAATTCAAATCACATTTTATATTTATTGTCGTATCTTATATCCAGTTCAGCTTTACTTTCTGTACTTCTCACCATGCTATGATTTCATTTACTCACATGCTCTATATGCCTTTATACTGTACCATAATTTGAGACTAAGTCCTGCTTGAAAGAAGGGTCACAACTCCAGTCCTTGTTTGGTTTACGGATTGTAACTCGACTTTCGAATGGTTCTCAAGTCGCCTATATCTTTGTCTTGTATTTCATTATACTGTCTCTTATAGTATTTGTCAATTCATATGGAACTGCTGTTGGTGTTTGTACTTGCTCATTTTTCTGACAGGATACCGTTGACAATTTTACAGATGATTCTGAGGTTGATTGCCCGACCTATTATGGGGACGGGTTAGATAGAGTAGACTTGGACCGTGGCTTGATAGTAGAGCCACTAGACTTTGCTCACCCAGAGTAGTGTAGCTTAGTTAGGTTTGTCGGGCCTGCGAGCCAGCTAGTACTTTTCAGACTGTAGTATTATATTATATTCTGTGATGTTATGTTTAGTTTTGGACTTGTGTGGATCTCGAACTTATTTCCTGCTTTCATCTATCATATTTCCTTTCGTGCTATCTATCCTAGTTTGTTTTTGTGATTGAGACTATATTGCTATGTCACCTCCACTCGGAGTGTATATACTGTACAGGTACCTTTATCTGTTTAGTTGTATTATTTATAGATGACCTAGACAGCGTTCTACCGCCGATGCTGCGGCGTAGGCTGGACGTAACCACGTACTCGTACCCCTAATCAGGGTACGGGTCGTGATAGTTAGGGCGTGCGCTCGTCTGAATCGGCTTCAATAGCTCGGGCCGTAGGCTCCCTAACAGCATGGGTTATTACGGAGTTACTATTTGCCACAATTGTTTGAACGATCTGTTAGAGAGTATCAAACTGCTTTTGCTGTATCTTGAATTAGACCTCAAATCGGATCTCAAACTGGGCCTGTTGTGCCTCAACTTGCCTCTACTGAGTCTCGACCTGCAATTGATGGTGCTCATTCTAGCGTTGGTTGGCCTCGGCCTGACATTATTGTACCTTTAGCATGCGCAGTATCCGTTCCATGGGGTGTTTGAGGGTTCAACCCTTAAGCTACTCGAGCCGCTCGAAGCACTCTTTTCATTCGCGACCGCAGCTTCTTCGACTTCTGAAATTTGAAAGGAACTCACATTAGTCTCAAAAAATATTACGGACTCGCTGTATGGAAAAACTCATTCATCGGTACGAGGTCAAAGGTTTCAAGATTCAAGACATAAGGCCAAATGACGTATAGACGCACTCTGATACCATTATGTCATGCCCTGATTCCGGAGAATCGATAGTCGTCTCCAGGGCATAATTTCGTATGAGCCTAGATTGCGCACATGCAAGACACATTCATAAGGTTATCCGAAATACAACAACAAAGAGAGTACGAAGAATTGAGACAACATATATATAAGAAAGTTTTTCTTTATTGATAATGAACATTATATTACTGACTCGCTTACAAAGGTGTCGTACGGGCTTACAACTTGACCCAAATACAAAATAAACACTGATGAGATGGTCGTTCCATATATTTACATCCCTATATACATAAGCAATAAAACACTCTCTTGGACCTGGGATCGGAGTGAGTTGATGCAACATGGGTCTCGATTCAGTATCTTTCAAAGGTTGGAGATTTGCCTTTGCAAGCTAGAAAGGATTCAAAATGTTGCAATACGTCGCCTTCAGTTCCTTGGCACGATATTTTGATTCGAAGCACCTATGGAGTGCGAGGATCAGTATAATTATACGTGTACTGGTGTGTGGTAAATTATGTTCCGTGCTCTCATTTGGTTCAAGAAATTATGTGAACATGCAAATATAATTTGTGAACTTGCTAGCCATCCTAATCAATTCATGCAAGCATTAGATAGACAAGGTTATATAAATATGATGAATCTTACCCATGGCAGAGCGTGCCGTTGCAGTATAACTTACCATGTTCTTCCCTGTCAGATTTACATCAATAGCTTATAAACATTGTGCAGGTAGGGGTCACTGGCAATTCTAGCCATCTTGGACGTATAGCTTGGTCGAGTCGGCGACCCTTTCAGTGCGGGTAGCTAGCTCTGCTGAAAGGTTTGAACGACCCGTGCTAGCATCCAGCACAACTATCTTGTATTCCTCTTAGGCCGAATCGGTCCCGTAGTCCCGGGTTGCCGTTCGAGGAAGCAAAATCTTGTGCACAAGTTGTCCATGACCATGCTAGACTAATATTAATTACTCAAGCATGGTCTACAAAATCTTTGAGAGTTAACCAGTTTCAATATGTTCTGCCTTATCGTTACAACATTTATTCATGGCATCAAACATTGTATTTCTATGGCATATATGTACGAAAAAATACGTAACAGTTCTATAGCAAGATTATGCATTTATATCTAACATTTCAATTGCAACGATGCTATCGACTGATTGAAGAAAAGAGGGTCAAGGGGGAGAAGGGTCAGCCACTCACCTAGATTTACTTGCGGTGAGAGAAAAAAAGATGATTGCACTAGACGATGCCTACGCAATCACCTGAAATTGCACAAACAACAAATTAGTAATCTACCCTTCTATTCCGAATTCGATATAAAATTCAAAGTTCGAAGAACGCAAATAATAAAATACATCGAGAAATTTACTAAAACGAATTCAGAAAACCAAAGCCAAAGCCAAACAAGCAAGTGCGGCATAAAAAAGCAGAGCAACGAGATGTCTCTCCCAACTCAGCCATAGAGTCCATCCTCGATGCGCAACCCACTGAATATGGGACTTGATTCCGAAGAAGACATTATATAACGAGAAAAGGATCTTAATTCAATCGGTCCCGACCAATCGATTGCGATAATGTTTCATAACCGTATTTTCCTCGTCGCAACGAAAAATGGGGCACTGAGTTGGAATGGGGTACTACACAAAATAGGTGAAAATAATAAAGAGTTCAAATAGGACGTGATCGAATACAAATGCGGTGTTCAAAGGCGATTGAATAGTTCGAAAGAGAGTTATCGCAGATGAGATCCTATTTTGGTATATTCCAATCTGCAGGCTCGTACCAGTATAGTTATGTCAGTACCATATTTCTAGATAGGCATATTTTTGTCATTTTACATCACTTGTATATCGTGTATTTTTTAATTAAATGTGATGGTTGCATCTATTAGTAGACTAGCATATTTATTGGACCCTTGATTAGTAGACTTATTTGGACTAGACATGACCACTTGGACCTATGTTTTAGGTTGGACATAATTAGTCATATTTAAGTCATGTTAGGTCAAGTTTGTGTAGGACCGTTGAGCACCTCTAGAGGGGGGTGAATAGAGTTAGTGCGAGTGCAGTAGAAAATAATCACCAATTAAAAAAAATAAAGCTATAACTATGGCAGTAATAAGAGATAGTAAATAAATGTAGCAAGAGATAGAGAGATCAAACTCAGTGACACAACGATGTATACTGCTATCCCACTGAGAGGACTAATCCAGTCTCGAGTACTCTTGTTCGATGTTAATCCACTAAGGTACAAGCTAATTGAGAGCTTGCAGTCTCTTACAACATCATGATTGGTGACAAGTGCACGACCAACTTTACAATACCGTGCTTGGTGACGAGTGCACGACCGGCTCCACAACAAAGATAATTGATGTACTTTAAACAATCTCTTTACAACTCTTGAGAACCAAAAGACTAGATCGAAATAGATATTACTGCCTTTTGGCTAAGAGGAGTGTAGGTGTGATATAAAATTTTTTGATCGGATGAAAACACTTATTGAATAGAGAAGAGAAGATGAAGAATGAATGAGTGATTTGAAATGAAAAACTCTTTTCTATTTATAGGTGTTTTCTGAGACCGAACTCGGGCAGAGTTCTGGCAGAGTTCTGATGCAAAGATTTTTCATAGGAACGTTGCATGCAGATTTGGAGGCAGCGAATATTTGAATTCAAACAGACCGAATTCGGGCAGAGTTCGGACCGAACTCGGGCCAAACTCGGTTTGAGTTCTGTCTAGGAAAATGTATAACATTTGTCAAATTCTGTTGTAAAAACGAAATTAAACTTTTTGGTGTATGGAATATAAATAGGTAGGCTTTATGAAAAAGTGGACTGAGACTAACCTAAGCCAGTATTACCTAGTTGATCTTACAATTTTATGTCAGATAAAATACATAACAAATTGTAAAATAACTCGAACTGGATTCCAATGAAGGTAAGCTTCATACAGATGATGTATGTGCTTGATGATACAGTAGTACTATGCTTGTCGATATTGATTTCACACAGTCCTGAAATGATTAGCAGCAGTTCGTATATTTTGTGTATTGACTTAAGTTTATGTCGATTATTAAAATCGGGTGTGACCACGGAATGGGCCAACAATCTCCCCTATTTTGATAATTGATAAACTTGAGTTTATTCCAAAATATATCTAAAAAATAGAACAAATAAATTACCTGAAAAATTTGTTTTTGTTTTGGTTGTCTTTTTCCTTTGATTGTTGATTGGTATTGTACTCTTTTCTCCCCCTTTGTCAATATAAAAATGGTTTTGGCTCCCCCGTAATGTGTGAAGCCAACAATGTTTAACAGACAAAGTGATAATAAAGAGATAACCAAATAATAACAGTTCCACACAAAGTGCATGAAAAAATAACTAGTACTGAGAAAGACCGAAAATATCATGCATAACAATGTCTAACTGAAAGGAAAGATACAATCATCATCATCATCATAAAAGTGCTAATAAAATGTCTAACTAAAAAGTTTAGACATAAAAAAAACTACATCAAAAGATCATCATCTAACAGCCCTATCCACTATCCACCAGCTCAAGTCCGTATCACATAGTAGGGTCGTCACCGCTAGGAGCATCCGGAGGAAAGTAAGCAGCAGTAGGATCGAAGTAAGGGAAAGTTGCCTCATCTCCGAACCTAGGTCCTGGGAAGCCGGGGTGAGGAATGATCGTCACTGGATGTGATGGGTCCTGGGAGAGACTCCAGTGGAGATCAGCAAAGACATTCCGCAACCCCTGAGCTGGGTGATGTGGCAGAACTCTGAGTCGAGGTAGCTCTGATGACGTTGCGCAGAGAGAGCAACAAAGTCATCAAACCGCTGATAAAATCTAGGGTCAAAACCCGGAGCAGGGGCTGGAGCAGGAGCATCAGGAGGAGGAGCCTCAACGTCAGCATCTGGAACAGGCTGAGCTCCAGGAGGCAGAGAAGGAGTAGGGTATAGTCGAGATCTGCTGAGCTCTATGGCTGTGGAGGTGTAGGCACAGGTTTGAAGATCAATTTCAAACCTTCGAAAGATGGAGGCCAAGTGCATGGGATAGACCAGGTTGCGTCCTGCATTTCTGCAGTTCAGCATCCAGGCCATCATGGTCTTGGGGACAGAAAAAGAAATGCTAAAGTGGATATGATACATGGCGGACAACTCCAGGAAAGTGATCTCATCAGAGCATCCTTTCTTCGAAAGAAGAATTGAGAAAATAAACCTATGTAGTTCATATAAGTTTTGGTTTAGATTTTTAGAAAAGACTCTTCTAGGAACTGGTCTAGGATGGCAAAGCAGTTCTTTTAAGGAGTCGAGAGTGGTACCTTCAGGGAATTGTACATGATGGATGTCCACTAATGCTTCACCCACATCAGGAACATGAAAATATTCGCTAACGTCGGTGGCGCTAAATTCTAATTCTTGTCCAGCAACGCAAGAATAGAAGTTTCTGTTTGGTTTTACCTGCAAGTTGCAGTAAAACATACGGACAACGTTGTCGTAGATATTCTCGGCTACTCCGAAGAAGTCACGAAAACCGAGACGGTCAAATGTGGGAGCATATTCAGAAAATATATTAAAGTTTGCACAAGCTCCAGCACATATTCTACGACTAGAGAAGGAATCAAACCAAAGGTCTGAAAATTCTTTATAAGGAAATAAACAGAATCAAAATCATCAGAACCTATGGGTCTAGCTGGACTAAAAATATTTGTGGGGACGTAATCAGAAGAGGAAGATCCTGCATGTGAGGAATCAACCTGTCTTCTTTGACGCTTGGGTGCCATAGATGAGAGGAAAGAGAATTAGAGTACCTTTAGAAAGGAGGAAGAGTAGGGAGAGGAACAGCCTGCTGAAACTCTGAAGAATCTTGAAAGGAAGGAAAAGGAAGTAGTCTTAGGAGTAGAAGAGGGTTTTGCTTGAGTTGGATGAGTGAAAAAGAAGTAGGAAGGAAGGGTTTAAATAGGGCTAGGTCCGGCTGTTCGGTTCTAGAAGCTGAACAGCGCCGACCGAACTCGGTCCGAATTCGGTCCGAACTTAGTCCAAATTCGGTTCGAACTCGGTCAGAGTTCGGCTGCTTGCATTTCCGAGGCCATAAATGCAGTTTTGGTGTTTAAATTTTAACTTTATGACAGTTGACTTCTATATTTAATAATATCTATTACTTTGGGTTAGCTATAGGGGCCGGATCCCAGCTAGCGGTAGTCTGAAGACTAGTGTACCGTGTCGCTTCTGGCTATTTACACCTGTATGACAGAAGGGCCCTTTCGGCTTGTACCCAAAATAA
This sequence comes from Iris pallida, assembly GCA_029216955.1. Classification (NCBI taxonomy): domain Eukaryota; kingdom Viridiplantae; phylum Streptophyta; class Magnoliopsida; order Asparagales; family Iridaceae; genus Iris; species Iris pallida. Next base: position 13,627,030 of record JANAVB010006389.1, on the reverse strand, counting down.
TTTTTGTTAAATAAATTACGATGTTTTGAGTCATGAAATTAAATTTAATTACCATACTACACTATAAATCTAAAAATTCAAGTATACCGAGCTCTCGTCTCATTATGTTAAAACGGTCTTCCGCCAGCGGTTTTGTGAAAATGTCTGCTAGTTGATGATCTGTGTCAATAAACTCTAAGTAGATATTCCCGTGTTGTTGGTGATCACGTAAAAAGTGATGATGAATCTCAATGTGTTTTGTTCGTGAGTGACATACAGGGTTCTTAGTCAGGTTAATAGTGCTAGTGTTATCATAATAAATGAGAAACTTAGTGTAGTACAGATTGTAGTCTTCTAGGGTTTGCTTCATCCATAAAATTTGAGCACAACAACGTCCTGCGGCGATATACTCAGCCTCAGTAGTTGATAATGCTACAAAATTTTGCTTCTTGCTAAACCAAGAGACTAAGGCCTTTCCTAGGAAATGATACGTACCGCTGGTACTTTTACGGTCTACTTTGCATCCTACAAAATCCACATCCGAGTAACCTATCAGGTCGAAGGATTTGGTTTTAGGATACCACAAGACGACTGTAGAAGTTCCTTTAAGGTATCAGAAGATACGCTTAACGGCACTTAGGTGTGATTCCTTAGGATTTGCCTGGTATCGTGCACAGATGCAAACACTGAATATAATATCAGGGCAACTAGCAGTTAAATATAATAAGCTACCAATCATACCTCGATACTTACGCTGGTCGACAGGTTTGCCACTTTCATCAGTGTCAAGCTTTGTGGATGTAGCCATTGGAGTTCCGATAGGCTTTACATTATCGAAGTCGTCCTTTTTCAGTATGTCCTTCGTATACTTGGCTTGATTGATGAATGTTCCCTTTGAGTGTTGTTTGATCTGGAATCCTAGGAAGAAGTTCAGCTCTCCTATCATACTCATCTCAAATTCACTCTGCATACACTTATCAAACTTTTGACAAAGTTTTTCATTAGTAGAACCAAATATAATGTCATCAATATAAATTTGTACAAGAAGCATGTCATCATTTAAAGATTTGATAAACAAAGTTGTATCAACTCTTTCTTTTGAAAAACAATTATCAAGTAAGAAGGCACTTAGGCGTTCAAACCAAGCACGAGGTGCCTGTTTGAGTCCATAGAGTGCTTTCTTAAGCTTGAAGACGTGATCAGATTTTTGAAAATCTTCAAAACCAGGGGGTTATTTCACAAAAACTTCTTCTTTTAGAAATTCGTTCAAAAATGCACTTTTCACGTCCATTTGAAATAATTTAAAATTATTAAAATATGCAAATGCATAAAACATGCGGATAGCTTCTAGTCTAGCAACAGGAGCATATGTCTCGTCATAATTAATACCTTCTTCTTGATTATAACCTTGTGTCACTAGACGTACTTTGTTGCGTAGAACTTGACCATCTTCACTAAGTTTATTTCGAAATACCCATTTGGTACCAATTATAGATTGACCAATAGGTTTAGGAACGAGTTTCCAAACTTGGTTTCTCTCAAATTGATTTAGTTCCTCTTGCATGGCATTAATCTAAAACTCATCAGAAAAGGCATCTTCTATATTCTTAGGTTCTATTTGAGAAATGAAAGCTACATTTGCTGCTATTTCAGAATCCCTAAGAGGGAAGCGTGTACTTACACCATTTGATACATCACCTATGATGAGTGTCTCTGGATGATCTGGTAAGAACTTTAATGATTCAAATTTGTGAGCCAGATCTTCCACAGGACTCTTATCGGTTTTTGCTTATACACCTTCATCATCACTGTCGCTAGATCTGTGACTATTGAGCTCATCAAAAGTAACGTTAATAGATTCTTCAACAATCATAATCCTTTTATTGAAAATTCTATATCCCTTACTCTTAGCAGCATATCCGAGAAATATTCCTTCGTCTGCTTTAGAGTCGAACTTACCCAAGTTATCCTTGGTGTTCAGGATAAAACAGCGACATCCAAAAACTTTGAAATAAGAAATATTTAAAATCCTTCCAAACCAAAGTTCATATGGTGTTTTCTTCGAGATAGGTCGAATTAACACCCTATTCAAAACATAACAGGCTGTACTAACAGCTTCTGTCCAAAAATATTTAGGAAGATTATGCTGATTTAGCATGACTCTAGCCATTTCGCTTAGAGTACGGTTCTTCCGCTCCACAACACCATTCTGTTGAGGAGTTCTAGGACAAGAAAATTTGTGGTAGTACCCACAATCATCACAAAACTTTTTGAAATCAGAATTTACGAATTCGCCACCATGATCACTTCGAATACGAGTAATCATGAAGCCTTTTTTGTTTTGTACCTTTTTGCAAAATATCTGAAATTCAAAAATAGCATCACTTTTGTTTGATAAAAAGTAAACCCAAGTAAAACGAGAGAAATCATCAATAATAATAAAAGCGTAGAGCTTACCGCCAAGACTAGCGACTCTACTAGGACCAAATAAATCCATATGTATCAACTGCAAAGGTCTAGAAGTACTTACAGCGTTGATGGATTTAAATGTTGACCTATGTGCTTTGTTCTTTTCACAGTCAGCACATACCATATCTCTCTTGAATGGAATCTCGGAAAATCTTTTTACCAACTTCTTAGTGCTCAGTCGTGAGATAGTGTCCATATTTGCATGTCCTAGTCTCATGTGCCATAGCCAGCTTTCATCTAAATTAGTTACTAGGCATCTTCCTGCATTATTTGTACTCTACAAAAAGAAAACATAAATATTGTCTTCTCTGATCCCTTCATATACGGGATTACCAGATGACATATCATATATGGTACATTTGTCTTTTACAAAGTTGATACCATAACCACTATCAGCCAAATGATTTATGCTTAGTAAGTTATGTTTCAATTCTGTGACTAGACAAATATCCTTTATTACAGGATAATAAGATATACCAACAGTGCCATTACCAGTATATCATCTCTCAGGTTATTTTCGAAGGAGACGTATCCTTCTTTCTTCATCGATAGCGTGGCGAACAAAGATGCATCACCAGTCATGTGCCGCGAACATCCGCTATCGAGGATGCACTTGCTTTTAGCATGAGAGGGTTGAGGGTCCACCTACAAAACAAGTAGATGAATCCTTTGGTACCCATTTACTGAAGGGTCCATATTGATTAGTCTTAGGTCTCTAAAATAAAGTGCGATTGTCAACAAGTTTCCTTGCTAAGCAATACTATGATATGTGTCCATGTGTACCACAATATGTGAAAGTAAGTTTAGAACCAGTGGTAGTAGAAACTGGTTTGACATATTAGTTTGGTTTTTTGGAAAACCTATAAGTAAAAGCATGGTGATAGTCATATTTCTTCCGTGCTTTCTGATTTTTAGTCCTTTTAGGTGTATGCTTAGCATTAGGACTAAACTTAGATTGTGTCACAGGTATTGCCTGTTTGCCTAACTTGATTTCTAACTTTTAGAAATCGCAATAGACTCTTCATATTTAGCAGTCATGTCTGAGAGTCTTTGTTCTGTGACTAAGTGCTTCTTCTTCTCTATGTCATATAACTCTTGTATTTTGACATAGTCTCTTTCTTTTTTATCAACCTTGAGGATAGCCTCATGATAGTCTACCTTGAGTTTGGCTATCTCTTCCGTGTTACCGGTAGTTGATGTCTCTTTAATATCTTTAATAAGATTGGACAGTCTAGCTATCTCGGTTGTGTATGCCTTAATCTCTTTTCGAGATTGTTTATACTTGTCAAGCATAGTTATGTGTTCTTCAAGTAATTCGCTAAAGGCATTTTCTAATTCATCGAAAGTAAATTCATCATACAAAGGGTTTGAGGATACCTTATCAAAAGACATAAGACAGACATTGGCATTTCCATAGGGTCTGTCTTCTTTCTCTGTGTCACTGGCATCACTTTCATGCCAGATGTTTGTGTTAGCATACTTTCGACTGGTTGTTACTTTTCTGCTTGATCTTGATCTGTCATATGGACTACTTTTCTTCGAAGTTGGACAGTCCTTCTTCATGTGCCCTGATTTCTTGCATCCAAAGCATATTGTTTCATCTTTATTGCTTTCTTGGATATCTCTTTTCCTTCTGTTTAATTTCTCAAACTTTAGGAATTTCCTGAAATTCTTCACTAGTAGGGCTTATTCATCACCACTTGATGATTCTTCCTCAGAATCATTGCATGTAGATTTTCTGGCTTGAGCTTTGAAGGTAATAGACTTTTCTTTTAGGGTTGCTTCTTTAAACTCTTGCATATCAAGCTCATGGGTCATGAGCTTGCCCATCAATGTTTCCAGAGACATGGTGGTGAGATCGTTTCCTTTAATAATTACTGTTGCCTTCGGGTTCCAGTTCTTGGTTAGAGCCCGTAGCACCTTTCTGATCTTCTCATGATTACTGTAATCCTTACCAAGAGATTACAAAGGATTAGTAATATCAAAGAAACGTGTAAACATCTGTGTAATTGACTCACTGAGTTTCATCTTAAAAGATTCATACTCCTGTGTTAGTCTACTGATTTTGGATTCCTTTACTTGGGAAGTACCTTCATGAGTTACCTCAAGAAGTTTCCAAATCTCGTGAGATGTTTTACAGGTTGAAACTCTGTTGAACTCCATTTTGTCAATTGCACAGAATAGTACGTTGATGGCACGAGCATCTAGACTAGCCTTTGCTTTTTCAGCCTATGTATATTTGTCATGAGGCTTGTCTACAAGCTGGCCGTCAACCACTGTAGGTGTTGGTTTCTTATAACCGTCAACCACTATAGACCAAAGATCAAAGTCAAGAGACTTTAAGAAGAAAGTCATTCGTGTTTTCCAGTAGGTATAATTTGTACCATCAAATAGTGGGGGTCTATTTGTGGATTGCCCTTCACCGTTGAATATTGATTTCACGGCTGCCATATATACTCTCTAAGGTTTGTTATATTAGAATATAACCTTCTTTGATACCAATTGTAGGACCGTTGAGCACCACTAGTGGAGGGTGAATAGAGTGAGTACGAGTGCAGCAGAAAATAATCACCAATTAAAAAAATTAAAGCTATAACTATGGTAGTAATAAGCGATAGTAAATAAATGTAGCAAGAGATAGAGAGATCAAACTCAGTGACACAGCGATGTATACTGGTATCCCTCTGAGCAGACTAATCCAGTCTCGAGTACTCTTGCTCGATGTTAATCCACTAAGGCACAAGCTAATTGAGAGCTTGCAGTCTCTTATAGCACCGTGCTTGGTGAGAAGTGCACGACCAACTTCACAATACCCTACTTGGTGACGAGTGCATGACCGGCTCCACAACAAAGATATTGCTGTACTTTGAACAACCTCTTAACAACTCTTGAGAACCAAAAGACTCTAGATCGAAATAGATATTACTGGCTTTTGGCTAAGAGGAGTGTAGGTGTGATATGAAAACTTTTGATCGGATGAAAACACTTATTGAATAGAGAAGAGAAGATGAAGAATGAATGAGTGATTTGAAATGAAAAACTCTCTTCTATTTATAGGTGTTTTCTGATACCAAACTCGGGCATAGTTCTGGCAGAGTTCTGATGCAAAGATTTCGCATACGAACATTGCATGCAGATTTGGAGGCAACAAATATTTGAATCCAAACAGACCGAACTCAGGCAGAGTTCGGACCGAACTCGGGCCGAACTCGGTTTGAGTTCTGTCTAGGAAAATGTATAACATTTGTCAAATTCTATTGCAAGAATGAAATTGAACTTTTTGGTGTATGGAATATGAATAGGTACGCTTTATGAAAAAGTGGACCGAGATTAACCTAAGCCAGTATTACCTAGTCGATCTTACAATTTTATGTCCTAGACTCAATAAAGATAAAATACATAACAAATTGTAAAATGACTCGGACTGGATTCCAATGAAGGTAAGCTTCAGACTGATGATGTATGTGCTTGATGATGTAGTAGTACTATGCTTGTTGATATTGATTTCATACGTCCTGAAATGATTAGCAGCAGTTCATATATTTTGTGTATTGACTTAAGTTTATATCGATTATTAAAATCGGGTGTGACCATGGAATGAGCCAACAGTTTGGAGTTAGAAATAATCAAACACTTAGACTAGAACAACCCTTCATTTAAGTAAGTGTTCATGACAACTAGAGGGGAACGTTGGACATTTTAAATGGATATTAGGGTAGCCTTATATGGCAGCCAAGATAGAGGGCTTTCTTACTCTCTTTATTTCATTTGAGCCTCCAAAAACCCTTGTTTGAGCTCCCTACAAGTCCTCTCCATTTTCTAATCTTTCCTCCACCAAAACTCTTCCAAACCTCCACAAAACTTCACATATTCTTCGTCCTAGAAGGATTGGAGCTTGGACACGAAGGAGCACAAGAAGAGAAGTCCAAAATCTTGGGAGATTGTATCATACTTGACACTTGAGTCCTATTTGAGAGTATCATTGGGAATCCATCTCCCAATAGGTAAACAAGTTATCATTTCTCTTAGTTTAGACACTATTTTCGTGCATGACACTAGTAGAAACTCACCCATGGACTAGAGGTACCTATAGGGGGAAGAGCAAGGCTCTAACCTTCATTTTGGTAGAAGTTATATAGAACTTTTGTGTCATTTTGGAAAAAATCCGAGAATGACACACCAAGTGTTTGCCATATTGTTTCATAGGCTTAATGGACATGTAAATAATGTATGAGGCTAGTATTGTGTCCACATATGGATATAATAGGTTGTTTCATATTATATTAAGACACAGAGACAATTTGGGGGTTTTATTCCTCCTACACATGACACAATATGTCATATTCCATATGACACATTGCACTAGCTAGACACTATACAATTTAGCTTCTAATTATCATTTTGGATATGTTCATATGTTGTGTGTGCATTGAGTGTGTTAGTGGTGTCTATGTGGTTGGAGTGTGTGTGACACTCATAGGATGAGTCATGGGTGTTCATATGCGAGTGTGTCATAGTGAGTAGTGTGTGCCAATTGTTAAGTAAAGGAAAGAGTGAACTGCATATGTGTGTCCTGTCATGGGTGTCTATTTAGTGTTTGTGTGTGTGTGTGTGTGTGTTCTACACACATGAGTTCCTAGGAGGGGAAAACTGTCAAAAATAGTAAACTAGATGGTGTGTGTGGTTCATGTGTGAGTGTCTAGGAGTAAGTCTTATGTGACAGCCTATGTATATTCATGAGTGTTTACATAGGACAGTTAACAGTGAGTGTTGGTGAGATGAGTGTTGGTAAGGTGTGTGTACTGTCAAAATGATAGTAGAGGGGAGTAACAGGTAATGAGTGGGTAAATTAGAGAGTGATGAGTGAATGAGAGGGTGCACTGGAGTGTAATATGTGTCCTGGTAAGTAAGAGTGAACCTGTGTCAGGGAGCAGTGGTTAGTGATAGGTGAATGAGAATGGTTATTGAGTGAAGGAAGATGAGAAATAGTATAACCAGAGCACATGAGTGCACAAGCTATGCAGGGCAGTGCCTTGGCATTGTAGTAGCAGGGTATTTGGGAGTCCAGGTACAAGGATGTGGTCCGTCCTTAGGCTTGGCAGTAGGCCAATTGGCCACTTCAGGGAGATACTGGCCATTTGACAGGGAAGCACTATAGGTAAGTGCACTGCAGCAAAAGTTGCACAGAGGCTTAGGGCATATCGGCCTGTGCACTAGGTGCACAGACAGGAGGTGAGCAAGTCCTATTGGACCAGGGTTAATGTGGAGAAGGTTTGGCCACTGCACTTAGGCAGGGCCCCTTAGCAACTAGCATGGCCTACAGGACAGGCCAGTGTGGCCATGGTAGCAGGAGATTGGCCCCTTAGGAAGCAGGGCCTTGGAAAGTCTCCTGCATGATGCAACAGACCCTTGGCCACTGCATTTGGGTAGGTTAGGCAGGCCTGTTGGCCAGTGCCTATGTGCACAGGTTTTGGGCCATGGGCCAATGTTTTGGTGAGTGTTTGTGTAACATATAGGCCATGTTTAGCCAGTGTGTGTGTGTAGCCTGTATGGCTATAGGCAGGTTATGTGTGAGAGCTAATGAGTGTGTCATATTGTGTGGATGTTTGTGTGGCAGGGGTAGGTTAGAGTTATGACAGTAACATGGGGATAATGTAATAGTTGTAATATGAGGGTAATGTAGTAGGGTAGGTAATGTTTTTAATAGGTAATTAAGTAATTACCTAGGATGTATAATATGGTTAGGAAAAACTGATATAAGGGTTTTAGGTAAGAGAATTACCTAGTATAGGTAAGCACCTATGAGTATCATGTATTAGGTAATATAGGCCAAGGGTTTACCTATGCCTAATATATGTGAAGGACTTGTAGGTAGGCAAAGGCAATACTTAAGTTTAGGTAATGCATTGAATTGGTAATAGGAAATAACATAGTATAGGTAATGAGTATTTACCTAATATAGATAGTAGGTAATATCATGTATAGTTAATAGAGTATTACCTATATGTTAGGATTATGATTACCTAGTATAGATAAAGTATATAAACAGGTAGGCTTACCTTGGTATGACAAGGTAACGACCTAGAAACCTAGGTTTGACTCGATTTGACCAAGGTTGGCCAACTTGACCCTAAAAGTCAACCTTTAAGTCAAATTGACCTAGTTTGACCATGGAGACCTATTTTAACCTAGAATTGACCTAGAATGCATATTACACTTTCGATATCCATGTTTAACACACTAGAACAAAAATTAACATGTATATCTCGTATATAGGTCTTTGTGACTCCACTTTGGGCCTTGATTCATATTTACTGTTCAGGACCGCATGCGAGTACATTCTCTGATAGTTTTTATTATTTGCTAATTATTATAATTCTGGTTCTAGTATTATAATACTTGATTCCCTGACACGATGGAAACACAGTGGTATTTTTGGATTTATTTACTTGCGACACATGCATCTTACTTTTTTGGCCTCTATTTCTGGAAACACCTACCGGCATCACGTACTTTATTTGGCTGGCCTCGTACTTGATTTACGTGTGGGACTTGGGTTCATTGCACTAGTCGAACGGAGAAATACTTGAGTAGACATGTAAATATTTCTAAAAATGCTGGAACTACCCCTTACTGGTCTAATCTAGAACGATAGCAGTTGCACACCTCACGTGCGATGAACCGTCTTACCCCTATTCGTTTATATGTCAAAAAAGGTATTTCAAAAACACTAGTATAGTTATAGTCTTGCTGGACTCACTTTATACCGCTTAACTGGAGTCACTATATATATTCCTGCTGGACTCTCTTATATTTTCTTGTTGGACACACTATGTATCTCAGTTAGTTCTCTTGTACTTTATAATATTTATTATCATAATTCATGATTCACTATGCTTATCTTGTTATTATTCTCTAGTGGTAGCTGTTCTTTATATTCCTTGTCCTATTTTATTTCTTTTTCATCCTGTACTACTTGCTACAACTACTTTATAGTTTTTATCATTTAATTAGAATTGCTGTTAGAGGTGTGCTTCGCTCTAATCCTGACTGGATATATTTTTTAGTTAACGAGCTCGTGGATACATGCCCTACCTGTTATGGTGCTCAAGAGACCCAAGGGGTGGATCCCCCGATAGAGTAGCTTAGCTTTCCTAGATGGGTATTAGTTAGAAAGTATCGCTATTGCTGGAATTGTCTTCAGCCTTGATATATTTGAGACTTGTTATATTTATTCGGGATATGTATTTAGCTATAGACTTTTAGACTCTATTATATTTGACTTATGATATTAAACTCTATTTTATTATTTCATCTTCTAACTGTTCGTGTTATCATCTTCCTTAGATATCTGTGATTGAGTATACGTTCTAGATGAAATATTTATTGTCCCATTGGTCATGGTCGAACCTGATTTTAATAATCGATCAAACTCTGTCTCGATATAAGGGATACTTGGATTATTTGGACAACTTGGACAACTGCAAAAGAACTGCTACCTATATGTTCAAGACCGAAGTCGTTTTTACCATATGAGTCTGTATTTCTATATGTAATATAATTTTCATATTTACTGAGTCTAGGAATACTTTGTACACCGAATCGTACTGGCAAATAGGCTATCCCAAAAATGTTTTCAAAAATATCCTATGTTTTGAAAAATAGCCCATTTTACAAAAGCTCCTAACTACTTAAAGCTTTCAAGAAGCCAACACCAAAATCTATTTTATAAAATACTCAAAAATTCAAAATAGGCCTCAGGAGAATTCGGCCAGAGTTCGGCCCGAATTTGCCTAGTGCCCGTTGGATTTTGAACTTGGTCCTCCTGCAGTTATGGATACAACGACTATTTGTCGAGATTCTCTCAAAGAGTTTTGTCCGAATTCTGTCCGAATTCTGTCAGAGTTCTGAATTTAGAAAACCTATAAATAGAGAAGAATTTCAATCATTTCAACTTACTCATTCACTTTTTCATCTCTTCTCTCTAAGCTTAAACGTCTTCCAAAGTACTCTAAAGCTTTTATTTTCAAATCCCAAGCCAGTTACCATCCTCTAGTCAATTTGCCAGTGCGGTACGGTCTAGAAGTTTCAAAGAGATTGTAATTAGAGGCTTAATTGAAGAAAGACACGTCACAATTGAAGTTGATCGAGTACTTCGTATCAAAGTTTGCGTTGTAGAAGTTGCAAGGACATCATATGAAAACTTGCGGTATATTCCTATAGTGGATTCAACTGGAAGCTAGAGTTCTTCCGACTGGAATAGTCCTCACAAGAGAGAAACCATTGTACATCGCCATCTTTACGTTTGCTCTTTGATCTCTGCCTTTACATTTATTTACTTGTGATACATAAATTTGTGCGATCTTGCTGCTAACTTTTTAATTAGCTAAATTTTGCTGCCTACTCTATTCACCCCCCTCTAGAGTATTGCACTTTATAATTCGTTCCTATAATTGGTATGAGTGCCAGGTTATACAGGTAAAACGAGGTAACACTGCTATTATATTTCTTATTGTTTCAGCTGCTACATATTTTACAGTATTACACATGGCAACTATAAAATTCACAAGTGAAGGCCAAGCCACAAACAGACCTCCACTGTTTGACGGTACAAATTACACTTACTAGAAAATATGGATGAGTTTCTTCTTGAAGTCTCTAGATTTTGGTTTATGGTCTATTGTTATTGATGGCTATAAAAAGTCTGCTCGTATTCTTGTTGAAGGGGAATTGGTTGAGAAATCCCATGATAAGTATACTGAAACTGAAAAAAAATAGGCCAGTCTTGACACACGTGCTATTAATGCTTTGTTTTGTGCATTAGACATGACTGAATTTAATATGGTGTCTACTTGCACAACATCAAGTGAAGTATGAAAACTTCTTGAAGTAACCTACGAAGGCACGACGCAAGTCAAGGAGTCAAAGATCAACGGACTTATTCAGGAGTATGAGGCGTTTAAGATAAAGCTAAACGAATCTGTAACTCAGATGTTTACGAGATTCCTAGATATTGTAAAACCTCTATCATCATTAGGTAAAGAGTACAGTAACCATGAGAAGATTCGCAAACTTCTACGAGATCTCACGGAGAACTGGATTCCGAAGGCTATGGCAATCATTGAAGGGAACGACCTTTCAACTATGTCTCTTGAAACACTCATCGGTAAGCTACTCACCCACGAGCTAGAATATTAAGACTTTGAAGATGTTGCACCAAAGGAGAAGTCGATCGCTTTCAAGACTCAACATAGAAGAACTGTCAAATATAATTTTGACGACAGTGACTCTGACTATGAAGATCAAGCTCTCCTAGTAAGAAAGTTTAAGAAGTTCATGAGATTCAATAGAAGAATAAAGGATCACAAGAGCAGCAGCAACAACAACAACGAAGAAGATCCTATCTGCTACGGTTGTAAGAAGTAAGGACATTTGAAGAAGGATTGTCCAACAGCATCGTCATCAACCAAAAAAAGTAACAAGTACGACAAAGGCTACCTAAAGAAGTCTACATCTAGAAGGTACGCTAACACAAGCATATGGCATAAAAGTGAAGCCAAAGATTCAGAAGATGAACAATCAGATGACGCTGCAAATGTGTGCTTGATGGCATTCAATAAGGTAACTACTAATCTCCTGTTTGATACATATGACGATTTTACCTTTAAGCAATTAGGTGAAGCCTTTAGTGGCCTCTTAGGTGATTACAAAAAACTGCATAGTAAATATCAAAACTCTAAGAAGGTAATCAAGGAGTACAAAGGTGAAATAAGAAGACTTATCGACCTACTAGCTGAGGTTAGAAGTAATGATAATTCTAGTGAGATAGGTGGGCTCTCTTCTGTTAAGCTATTATTACACGAGACCATAAGACTATCCAAAGAGAAAGACAAGACCATTACCCAATTAGAGGAAGACCTACTCAAAGAGAAGAAGAGTCTTCAGCAAGCACTTATCAGGAATGATACACTTACTGTTGATTATACTGCATTGTGTGACACTTCCAAAAAGTTAGAAATTAGGTAGGAAAACAGCCTGAGCCAGCTGCTTCCTATCCTAACATGTGTCACTCACCGAAATATCGAAATACTGTCAAACCCAACACTGTCAGACCAAACCAAACCAAACCTTTGCCCAAGAAGACTAACATGCATGCATTCTTTTATACTAAAAAACTAAGACCTACCAATCATGCACAACACACTGCTCCTAACACTCAACATATTAAATGTCATTATTGTGGCCTCATTGGTCATATCTCTCCTGCATGTAGTGTAAGGAAGCTTGTTGATTTAAAGATATGTGCATAGATACCGAAAACTAACATTCTAGGACCCTACAAAAAATGGGTACCAAAGTTTTTATATGCAAATGCTTTTGTAAGTAGAACATCCTTCACATGCTAGAAGCAAATGGATCCTTGACAGCGGTTGCTCACGGCACATAACCGGTGACGCTTTATTATTCACAACACTATCGAAGGAAAAAGAAGGATACGTCTCCTTCGGTAATAATCTTAAAGGATACATAATAGGTATCGGCAATATTGGCAGATGCTTAATGGCCAAAAGTGATGAGGGTCAAATATGGCATATGGGACTCGGTCATGTAAATAAGGACACAATTTTAAGATTATCCACAGAGAAGTTGGTACGAGGCTTACCAGATACTGCTTTCAAAAAGGATACGGTATGTAATGAATGTGAAAAGAACAAAGCTATCCGATCCGCATTTAAGTCCATGAACGCTGTAAGTACCACTAGACCTCTACAATTACTACATATGGATTTATTTGGACCTAATAGAATTGCTAGCCTAGATGGTAAATTATATGCTTCTATAATAGTAGATGATTTCTCTAGATACACGTGGGTATATTTTCTTGCACGCTAGAACGATGCAATGTCAGAATTTGTCTCCTTTTACAAGAAAGTTCAAAACGAGAAAGGTTTCATGATCACTCGTATTCGAAGCGATCATGGTGGCGAATTTGAGAATGCAGAGTTCAAGCAATTTTGTGACACACGCGATTATCTGCATGAGTTCTCTTGCCCTAGAACTCCACAACAAAATGGAGTTATAGAACGTAAGAACAGGACTCTATCCAAAATGGCTAGAGTAATGTTAAACCAGTTTAGTCTACCGAAATACTTTTGGGCTGAATCTGTCAATATAGCTTGCTATGTTCTCAATAGGGTTCTAATTTGACCTATATTGAAGAAGACTCCCTATGAACTATGGTTTGATAGAACACCCACAGTTTTATATTTCAAAATATTTGGTTGTAAATGTTTTATTCTCAATACTAAAGATAATATGGAAAAATTTGACGAGAAGGCCGATGAAGGTACCTTTTTAGGTTATGCGACAAAGAGCAAAGGCTACCGAGTCTTCAATAAAAGAACCATGATCATCGAAGAATTGATAAATATTACATTTGACGAACTAAATCAACATTCAGTCGATGATAATGATGAAGACATAAGTACACCAAATACAGTACCTGCAGAACCTACAAGCACGACACCAGCTGATCCTCTAAGCAGATCACGTACAGAACCAGAAGCTGGAACCAGCTACCTTGAGAGTTTGCTAAAAAGAATAAAGTTTTTGGCAGACCATTCCAAGGACTTGGTAATAGGTGAGATTACCAAGGGTGTAAGTACTCGTTTCTCAAGCAAAGATATAGTTTCCTGTGTTGTATTTATTTCACAGCTTGAACCCAAACTATTGAAGAAGCTTGTCGCGATTCTTTTTGGTTAGATGCTATGCAAGAGGAATTGAACCAATTTGAATGGAATCAAGTTTGGGAACTTGTTCCCAAGCCCATTGTTCATCCGATCATTGACACTCGATGGGTATTCCAAAATAAACTGAATGAGAATGGTTTAGTTACTCGTAATAAGGCTCGACTCGTAGCTCAAGGATACAACCAAGAGGAAAGTATCGACTACGATGAAACCTATACCCCAGTTGCGAGAGTAGAATCCATTCGTATGTTATTTGCATTTGCATGTTTTTATAACTTTAAATTATTTCAAATGGATATTAAGAGTGCATTTTTGAATGATTTTATAAAAGAAGAAGTTTTTGTAGCTCAACCTCCAGGTTTTACTGATTTCAAAAACCCTAATTATGTTTTCAAGTTGAAGAAAGCCTTATACGGTTTGAAACAAGCCTCTGTGCTTGGTATGATCGTCTAAGCTCTTTTTTACTTGACAACGGTTTACAAAAGGCAAGGTTGATAATACGCTGTTTATAAAGTCTTTTAATGGAAATCTTCTTTTAGTTCAAATTTATGTAGATGATATTATCTTTGGATCTACTGATAAATCTCCTTGTCAAGAATTTTAAAGTGTATGCTGAATGAGTTTGAGATGAGCATGATGGGAGAACAGAAATTCTTTTTCGGACTGCAAATCAAAAAAACCAACAATAAGATGTTCATTAATCAAGCCAAGTACATAAAATATTTATTGAAGAAGTTCGATCTGGAAACAGTCAAACGACTTAACACTCCGATGGTGACTTCAACCAAGCTTGATATTGATGAACAAGGCAAACCGGTCGACATACGTATGTATCGAGATATGATTGGTAGTTTACTTTATTTAACTACTACTTGTCTAGATATAATGTTTAGCGTTTTCTTGTGTGCACGTTTTCAAGCTAACCCTAAGAAATCACATTTGTGTGCGGTTAAGCGTATCTTTCGATACCTTAAAGGCACTTCTTCTGTCAGCTTAAGGTATTCGAAAACCACTTCCTTTGACGTAACCGGTTACTCGGATGCTGATTTTGTTGATGCAAAGTGGATAGAAAAAGTAACAACGGCACGTGTCATTTCCTAGACAAGGCTCTAGAATCTTGGTTAAGCAAGAAACAAAATTCTATCACATTATTAACGACTGAGGCTGAGTATATCACCGCAGGACGTTGTGCACAAATTTTGTGGATGAAAGCAAACTCTAGAAGATTTTGGTTTACTTTACACACGCATACCCATTTTCTATGACAACACTAGTACTATTAATTTGACTAAAAATCCTGTATGTCACTCTCGCACTAAGCATATTAAGATTCGACATCATTTTTTTAGAGATAATGGAGATATAACCCTTATATATGTTGACAAAAAAATCAACTGGATAATATCTTTACAAAACTATTAGCGGAAGATCGTTTCAATTATTTACACCGAAAATTAGGAATTTTAGATATCAATAATATTAATTAATTTTTTTATCAATTATTTTTTAATACTCAAAAATTATTTTCGAGACAAGCTTACAAAGGGTCTGTCTGTCACCACGACCATGGTCGAAGCGAAACGATATTTAATTGTTCCCTGGTGAACTCCGTTAGCTGGGACAGTACCCCTACAACTAATCTGAAACAGTCGTTGTGTAATAAAATTTAATTTGTAAAATAATATTAATTATATTAATAAAAATCTAAATAAATAAACTTGGAATTAAATAATTAAAAAGAATTGATGAAAAGAAAGTGGCCTGTATTTATTGAAAATAACCTCAACAAAACTCAGGTAAACTCGGCCCGAATTCGGCCAGAGTTCGGTCAGAGTTCTGTTGGTGGTATGAATTTTAAGTCAGAACCGAGGGCCCCCTTCCTTTCATCTTCTCCAAATCCTCCTCCTCATAGCAGCAGCCGCCTGAGCCTGCTTCAAAACCTTACAAATTCTCCAAGCCCTAACTTTCAATCCCCTTGGAGAAATCTATCCAAACTTTGGATTCGTGCAGAGATTTTCGTCCTCTACATCATGCTCCAATCTTGGAAGGTATAACCATCTCCTTCTCTCTCTATCAAGTTCTTAGTATTTCATATTTTTGGACACAACCTTCAAGAGGGAGAAGACCGCAGCCAATAAAGAGGCTTCGTCTTCGAATCCTCAAGATGATTCACTCTTTTTCCCGGTCCAATCGGCCGACGGTACATATCATGAATTTTACTTGAAACTCATGATCAATCCTTATTATGGTACGCGGATTTCTCAGTTTGAAAAATATACACCGACGTCCTGATTAAATGTACTGTATTTCCTGAACACCGTCCATTCTTTGAGGCATTAGGGTTACACAAACTTGTCACCCATAAATATCCTATCGCCACTTGTGCCATTAGACTGTTTTATTACAATTTCACATTGAACACTTTTGCTGTTAGAACTCGTGTTAGTGGAATTAGTATCAAGTTCAATGATGTCCTCCTGGCAGAAATCCTTAGTATCTATAACGAAGGTGATCCGCTTGATGATATCACTGAATTTGATTTTCCCGATGGCACTACTCTAAGCAGTTTCAAGAACGAACTCTGCACTCTTTTCCGCATTCGTTCCGATAAGTTTAAGGCTGCTAAATTAAACTTATTCAACTATGAATTGCATCGCATCGTCTACTCTACTCTTTGCCAAAATTGACTTCAAAAGACGATGTTACCACTTTTGAACTGTCTGCCCTTTATCACATTCGTAAGGGAATCCCCTTTTCTGTCCCTAAGACTATTATTCAGATGATGGGACATTGTTGCAAAAGGAATCACAACCTTGCTTACGCGATGATTATTCCAATCACCTTTTAGTATTTTCAGGTTGACTTATCTACTTGTGCTCTTGACTCTGAGCCCAAGTATCTTTTGCTGTCACGTCACAGGGCAGCCGTCCCTCCTGCTCCTCCTACACCTCCTCAAGATTATCCTATGTCCCATGAGGGTGTCCATCAACATATCTCAGATCTGTGAGCGTTTATTACTGACACATCTAGGGAACGTGAGTTCCGTTATGCCAGCCAGTTTTAAGTTCTCGCCAATTCATTTGTCAACCTCCGTTTTGCTCAGACTGGACATTCTGCCAGTTCTCTTCCCAGAGATCCAGCTGTTTTAGGATAACGCTATGAGGATGAGGTGGTACGTCCTCTCTTTCAGTCCGGTAATACATATGATTGGTACAGTGGTTCTGGTGCTACTCCACACCCTTTTGGAGCTGGCACTTCTGGAGCTGGTCCATCCGGACATGGTGGCACTGCTGACGTTGATGATGATGACTCTGAGTATTTCTGATCTAGACGTGATACATTTTGTCTAGATGTTATCTAGTTAGACTTTTATTTTGTCTATGTTTACTAGAAAATGCTTCGACATTCCAAGACTGTATTTATCTTTACTTTTCTATTAACACTGAGACTGTATTGCTGGAATGATATATTTTGAACATCTTTTATGCTTTTCTTAGCATCCTTTTTATTTCATCTCAGTACTATTCTCTATCCACATATCATGTTGTTTACATATAGCACTATCTCTCTTTTAGCTTATGCTTCAACATATAAACTACTTGTGAAATACATGTTTATCCCTATATTTTTTTGTATTTCTTCAACGTTTGTTTTTTATGCATAAATTACAGGAGAGCTTTTTTTCTCTTTACAATTATTTTGCTAAGTGACAACGGAGAAGAAATATGATCTAACATCTTTTGCAGGATATAGGAATTTTTTTGAGGACATAGTACAATCTTTTGATTCTTTTTCAAATCAAACGATCAAGATGTTATATCGGTCAAGGTTTGTCAATTATCAAAATAGGAGATATTATGGGCCCATTGTTCATGGTCGAATCTGATTTTAATAATTGATCAAACTCTGTCTCGATATAAGGGCTGCTTGGATTATTTGGACAACTTGGACAACTGCCAAAGAACTGCTACCTATCTGTTCAAGACCGAAGCTTTGTCGTATGAGTCTGTATTTCTATATGCAATATAATTTTCACATTTATTGAGTCTAGGAATACTTTTTATACCGAGTCGTACTGGCAAATAGGCTATCCCAAAAATGTTTTTAAAAATATCCTATATTTTCAAAAATAGCCCATTTTACAAAAGCTCCTAACTGCTTAAAGTTTTCAAGAAGCCAAAATCAAAATCTATTTTATAAAATACTCAAAAATTCAAAATACACCTCAAGAGAATTTGGTCAGAGTTCGGCCCGAATTCGCCTAGTGCCCGTTGGATTTTGAACTTGGTCCTCCTGCAGTTACGGATGCAACGGCTATTTGTCGAGATTCTCTCAAAGAGTTCTACCCGAATTCTGTCATAGTTCTAACTTTGGAAAACCTATAAATAGAGAAGGATTTCATTCACTTTAACTCACTCATCTCTTCTCTCTAAGCTTAAATGTCTTCCAAAGTACTCTAAAGCTTTCATTTTCAAATCCCAAGCCAGTTACAATCCTCTAGTCAATTTGCTAGTGCGGTACAGTCTAGAAGTTTCAGAGAGATTGTAATCAGATGCTTAATTGAAAAAAGACACTTCACAATTGAAGTTGGTTGAGCACTTCGTATCAAAGCTCGCGTTGTAGAAGTTGCAAGGACTTCCTATAAAAACTTGCGATATTTTTCAATAATGGATTCAACTGGAATCTAGAGTTCTTCCGACTGGAATAGTCCTCACAAGAGAGAAACCAGTATACATCGCTGTCTTTGCATTTGCTTTCTGATATATGCCTTTACATTTATTTACTTGTGATACATATATTTGTGTGATCTTGCTGCTAACTTTTTAATTAGCTAAATTCTGCTGCCTACTCTATTCACCCCTTTAGAGTATTGTGCTTTATGATTCGTTCCTACAATATTATTCCTCCGTGCGGAGATGATAGGCCATATTCTATATATGTTAGATGTTAGATATTATAGACGACCTATATAGCGTTCTACCGCCGATAAAGCGGCACAGGTTGGACGTACCCATGTGCTCGTGCCCCTAACTCGGATGCGGGTCATGATAAGTTATGTAACCAATATGATATGCTCGGACCTGTCTAGTGGGCAAATATTGGTTTATTAAGCTAAGTCAACTATATCCCAATCCACGTAGAATAGTCATATGAAGAGCGAACCAAATACACTAAGGTTGATCAAACCATAATATGTTTTATCCCCTACACTTGTCCTACTATCTTTTGGTCTAAGGCTTTGGTCGACCAAATGGGATATGGACTTCTAAAATTCTATAGTCTAGTTAAACGTATCTTCCTACACTATTATATATTCAGTCATTCAACTATATTTCATTCCTGGGTCATAAGGACAATAGAATAATAGGTTGTGAGACATGCTACCCAACTTAAATTTTTTTAACTAATATGTAATCGAAGAATGAAGCATATATACCTAGTACGAGTCATCTTTCTAAACTAGCTCTATCGCATGAGAAATAAGACTCTCGATAGAAAAGGAATCAAGCAAGATGAAATTCAAGGAAGTCAAACGAGACTTTGAAAATAGAATCAAGGAAGGAGATGTGGATGAGATCCTAGACTATAATCCTATATGCAGGCATGCTTGGTACAGTTATGTAACCAAATAATTTATTCGTTGACCTACATTGGCCACCACAAAAACCTGTAACGCCTTAGTCCCAAAATACGTAAGACTAGGTACGTAAACATGCTAACCGTATGATAAACATACGTAAGCTGTAAATGCAGTATAATCATGGCACACTAAATCTCATCCACAAAATAAAAGATTAAAGATATTATAAAATCAAATATAAAATATCATTGCACAATTTGTTGGAAGGAGACAAATATATTACCAAGCATTTAACTAGATAAAAATAAATAACGTGTAATCTCCATTAACGAAAATCTAGAAATTTCAATTTGTTTGAAAAGAAGAGTCAGGTTGAGCCATCTTCTTATAATAGTAGATATTTAGGTGGATTAATGATATTATTATCTAACAGTTAAGGGATTTATGGTTATTTTAATTAGGGACTATATTTATATGTGTCTGGGCTTTAAGACTTTTGGACCAGTTTTTTCTAATTATTTTAGTAATAATTTAATAGGCATGGTGTAGGCTATTAAATAATAAGAATCTGGTTCAGTTATTGGCTATAAGCCTAGTTGAGGAATTTTATTTTTATTTAAAACTGCAGCCCTAATGTATATCTGATAATCTACTTATTATTGATTTTGGACCTATTATTTATAATTTGGTTTATATAGTTCGAAATGGTTTAGGGGTTTTCAACTGTTAGCTAGAAATATTTTATATAAATTTTTTTTTGAATGATATAAACAATATTTCATGATATGTATACGTATTTAGTTATATTTTACAAGATAGGGGTTTAAAGCCTAAATGGTTTATAGGTTTTCAAATGTATGCACATAAAATATTATAAAATAATTTTCTATATTTTATATATTCATATTATGATTAATAAAATATAGTTTCTAGAAACCATAAATAGACTTTTGGATTTAAAAAGGATTGTATGTATAGATATTTTGCTAAAAAGCTTTCATTTATATACGTATATGCCTCCTATTATTGCTATATTTATTGTTATTATGATTATTGTTATTTAATATATTACATAAAAATATATAATCGTATTTCTAAAATACTATTATCAAGTTTTTGTTGCCCATTAAGCCATGGTCAAACCGATTTCGATAATTGAATTAAAACTCCTAACTTGATATAAAAGAAACCGAAGATCACATAATTCATCTCCACAATTATTTTTTCATATTTTTTTCTATATTTTTCTTTTATTGAGTCTAGATTATATTGTAAGTCGGGATCACTGACATTTAGAAGTTCAATCCTAAAAACTAATCTTTGATCCATTTTCTGACCCAAACAAAACTTAGACCCAAAACCAAAAACCAATTCAGGTTGACCAGGATCCCTGGTAACCAAACTCGGTAAGAGTTCAGCCCAAACTCGGACCGAACTCGGTCACTTGGAATCACTCCGGGTCAGCAGCTTTTCCTATTCTTTTGGATCACCAACGTTCAAAATTATGAATGTTAGCCTACCGAGTTCTGCCCGAACACTGTCTAAAAAATTCCTATAAAAAAGAAAAATTCCCATTTCTATTCACTCATTCAACATTCATCTTCTCTATTTATTCTTAAGCTTTCTATTTCATTTACAAAGCTTCAATCTTCAAATCTCCAAGACAACTTTGATCCTTCTAGTGCCGGTAGTTTCTAATTAGCAGTATTCGAGTTGTACAAAGCTTGGCTTATAAAAGCTTTTCTCAGAAAGGTGTTGTTGAAGTTTGATCATGGGCTTCAGATAAAAACACGACGGTGTTAAAGTTGGCGTGTTTTTCGGAGTAAAGCACGTGGTATAATCTCTATTCAAAATAGTAGGTTATAGCGAGCAAGAGTTCTCGCGAACTGGACTAGTCCTTTCAGAGGGAAACCATTATAAACATGTTGTGTCTGCGTATTGCTTTCTTGCCTCTACTCTTTACTGCTTTACTTGCATTTAAGTTTGTGTAATCATTTGCTTCACCTGCTTAGATTTTTAATTGATAATTATTTTCTGCTGCACTCTATTCACCCCCTCTAGAGGTGCCATCGATCCTATAATTGGTATCAGAGCACAGTTTATCTTTAGTCGGATTAAAACTCCTTAAAATATGGCATCCCTATATCCAAGCATGTGTGAAGGTCAATCAATAAATATGCCACCCCTATTTGATGGCACAAACTACACGTAATGGAAGATACATATGAGCTTTTTTCTCAAGTCTCTTGATTTCGATTTATGGTCGATTGTCATGAATGGATATAATAAACCACTACCTATTATGGTAGAGGATGTTCTAGTAGAAAAACCATTCAACAAATATACTGACAATGAAAAGAAACAAGCTAGTATTGATATAAAAGCCATCAATGCTTTATTTTGTGTTGTAGATAAAACTGAGTTCAATAGAGTTTCTACATGTGTTACGTCTCCCGAGGTTTACAAACTTCTTGAGGTTACTCATGAAGGTACTTCACAAGTAAAGTAGTCCAAAATCTCATGACTAACATACGAATGTGAGGCCTTCAAAATAAAGCCTAATGAGACTATCACAAATATGTTTACCCGGTTCCTAGAAATTGTTAATCCTTTATCTTCCCTTGGAAAAGAATACATCGATCATAAGAAGATTCGGATGCTTCGCTGGCTAACCAAGAACTAGAATCCTAAAGCGACAACCATTATTGAAGAAAATGATCTCACAGTCATGACTCTTGAAACCCTTATGGGAAGCTTATGACGCATGAGCTAGATCTTAAAGATTTCAAAGAGTCAGCTCCAAAATTGAAGGCGATAGCATTCAAAGCTAACCACAAGACAGCCTCAGATGAAAGTGAGACTGACTGCTCAGACAACGAATAGATGGCCCTCATGACAAGAAACTTCAGAAAATTCCTTAGATATGAGAAGTTAAATAAGAAGAAGAAAGATTCAGAGATGATGGAGAACCTATCTGCTTCATCTGTAAAAGAACATGTCATATTAAGACAGACTGTCCTGTCATAAGGAAGGGGAGCAGACATGATCAGACAAGTAAGAGAAGTTCTTCAACTAGAAAGTATGCCAACACTAGCATCTGGTGTGAAAGCGAAGATAGTAATTCTGAAGAAGAAGAAGAAAAGCCTCACAACACAGCAAACCTATGTTTCATGGCTACAGATGCTTTGGTAATATCAAACCCTCTCAATGAAGAATTTATATTTGATGAATTGTCTGATGCTTTTACTGATCTGTTAGAAGATTAGAGGAAAATAATAGATTTGTACAAAAGTGCTAAGAAAGTGCTATAATTTTTATAATATGAGTTTTCAAAGTAATCTAGAATGCTGGAAGATATTAAAGATTCTTCTAGTGACACCAATGCGATTACTTCTTTAAAGTTAAGCTTATATGAAACTCTTAAAAAGCTTGAGAAAGCGAATCAAGAAAATATAAAACTTAACAATCTCTATGAACTAGAGAAAATAAAGTATAACATTGCTGCTCAGAGAGTAGATACACTCACGGCCAAGTATAATGAAGCCTGTGACATCTCTAAAAAGTTACAGATCAAACTAGGCAAACATGTTGTTAAACCTATAGCTCAGGTGAACACAAGTCATACGGCTAAACACAAATACAACACGACCAACACTGCTAGAACTGTTAGAAGCATGCATATATGTATACCTTTCCACACAATAAGAAAGCACATACATCTTCAAAAACTCATGTACATGATCTTCGAACTACACCTGGCACTGACACTTCTGCTACATGTCACTATTGTGGTATAAAAGGACATGTATTGTCACGACCCGCACCCGCTTTTCGGATACGAGATCGTGAGTAAGCCAGCTACGCATCAAGCGGACTCCAGCCCGATTCGAATACGTAAACGCTGTCACGGCTAGGGTAAACTGCCAAATCATGGCAAACAAATCTATATCTTAATCTACAATAAGAATAATATACCAGAGTGAACAAGTATAGGTCGTGGTCTGCAGCCCACTAACACATATGTCCGATGAGACTCTAAGGAAAATAATAAGAGTCTCTAAACTGAATCAATAAACAGGATAACTCATGATAAGAAATAAAAAGTATGAAAGGATAACAAACATAATAATGATACATTAATCCCACAAGAATCGCAAATCCTCCGCCATCCAGGACTACTAGCTAACTCCATACAATTGCTAAACCTCAAGAGATCATCAGGTCCTCAGAGGACATAGCAAGATACATAATATACATGCCTATCTAACAGTTTTATCATACACAAGAAGATAAACAAGAAAATAGGAACACGACAAATGACTACACACACGAACACTAACACGAACACGAATACGAACACGAACACGAACACGAATACGAACATGAACACGAATACTAGAACAACTACGTATAAATGAACTGTCGGATGAACGATACACGAGATCAATGGAAGAACCAAAACCTCATCCCGAGTGTGGATGCACGGGTTTGAACTAAGCACTAACCCTCGTCCCGAGTGTGGACTCTCTGGTTAGCTCACGGCAAGACACCCTCGTCCCATGTGTGGACTCTCTGGTGTAATTGGTCAACCCTCGTCCTGAGTGTGGACTCTCTGGTGCCAATGATCACGACAAATACCCTCGTCCCGAGTATGGACTCTCTGGTGCACCAAACAACCCTCGTCCCGAGTGTAGACTCTCTGGTTGTGTAAAATGAAAATCAAGTCTATGGCAGTTCCCTACATGCACTCGTTCTATAACATGACTCAAGCAAGGTACAGACGAGAAACTCCAAGTGTGAACCACAAGACCAATCATGAACAGGGCTATATGCAATAAAAATAACTCAAAAGAATATAATACGAAAAGCACATGTCCATAAACAATCAAATGACTGAAAAATGAAAGGAAATGCATGTAAGTAAAACTGTAGAGGAAGTCAAGGTATACTTGCCTAGAGATTGCACGCAGATCCTACAAAATATTGTTAACTGATAAGCCATAAGGTCCAAGTCATCACAACTGTCTCCGAAAGCTGAAACAAACATTGCCAACATTCTCAGAATAGTCAAATTAGCTAGGATTGCCTGTCCTTAAGTCCAATTCTGGACACAGAGGCAAAACAGTAATTTTGGGCCAAAACGATGTCCGCCGTTGGACCCACTTTGCACCAAAAAGTGTACCAGAGTCAATGGTCTCTAAAGTTGTCAAACTACATGTCTACAAATTTTTTTTGATGATACGAACCCAACGGTATATCCAATTGTGGATTCCGGTAGGCCGTGCACAAAATTACTCATTGAATCGAATCGTGGGGCCCGCGAAACTGTAATCCGATCAACTGTCTCAGAATTGGACCAAACTTGGCATACAGGACCAGAAAAACGATATGGTCCTGTTGGCGTAAGTTTTGTCTCGATCTGATGAGCGTGTACGAAGTAATTGAGAAATTTGCAGAGAGGCCGATACGGTAAATTTTGACGGATATGCATCAAATTCGTCGCGCACACGCGACCAATTTGAATTCCGTCAAAGCCCACACGACCACGAAGCCGTTACGCACCTTTCGATGCTTACGGTTCGCGACCACGTCGCCCGGAATGGCGGGACGCACGTCGTAACGAAGGGTTTTCGTAAATTTTAATATTTTAAAAATAGTTTTTCGGTAAACTACAGAATCGAATAACTTCCTACATACCTTACGAAATTAGAGTCTATCAAAAGGGTTGTGATCATGTATATGTTGTCTAAAAAGTTGTACAATTAGAATTTCGAAACTCTTTATGAATCGACAGGAATCTTCCTTCCAACTTGAGGTTTTGGGACTAAAAACCGTTCTGTTTTAGCAGGTTTTCGTCGATCTTGTGTTCGATTTCTCGAGAAATATATTACGCATCTTCGTAAACTAATTCATGGATTGGGAAGAGGGTTATATTGGGTTCACGTAGGATTTTACGGAATAGAAATCGATGGACTGGATACTTTGATATCTAGTCGGGAACATGGTTACCTCGACGATGTGCTGCTGTCGCTTCTGTGTTCCCTTGCGCGCGGCCGACCGACTCGGGCGACCCGTGCGGCGGCGCGCGGTTACGGGTGGCCGCCCAGGTGGCAGGGACGCGGCGTCAGGATGCTGGTTAGGGTTTAGTTGTGAAATTATTCTCCCTCCCGCAACTGTCGATCAGTTTATATATCCCGATAATGTGGGCTCGGGTGCTCTGTGAAGGCTCGGTTAGGCTTAGTTGCTGCTGTTTGGGAATTCTTGTGGGGAGCTTGGGCTGGGATTTGAACGTGGGCCTACTTGCTCTCGAGAAAAAGAGGGGTTGGCTTGGGGTTGATTGTGGGCCGGGCTGGGATTGTCCCTTTGGGTTTATTTCCTTTCCTATTTCTTTTTATTATTCCTATGCATATATATATATAGATACTCATGCACATATACATATATACACACACATATACTATATAATATATATTATATGTGCATACGTACATATATATAATATATTTATATATGCA